>JARPMR010000016.1:21974311-23174311 GCA_029955525.1 Oeneis ivallda | reverse complement strand
TATACCACGTTTTACAGTGACATGACGGAAACGCGGTGGAACGGGATAAAAAGTATCCTATGTCCGTCTCCTGGTTCTAAGCTACCTCTCCACCAATTTTCAGCCAAATCGGTTCATCCGTTCTTGAGTTATAAATAGTGTAACTAACACCACTTTCTTTTATATACAGGGTGGGCCAGACCAGGTGGATATAAAATTTTTTTTAGATTGTTGACTTAGGGGCCTACCAGGACCCGCAAGGAAAAAATCGGTTCCCACCCGATTACGAGAAAAAAAAATTTATTTGAAATTTTGGAATATTGACCTTGACGAACTTTTAATTTTTTTTAAATTTTTCCAGTGACAATTTCCGCAATTTTTTTATAGAATATCTTTATGTAATAACTGTGCTCTCTTGGGAAAAATCCCAGTCTGATTAGCTGGTTTTAAGAGCATTAAATTTTAAATTATTTCAAGAAAATTAAGTTCATCCAAAATCGAAAAAAAAGAAGATGTTCATAGCACTGGTGATTTTTAAAAACTGTAGCAACTTATGTTCTTTCGATTGCCAAAAGAAAAATTGTATGTCAATGTGCCGGATAAAAAGTTATGATTTTTCAAAAGTCTTCGTTCCTCATTCGTGTAAATAACGACCTTATTGAAAAAAATGTTAATTGTTTGTGGAGACTGCAGTATGTCCTTTAATTTTAACTGCCTCGTATGTCTAGTGGTAAGCGTGTTCGACTGCGGCTAACGAGGCCCCGGGTTTGAGTCTCGGGTCGGACCAAACCAAGTATTGGGGTTTTCCGATAAGAAATTCTCAGTACTAGCCCGGAGTTAGGAAGTAATTCGGAAAAATAAAACATTGTTTTATTTTCTTTCTCTTAAAAAGTAGATACCGTCATTCATCATTAAAGGATTAATGTCCTCCCTACCAAATTTCGGCCACGGCGGCAGCCTATCTCCAGAAAGATTAGACATCTGTGTGTGAGATATTAAAGTGCACAAGTGTGTGCGCGAACACAGGTGCACTCTCTGTTTCATTACTCTCATAGCCAGATGGGACGGAAAATTCGACACGACCGGAGAGAGATTAAGCGCAGGACCAACAGCCTTACGTGCTCTCCAAGGCACGGGGTGAAACAACGCCAACTTCCTAACTCCGGGCTAGTACTGAGAATTTCTTATCGGAAAACCCCAATACTTGGTTTGGTCCGACCCGAGACTCAAACCCGGGACCTCGTTAGCCGCAGTCGAACACGCTTATCACTAGAACTACGAGGCAGTTAAAATTAAAGGACATACTGCAGTCTCCACAAACAATTAACATTTTTTTCAATAAGGTCGTTATTTACACGAATGAGGAACGAAGACTTTTGAAAAATCATAACTTTTTATCCGGCACATTGACATACAATTTTTCTTTTGGCAATCGAAAGAACATAAGTTGCTACAGTTTTTAAAAATCACCAGTGCTATGAACATCTTCTTTTTTTTCGATTTTGAATGAACTTAATTTTCTTGAAATAATTTAAAATTTAATGCTCTTAAAACCAGCTAATCAGACTGGAATTTTTTTCTAAGAGAGCACAGTTATTACATAAAGATATTCTATAAAAAAATTGCGGAAATTGTCACTGGAAAAATTAAAAAAAAATTAAAAGTTCTTCAAGGTCAATATTCCAAAATTTCAAATAAAATTTTTTTTCTCGTAATCGGGTGGGAACCGATTTTTTCCTTGCGGGTCCTGGTAGGCCCCTAGGTCAACAATCTAAAAAAAATTTTATATCCACCTGGTCTGGCCCACCCTGTATATAGATTAAATGACTAACAAATAACCTTAGAATGACACAATATATTGACATCTTAGGATTGCTTGTAAGTTGGAACAATGTTACAGTTGATAGATAAGTGCATTAAAGATATAGGAATTATGATTTAATGAAATATGTATTAAGTGACATTGTTTATTATTTTAGTTTTTACTGCTAATCATTTTATAATATATTTTGCATGCTACTCAGTGGCAGATTGAAGCGCTGTAAATTATCATTATTTAAGATCTTGTCATTACTCAATCTAAGCAAATAAATGAATTTGATTTGATTTGATTTTTTGATTGATCTCTATATACCTATATAATAATATGTGTCTATTTACTGACTTGATATGTATAGTTTGGTTATATCTGTATGAATTTTTATTATAAGTATATATGCAAGAGTTTTTGTTTGTTTGTTCTTTAGTCACGTAGCAAAAGATCGACGTATTTTTACATGGGTATAGTTTAGAACCTGGAGAGTGTTATACGATCCTTTTATTCCCAGAAAATTCAAGAATTCCCGCGGGATATTTAAAAATCTAACTCAACGCGAATGAAGCCACGGGAAAAAGCTAGCCAGCAATAAAATCCTTCCTTATTATCAATCTGAACATGTCTATCACAATTAACGCTTAATGGAGCCACAGTGCGCGGTACACGGCTAAACAAAATTCCCTTCATTAGCAGTAAAACGCCTGAAGGCGCATTAGACAGCCATTATACAATCAATCTAGCTTCTAATCAATCTGTGATCTTGTTCAGATGGATAGTGTACGGTGATTTAAAGGTGAAATATCTAGGTACATACTTTGATCTGTACTAAAACTAGTCATTCAAAATACACAAGTATCATACTAATATTATAAATGCGAAAGTGTGTTTGGTGGTTTGTCCTTCAATCACGGTGCAACAGAGCTACGGATCGACGTAATTTTTTGCATGGGCATAGTTGAGGACCTGGAGAGTGACATAGACATTTTATCCTGGTAAAATCAAAGAGTTCCCGAGCGACTTTAAAACCTAAATCCACGCTGACGAACTCGCGGGCATCAGCTAGTTACTAATAACAGAAACTACCGAACTGATTAATTAATGAATCTGAATTAATGATGTCAGAATTATTTATTTACCTACTAAGTTTTGCGCGACTTTGTCCAAGTGAAGTTTTTTAAATTCCACCGGAAACCTTTGTTTTTCCGGGATAAAAAATTACTAGAAATACTAATCACTTCAATCCGTTGCCCCATTGCTGCATGATTGAAGGAAGAACCATCAAACATTAAATGGTATATTTAAGAAAACATATCCAAGCTAGACTTTGGTGTATTTAAGAAAACATGTACAAGTTAGACTTTACAGCAACAAAATTAAAATTACGTACTTAGATATCTATCTTTATCTTTTCGTGAACTAGCAGCACCGTAGCACGACCGTAGCACCACCGTAGCACCGCTACGTTACTATCGCCGTGTTCTCTTATGCATGAATTAATGAATTAGTACTAATAATAATAATATAACGGAACCAAAAAATATTGCAATGTATACAATATTATAGATCAGATTAGTCAAAATTAAATTCTTTAATTTAAAATGTTTAAAATTTTGACGACCTCCCTGGCGCAGTGGTGAACGCTGTGGTCTTATATTCCTATCTTAGATTCCCAGTGGAGTCAATTTGGGAGTTTATAATATCCAAATTGTCTCTGGTCTGGTCTGGTGGGAGGCTTTGGCCGTGGCTAGTTACCACCCTACCGTCAAAAACATGCCGCCAAGCGATTTAGCGTTCCGGCATGATGGCGTGTAGAAACCGTTTAGGGGTATGGGTTGAATATTCACTGCCCTACCCCTTACAAGTTAGCCCGCTACCATCTTAGACTGCATCGTCACTTACCATCAGGTGAGATCGCAGTCAAGGACTAGGTAATTTCATACTAATAAAATAATATTACTTATAATAGTTCGTACAGTTATTGAATTGACAAAGTGAAGGAGCTTGCTGATAGAGATAACAGAACCTACCTCCCTGTTTAGATACGGTAGAAAAGTTTTCCCGATTAATTTTTAAGTTCGTCATGTGACAAGTGACGAAGATTCGACAAGTATGTATGTAATAATAATATGGATGGAACTGCAAAGTATTCACATATGATTAAAAATAATTTAGTACAGCTTCCGAACCTGTATATGTATGTATGTATGATATATGTTCATCCACGCATTTCTCCGAAACTATTAATCGGATTGTGATCATTCTTATATTTTATTTATTTGCTTAAAACTTCAACCTAGGGAACAGTAAACAAAACCAGTTCAGTAGTTTTCAAAATATGGATACTTTTCCCTTCCGTTTTCAGTTATTCTTTATTTCGGTATTACATATTGAAGTCGGTTTAATTCTTCCTAAGTTGTAGCTTATTTACGTTTAATTTATCTCGAAGTGTACTAGACAACAGCAATCGTGAAAGCACGCAATCAACGCGTGAGGAGCCCGGCGAAGGGCCACACTTCATTATTTTTATTTGCGAAGCAATCTTCGCGGCTGTTTGCTTGCTCGTGGCTCGCACAAACACTGCAAATTGTCCGGCAAAAGCTTGGTGGACTTTTCAAATTTAAAGTTCTAAATAAATATTTTTATTTATACTACTAGTGTTAGTTTAGTTTACTAGAAAAACGCTGAAGTTGGACAGTTCGGAATCAGCTGCTAGTATTAAGAAGAAAAATTTCAGCACCTTTATAGGTTAAGTGAGCACAGTTTTGAACTCAGAACCTGATTATGAAGATGATAATGAAGTTATTCTGTCTTCACCCCTGAAGTCGCCACACAACCTTGGTATCCACGTATAAAAGAGAACTGGACACTCTCCAATGCGTGGACGCCACATATATGGTGCCCGCGTATAGTTCAGAGTTCGACGCCTGGCGCTCGAGTCTGGAGATTGAAAACAAAGGGGATCCCAACACTACCCTATTGAACCGAAAGGTGGCGGTTCTATCCTTTCCACCAACAAAAGCATATCCAAAGAGGATCAATGACGTCAGGCAGGCGGCCGGTCGTAAAATGTCAAGCCACTTACAACATGGCTTACAAGACATGTTGTGCCGACCCCACATAGCGTGGGACAAGGACAAGGAGATGATGATGATGATGATGACTACTAGTGTTTAGTTTTATGTACTACGGTCTCCTATTCAGGGAGTAGCAAGTTCGATCCCGACCTCTGACTTTTCTTAGTTAAGTGCGTGTAAGAAATTAAATATCACTTGCTTCAACAGTGAAGGAAAACATCGTGAGGAAACCTGCACACCTGAGAGTTCATCATAATGTTCTCAAAGGTGTGTGAAGTCCGCCAATTCGCATTGGGCCAGCTAGGTCTATGGCCTATAAACCTTCTCTGAGAGGAGGCCTGCGCTCAGTAGTGAGACTTTGATGGGTTGCTGATGATGATGATGATGATGACTAGTGTTTTGCCCCGAACTAAGATCTCTCGTTTTAGAAGTTTGTAGGTAACTAAATTGATAATTGTATATATTTTGTGACTATACAATTTCAATTTGCACAATATAACTCTTGTAACTCAAAACTTAGACTGGGTTTCTACGGCGCGGTTCGCACCCGCGCCCGCAGCGGTTGCGGTACCGCTAGTACTGCGCCCGCCGCGCAAACCGCGCCGTGGAAATTGAAACTTCATTTTTTATACAAATCTGCATTCTACGGAGGCCGCGGGTCCGCAACCGCTGCGGGCGCGGGTGCGAACCGTGCCATGGAAACAGTGTCTAAGTCTCAGTCTTACACTTCTCAAAAACATATGAAACGCAAGATCTTAGGCGAAGCGTATGCCTTCAAGCCCGATCCATCCAGTTGTTAAAGCTGTGCGTTGATAGATCAGTCAGTCAGTCATCTTTTCATTTTATTATGTTTAGAAAAGCGTATTAATTTTATTTCAGTTTGATATTTAAATAATTAATTGAATGATGTGTTTCACATTTAATATTACTCCAGGGTTCAACTAAAAATAAAATATATGTGACTGAATTCGATGAATTTGGTGTCAATCGATTCGTTATTATAGTCCAAGTGATATAGGTTACATTTTATACAACAAAAATCGATTTATCAAATCAACATAATGCTTAAGAAGTATCCTCCAAACTACACAACACAGTTCTTGAAGAAGGTTGGCGAACTTTGACCCAGCATTTTTAAAAACCGTTCAGATTCAGAAATCATTTAATTTTAACTAGAAATCAACGTATTTTTCTATTTATTGACCTGTACGTATGTTTTATTAAACATCCAACCACAAAAATAAACACTGTTCAATATCAAAACTGGTCGACCGCGACAACATTGGCTATTATCAGTTCCACCAGACCACGCGAGCCCCATCACCAAGCCAGGCTTCTGGCCCAGCCGTCCGCAAACCACGGGCACTCTCCCGAACTCCGGAAGTCGGACGGAGACCAGCTCAACGTCCCGAGATCGCCGGCAACTCTCCCGAGGAGCGTATTGCTCGACAAAGCACTTTGGAACTCCCAATTATTGACATCCGACGTCGGCTTGAACGTCAACAAGAGCTCAGCTTTGTCCTACTCGTTTGAGGAGCACAACCCTTGAACGCAGCAACTAACTCTTCATCACTGAAAATGCTTCGTTCCAACTCTAAATGAGGCGAGTTTTTGGCTCTGCACAAGCGATTCTTCTGCTCCGAAGCCGTTTGCTCCTTCCGAAGCAGATCGCGTGGTGGCAGCTCAGTGCTTAACAGCAGCCATACCAGCAGCAACCGTAGCACGGCACGCAGCAAGGGTAGCAAGGCCCGCAGCAGGAGTAGCAGGGGCTACAGCAAGGATAGCAAGGCATTTTGTCTGTCTTGGTTTCGAGAATCACGGTCACAGAATCGGTGCGAGGTTTCGGGTATCTTGTCTTGATTTTTTTGTTACTTTTTTTAATTTTTTTATGTTTCGGTCCGGTTTTGCAGCGTGTTGAAGGTTTGAAGTTTGAAATATGATTCTATTTATTATATTAAAAATATAATTATTCACAAGTACACATTATAAATAACCGTTACATCTCAATACAAGTGAAATTTTTTGTCTCCCAACTTTATTTGATAGACTTTGATGAACTTTTTTGTTAGACTGGTTTACTAGAACGCGAAGCACGAGAAGTTTGATTCGTGAACGTGGGCTTGAGGATTAAGGTTCAGTTCGTTTCGGTCAGAAACTCTATGGAATTCGCCAATCGCCAATCTCCGTTTTTCCTTGTTTCTTTATCATATACGTGTTCCCACAGGGCGAGAGCCCAGGGCCGGAGCGGCGGTACGGCGAGCGTGAGTGCGAGATGCCCGCGCCGCCCGACGCGCCCACCGCGCCCGCGCCCGCCTCCGCTCTCGCCTCCGCCTCCGCCTCCGCCAACACTCTCGCCTCGCAACCCATGCACAACGTGAGTGCTTTAACTATACAAGAGCCCAGGGCCGGAGCGGCGGTACGGCGAGCGTGAGTGCGAGATGCCCGCGCCGCCCGACGCGCCCACCGCGCCCGCGCCCGCCTCCGCTCCCGCCTCCGCCTCCACCTCCGCCAACACGCTCGCCTCGCAACCCATGCACAACGTGAGTGCTTTGACTATACAAGAGCCCAGGGCCGGAGCGGCGGTACGGCGAGCGTGAGTGCGAGATGCCCGCGCCGCCCGACGCGCCCACCGTGCCCGCGCCCGCCTCCGCTCCCGCCTCCGCCTCCGCCTCCGCCAACATGCTCGCCTCGCAACCCATGCACAACGTGAGTGCTTTAACTATACAAGAGCCCAGGACCGGAGCGGCGGTACGGCGAGCGTGAGTGCGAGATGCCCGCGCCGCCCGACGCGCCCACCGCGCCCGCGCCCGCCTCCGCTCCCGCCTCCGCCTCCGCCTCCGCCAACACGCTCGCCTCGCAACCCATGCACAACGTGAGTGCTTTGACTATACAAGAGCCCAGGGCCGGAGCGGCGGTACGGCGAGCGTGAGTGCGAGATGCCCGCGCCGCCCGACGCGCCCACCGCGCCCGCGCCCGCCTCCGCTCCCGCCTCCGCCAACACTCTCGCCTCGCAACCCATGCACAACGTGAGTGCTTTGACTATACAAGAGCCCAGGGCCGGAGCGGCGGTACGGCGAGCGTGAGTGCGAGATGCCCGCGCCGCCCGACGCGCCCACCGCGCCCGCGCCCGCCTCCGCTCCCGCCTCCGCCTCCGCCTCCGCCAACACTCTCGCCTCGCAACCCATGCACAACGTGAGTGCTTTGACTATACAAGAGCCCAGGGCCGGAGCGGCGGTACGGCGAGCGTGAGTGCGAGATGCCCGCGCCGCCCGACGCGCCCACCGCGCCCGCGCCCGCCTCCGCTCCCGCCTCCGCCTCCGCCTCCGCCAACACTCTCGCCTCGCAACCCATGCACAACGTGAGTGCTTTAACTATACAAGAGCCCAGGGCCGGAGCGGCGGTACGGCGAGCGTGAGTGCGAGATGCCCGCGCCGCCCGACGCGCCCACCGCGCCCGCGCCCGCCTCCGCTCCCGCCTCCGCCTCCACCTCCGCCAACACGCTCGCCTCGCAACCCATGCACAACGTGAATGCTTTGACTATACAAGAGCCCAGGGCCGGAGCGGCGGTACGGCGAGCGTGAGTGCGAGATGCCCGCGCCGCCCGACGCGCCCACCGTGCCCGCGCCCGCCTCCGCTCCCGCCTCCGCCTCCGCCTCCACCAACATGCTCGCCTCGCAACCCATGCACAACGTGAGTGCTTTAACTATACAAGAGCCCAGAACCGGAGCGGCGGTACGGCGAGCGTGAGTGCGAGATGCCCGCGCCGCCCGACGCGCCCACCGCGCCCGCGCCCGCCTCCGCTCCCGCCTCCGCTCCCGCCTCCGCTCCCGCTTCCGCCAACACTCTCGCCTCGCAACCCATGCACAACGTGAGTGCTTTGACTATACAAGAGCCCAGGGCCGGAGCGGCGGTACGGCGAGCGTGAGTGCGAGATGCCCGCGCCGCCCGACGCGCCCACCGCGCCCGCGCCCGCCTCCGCCTCCGCCTCCGCCTCCGCCAACACTCTCGCCTCGCAACCCATGCACAACGTGAGTGCTTTGACTATACAAGAGCCCAGGGCCGGAGCGGCGGTACGGCGAGCGTGAGTGCGAGATTCCCGCGCCGCCCGACGCGCCCACCGCGCCCGCGCCCGCCTCCGCTCCCGCCTCCGCCTCCGCCTCCGCCAACACGCTCGCCTCGCAACCCATGCACAACGTGAGTGCTTTGACTATACAAGAGCCCAGGGCCGGAGCGGCGGTACGGCGAGCGTGAGTGCGAGATGCCCGCGCCGCCCGACGCGCCCACCGCGCCCGCGCCCGCCTCCGCTCCCGCCTCCGCCTCCGCCTCCGCCAACACGCTCGCCTCGCAACCCATGCACAACGTGAGTGCTTTGACTATACAAGAGCCCAGGGCCGGAGCGGCGGTACGGCGAGCGTGAGTGCGAGATGCCCGCGCCGCCCGACGCGCCCACCGCGCCAGCGCCCGCCTCCGCTCCCGCCTCCGCCTCCGCCTCCGCCAACACGCTCGCCTCGCAACCCATGCACAACGTGAGTGCTTTAACTGTATTAAACGCCATTTTACTATTGCCTAGCGACAGAGACGTATCTAGTGACACTGAGCGCAGAAAACGGGTGAGGGTCAAGTTTTTTGTGTGTGTGTTTTTTTTATTTCGACGCGTTCTGTTTGGAGAATCCCTATAGGTATTTCATGGTCGCTAACTATGGGCCTCATAAGAAGGCTCAGGGTAACTCAGCGAGCGATGGAGGTAGCTATGCTCGGTATATCCCTGCGAGATCAAATCAGAAATGAGGAGATCCGCAGGAGAACCAACGTCACCGACATAGCTCAGCGTGTCGCGAAACTGAAGTGGAAATGGGCAGGGCACATAGTTCGATGGGGTCCCAAAGTGCTGGAGTGGCGACCCCGCACCGGGAAACGCAGTGTTGGCAGACCCCCCACCAGGTGGACCGATGAAATCATATGAGTCGCAGGGAGTCGCTGGATTCAAGCGGCGCAAGACCGAAGTTTGTGGAAGCCCTTGTAGGAGACCTTTGTCCAGCAGTGGATGTGGATGAAGATATTATAGGTATTTAAAGTTATCATAGCTACGAAGCTTTGTCCCTGCATGGTTATTTATTCATGTAATGCCTTTGAGTATATAAAGTGTAATAATGCTGTCTCCCGGGCTTGTTACTGTTGGCAACACAATATTAAATTGTATCGTTCATTCAACGAGCTAATATATGTACTCTCTCTTGACTGCGCCAGCTTCGATCTGCCACACTGTCAACACGTAGGGTACTGTTCCAATAAAATTACAATATTAATTTTGCTGTATCACAAAAAGTGTATTATCTTGAAACCACCTCGAGCACCAAACTCGAGCGAAGCAATGGCTGGGTCATGCGTCATGCTCTTGAACGGGTGCTACCGGTGGGAATGGGGCTACTTTCTGTCTGCCCGTCTTAACATGTGTTGAATTATAATTAGGTGTGCTTTTGTAGAAAATTCCCCTCATTGTGGAAACACTGCATACATAGCATAGTATCTATTATATTGCGAATTTGTTTTAAAATGAGCAACTGCCGAGTTCCTTGCTGGTTCTCGGCAGGGGGTCATGCGTCATGCTCGTGAACGGGTGCCACCGGTGGGAATGGGGCTACTTTCTGTCTTAACATGTGTTGAATTATAATTAGGTATGCTTTTGTAGAAAATTCACAAGAAACACTGCATACATAGCATAGTATCTATTATATTGTGAATTTGTTTTGAAAAGATCAACTACCGTGTTTCTTGCTGGTTTTTCAGGGGCATTCCGAATCAGTGGTAGACTCATCGACGATTCAAAAGCACTTGTAAAAAAGTTTATTTGAATAAAAAACATTTCTATTCTATTCTATTCTATTCTTTTCACCCAGCGCAACCTGCAGTCTCCCACATTAACCCGTTCCTTATCACCACAGAGCCACAAAACGCGAGCAGTGGTGGTATCTCTGACGCCGGAGCGGCAGCGCGAGACGTGGGCCAAGAAGGCGGAGTTCCTGCTGGCGGTGGTGGGGTTCGCCGTCGACCTCGGCAACGTATGGCGCTTCCCCTACATCTGCTATCAAAATGGCGGCGGTAAAGATGGACCACTTATTATCTACTAGATGATGCCCGCGACTACGTCCGCGTGGATTAAGGGTTTTTTCATTTCCGCGGGAACTCTTTTTTTTTTTTAATTTTTTTTTAAAAAGAATATTAGTGAAATTGAAGTTGACTAACATCCTCCTATCCCCTCCAACTAAGCGGAAAGCTTGTGCTAGGAGTGGGTACGACAATAGTGCAACGGGTGGGATTCGCACCTGCGACCTTTCAGTTTTCAGTCCGCAACTTTAACCGTTGGGCTATTGAGGCTCTGTAATTTTCCGGGATAAAAAGTAGCCTATTTGTTAATCCTGGGCATGAGCTATCTCCATTCTAAACTTCAGCCGAATCGGTTCATTTGTTGTGGCATGAAAGAGTAACAAACATCCATCCATCCATCCAAACATCCTCCAAAATTTTTAGGCGAGTTATCACTACTAATATTAGTAGGATAAGTAGGATAGGAAGTAGGATGCTACGAGCCATACCTTACCTTACCATATTTTATGATATGTCGAGTTAAAACTAGTCTTAAGTAAATTATCTATGCTACGAGTTTCAATTTATTATTTGCATAGACGAATGATATTTACTACCGTAATTGGACTCGCCTCGCAAGATCCTTCCCCTCTGCCACAATGTAATGGATTCAAATCTTGTGCACTTATAAAAACTGTTTTCGAATCGATTATATCATTACATGAATCGTTTTCGCACTCGTAGGTGCTCCGTGAAAAATGCTGATCTGAGCGCTTAACATGTGCAGGAATAAGATGAATACCTCAAATTTACAAAAATAGGGAATTACATTCCATTTGGAAGTATTTTTATTGTGATACATGCTTTCTTTCTATTAAAAATATTTAAAGTAATATCATAAATAATAATCGAGAATTTCATCGTTTAGGTGATCTAGTACGTAATATCTCGTTAAAATCGGAGTGATAATCGTAAGTTGAGTTATGACGTAACCACACTCCCCACGAGACTACTTTTTGTTTCTTTTTTAAACAATTTCAACCTTCGACTGCTACAAATAAGGTTTAAATTTGAACACTCAAGTACAACACGAGACTACTTACTACTATTTTACTTTTGTATAGCAATTTCAACCATCACTACATAGAACTTAGGTTCAGATTCGAAAAATGAATAACAAAAATCAAATTGACAAGCAAAACTGTGTAACGAGACTACTAGTCTAAGATCCGGCTGCAAAATTCACTCTCAAGAGTGTTCTCTCTCACATCTCACAGACTCATCAAGTGTTTGCTAAAAACCAAATTTTTACGCATATATTTATGATGAAGAGAACATTTACCAGGTTGCTGCAAAATGTGGTTGCTATTATTTTTAATTAAATTATTGTTAATTGATTTTCCGGAAAAAAATTCATTCACTGGTTTTTTAAATAAAATATCGTCCTCTTCACGGCAATATATATAAAGACTGAAAAATCACGGATGCCGTTGTGCACTTGGCCGCACCTCTTCGTAGCCAAGTTTATACAGGTATGATTCTGATACATTTATACGTTCATAACGTACATTTATTATTTATATTATATCAAATTAAAGCTAATTATTTCTGTTTATTATGATATACGATTGCTTAGTTAAATCTGGCCGCAAATAAGGGTTGCTGGTTGTTAAAGATGGTAAATATTTAATGTAGAGTGAAAGAGAGTTAGCGCGTATACATAACTAGTCAGACGAGGATAGCGATTGCCAGCTGTACGACCGCGATGATTTTAAAGTCACTGCGCATGCGTCGAATGCTAGTGTTCTCAATCTCAACTGAACAGCTGCGATATTTTTATTATAACATAAAAAACGCAACATAAAAAGAATTAAAGGTTTAGACTCAACGCACATTCAACCGTTCTGGAAATCTTTCAAACAACAATTTTTGTGGACAGTCTGTTAATTCGATGTGTTTAAATGCCACTGAGTCGGAATGTATCAGATTTTGCGCGGAAAATAATGGCTGGCTGCTATTAGATAGTTTTCTAAAACCAACATGGTTCCTGAGAGACTCAACTCCAACGCAAGCTGTTAAGAGTGTGCTATGTGATTTCATGAACAAATCTTCCGATAATGTCGACGAATCTGATATTTGTAGCGATGAAAGTGATAGCTGTGATGATAGTGTAAATGAGGATTTTTTAAATAAGAGTCACGGAAATATAAGATACATTTTTTAAATTTTTAATTTGCTTAAATGTTTAATTATTATGTAACAGACGGTTGAATACTTGAACAAAATCTAATATTTTCTTTTATATAAGTAAACCAACCAAGTTATATAAGTAAAAACCAAGGGGTTTTGTTTTTCATCAATATTGATTTTTGTTGTAATTTTAAAATTTGTCGTTTTGAAAAGGAAGATTTATTTTGGAGTACCTGTTTATTAAGTCGTTTCTACTACTATTTGCACCGGTAGTAACATAATGACCACCAAACAACAACAACAACAAACGTACGTACGGTAGTACAAATAAAGTACAGTGGTACCTAATTTAATTAAAAATACTAGCGGTCACATTTTGATAGGCAACATCGTAGATGTATATTCTGCAGCCAGATCTCGTACTATACACCCTATCATTTTGCAAAATTAGATTTTATTACATAGTGCACAAGGTTGCAAACTTTTAAATTTAGTAAAAGTGATGTGACTGCGGTGCGGATCGATAACGATAAAAAAAATTATTACTCATTGAAGAAGCATCGAAATTCATCAGCAAGCAATAAACTAAAGAGGATTATAACTAGCAAAAAGCTGAGCTTTGTGAGAGCTCGCGTAGTTTTTCTAACGGGTAATAATTTTTAAGTTAATGGTTAAAATAAAATAAAATAAAATAAAAATAAAAAAGCCTTTTATTCATCCTTAAAAATTTTTTAACAAATCGATTCATTGCATGCATTTTTTAAATAACATTAATCAAACAAATTAGATAATATTATGTCTGTAAAATTGTAAGTTCCAAAATTGAGAAAAATAATATGAAATTGAAAATTAATTTTGAATTTACTATATTTTACTGTAGGTCATTAAATAGTGTAGATATTAGGTATGTCAATTTATTTTAATTAAGTCTATATGTATAATATGTCAATTTTCTATGCTATGATTTAAGGATCTCTCATCGAGTAAAGGCCTCCTCCAGATTATTCCAGGTTTTCCTGTCAACAGCCTTTTTTGTCCAGTTAGGTCCGTTAGGTTTGTTAGGTAGGTTAGATATGTAAGTTAATGGTTATAAAATTATATTTTCTTTGACAGATAACATTTGGATATGAAATTAAATTACTATGTTAAATCACAAATCTATAGGCGTGATAGTTTTTCAGTAAAGTGTACCACAAAATGTACAGCTTGTGGGATAGTTATAGGTCTCTGTAGGATTAACTAAATGTTGATTTTAGCGGAAACTTTTTAAGTTTTAAGGATAAAATATATAGCCTATATTGTGTAAATTGAGAGTACCCTAATCGGTTCGAATGTTTAGGTGGACAGACGGTCGGACTTGACTAGACTATAAGGGTTCCGTGTTGTTTTACTTCGAAACCCTAAAAAGTGTAATGATTAAAAAAAAATAATTATTGCATTTTTTTAATATTTTCCTCTTTACGATATATTATTATGATTTTATTGAATAAGTTGTCACGGCATCGGTTTATGATGCGGAGGAGCAAGTTTTAAGATAATTTTTAGTATAGTTAGTTAATAAGTTTAATATAATAAATAAGTTTAATAGTTAATAAGTTTTAGTAAGTTTAATAGTTTTAAGAGCGGAGCGAGACCTATCACTATCCCACAAACTGTACATTTTGTGGTACACTTCGCTGAAAAACTATCACGCCTATGGATTTGTGATTTAACATTGTAATTTAATTTCTATCCAAATGTATAACACATTTGGATAAAGAAAATATAATTTTATAACCATTAACGTAAAAATTATTACCCGTTAGAAAAACTACGCGAGCTCTCACAAAGCTCAGCTTTTTGCTAGTTATAATATAATGATTATAGTCTCTAACTTACCACAGTAAGTACCAATAGACTTGGCGAAACTGTAAGGGTTCCTAGTTGTTTTACTACGGAACCCTAAAAAAAGACGTGTCACGCTAACCAAGTAAAGAGTTAGATGATTAAAATTTTGTTTGAGTGCGTTTTGCTGCTTAAGAAATTTTCTGTTTTTTCTTAGGAAAACTATCGATATAAAATATCGATATGGTAGCATCGCAATTAATTTGTCTGTCTTACACTGTATTTAATCTATATGTGTGCGTAAATGTAATAGTGTTGGATTTTTTGTCTTTTGTGTGCCATAATGACACAAATGGAATTGATAAAGTGTGCAGTTCTGTGTATGTAGTATTTCCTCCCCCCCGCACCAAAAGTGGCAGACTTTTTTGTTCGTAGCATTAGGCGCGTTACTGGTCCCGTGGTTCATTTGTCAAAGATTATTTGCTATGAGTTATTACCTATCTTTGCCACAAACTAAAGCTTATTGATGTTGCTACGAGCTACAACTTATATAAGCTACGAAATAAACTTATCTTCGCTACGACGTAGACCTTATGTTTCCTACGAGCTACTAATTTTGTCCATACTACGAGCTACAACTTGTCTTTGCTACGAGCTACAATATACAGATTCGTCTTGATCTTGATCTTGATTTCAAGTCTTGATTTTGACACTCACGGCTTACATAAACAATGCTTAGCACCTCAGCAAAAGAAAAAAAAATAATTCAGTAGTTTTGGAGATATTCAATCGGACAAAGTCGTATCTGAAACTAATTCCGAAGAAGAACGTCGCTTGTAAAGAAGCGCTGCTGTCGCTAACTTGTCAAATGCCGGCGGCCTCCAGTTAATTGTCACTTGCGATGTTGTTAGTTGGAAAGCCGTCGCGTTTCGTATGTTTTGATTTTAATTATAATTAAGAAATACTCAAAAACCATGTCATATAATATGAACCAACATTGTTCTACGGAATGCCAAAAAACCAAGTTCAAAACTTTAAACTGCTCTCCTGTATAGTAGCAATTTGGTAGAAGCAACTTTGTTCTACGACAGTGTTGAATTATCACGGCATAAATTCATAATTCAATAGGTTACGATATGGCTACGAAGATTAAACAATTATTTCTGCATCCAGGTGCGTTCCTGATCCCCTACTGCGTGATGCTGCTGTTCGGAGGCTTGCCACTGTTCTTCATGGAGTTGGCGCTGGGGCAGTATCACCGCTGCGGCTGTCTCACGCTGTGGAAGAGGATCTGCCCAGCTTTGAAAGGCAAGACTGCTCACAATAGATATTTTAGTCACGCCCATTCCCATAAACGACTTTAGAACTTTCTTGAGGCGTAATTGTAGCGAAATAATGAGCGTATTTTTTCATACGTTATATGCACAGGACTGACCACTATCACACGTGATGGAAAGTGACGATGTGGCCTAAGGTGGAACGCGTTTGCCTAGAAGATGCTCTTGCTTTAAAGATACCCAAATTGTACTTGTTAGGAAACACAGATCTCGGAAGAGCGTTTCAGACCCTAGCCATATTTCTATTTTGGTTATCATTTCTAGTTAAAAATACAATTTACTATGTTTTGATTTTGTTTTGGCAACGAAAATATTTCAGTTGAACTTAATTGGACTTTATAATATTAAGATGCAGTATTTTGAATCTTATTCTATAGAGCTTCTAATCGGCAGTAGTTTTCTAATGGAACTCTGATAGTAGGTACCTATTAACATTTGGACAGTGAAGCGTTTGGAATCAATTCACTGTCCGCACAACGACATGGCCTTTATAAATATACAGCAGCAATGCTTTTAGCGCAAGACGAATGGACGGCGCACACGAGTGGGATTAAAATGTATGAAACACATGCCACTTAGGTTCTGGATCTGTTTAGCATCGAAATCTTGGCGTACCGCATCCAGCAGCAGTTATCCAAAATAATATTCTAAATACAAATGTGTGTTTGTTTTTAATTTTGTCTTTCAATCATGTAGCAACGAACCAACGGATGGACGTGATTTTTTGCATGGCTATAGTTGAGGACTTGGAGAGTGACATGGACTATTTTTATTCCGGAAAAACAGAGGTGCCCGCGGAATTTTAAAACCTAGATCCACGCGGACAAGGGCGCGAACAAAAAAAAATAAAGCGTCATGTCTTTCAATTATACCTATAGGTACTTATGTGGTGTTTTTACACTTCATAAGACAGTGACGCTCTACGAAGCTATCAACCCCTTTCACAAATTAATAATTACCGACTGCCTGGTACCTACCGTAAGATAGTTATATAGTTATGCTGATGCAGTTTGAGTTTTACCTCTTTTTAAGTCCGATTTAAACGGTGCCTCGTTCAACGTTAATTTTTGCGAACATTTTTTTGCGAATAAGGCCATTTTAGATTATGACGCCCTTAAATTTAGACGCCCTTAGGGCGAATTAAGACGGTTTTTTTTTCGCAAAAATGAACGATGAACGAGGCGCCATCTAAATTGGGCTTTAGAGCTAGGCTGAGATCTATAAATCGTACTCTGGCTCTGCTTAAAACTCAAGATAGTATTAAAATGAGACACAAATATGTCCTGACATAAAGTCTCGTTTTGAATGAGAGTGTCATTTATAGATGTGAGATCTATACTTGTGTCTCGAGTTAAATACTGCCTCAAGTACAAGTCAAGTCAGAACATGATTTACAGATCTCAGCCTAAATGCCGATACAGTTGCTTACATTAAGTTTGACTACTCAGCAACAGTTTTGCAATGAGTCTGATTCCCTACAGAATATGTTCACATTGAGTACAAAATGAGAAAATTAGAAAGTCACCAGCTAATATTGTAATTGCTTCGGGGATATCGCGGAGGTTCAATTACTTATCACACAAAGAACAGACAGCAATCTTGTTTTTCCATTTAGTGATAAGTAACCAAAGACATCTTTCGGCATAGGTAATAGGTGGGTAAATTCCCAATAGAGAGGCAATTGTGCACCTTTAATATAAATGGAAGAATTTAAATTTTATAATTTTGTTGTGTTGTAATATCGGTAATTCAACGGTGAAGGAAAACATCGTGGGAAAACCTGCACACCTGAGAATCACACTTCACAATCACACTTAAAAGGCGAAAGTTTGTATGTGTGTGTGTGTGTGTGTGTGTGTGTGTGTGTGTGTGTGTGTGTGTGTGTGTGTGTGCGTGTGCGTGTGTGTGTATGTTTGTTATTCTTTCAAGCAAAAACCACTGGACGGATTTGGCTGGGATTGGAGATAGATTATATCCCGAATTAATACATAGGCTATATTTTATCCCGGAAAATTATAGAGTTCCAGCGGGAATCAAAAAACCATAATCCGTGGACGAAGTCGCGGGCATCATCTGATTCTTCATAATGTTCTTGTTCTCGAAGGTGTGTGAAATCTGTGTGTGGGCCACTGGCCAGGGTGGTGGACTATGGCATATAACCCTTCTCTGAGAGGAGACCTGCGCTCAGTAGTGAGCCGCTGATGGGTTGCTGATGATGATGAATTTTATATTAAAAGAATATCGTGACCACAACTGAGTGAGAGGGCAGACTGGCTACTTTAAGCGGCAGGGATCGCGCGCTTTTATTGCCTTTAGCGTTTTTATCGCCTTTTGATTTCGTGATTCTGCGATCGGAAGCCATACAAACGCAAACGCATTTGAGTTGCGGTTTTTTTGCGCGTTCGAAACGCGATGCACGCAAAAGGCCATAAAAACGCTAATGGAAATAAAAGCGCGCGATCGCTGCCGCTAAAAGTAGCCAATGTGCCCTCACCCTAAAGCACTTTGTAATTAAACTTAAACATGCATTTAGCATTCCAAATATTATGTCAAAAAAATTACCGTATATTATTTTTGAACAATGAGTACATAGGACATAATTGTAAAGAATTTTTCTCCATAACCATAATGCATATTATTTACTTAGATAAATAAATAAACTATTTCAACAGGACGTAAAAAGACACAACACATAAAATTTTAAATAGTTACTCGTACGAAGTAGTAAGTAGCACTTCTCATTCATCGACGAACGTATGAAAATGAATGTAGAGCCGTCTCTAGGAGGCCCGCGATCTGTTGCGCAAATATTTGCGCTGCTCTCCGTAGAGAGGTCATTTGGAATGGGCCAACAGCACCGCAAACTAGTGCAGTTTTATCGAGTTCAATCTTGGTTCAAGAGCTTACATAATATAATAACTAATTAAGGGCTTGATTTCACCAACGTAGAACACGTCTTATCCGAGCGTAAATTTGATATTTTGGCAGTATTTTCAATACAAAAACTGCTGGTGAAATCGGCACTAAATAAAATAAGGGTTCCATTTTTACCATTTTGGTACGGAACCCTAAATATGCTTGTCATTTTTTAATTAGCGAAACAATTGAGTATAGTTTGTTCACAATAAGATCCGTCGTGGAATTGGAGGACGAAGCTGTGCTTATTTACTACTTTTTTGCTAAGCGGTCAAGACAATAGCCAGCTCTATTCCGTAACTTCGGTATCAATCGTTAAATCACTGCATCAATGTCAAAGTCATCGATTTAGGATCGTCGCTACTAGATACCGCCCTTCCTTCAAACAATAGCGGCAACGTAATATCAAACATTGGTTGCCATGAGACTAAGTGGGTACGCCAGTTCCCGCGTAGGTACTATGAATTGCCGCAATTTCCTAGTACGCCGACGGTATCTAGTAACGACTATTCTAACAATCCTAAATCCATCGTGAAAGTATGGTTTTCGCAGCACATACCTATCATTGCGACTGTCTATTAGAGATCGATGTGAGACAATGACAAGAATAAAGTAGCCTTTTTCACTCTCCACGAACTCAACTTCACCAATGCAAAATGTCACGTTGATCCGTTGCTCCGCACGAGTGATTAAAGGACAAACCAACAAATAACTACACTGTCGCATTTTTATAGTAATACTAGCTGACCCAGCGAACTTCGTACCGCCAACAAAAATTTTTAGGGGTGGGTCACCCGTATCATTTAGGGGTGTGAAAAATAGATGTTGGCCGATTCTCAGACCTACCCGATATGCACACAAAATTTCATAAAAATCGGTCCAGCCGTTTCGGAGGAGTTTGGTAACAAACACCGCGACATGAGAATTTTAATAAAAATAAAGGAAAAAATAAATTTAGCCATGTATAAAGGTGAATTAAAAAGGAATAAAAAGTAGGAAATGTTTTACAAGTCATGAGATTTATCTGAGTTTACAAAAGTTGAAAATCTTTCGGGCGATTCTGATTAGTCAAATCAGAGAAGTATAAGAGATTTGCTCCACAATATGGCCAAGACGACACGAACGAAACGAAAAAGTCTTTCCAAGTTAGCGATACTATTATGTATCAAATGAATTATTTACCTATTGCTATCATAGGCAGCTTCTTCTAACACATATTTAATTAATTATTTATTGACAGAATAAAGCGTAAAAAAAATTAGGTATTTTATCGCATTATTGAACTATTGTACTTCACAAACCCAAAGTATATAAATATGACGTGAAGCTGTAAGGAAAAATTATAATTTGAAAACAAGCCATTTATCTTTAGTTATTTTATTTATTTTTAAGATTTTCAGTCAACTTTTTATGATTATTTTGGTTGTTTAATCGAAATATTTACCTACATGGAACAAAAACCATCATCTTGGACCAATCAATAGGTATATTTGACCGAGCGAAGCGAGGTCTCTGAGTCTACTAGGTGAATTTGCTCTTGTCCGTCCGTCCGTCCGTCTGTCAGAGCCTTATAACTTTTGAATTACTGAACGTAATTACTTCAAATTTAGATATAATATGTGAACTGATGGCCTTCAGCTGAATATTGTATAAAAAATTATAAAAACCTTTATTTCAGGGGGGCTCTCATAGAAGTGAATGCGAAGTAAAAAAAATTTTATCGCGTTATATAAAATTGTAACATATCATGTTAAAGATAATTTCGAACCGAGTACAAAAATATTATTTTTTTATTTTTTCCTTTAAAAGTGACGAAATGGGGGGCTTTCAAAGTGGCGATTTTATACGCTCGCTTGAAGACGCTCTCTAGCAAAATCCGCTACGTATTTTCAACCTGTTTTATTTTTATTATTTCACTTATATCCTGTACTTGAACAACAAATACTAAAATTATATGAATATTATAAAGAAACGAGATTATTTAATTTTTAATGGGCATCAGTAATTCATATAGCATCAACATAGCTTCACAATAATGCTAATAGATGGCGCAGTCATTACATTAGGCACTATTCCATGGAACTAGGAGATTACGACTACGACCTATCCCAAAAACAGTTTTGCGTCGACCATTATTATTTAGTTACATAATAATATAATACCATATTATTCAATTAAAATTATTTTTTAGTTAAATATCAAACTTCAATAAACTATTAATTACTACATTTTGTATATTTTCTATTTGCGTCGATAGATGACGATTTGTACAGATGCCCGTAACCCGGTTTCACTCGTTAGTACCTACATAATAATTCAATGTTTTCAGTAACGTTCCCTAACCTTTACGGGCTACCTATGATAAGTTAGGTGATGATTTCTGTCAACTTATTTATAACGATCCTGTACGGGACACCTAAAAGGACATTGGGACGGATGTTAGGACTTAGGATTGTATTTAGGAGCTACCTACGTAAAGAGACTCCTACTTAGAGGATGATTTAGGTATGTTTGGTGAAAACGGGCATAATAATAATGTCAGTATTGGTTATCATGTATCGATTGAATGAATAATCATGGGATACCGTTACCGCGAGGTCTCAGTTCGGGGCGAACCACTAGTTAAACTTCTTAGTTTTTACATAGATAAATAATGATTCAAACCTGATGATGCAAACAGATTTTCAACTGACTTCCAAGTTTGATGAGATTTGTTTTAAATTCAAATGGTATTCGAATTAATTACTGATTTTTTTTTTAAAACTCATATAAAATGCAATGTAATATCAGAAAAATGTGAAACATTTAAAAAGACGATTTGTGTTTATGGAGTTAACTTTTTTCTAGGTAAAAAGTTGTAAATACTTAATCAGTACATAGAAGCCATCATCATAACATTGGTAACGCAGGAAAGTGTTTATTATCATGATGTAACGTTTTATCTCTACGCCATGCGTCAAGTCCCCCTCGACTCCTTATCAGCACAATTGAGCTTTCCTTGATCACTGCACGACTTCCATGTTTATGAACATATTATATATTTCGACTCTCGAATAGGTTATAAGTTATAATATCTGGGTGACCGAGCTTTGCTCGGTTATTATTATTATTATTTTTTGTAAATCGTGTTTTTTTGGAAATTATATATTTAAAAAAAAATATAATATAAATAATAATAAAATTCATAGGGGGAAAAATAATCGTCTGGACTCGAACCGGGGACTTCGGATCGGGACCGCCCGATTTTCCGAGCTATAGAGACGTTTTAGATGATGGCGAAATTTACCTTCGTATTCTAATGATATTGTAAGGGGTTTTTCATTGCCTGAAAACACGGATAAAACGACCTTTTCTAATAATGAAACCTAGCTAGATCGATTGGTCGCGCCCCAAACCCCCTGCCTACTAAATTTCATGAAAATCGTTGGAGCCGTTTCCGAGATTCAGATTATATATATATATGCAAGAATTGCTCGTTTAAAGATATTAGATAGATGAGTTGATATTCAGTTGAAAACATAAATCGCCAATTATGTCTGACTTTCAAAATGATTATTTATTTATTTAAAACCAATTGAAAACATAATTAAGTAGGTACGGAATAGATTCCTGAACGTTAACTATACTGAAAACTTAGGTACAAAAATGGAGAGCTTGATTTAGTTATGAGTTTGATATAACAAGTTTTGTGTACATCGACTGAATAAAAATATCTTTAGAAATATTTGTATCGAGCAACCGGAAAATTACATTTCGCTAGCGAGATGCAGATTCGTTATCATTGGATATAAATCATGCCATCTCGCGCCTTCTAAACCAATTAAAGGACGCGTTGCGATATGATTCGATTACCTCGCTACAGATGGCGTTGATCGAATCAAACGTCGCGCAACTTCTACAAGTCTCACTCCGAATTGCCCGATTGAAACGGCTAATTCGATTTTAACAGTTTGAAGATTTATTGTGAATGGGTAATTAGTTCATACGGTTTATGTCTTCAAGCAATTTTACAGCTGCGAATTGTTTGTGGAGTTAAATTGGATTTAAAAGGCGCTTTTGGAACGTAGTTCCTTATCGCGCGGTGCGGAAGGGGACTAGACGGAAAAAATTAAGACAAAATTGAACCGACACTCGACACTGATCGACACTTTTTTGAAACCGACACTTTTTTGAATGTGAATTTGGCATTCGAGCGTTCTTTTCATTCATTTCTACATGTGGAATTCCACACGTAGAAATTGTTTAAAATAAAATTGAAAATGGAAAATTCGGTCTGTCGAGCTGGGATTCGAACCATCGACCTTTGGCTGTTAAGCGGCTGCAGAAGCCACAAGGCTACGGAGACCCATTATTGTACCGCGAAAATACCGAACACTCGAATGCCAAATTAATTAATCGAAAGGAACTACGTTCCATCCGGGTGTCCCTTGACACCTCTCAAGTTCTTTGTTTTCTTCTTTCAAAAGTTGTCTGTAAACAATTTTAACTTTCGATTTAATCACGTTCATTGTCCGGTAAGCAATTTGTATCAGAAAACGTTTCCTTACGTTCTTACCTATCTTACCTACGTTTTCTTTGGGCCAGTTATAATTCACGGAATTTCATATTATTTTGAAGGTAATAATTATATTAATTTTATTATAATTAATTTTCAGTTTCAAGGACTTCTTATCATACAAAAAGCGCCAACGCGCTTTCCCAGATGCGGTCATCGGAAGTTCGGTCAATTACTTAAACCAACATACGTACAAGTTGCAGCTTTTTCAGGAAATGATATTATTATTAAGGAACCCTACTAAATTACAATGCTATCGCATCTCGCTACATTACCTTGTATCTTACAGATACATAATTTACCTAACTTTGTATCTCACAGACAGGTATATGTATATATGTCACAGTAAGATAGTTGAAGCCGTGTTATAGCTATAAACCTAGGTTTATAGCTATATGCCAGAAGATAGCTATACGAAAGCGATTCAAAGCTATCTTACTAGTAATATAGCTATCTGACTAGACTAATCTAGTAAAATGGTTATAGAAGTATACATTTTCTTTGATTTGCACAACTGGTTACTCGCTTTTAAGCCCCGATAAAAAGGAGGAATGTTTTGATTCGATTATTCCTGTTTGAAAGCTGACGTGATCGAAATCGATCTTAGCTATAATTTAAGAAGATCTGTTTTAGGCGTTTGCAGATCGTTAGCTCACGCAATTCCCAAGCACCTGATCACCGAATCATGTCGAACCCCAACCTAACCTAACTTTAGATTTTGGCAAACATAGTACTTCTACAACCATTTTACTAGATTAGTCTAGTCAGATAGCTATATTACTAGATCGCGTTCGTATTATAGCTATATTCCTAGTACGATAGCTATGAATCGCTTTCGTATAGCTATCTTCCGGCATATAGCTATAAACCTAGATTTATAGCTATAACACGGTTTCAACTATCTTACTGCGACATATATTTATACTAGATTTACAAAATAAAAAAGCTAAAAAGCAACAATAAACACTATATTAATATTTTGACGACCTCCCTGGCGCAGTGGTGAGCGCTGTGGTTTTATAACTGGGAGGTCTCAGGTTCGGTTCCCGGCGGGGGCAATTTGGGAAATTATTATTTCTGAATTTTCCTCTGGTCTCACCCGGTGGGAGGCTTTGGCCGTGGCTAGTTACCGTCCTACCATCAAAGACGTGTCGCCAAGCGATTGAGCGTTCCGTACCGACGCGTTTATCATCATATACCTAGCGAAAACTACTATTAACTTTTATCGCTTTTATTATCTATCAAAAACTAGGTATATGATTATAAAAATATGTCTAAAATATCTTAATCGTAATATTTTATCGTCGAAGACAATAATTGACCACATATTGTCAAAAGTATCTGAGATTTTTTCATTGAAAATATTTGATATAATTGACATATAATTGAATTGAATCGAATTGTATTTTTTTTGAACTTCCCCTTATTGTGGAAATATTATATATTTTTCTAACAAACTTGCATAGGTTAAATCGGCTTGGCATCCAGCTGCCCACAAGATAGTATTTTAAAAAACTTATTACAATGTAATCGCTACATAATAATATTGTAAAATGATTATTTTGAAAAGAGCAACTGCTGAGTTTCTTGCCGGCTCTTCTCAGCAGAATCTGCTTTCCGAACCGGTGGTAGTCATGACCACAGATTAATGATTATGTATACCAGGTCATGACTAGTCACAAGAGCCACAGGTTGGCCAACGTGAAATAAATAATTTTGAATTTTTGAATTTTATTGGAATGTGCGAGAGAGAGGGATGCAAAATGTATCCATCTAAAGTCCTTTTTCCTGTCCTGCTGTTGTCCAGGCGTGGGCTACGCGATCTGCATGATCTACATGGGCATGTACTACTAACATGGAACTAGGATATAGATGATAGCAGGGCACACTAAATCATACTTTCGTGAGGGACTTTTTTAGATTAAGATAATTAAGATTACATTATAAAATATAATATTAGTATTAATGTTGCAAAATAAATAGCAACAGCGTAAATGTATTAAATAAATAAATAAATAAAAAATAACATGGAACTAGGAATAACGACTACGATGGTATCTAATAGTGCTCTTTCCTGTCCCGCTGTTGTCCAGGCGTGGGCTACGCGATCTGCATGATCGACATCTACATGGGCATGTACTACAACACCATCATCGGCTGGGCGGTGTACTACCTGGTGGCGTCGCTGGCCGCCGTCAACTCGGAGCTGCCGTGGACGAGCTGCGACAACGAGTGGAACACGCCGCTGTGCATGCCTGTCACCTCGCCGCAGATCAACCCCAACGCCACCACGCCCGCCAAGGAGTTCTTTGAGTAACTCACTTATTTCACTTATACCCTTGCCCCTATAGAACTATGCAAAAAATTGTGCACTAGGTCCCCACCCCCCAACAGACGCGGGTCTATTTTTAATATTATTGTGACGTCCCATAAAAAGACTAATAAACATCTTCAATTTGAAAATAATTGGGGTTTTCTTTTTTAAATACAAAAGAATATACGCACGCTGAATCATGCGCGCGCATACACAGGTGACCAAACGGCTAGAGGTGGTTAATATTAACGCAAGCAGCACGCGGATTTTTAACTGACTTCGAAAAAGGAGAAGGTTATTCTCTGCGTCTCAGTTGCGTCAGCTGCGTCCACAATAGCTTTTTTCTATTGGATGCTCCAGTATGTTCGTTTTATAATTGTAAACTACTAAATTGGTATCCTAATCAATTCACTGAAAAATAAATAAATAGTTCAAACTCGATTTGCCTGAAAACCCCAAATCTACGGCGGATGTAATTTTAGTAAAAAATCATCAGGCTGCCATGATGTTAAACTGATATAAGTTTTAAATCTGTTGGTAGGTGGGGACAATTTTTTGCATAGTCATTTATTATTGTAACAGTTTATGCAACGAATAAATGAAATGAAATGAAATGAAATAGCTTAGTTGCTAGGTACTAGATATTAGATACCGCCCTTCCTACAAACAATAGCTCCATAAATGCAGCAACGTAATATCATAGTTTGTTTGAAAACGTCAATCATTGGTTGTTCGAGACTATGTGGGTACGCCAGTTCAGGAGTAATGCGAATTGCCGCAATTTAGTAGTACTAAGACGGTATCTAGTAGGTGCGAAGCGATTACCAATTCTAAATCTATGCCAAGTTGCCGTATAAAAAGATTTTGTTTATTTCAAAGTACAGTACCTACCTAACTGAAGGCCCAAAAACGGAAAATCAAAGCCTCAATTTCGTTACTTACCCGTGGTATTACCGGCGGTGGTCCTACATATAGTACCTACCCCAGGAGATTTTTTTTTCATAGAGAATTTTCTCTGTCACCATGTTTGTGTTTCTCATATTATCTTCATAGCTAAGAAGCGAGTAATTGGTGTTTTTTAATTCATACACTTCACATAAATATTGTTAGGAATTTGACGCTTTGCTTCGATTAGACTCTGCTGCGAATAAGAACCCTTATGAAAGTGAATTACTCGTACCATAATTTGTAATCATATTCGTAACTTTGTCTTGTAACTCCACAGTATACCTAGTATATAAATTATGTAGATACGATAATTAACTCTATGAACATCCTCATTCAGGCGGAACGTGCTGGAACAACAGAAGTCCAACGGCTTGGATGACATGGGACCGATCAAGCCATCGCTGGCACTCTGCGTCTTCGGGGTCTTCGTTCTGGTTTATTTTTCTCTGTGGAAGGGGGTTCGAAGCGCTGGTAAGGTAAGCATATCCTAAATACATTCTAAACGAAAGCTTTTTAGAAATCTATTTCAAATTCTTGACATTGGGGTGTTAACCCAACTAATGGCTCCCTCGCTACCATCTTCGCAACTTTCCGCTAGAGGGCCTGCCAGTGCCCTCTGGTTATAGACGCGCCGTAATATGTAATAATTTGTTTTCAAATGGATACGCGTTAAAAGTAACGTAAGTGGCGACTCTCAAAAACGTAGCAAATTAGAGGCCAAATAGAATGTACTTTGTGGGGATGAGCTTGCTTATAACTTTTCACTTTTACCTCGAAGGAATACACAATTCATCACTGACAAAGCAGCGTGGGACTGTCATAGTGTGTGTGTGTGTGTGTGTGTGTGTGTGTGTGTGTGTCATACCTAATATATCGTTCTCGTATCATTTTTTTTACCAAAAGCGAGAGAGTACCAGCCAATCAGAGGTGATTGCGATCGTCAAGGAGTCCTTAATACCTGACAGAAGTTTTTTTACTTTTCAATTAAAAATAAAAGAACCCTGATCTTTGAAATTAAGGCCCGCTTGCAGAAACGCCGGGTTATCCTTTTAATCCAGAGTTAGCTGCTACTTTGACAGATTTCGTATAAAGCTCCTGTCAAAATTACAAATTTATACCTGGGTTAAGCCTAATCCGACGTCTCTGCAAGCGTGCCTAAGTTATTTTATAAGTAATAATAAGAATTATATAAGTACAGTAAAAGGAAATCTTTGCCGTTATGGAATTCGCGAAGAACTGAAAAATGCCCTATCTCTTAACAAAATTATTTCTTCTTCTTCTTATCAACCGATAGACGTCCACAGTTGGACAAAGGACTCTTGCATGGACTTCCACAGGACTCGGTCTTGCGCCGCCTGGATCTAGCGGCTCTCTGCGACTCGTTTGATATCGTCGGTCCTCCTAGTGGGGGGTCTGCCAACACTGCGCTTCCCGGTAAGGGACCAAAATTATTTAACAAAGGGTAATTAAGAGCTGATGGTCGTTGGGGTCCCAAGGTACTGGAGTGGCGACTCCGCACCGGGAAACGCAATGTTGGCAGACCCTCCACTAGGTGGACCAACGACATCAAACGAGTCGCAGAGAGCCGCTGGATTCAAGCGGCGCAAGACCGAAACCTGTGGAAGTCCATGCAGGAGACCTTTTTCCAGCAGTGGACGTCTATAGGTTGATAAAGAAGAAAAAGAAGAAGAATTAAGACGTAGTAAAAGAGCCTTATTTACAACCAGGTGGTATGGGTGACGGCATTAGCACCCTACGTGGTCCTGCTCATCCTGCTGGCTAGAGGAGTGACGCTGCCCGGCGCTACGGAAGGCATCCGATACTATCTCACACCAGAGTGGCACAAGTTGCAGAACTCGAAGGTGATTTTATATTTTAAGTACCTGTGTGACCGAGCATTGCTCAGTTTTTTTTGGTAAATCTTGTTTTTTGGAAATTATATACCTACCTATTTAGAAAAAAATTATAATAAAATAATAAATAATAATAATAACTAGTGGTTCGCCCCGAACTGAGACCTCGCGGTATTCCATTATTCCCATAAGGTAGTTTTAACTATATTATATTGTAATTAAAACGCGCCGAATCTGATGACGTCAATCGTCATCTGCTTTCGTGGATGGGATGCGTATGCCTACAGTATTTTACTAAAATTCAGCTGGTACGCTGAACGATACGATTATTATATGATTTCATAATAAAAAAAATTATAAAATGCCATGACTGCGCGCTTGCGGCTTCTGCGGCGAGCATGTCTAGATGCGCGCTCATCTTTACATTCATAGACACAATACCATCACAGAGAGAGATCATACGGTAGTAAATAGGTGCTAACGTCTAATTATTGTAAATAGAAACGGATTTACTTTTGCAAAAACAACGTGATACTTTTATTGATAATAATTTGCTAATTGATTATCATAATTAATTAGTAATAGACAAAATAAGAATAGCTGACGCAAAACTGTATTTACAATATCAAAGACAGCGCCATCTATTAACAGTATAGTGAAGTTTTGTTAAAAACATTGATGCCCATTAAAACTCAAATAATTTCGTTTCTTTATAATATTTATCTAATCTTAGTATTTGTTGTTCAAGTACAGAATATAACTCAAATTATGTGTAAGTTTCAAGTTTTAAAACAAAGTGGTTTTAGAGATCTAGCCTCGAATACAATCTCCATGAAAGCCCCCCATTTCGTCAATTTTAGGAAAAAAAATTTAAAAAAAATACTTTTGTACTCTGTTCCAAATTATCTTTAAAATGAGGTACTGCAACCCTATGAAATGCAAAAAAATATATTTTACTTTGCATTCGCTTCTATGAGAGCCCCCCTGAAATAAAGATTTTTATAACTTTTTAAGCCATTTTCGGCTGGAGGCCATCGGTTTACATATCATATCTAAAATTGAAGTAATTACGTTCAGTAATTCAGAAGTTATAAGGCTCTGACAGACGGACGGACGGACGGACGGACAAGTGCAAATTCACTCAAGTAAACTCAGAGACCTTCGCTTCGCTCGGTCGATAAAATTCATAGGGGAAAATATAATCGTCTCGAACCGGGGTCTTCTAGTTTCGGGACCGCCTGCTTTCCTAAGTAAGTTATTGGAACTTTATAGATGATGGCGAAAACCTTCGTATTCTAATGATATTGTAGGGGTTTTTCATTGCCTGAAAACATGGATAAAACGACGTTTTCGAAAACGAAACCTAGCTAAATCAATTTATCGCTCCCGAAACCCCCTGCTTACTAAATTTTTAATTTTTTTAATTTTAATTTATTTATTTATTTATTTGCACAGATTGAGTAGTACAATGGTGTTAACATTATAATAAAAGTCCTTACAATCTGCCGGATAGGCATGCAAAAATAAACATAAAAAACATAACATAACCAAAATTAAACACGAGTAATATATGAGTAAAAATAAACATTATATCTCCAAAAACATTAGGGGTCGATTTCACCAACTTAAAGTACGTCATAACCCAGCGTAAAGATAGTACATTCATACATTCAAGAATCTGCTGTCCCTAAACTAGGTAAAAAAAAAACCTGTATCTTAGGCGACAGCAGCAAAGATGACATTTTATTGACAAAGATGTGTGCGTGCGTGTGCGTGTGCGTGTGCGTGTGTGCGTGTGCGTGTGTGCGTGTGCGTGTGTGTGTGTGTGTGTGTGTATGCGCGTGTGTGTGTGTGTGCGTGCGCGCGCGCGTACTCAGTATGTCTAGTATGTCCGAAATAATATTCTGTTAACCCAAAACTTCCAGCAACTTTTCAGTATCAACATACGTTTGCTTGAGCAACCATTGTTTAACACGCCTTTTACAATCGTTTCTATTTAAAGGGTAAATGTTAATAGCTTTATTAATTTTATTGTACAGTCTAGCGCTAATGATATAATACTGTCTCGCAGCAAGTTTACTTTTATGTCTTTCTGTTTGAAAGATTTGATCTATTCTTCTCTTTGACAAATTTTTATCATAACTAACGGAATTATGTTTGCGTGTTATAATGTGGAGCAAGTACAGTTGGCGGACTGTTAGAACCTTGCAGTCTTTATATAGATCTATTGTAGGAAATCTGAAAGGTCTTTTAGTCATTACTTTCAAAATCGATCTTTGCGCTCTTTCTATCTGTAGCATCGCAGTTTTATTACTACCTCCCCAGACCGACACGCAATATATGAGCAACGACTGAACCACTGCACAATATACCATAAAGATAGTATCTTTATTTGCTGATGATCTAAGATTTTTAAAAATATATATTAATTTTCTTATTTTTGATGTTAAATTAGATATATGCAATTTCCAAGACAAAGTATTATCTATAAGAAGTCCAAGATATTTTATGTTGCTGGCATATTCTACAGCAGGGCAGTCACAATTTGATTTATTTTCAAAAGAATTACAGATATGGGCTTTCAATATGCATTTATTAGCAGAGGGTTGAGAGGCAGCAGAGGGTGAAAAGGTAAGGAATTTGGTTTTAGTAATATTTAGGCTGAGTAAATTGGCAGCCAACCAATCTGATATCTTTTTTAGAGCAATTTCAGCATTTTTAAAGGTACTTTCCCAAGTGTTCCCTGTAATGAGTAAGACGGTATCATCTGCGTAAGCTATAATTTTGCAATTTGGAATAGACAGTTCACAGAGATTGTTTATGTATATAAGGAATAACGTGGGGCCCAGTATACTACCCTGGGGGACACCATAGGTAAGAGGCATATCATCGCTTAGGTAATCGTTAACTTTAATTTGTTGAGTGCGGTTTGACAAATAATCTTTGAAAATATCCAGCGCTATACCCCTGATACCCATTTTATCCAATTTTTCCAGAAGTATGGGGATAGAAACAGTATCAAATGCTTTGGATAAATCTAAGAAAACCCCAACACATTTTAGTTTCTGATCTAACGATCTAGTAATTGTCTCAGTTAAATCGAGAGCCGCGTCTTCCGTGGATTTCCTTTTCCTAAAACCGTACTGATTTGGGGATAAGAGTTTTTGTGTTTCTAAATAGCTAACTAATCTTTTATTTAAGACCTTCTCAAATATTTTTGAAAGCGCAGTCAACATTGAAATGGGTCTATAATTATTGACACTGCTTCTATCGCCGCTTTTGAAAACTGGTATCACCAAAGCCTTCTTAAAACATTTTGGGAAAATACCCTTGGATAAAGAGAGATTACAAATTCTCGAGATAATTGGAGCTAAGGTAGTACAACTTGTTTTTAAAACCTTAGTTGGAATACCATCCCATCCAACTGCGCTATTAGTTTTTAGGCTCATTATGATGGTTTCTATTTCCTTTTGATCTACCGGTAATAACCCGAATGAGTTAACAGGGGAGATAGAAACATCCATGTTACTACCATGAGAAAAGTTCGGTTTTGAGAGAATCTGTGTCGCCAGTCTGTTACCCACTTCCACAAAATAATTGTTTACAAGATTAAGAGAAGTTAGAGTATCGGGTTGAAGCTGTAGGAGTTCTATTGGGGGAGATGGTGTAGAAGAAATGTTTGCAACTTTTTTTATTACTTGCCAAGTACCTTTTATATTGTTTTTAGTTTTTCCAAATTCAACTTTTTCATAGTTACGCTTTAATCGTTTTAAAAGATTGTTACAAAAATTTTTGTATCGGTAATACGTTATTTTTAAAATATTATTATCTGGTGAGTTCTTGTACTTCTTGTGCAGTCGGTCCCTATGTTTAATACACTTTAAAAGCCCAGGAGTGATCCAGGGTTTTAATACTGTTTTTTTCCGTGTTGAGCGAACTAATTTTGTGTTTGACTTAATAATATCACTCAGAGTATCCACTAACTGATTGGCAGCATGATTCGGATCTTGCGACTCAGATATTTTGCTAAAATCCTGTTCATCTATGCTCTTTTTAACACTTGTATAATCAATTATCAGACGATTTTTTGAAACATTTTGCCTAGGAATTTTCATGTCAAGGTTCACAATAACTGGCGAGTGATCCGTAACCGATGCATTCAATACTAGTGTAGTATTTTTAAATTGAGTTTTTAGTAGTACATGGTCTATACAGGTTTTGTTATGAGTTGGGAAAAGATGGGTTGGCAGCAGACCATGACTACTGACAAGATTTAAATACTCATGGGAACGATTGTCACTACTTGATTGAGAAATATTTATATTTATGTCTCCCACAACAACAAGAGACTTGTAATGTGCCAAATTTGCTAACACTGTAGTAAAACTGTTTAAAAACTTATCAGTTTGTGTAAAGGAAGGAGACCTGTAAATAGCAATGAGACATAGTTTATCATTTAAGCTACACATAATCGAGCTCGCATCAAGCAGATTTGGATACGATATAGTACAATTAAGTTCATTCTTTACATACAGTATGACACCGTCGCTTCGATTTATCAAATCTTTTGTGCAATGAGGTGTATAACCAGTTAAAGAGGGTATTTGTTTTACATTTTTAAGCCAACACTCGGTTAAAACAATTATATCTAATTGTAAGTTTATTCGTTTTAGTAGGACCTGTAACCCGTTGTAATTTGAGTTTATACTACGAATATTCATTTGAAAGACTTTTAACGAGTTTTTATTGCTTGGGATATAATTACTACATAATTCGGCTTCACACTCATACGACGTCATGTTACCTACATTTTGGAGATCAGAAATAATATCTCTACAGTCAAAATCCAGAGAACCTATAATGCGTTGCAGCAAAATCAAAAAACATAGATAAATAAACTAACTAGGTGGTTGAATAACAATTTTTTTAAGAGAGTCATTATTTTTAATCCAAATAGCGGGCGAAGAGTCATCTTTCCTCATCATAACACGACCGTGACGCACCCAGAGGTATTTGTATCCGTGCTCCTTCTTGAAGCTGCGAGACATAGCATGCAGGGCGCGGTTGGCTGGTGAGAGATGCTCAGACACATAAATAGGAGATTTGTCGGCCGCAGCTATGCCGAGATGCGAACAATTGAGTTTATCCAAAGGGTTCGATTTATTAAATTTTAAACATGCGCCTAGCACCTCGTCCCGTTTGCGTGGCGATGATAGTTTCAGGACGACAGATCGTGGTCTGCTGCCGCTGGCATTGACTTTGGCTATTCGAGTGCACGATATAATATCGTTTTGGCTAATTGGATACGAAATAGTTTTCCCAAGTTGTATAACCGTGTTTATAAGGTTCTCCCTGGGGAATTCCGGGATGCACTGAAGTTCAAGATTAGTTTCCCGTGCTCTCTGTTCGATATCAGCTATTTTATAATTTAGTTCCTGTACGTTATCCTGCAGTTTAGTGTTGGCCGCGCGAAGTGACGAAACCTCTGATTTTAAGCTTTGTATTTCGCCATGCATCTCATCAAATTTGCTAGACATAAATTCGACGGTTTTGATAAGCTCTGGAATCTGCTTTATAAGACTCTGAAGAGACGATAACTCTTTATTAATGCTGTGAGTCAGTGACGATCCCAGCTTATCGATTTTTGACGATAAGGACTCCTCAAACCGATTAAGGCGTTCGTCTATAGAAGAAAGATCCTCTTGATCCTTAAGTTCGCTCGATACAGCCAGCTCCGACGTCTTGACTGGGGTGTCGGTGTTATCTCCCTTTTGTCGGGGCACCTTACATACCGGGCACTTCCAGGCTGACTTGGATTTCGAAGATAATTTAGAGAAATTCTCCTTCGACAGACCGATACAGGTATAATGGTAGCTTTTAGGACATAAGGAGCAGGTTATTTGATCAGCGGTGCTAATTTTTTGGTGACAAGCACTACAGGAACTCATTGTTTTAGTCGCAAAAACCTGTAGTCACAGTCCTAATGCACAAATAAAAGCGGGTAAACAAACTATTTGTTTGCAGCGCAACGTTCTATTCACTCTTATCACAGGCTCGTAGCATGTTCGCGGCAAGAACGTCTTAAGTGCCGCGTAAAAGCGCTTCACTTACGCATTTACGTCAACGAAACTTCACTGTTCGAGAGAATTTTTGTAGTTTATCCTCAATTATATTAATAAAACTTTAAAATAGCAGACGTCTTGCGCTCATGAACATCGTTGGAACCGTTTTCGAGATTCAGATTACATAATATATGTATATTATGTACAAGAATCGTAGAGTACAAACAAGTGAACTAAGTAAGAAACAAATTATAATTTTTAAGCCTGAAAAAGTGAAAAAAGAATTATAGCCGTTTCTTTTTGAGTTAATGAGTTTTAGGTTTCACAAAAATTAAGGATGATTTATTTTACAGAATTGCGGCAGTAGACAAGGTTTAAAGATTATACAGAACAATGTGTTATTTATTACCTACAATTTAAGAATGAATGAATGATATATTTTGGGGTTTTATAACTAATAATAATAAGGCAGTTGTATGATCCCCAATATGGTTTATATTTAGCTAAAGTCTGTTAGGACACAGCGCTGATCGTCTGTGAAGCCATAAAAATTGTAGACGGCTCTAAGTTTGTAATAGTGTATAAATATTGTAATTAAAAATTCAAGAAAACTTCACGTCTCAGGTGTGGATCGACGCAGCGTCGCAGATCTTCTTCTCGCTGGGGCCCGGCTTCGGCACGCTGCTGGCTCTGTCCAGCTACAATAAGTTCAACAACAACTGCTACCGGGACGCTCTCATCACCTCCTCCATCAACTGTCTCACCAGCTTCCTTGCGGGCTTCGTGATCTTCTCCGTTTTAGGGTAAGATTCTTCTTCTTCTGCCTCTCCGACTAGCGGAGTTTGGCAGTCAGCTTTGCATGATTGTGCTGTGCAAGGCGAAAGAGTTCACCAACACTCGCGATTCCAGGCCACTCCCAGATGCACCGCAGCCAGGATTTTTATCTTGCATCTGTTTTACCAGCAACTTTTCCCATCATGATAGGAGCTCATATATCTCGTGGATGAGCACATGCCCCAGATTAGGCTTAATCTTCCCATTTTGACGTGATAACGTCATATAAATCGATGAACACCGGCTGCGCTCACGAAAACGTGTCACGTTCCGACTAGCCTGAGGGTGCAAGCGAGAGCACGGAACAAGCGATAGAGACGCACGATCGGCCCAAGCGTTGGCTTCGCCCGCCGCCGGCGGCCGGGCCCACCAGTCATCGCGTGCGCGCTGTGGTTAGCGATCATCAATGTTTCTTTACGACGTTATCACGTAAAACTATCATCCGTAAACCGACTTTACAGCCAAACAATTTTTTTTAAGTATATTAGCCACGCTGAACTTGACTATACCCTTCTCCCATCCGAATAAGCGCAACGCTTGTATTGAAGTGGGTACGACGATAGTGCAACGGGTGTGGATTTACTTTCAGATTTCAGTTTGCACCTTTAACAGTTAACCAGTAACAGGGGGTATCTTGATATAGACAGATTTGGGTTATCTTTACTCATACTTTTTCGACTCAACCCAACTTTATTTTCCTACTAGATGATGACCGCGACTTCCTCCGCGTGGATTAAAATTTTTTAATTCCCGCGGGAACTCTGTAATTTTCCGGGATAAAATTAGCCTATGTGTTAATCCTGGGTATGAGCTATCTCCATTCCAAATTTCAACCAAATCGGTTCATTCCTTGTGGCGTGAAAGGTAACAAACATCTATCCATCCATACATCCATCCTCACAAACTTTCTCATTTATAATATTAGTAGGAATTAGTAGGATACCTGCCTAATGCGTACCTCTATTATTCAATTCACATTTGTTAGGTACATGGCGCACGTTCAGAATAAGAGTATCGAGGATGTGGGGCTGGAGGGTCCTGGGCTGGTGTTCATCGTGTACCCGGAAGCCATCGCCACTATGACCGGCTCCGTCTTCTGGGCCATCATCTTTTTCCTCATGCTCATTACTCTTGGACTGGACAGCACTTTTGGAGGTCAGCATTTGTACATACTATTTAACCCCGGATTGATAAATTTTACAAACCTTTGAGAACATTTTGGAGAACTCGTGGACACGCAGATCTCCTAAGGCAGGTGATGTTTCATAATCATTATCATCACCATCAGCAACCCATCAACGGCACACTACTGAACGTAAGTCTCCTCTCAGAGAAGGTTTATAGGCAAAATTCCACCACGCAGGCCCAATGCAAATTAGCAGACTTCACACTCCTTTGAGAACATTATGGAGAACTTTCAGGCGTGCGGGTTTCCTCACGATATTTTCCTTCATCGTTGAAGCATGTGCTATTTCTATGAGAGCAGTGATAGCCTAGTGGTAAGAACTGCGGTTTTCATAAATACGGTCTCCTCATAAGAGACCGGTTGAAACTTCTCTTTATGTGAGAGTGCATATGATAGCATAGGGCTATTGTACCCGCACCGACCTGTCGGTACCAGGAACCATACCCACACCAAACGTACATACAAACCATACAAACACCCATACCTCATGTGCTCCGCAGGTCTGGAAGCGGTGACGACGGCTCTCTGCGACGAGTACCCGCGCGCGCTGGGGCGGCACCGCGAGATGTTCGTGGCCGGGCTGCTGCTGTTCATCTACATCTGTGCTCTTCCCACCACGACATACGTAAGCATGATGAAAGGGGCTCGAAGACAGGGATATTCCCTGTCTTCGAGCCTAATTAAAGCCTAAAGCCTTTTACTAATGATACTAAGTGATCTTTACGTCGAGTTTTTTACAAGACTGTTGTTTGTATTCCCTTTACATCAGCTTTGGTAATGATATGTACAGCGGACGTTTTACTCGTGATGTCGTCCACGAGAAATTTTACTCTCTAATTCTTTTTTAATCCAAGTTTTGACTGATTCTTTTAACTTGTCACACATTTTGCTTTTCTAGGGTTATTTGCATAGCAGGCAGTTATTCTACTGTAGAAGGTTACCTCCCAGATAGCAACTGAGTTTGCGGCAAATTTGATTTTTGTTTGATTATAAATTGTCACGTCAAATATGAAAGGTAAGTTTGTGACAATGTTGCTGCAAATTTATTAATTTAGGGACGGTAGTGGTTAGTTTCCCACCCGAGAACAAGATGGCGCTGCACGACGGTTAACTCGCGGGTCGGAAGACGGCGCCCAGATCATATATGGGCTGACTAACCGATGTTAGTTCGTTCTTTCGCACTACTGCGATACCGTGGCAAGTGATGCTTCCACCTTGATGGGACTATCTCCTGAAATACAGGAGATAGATATAATATGTCCCACGCTCTTATTTACACAAAAGCAGCAAGTTTGTTGTGTCAACCTTTTATATAATTTGCAATACAAACATCCTGCAAGTATGTTATGACAATATTGCATATACTTTGCAAAACCAACATAATTCGAATTTGTTGCTCTTAAACTAGAAAGTTTGAATTAAACTTGCCGCAAGTGTATATACTTGCCATGACAAGTTTGTCACAAACCTTCACTCTTGATGAATCAAACTTGTTACAAGTGAGATGCAAGTTTAAATTGCTATCTGGGCTTCGTTGTCCTATTGGCAATTTTTGAAGAAAATATTATTTTCCCTAGCCATTAATAAATTATCTTACTACTATATATTGTAATAAAATGTATATTACTTTAATAGTAATTACCTACTTAACTTATTACCTCACTTAGAGTTTTGATTAAATGTCACTGACATTCCTATCGGTTCGGACCTATCGAATTTATCTCTAAGTCCGGAAAGCTCATCTTACCGAAGAATTGGGTTCACAAAATAATAATAATTGAACATCGCACATATTCCAAAAAAGATAAAGCTTGAGTTGCATTCATTAGGAACAGATTTAATGGAAACTTACACCCTTGATTTCAGAAACAAATACAAGTAGGTAGGTGTATTAAATGGTGTTCGGTAAATAACCGTTATCTATGTAGGCGAGGCAGGGCACGCCACAATGTATTCCGTTGCATTATTCATACCGCTCTTAGGGGGATGACCGGCTATCTCGCGGAGAGCATTCGTTTTGTAAGAACAAACCACTTGTGGATGTTAGTCGACTTTTATACTATTTGCTTTTATTTGCAGTTGGGTTTGAGGATAGTTTAAATTAAATGAAAGTGAAGAAAAGCTGAGATACTTTTGAGCGAATAAACCGGTAGGTACTTTATCTTGCTTATCGGGCCATGAATTGACGTTGCAATTAGAAGCGGATAAATGCTTGTTTTCGGTGTTTTATAGTTTTCTAAATTTTTGACAACACTTAAGCCCAATTAGTTGACTCTTAACGACAACTTAAGTCGAACTTAAGACGAATTGGTTTACACCAGCGTGTAAAGCCTGGCTTAAGATGTTCTCAAGACATCAACCCTTTCGACTTTAGACTCTTTAAGGTTGATGTCTACAATTACGTGGCGTCATATGCTTAAGAATAGGTACAGGGAATTGTTTAGTGCTTACCCATCACTGGGGAAATCAAAAAAAAAAATCCCTCTCCCCTCGAAATAAACGCCAAACAGAATAAATCTTTTAATACTCAACGTATACGTTTCGTTCCGATACCGGAGCATCATCAGGAGATGTTGACTCCACAATGCACAATTGGAAAACAAATTCTGTTTGGCGGATTATAGCAAAGCAATATTATTAAATTTCTTTAAATATCATGGCATTCCGCAAAGTAACGCCTGATTCTATCCAAGAAGTGGGTATGATAATAATACAAGAGCGCTATCAACTTGCCTTTTGTGCTACCAAGGATCCTATTGGTATCTACAAAATCTATTTTTTAAGTTTTTTTAAACAATTATTATTTATTTATTCCGTCGATCTTGTGATTTTCATTCAGTCTCCAGCTTACTGCTAATATTAAAACAGCCATTCTTAGTACCTAACCTAATTAATATCATCCATTACTGATAAACTAATTAGTATTAATGAAAGAATTATTTATTGTAGTAGTAATTAACATTCTGTATAGTGCAATTATTAAAATTCACTTGAATATTACGTTCTTTAATGTTTGAAGGTCCCGATGTTCTTTTTTTGAAATTCATACAAATGTTTTAGGGTTCCGTACCAAAATGGTAAAAATGGAACCCTTATGGTGAGACTTTCTCCGTCCGTTCGTCCGTCCGTCCGTCTGTCACACTCGATTATTTCAATAACTATTAAAGCTATCGACATGAAATTTGGCATAGTTGTGTATAATAGTGGCCCAATATCATTGGAATAAAGAAAAATCGAAAATTATTTTTAGTTTTATTAAAAAAGGCGGAAAATCGGGGGTTTGTAATTTCAAAGTAAAATAACTATACCGAGTGGGGTATCATATGAAAGGCCTTTACTTGTGCATTCTAAAACAGTTTTTTATTTATTTCTATATATAATAGCTTTTGAGTAATCGGCCAAAATGTCGAAAAAAATACCGTTCCCCCCCCTTATCTCCGAAGTTTACCAATTGAAAAATCTGAAATAATTATGGTCAATAGAGGTTTATGTATATTTTACAGGAAAAATAAAAGAAACGCGAAAATTATTTTAGTTTAATTAAAAAAGGGGGAAAATCGGGGGTTTGAAATTTAAAAGTAAGATAACTATATCGAGTGGGGTATCATATGAAAGGCCTTTACTTGTGCATTCTAAAACAGTTTTTTATTTATTTCTATATATAAGTTTTTGAGTAATCGGCCAAAATGTCGAAAAAAATACCGTCCCCCCCCCCTTATCTCCGAAGTTTACCAATCGAAAAATCTGAAATAATTATGGTCAATAGAGGTTTATGTATGTTTTACAGGAAAAATAAAATCAACGCGAAAATGATTTTAGTTTAATTAAAAAAGGGGGAAAATCAGGGGTTTGAAATTTTAAAGTAAGATAATTATACCGAATGTGGTATCATATGAAAGGCCTTTACTTGAGCATTCTAAAACAGTTTTTTATTTATTTCTATTTATAATAGTTTTTGAGTAATCGACCAAAATGTCGAAAAAAATCACGTCCCCCCCCTTATCTCCGAAGTTTACCAATCGAAAAATCTGAAATAATTATGGGCAATAGAGGTTTATGTATTTTTTACAGGAAAAATAAAACCAACGCCCTTACTAGCATAGTTTTTTTTATATTAACAATAAACCTCTACAAACAAAGTTAACGATAAATAAGCAAATTAATATAATATTATCGTTTTACTTTTACTTTTGGAGTACGGAACCCTCGGTGCGTGAGTCCGACTCGCACTTGGCCGGTTTTTTTTTTTAATTCATAGATACCACGCATCGAACAGTAAGAATGTGGCTGTTTGTAGAGTAAACTCAGCAAACAAACAGATCGAAAAAAAAAATTTGTGTGTGTCAGCACGACACACAACTGGAGTTTACTTCATACTCAACGTTGAAATTTCTACCCTAACGTTGAGCAAATAAGGTTGGTCTTCGCTTGAGTTGTCGAATGGCCGCGCTACGCCTTTCACAACGATGCAAATCTCCACCCCTAACGTTGAGTAAACAAGGTTGGTTTTCGTTCACATGTATATCAGCGCAATCTTTAAAATAGTTCACACATATTAATTACTATTCAAATAGTTTACACATAAGCCGAAAGATGGCGCTGATCTACATGTGAACGAAAGCCAACCTTATTTACTAAACGTTAGGGTAGAAATTTAAACGTTGTGAAAAATGTAACAAGGACAACATTGATAAATTGATTTTACTGTCCGGATTTTTCTCATACCGGGCTGCTAAAATCGATTCTTAAGGAGTAAACTCCAATAAACTCCAATAAACTCCAAAAAAACAAAGGAGTGTTATTATGAAATTCAGTACAACATTATATCATCCGTTTGGATGACATTATGGTTATTAAGACATTGGGTGTTTTAATGTTGGCAACTGTTTCAAAATCTTTTATAGAGGATTTAAAGCATGGGAGTAGATAAAATTATTATTATAACTGCTTTGATTGTAACTGCTGAGTTTCTTACCGGCTCTTCTCAGCAGAATCCGCTTTCCGAACCGGTGGTAGAGTCATGACTTGTCATAAGAGTCACAGGTTGGCCTACGTGAAATAAATAATTTTGATTTTTTTTTGAATTTTATGGCCTATAACCCGTTTCTGAGAGGAGACCTGCGCTCAGTAGTGAGCCGTTGATGGGTTGTTAATGTTGATGATTGTTGTTTTAGGGTGGTGTATATTTAGTCGACCTACTTAACGTGTACGGGCCCGGCCTGGCGATATTGTTCGTGGTGTTCGCGGAGGCTGCCGGCGTATGCTGGGTGTACGGAGTCAACCGCTTCTCTGAGGACGTGCGAACTATGCTGGGCCACACGCCTGGGTGGTTTTGGAGGGCTTGCTGGTCTTATATTAGGTAAGGAGGTCGATAAAGCATTGTTTTTCGCTTTTTAGGGTGATAAAAATGGTACCCCCATAGTCAGACTTTTTCCGCCCGTCTTTACCTGTACATTCTAAAACAGATTTCCGCGCTCTCGCTTGCACGCTCGGGCTCAGGCGGAACGTGACAATTTTTCGTGCGTGCAGCCGGTGTTCATCGATTTATAAGACGTTATCACGTCAAAAATGGGAGCGGCCGCATCAGATAAACGACGCGCGAAATTTATTTGTTTATGACGCGCGTAATTTTCAATAAACTAACCCTTGGTACTAACCAATGAATGTGTCCGCACTGAGTGCGGCCAGTCATTACGCGATGTAAGCGCAATTCGCTATAGTTTATCGCCGCTGCAATGCGGACACACGGTTTATCGCGTCGCGTCGCCCGTCGCCTTACAGTGCGGTCACGGCCTCAAAGTCTTCTAAAGTCTATTGAATAGAATAGAATAGAAATGTTTTTATTCAATTAAACTTTTTTACAAGTGCTTTTAAATCGTCGATGAGTCTACCACTGATTCGGAATGCCCTTCCTGCCGAGAAGAACCAGCAAGAAACTCGGCAGTTGCTCTGTACACAACAAGTTTACAATATAATAGATACTATGCTATGTATGTAGTGAATGAGGGGAAGTTCCACAAAAGCATAAGTACCTAATTATAATTCAACACATGTTAAGACGGGTAGACAGAAAGTAGCCCCATTCGCGCCGGTGGGACCCGTTCAGGAGCATGACGCATGACCCAGCCATTGCTTCGCTCAACCATATTTGAGGGAATTTAACAACACGCATTATAAGAACGTAACAACCACAACAACACCAGTGTCCCTGCGGGATCGAATCAGAAATGAGGAGATCCGTAGGAGAACCAAAGTCACCGACATAGCTCTGCGAGTCGCGAAACTGAAGTGGAAATGGGCGGGGCACATAGTTCTAAGAGCTGATGGTCTTTGGGGTCCCAAGGTGCTGGAGTGGCGACCCCGCACCGGGAAGCGCAGTGTTGGCAGACCCCCCACCAGGTGGACCGACGACATCAAACGAGTCGCAGGGAGCCGCTGGATCCAGGCAGCGCAAGACCGAGGCCTGTAGAAGTCCATGCAAGAGACCTTTGTCCAGCAGTGGACGTCTATCGGTTGAGAACGTAACAACCCGCATCACACGACACCACCACAGAAATGTTAAAGAGAGCGTGTCATACTTAGGCATACGTCTAACGAAGCTATAACTTTTCAACCATAATAATTTCTTTCCCAGCCCGGTGTTTCTCCTGGTGCTGTTCGTGTTTTCTGTGCTCGCACACGAGGAGATGCTGGGCGCGAACGACTACGTCTACCCTCGCTGGTCCATCCACGTGGGCTGGCTGATGACAGGGACGACGGTATCGTGCATCCCGCTCTACATGATATACAAGTTCATCATCACGCCGGGCAGTTTTGTAAACGTGAGTTCTTATGCTATAGTTCTTGCAATTCACGAGGACGACTGACTTATGGTTGTGTGTGTGACGTATCTGTATAAGTGTGAGCGAGCGTAATGCTCGCGCCTGCCCGCTCCCACCTAGGCTTTGACAGGCACGCACACTTATGCAATGTGCTTGTACACGAAGTAACCACGAGTAAAGCTCACTCGCCTTCATGAATTGCAAAAACTGTACTAAATTACTAGATAGCTATGTGACTAACAGTTTCAGAGTTATATCGGACGTAGGCTGAGATATATAGATCGTACTCTGACTCTGCTCAAGACTCAAGATAGAGTTAAAAAGAAACACAAATATGTCCTGATATAAAACTGTCTCGTTTTAACTCAGTCTTTAGTCTGAGCTGAGTGGGAGTGCCATCTATCTATAGATCTCACCTATATGGTCGATTTACACGGGTTAAGTAGTTTAGTAAATCTTAAGTAAATATTTAGTGATTTAATAAGTGTTAACGACCAATTTAGTAGCAAGTCCCAAGTTACAATTTAGTAGCTCACTAAACGGGAAAAATAGAATTTGGTCTATTTTTCGATGTAGTATGGCGCCTTAAAGATCATTATGGAGAACTCTCAGGCATGCAAGAGCTTCCTCACGATGTTTTCCAGTTAAAGCAATTGATGTTTAAATCGAACCTGGACCCCCCGAAAAGACGACAGAAATCTTAACCACTGAGCCGTTATCGCTCTTACTCTCCCTGTATAATGGTAATAGAATAGAATAGAAAAGAATAGAAATATTTTTTATTCAAATAAACTTTTTACAAGTGCTTTTGAATCGTCATGGTTCAGAATGCTCTTCCTGCCGAGAAGAACCAGCAAGAAACTCGGCGGTTGCTCTCTTCAAAACAAGTTTACAATGCTATGTATGCAGAGTTTCCACAATGAGGGGAAGTTTCAAAAACTGCATACTTACTAACAACACAATATATCTTAAGATGGACAGTCATAAAGTAGCCCCATTCCCGCCGGTGGCACCCGTAAATAAATTCATATCTGATCTGGTCTGATCTGAGGTACCTGATCTGGTCTGATCTGAAGTACGGGAGTAACTTTCCGTTCCTTTGAAAAGAATTCATGATTCAAGAAGTCGACTGCAGTATCTTTCCCAATTCTCTTTGAAGTCAGTTTATAAGTAACGAGAAACTGAGACAAGAATCTTGTGCACACTTTTGTGTATGCATGGCGAAATTGAAATTCCTTTCTAATTTGGAACTCTTCGCGAGACATACCTAGTGGTGCAAGGTTTTTTGCGAAAATTTTGTCTCGAACGCAGCGTTATATTATCTACGTAATGTTATCTAAAAGTCTGCGACACTCGACCAATAGTATTCGTTGGATCAACTTTTGTGAGTAAAAAATTTCTTTAAGTCCATTATCATGAGCAACCTATCAAAGTCTCACTACTGAGCGCGGGTCTTCTCTCACAGTGGAACTTCCCCTCATTGTGAAAACAGTAAACACTGCATACAAAGCATAGTATCTATTGTATTGTAAACTTGTTTTGAAAAGGGCAACTGCCGAGATTCTTGCTGGTTCTTCTCGGCAGGAAGGGCATTCCGAATCGGTGGTAGACTCATCGACGATTCAAAAGCACTTGTAAAAAAGTTTATTTGAATAAAAAATTTCTATTCTATTCTATTCTACAGAAGGGTTATAAGGTCATAGTCCACCACGCTGGCCCAATGCGAATTGGCAGACTTCACACACCTTTGAGAACATTATGAAGAATTCTCAAGTGTGCAGGCTTCAAACGCACATACTTAGCTCCGAAAAGTCAGAGGCGTGCCCGAAATCGAACCTACGACCCCCCGAATAGGAGACCGCAGTCCTAACCACTAGGCAATCACTGCTTTAAGTCCATGCGAGTGGTAAAAAGGTCCGACTTATAGTCTGCCACAAGAACCGACGAAAATTTGATTTGAAATGTCCTAAATTAACCGAATCAGTGTGCCTCCAGTCGTTAGTCTTAAGTCAAAGGAAGTGAAACGCGGGTATTTGAATAAATGAAGGTTGACGACTCGCTCGTGTGGCCTCCATTAACCACAAACTGTACGAAATTTGGCGCGTGGCCTGGGATGGGATGTTAATATGTTTTGACGTGAAAACCTTTTTTAAATCTATGGACACCGGCTGCACGCACGAAAAAGTGTCACGTTCCGCCTGAGCCTGAGCGTGCAAGCGAGAGCTCGGAACAAGCGATAGAGAGGCACGATCGGCCAAGCGTTGGCTTGTGAGTAGAGAGCGCCCGCCGCAGCCCGCCAGTATTCGCGTGCGCGTTGTGGTTAGCGCATGTGTCGCGAGCTAGTTCTGTTTCTTTATGACGTTATCACGTAAAGCTATCGTCCGTAAACCGACTTTAGAGACAACCAATTTTTTTTGTGTTTCCAGCGAGTGAAAACGATGATAAGGCCTGTGGAGACGTCGATACCGCCAACCGACCACGCGCTGTGCAGCCTGTGACCGGACCACAATCATGTTATCCACTACAAGTCGTTCTCCCAGGCGCTGGAAACTAAGCCTGCTACTGTAGAATGGCTTGTTTAGACAAACTAACATACATAGACTTAATATAAACTACCCAATAAGACTTAACTAAGGTAGTGGCGTTCCTTTCAAAAAAAATTATAAGGATTCCATTTTTAAGGATGGCATGATGTTTATTTTGTTTTATGTGCAAATGAATTAGCACTTTTGCTTGTTCTTCGGGCCATGGCCTATATGTACCCTGCTGATTTATATTATCTAGGCAAAAGTTCTTAATTGTACTCTAAATACGACTTGAACCACTTAAAATAATCATAATCCAAATAAAGGTTTGTTATATGATATTAGAATACCTATATTTAAATATAATAAGTATTAACATTAACATTATGATAATAATTCTAGTCGTTCCTAGAAATTCCTATTATAAACAAACATTACTTATGTAAAACTAAGTGAAATGTTGAGAAAAATTTAAGAAAAATTAATCTGTCGTGATTGTATGTTGTTGAACCGTACAATATATTATTATATCTATCACTTAATAATATATTATATCTATCATATTAATATATAACATAATTTAAGGAATTAATGTGCAGATAAATAAATTATAATTAATAATAATATGAGTAAATTAAGTATAAGATTTATTGATTTGTATTTGTCGTTTTATAGCCATTTGAAAGATGGCGCGGGTCTCAAGATGGCGATGGTATAATTCTAGTCATATCGAAATATCGGGTATATAGTTCTTAATCCTTGTAGAGTATAAATAATTAAATCAAATATAATTATTATTTTGTATAGATATATAACTTAACCAACTCGTATATTATTCGTAGTTAAATTATGTAAGGTTTTTTATAATGATATAAGTAATTGTGAAAATTTAGAGTTTTTAAACATACTTATATATAATATAAGTGATCATTGATTTAGTTTTTTATATTATATGAGTGTGAGCACATAATCAAATCGTAAATAATATGCAAATATTATGCATTTATATCTAAAAGTAGTGGATTTAATGCTGAAAAGATATTGTATAAAATTAGATTTGGAAACTGTAGACAACATAGTAGGTATATACACGTATGATGCGTAGGTGAAAAACTTTAATATTCCATTTTTAGTGATAAACAACGAAAGGTAGCTGTATATAGATTTAGCGGGTAATGTGTAAATATATAAGAACATGCTGGTCAGACTATAAAATAAATACTTGCTTAGTTTATGCGGCGGAATAATTATGTTAAATTCATTTATTTAAATGAATACAAAGTGAAAATAATTATATTTATGAATTAATCGTAGAATTCACAATCTCGCTTGCAATTTATGAAGCTAATGAGACAAATACATTCATGGAAACATTTTTCAGTCATTTATACTGAAAAATGTTACTTCATATTATTCATATTTTTTTATGTTTTCGTATAATAATAGGTATTTAGGCAACTTATGGTCATGTATTGGTGAAATTTCTGTATTCCAGGGCAATGAATATAGAAATTTTCATTAAATACACAACATTATGTTGTAGGTATTGCTATTGTATCGTGTTTAGGATTCTTTGCCGTAGATAATAGATTGTTCTCACTCGACACGTAGTTATAGATTTGCTTATATATTATACAATATGTGTAGTGAAAGTAACTACATAATAGTAAAGTTACATAATATTATAATCAAAACAAACCTACAGAATTAGTAATAGTTTTTCAATCTCGTTTGGAATAATGATTGTTTTATTGGAGTATGTTAGTTTATTTACACTTTTTATTTAATTTACTTTAAACTATACATACTTTAAATTAAAATTAACTTATAAATAAAATATAATACCTAAAATATATTATTAAAAGGAGTCCCTTTAGGCAAGGTTCCGAAGATACTGGCAGCGTTCCCCCTTTGAAACAAGTTACATATTATGTATATCTAAAAGACCCAAATAATATAATTATTGTTTTTTACACTATCAAATCATAGAAAATTTCATTTATAAGAGGTAAGATTACTTAGTAACCTGTATCTACGAACAAATGTTCCTTAAGTATGTATTCTTAAACTTACTGAATGTTTACTGAATATGCTGTAGGCATTGTTATTTGGTGTACGTAGTAAAATAACTGTGTAATAAGTGTTTTTATATAAAATTTTAAAAAAAGTTCATATATCCACAAATGTTGTCATATGTATGAAATAATTTTCTTGATTGGCGTTAATGATTTATTTTTATACATAATTCCTAGTATGTAGATTTCAATCGTTAACCTAGATGAATGTCGTGCGTTATGTACTGTAATGGATTGTGTCTAATGTATTTAAATAAAGGGCAAATGAGTAGATGTGTCCTGTGCCAGCCATTACAGGTCCGTCTGGACATTTGTATATAAATTGCATTGTTTTACTTCGTTTAATCCGGGGCGAGAATGCAAAACACCTTAAAAAAGATGAAGATTATTGGAACGAAGCTCCTTAACGGACGGTAGGTACGGACTTGGCGGATGGGGGCTGGGCAAAAAAAAGTGTAAGAATTTTTCCGTCACGACCTTTGTGTGTTGCCTTCGTTTAGTACACACTTTCGTCATAGCTTTTGGTGGCGTAGCGGCTAAACGAAGGAGTGAAACTATCGGTTCGGGGGTTCGAATCCTGACTTCAGATTATTATTTTTTATTTTATTTATTTTTATTATTAATTAATTGTTAAAGGGAACTTTGTTCCAACCCAGTGTTCAACGACACTCACGCATTTTTCTTTCATAGTTTCATGTGTGTGAACGCTGGACGTCCTAGGTTCGATTCCTGGTAAGATTTATTACATCTCCGTGGTCATACAGGGAATCTAATTTAATTTAATAAAATTATATCTATTTCGTGCTGGTCTGGTCAGAATGGAGGCTTCCGCTGAGCCTAGTCACCATAGGTACCGTTTGGATGGATGTTTGTTACTCTATAACTCCACAACGAATGAACCGATTTGGCTGGGAATGGAGATAGCTTATACACAGGATTAACACATAGGCTACTTTTTATCCCGGAAAATTTCAGAGTTCCCGCGGGAATGAAAAAACCTTAATCCACGCGGACGAAGTCGCGGGCATCATCTAATATAAAATACTTATCAAAATTTGAAAACTATGTCTGTGTTAAGTGCTATAGCTAAATTGCGCTTGATCTTCATTCTCGCATATTCTTCAGCATACGTAGGTACGAGGGTAGCGGCTATTTTATTTCCTCTTTATAGCAATTGTAAGATCAATGCATACAAGTATCAACCAAGTATCAATATGGCAGAAGCTCCTTTGAAGAAGCCCACTAATACATCGGCCTACGTCAACGAAGTGATTATTGTACTCAGTGCTACGTCCTACGTAGCAACCGTAGCAACAACTGCCCTCTACGTAGCCTCTACGAGACTCATTTGCTGGAAAGGTAGTAAGTCAACCAACTAACAAATCGTCGTCGTTTAATAGTCATCAGAAAGTTTTCAAAACGCGAAAATGGCCAAGTTACGGGATACTATTGTCGTTTAATCGTTAAATAAAGGTCGCGACGATGACCATTTACTACAATGCTGAATCGATCTTTAGGACGTCATTGTTTTCTTATGTATGTATTACCATTATAAGACTACTACACAACATAATGTCATATAACTAGATTTATATGACTTCAAAAAATGTGGAGGTACTCAATTCGTCGGAATCTTTTTTTCTTTTTATGTATGTTCACCGATTTCTCGAAGACGTGTGGGCCGAATTCTTTTTTGTTTCAAAGGGCATACTTCCCAGGTGGTCCAATGTAAATTTTATCGAAATCGGTCGAGCGGTTTTTAAAATATCAACAATAAATTAAATACTTTGTATAGTGTGTGTGTAATGTAGTAAAGCGTCGAGTTTGAAGGCGATTGTTTAAAAAGAATTTTTTATATTCAATTTTTTTTATGTATGCTCACCGATTACTCGAAGACGCCTGAACCGATTTGGAAAATTCTTTTTAGTTTGTTAGTTTAAAGGGCAGGCCATCTAGTTTAGACATTTTGCCACGTGTCAAAACTCAAACGGTCAGTCAACCGAAAATCCATCAAAAATCTCATCCAAGATCACATCCCAAAACCTTTTCATGAATCTTGAATCTGGTAAAATTTAAGAAAATTGCTAAATTATAAGGGAGGCGAGATGCGTCAATGAAAATTCGAGTGAAAATGTTCAAACAAACGACTTACAGTTCCTGCCACCGGCGCACGCATGGCGGAAAAAACTGTAAGCTTCAATACACACTGCGTAAGTGTTGCACATCATCATTAGCAACCCATCAACGGCTCACTACTGAGTGCAGGTCTCCTCTCAGAGAAGGGTTACAGGCCATAGTCCACCAAACTGGGCCAATGCGAATTGGTGGACTTCACACACCTTCAAGAACATTATGGAGAACTCTCAGATGTGCGGGTTTCCTCACGATGTTTTCCTTCACCGTTGAAGCAAGTGATATTTAATTGCTCAAACGCACTTGACTCCGAAAAGTCAGAGGTGCGTACCCGGGATCGAACCTGCAACCCCCCGAATAGGAGACCACAGTCCTAACCACTAGGCTATCACTGCTTCAAGTGTTGCACAATACTAGCTAATCTTGTACCCAGACCCAGACACAGGCCCTATTAAAAAAGACCTAACCTGAGTAGGTATCCCGATGACATAAATTTTAAGATCCAGGTAACCTAAAAATAGTCTTTTCGCACTGGCTATACCTATCCATAATTCTCTACTTATCTTACCAATCCATCTAAATATTATGTATAATTATAAAAATATAATTATAAAAGGAAAAGGTGAGTGACTGACTCACTGATCTATCAACGCAGAGCTAAAACCACTGGTCGGATCGGGTTGAATTTGGCATACAGTTAGGTATTATCGCGTGGGTATCGGCTAAGAAAGAATTTATGAAAATTCAAGCCCTAAGGGGGTAAAATAGGGGTTTAAAAATCTAACTTAACGTGAGCGAAACTGCAGGCAAAAGCTAGTATTATTATAAACTGGATGATACTCACGACTTCGTCCGCGTGGATTAAAGTTTTTTGATTCCCGCGGTAACTCTTTGATTTTCCGGAATAAAATGTAGCCGTTGTGTTAATCCTAGGTTAGAGCTATCTCTATTCCAAACAGCCAAATTGGTTCATTTGTTGTGGCGTGAATTGCATGTGTGTGTTTGTTTGTTAGTTTGTTCTTCAACCACGCAATAACAGATCAATGCGTCGCCGTGATTTTTTGCATAGATATAGTGGAGGATCTAGAGAGTGTCACAGGCCGTTTCGTATCATTTTATTCCGGAAAAGCAAAGGATTCCCGATAAGTCAATATTTTATTTAACCTACTCTACGCGTATTCATCTGCTGGTAAAAGCTAACTTGTGTAAGTATTAGGGTACGTTTATGCACACGCGGCGCGTGGTGCGTTGCGTCGCGAGCTAAACTCAAACATATGGGCAAGTATGAGAGCGTTCACGTGGCTGCCGCGGTGCCCGCGTGTAGCGTGAACGCTCTCATACTTGCCCATATGTTTGAGTTTAGCGCGCGACGCAAGTCGCAACGCACCACGCGCCACGTGTGCATAAACGTACCCTGACACACAACTTAAAAGCCTCAATAACTCACGGTTAAAGGTGCGGACTGAAAACTGAAAGGTTGCAGGTTCGAACCTCACCCGTTGCATTATTGTAGTACCCACTCCTAAAACAAGCTTTCCGCTTATTTGGAGGGGATAGGAGGAGATTAGTCAACTTCAGCTTGGCTGATATACTATGGTCATCAGTAATCAGAATCACGTTACAAAGACGTAAAAGACTTTTTATCCTTTTCAGAATCTATACGAATCCCAGTTAGAGTCGATAGCGAGATGGTTGAGCTGCAACGGGGAGGTGTGGGGGATGGGCCCGACGGCGGTGTTCGCGAGCGCCGCCGCGCTGTTCCTGTACAACGAGCTGGAGGCGACCGTGTTCATAGCTGGCGACCACGGCCCGGTCTCGCTGTTAGAGAAAACGCTCGTTGTAAGTCCCTGCAGTCCCTCCAACATAGCGAGATGGTTGAGCTGCAACGGGGAGGTGTGTGGGATGGGCCCGACGGCGGTGTTCGCGAGCGCCGCCGCGCTGTTCCTGTATAACGAGCTGGAGGCGACCGTGTTCATAGCTGGCGACCACGGCCCGGTCTCGCTGTTAGAGAAAACGCTCGTTGTAAGTCCCTGCAGTCCCTCCAACATAGCGAGATGGTTGAGCTGCAACGGGGAGGTGTGGGGGATGGGCCCGACGGCGGTGTTCGCGAGCGCCGCCGCGCTGTTCCTGTACAACGAGCTGGAGGCGACCGTGTTCATAGCTGGCGACCACAGCCCGGTCTCGCTGTTAGAGAAAACGCTCGTTGTAAGTCCCTGCAGTCCCTCCAACATAGCGAGATGGTTGAGCTGCAACGGGGAGGTGTGGGGGATGGGCCCGACGGCAGTGTTCGCGAGTGCCGCCGCGCTGTTCCTGTACAACGAGCTGGAGGCGACCGTGTTCATAGCTGGCGACCACGGCCCGGTCTCGCTGTTAGAGAAAACGCTCGTTGTAAGTCCCTGCAGTCCCTCCAACATAGCGAGATGGTTGAGCTGCAACGGGGAGGTGTGGGGGATGGGCCCGACGGCGGTGTTCGCGAGCGCCGCCGCGCTGTTCCTGTACAACGAGCTGGAGGCGACCGTGTTCATAGCTGGCGACCACGGCCCGGTCTCGCTGTTAGAGAAAACGCTCGTTGTAAGTCCCTGCAGTCCCTCCAACATAGCGAGATGGTTGAGCTGCAACGGGGAGGTGTGGGGGATGGGCCCGACGGCGGTGTTCGCGAGCGCCGCCGCGCTGTTCCTGTACAACGAGCTGGAGGCGACCGTGTTCATAGCTGGCGACCACGGCCCGGTCTCGCTGTTAGAGAAAACGCTCGTTGTAAGTCCCTGCAGTCCCTCCAACATAGCGAGATGGTTGAGCTGCAACGGGGAGGTGTGGGGGATGGGCCCGACGGCGGTGTTCGCGAGCGCCGCCGCGCTGTTCCTGTACAACGAGCTGGAGGCGACCGTGTTCATAACTGGCGACCACGGCCCGGTCTCGCTGTTAGAGAAAACGCTCGTTGTAAGTCCCTGCAGTCCCTCCAACATAGCGAGATGGTTGAGCTGCAACGGGGAGGTGTGGGGGATGGGCCCGACGGCGGTGTTCGCGAGCGCCGCCGCGCTGTTCCTGTACAACGAGCTGGAGGCGACCGTGTTCATAGCTGGCGATCACGGCCCGGTCTCGCTGTTAGAGAAAACGCTCGTTGTAAGTCCCTGCAGTCCCTCCAACATAGCGAGATGGTTGAGCTGCAACGGGGAGGTGTGGGGGATGGGCCCGACGGCGGTGTTCGCGAGCGCCGCCGCGCTGTTCCTGTACAACGAGCTGGAGGCGACCGTGTTCATAGCTGGCGACCACGGCCCGGTCTCGCTGTTAGAGAAAACGCTCGTTGTAAGTCCCTGCAGTCCCTCCAACATAGCGAGATGGTTGAGCTGCAACGGGGAGGTGTGGGGGATGGGCCCGACGGCGGTGTTCGCGAGCGCCGCCGCGCTGTTCCTGTACAACGAGCTGGAGGCGACCGTGTTCATAGCTGGCGACCACGGCCCGGTCTCGCTGTTAGAGAAAACGCTCGTTGTAAGTCCCTGCAGTCCCTCCAACATAGCGAGATGGTTGAGCTGCAACGGGGAGGTGTGGGGGATGGGCCCGACGGCGGTGTTCGCGAGCGCCGCCGCGCTGTTCCTGTACAACGAGCTGGAGGCGACCGTGTTCATAGCTGGCGACCACGGCCCGGTCTCGCTGTTAGAGAAAACGCTCGTTGTAAGTCCCTGCAGTCCCTCCAACATAGCGATATGGTTGAGCTGCAACGGGGAGGTGTGGGGGATGGGCCCGACGGCGGTGTTCGCGAGCGCCGCCGCGCTGTTCCTGTACAACGAGCTGGAGGCGACCGTGTTCATAGCTGGCGACCACGGCCCGGTCTCGCTGTTAGAGAAAACGCTCGTTGTAAGTCCCTGCAGTCCCTCCAACATAGCGAGATGGTTGAGCTGCAACGGGGAGGTGTGGGGGATGGGCCCGACGGCGGTGTTCGCGAGCGCCGCCGCGCTGTTCCTGTACAACGAGCTGGAGGCGACCGTGTTCATAGCTGGCGACCACGGCCCGGTCTCGCTGTTAGAGAAAACGCTCGTTGTAAGTCCCTGCAGTCCCTCCAACATAGCGAGATGGTTGAGCTGCAACGGGGAGGTGTGGGGGATGGGCCCAACGGCGGTGTTCGCGAGCGCCGCCGCGCTGTTCCTGTACAACGAGCTGGAGGCGACCGTGTTCATAGCTGGCGACCACGGCCCGGTCTCGCTGTTAGAGAAAACGCTCGTTGTAAGTCCCTGCAGTCCCTCCAACATAGCGAGATGGTTGAGCTGCAACGGGGAGGTGTGGGGGATGGGCCCGACGGCGGTGTTCGCGAGCGCCGCCGCGCTGTTCCTGTACAACGAGCTGGAGGCGACCGTGTTCATAGCTGGCGACCACGGCCCGGTCTCGCTGTTAGAGAAAACGCTCGTTGTAAGTCCCTGCAGTCCCTCCAACATAGCGAGATGGTTGAGCTGCAACGGGGAGGTGTGGGGGATGGGCCCGACGGCGGTGTTCGCGAGCGCCGCCGCGCTGTTCCTGTACAACGAGCTGGAGGCGACCGTGTTCATAGCTGGCGATCACGGCCCGGTCTCGCTGTTAGAGAAAACGCTCGTTGTAAGTCCCTGCAGTCCCTCCAACATAGCGAGATGGTTGAGCTGCAACGGGGAGGTGTGGGGGATGGGCCCGACGGCGGTGTTCGCAAGCGCCGCTGCGCTGTTCCTGTACAACGAGCTGGAGGCGACCGTGTTCATAGCTGGCGACCACGGCCCGGTCTCGCTGTTAGAGAAAACGCTCGTTGTAAGTCCCTGCAGTCCCTCCAACATAGCGAGATGGTTGAGCTGCAACGGGGAGGTGTGGGGGATGGGTCCGACGGCGGTGTTCGCGAGCGCCGCCGCGCTGTTCCTGTACAACGAGCTGGAGGCGACCGTGTTCATAGCTGGCGACCACGGCCCGGTCTCGCTGTTAGAGAAAACGCTCGTTGTAAGTCCCTGCAGTCCCTCCAACATAGCGAGATGGTTGAGCTGCAACGGGGAGGTGTGGGGGATGGGCCCGACGGCGGTGTTCGCGAGCGCCGCCGCGCTGTTCCTGTACAACGAGCTGGAGGCGACCGTGTTCATAGCTGGCGACCACGGCCCGGTCTCGCTGTTAGAGAAAACGCTCGTTGTAAGTCCCTGCATTCCCTCCAACATAGCGAGATGGTTGAGCTGCAACGGGGAGGTGTGGGGGATGGGCCCGACGGCGGTGTTCGCGAGCGCCGCCGCGCTGTTCCTGTACAACGAGCTGGAGGCGACCGTGTTCATAGCTGGCGACCACGGCCCGGTCTCGCTGTTAGAGAAAACGCTCGTTGTAAGTCCCTGCAGTCCCTCCAACATAGCGAGATGGTTGAGCTGCAACGGGGAGGTGTGGGGGATGGGCCCGACGGCGGTGTTCGCGAGCGCCGCCGCGCTGTTCCTGTACAACGAGCTGGAGGCGACCGTGTTCATAGCTGGCGACCACGGCCCGGTCTCGCTGTTAGAGAAAACGCTCGTTGTAAGTCCCTGCAGTCCCTCCAACATAGCGAGATGGTTGAGCTGCAACGGGGAGGTGTGGGGGATGGGCCCGACGGCGGTGTTCGCGAGCGCCGCCGCGCTGTTCCTGTACAACGAGCTGGAGGCGACCGTGTTCATAGCTGGCGACCACGGCCCGGTCTCGCTGTTAGAGAAAACGCTCGTTGTAAGTCCCTGCAGTCCCTCCAACATAGCGAGATGGTTGAGCTGCAACGGGGAGGTGTGGGGGATGGGCCCGACGGCGGTGTTCGCGAGCGCCGCCGCGCTGTTCCTGTACAACGAGCTGGAGGCGACCGTGTTCATAGCTGGCGACCACGGCCCGGTCTCGCTGTTAGAGAAAACGCTCGTTGTAAGTCCCTGCAGTCCCTCCAACATAGCGAGATGGTTGAGCTGCAACGGGGAGGTGTGGGGGATGGGCCCGACGGCGGTGTTCGCGAGCGCCGCCGCGCTGTTCCTGTACAACGAGCTGGAGGCGACCGTGTTCATAGCTGGCGACCACGGCTCGGTCTCGCTGTTAGAGAAAACGCTCGTTGTAAGTCCCTGCAGTCCCTCCAACATAGCGAGATGGTTGAGCTGCAACGGGGAGGTGTGGGGGATGGGCCCGACGGCGGTGTTCGCGAGCGCCGCCGCGCTGTTCCTGTACAACGAGCTGGAGGCGACCGTGTTCATAGCTGGCGACCACGGCCCGGTCTCGCTGTTAGAGAAAACGCTCGTTGTAAGTCCCTGCAGTCCCTCCAACATAGCGAGATGGTTGAGCTGCAACGGGGAGGTGTGGGGGATGGGCCCGACGGCGGTGTTCGCGAGCGCCGCCGCGCTGTTCCTGTACAACGAGCTGGAGGCGACCGTGTTCATAGCTGGCGACCACGGCCCGGTCTCGCTGTTAGAGAAAACGCTCGTTGTAAGTCCCTGCAGTCCCTCCAACATAGCGAGATGGTTGAGCTGCAACGGGGAGGTGTGGGGGATGGGCCCGACGGCGGTGTTCGCGAGCGCCGCCGCGCTGTTCCTGTACAACGAGCTGGAGGCGACCGTGTTCATAGCTGGCGACCACGGCCCGGTCTCGCTGTTAGAGAAAACGCTCGTTGTAAGTCCCTGCAGTCCCTCCAACATAGCGAGATGGTTGAGCTGCAACGGGGAGGTGTGGGGGATGGGCCCGACGGCGGTGTTCGCGAGCGCCGCCGCGCTGTTCCTGTACAACGAGCTGGAGGCGACCGTGTTCATAGCTGGCGACCACGGCCCGGTCTCGCTGTTAGAGAAAACGCTCGTTGTAAGTCCCTGCAGTCCCTCCAACATAGCGAGATGGTTGAGCTGCAACGGGGAGGTGTGGGGGATGGGTCCGACGGCGGTGTTCGCGAGCGCCGCCGCGCTGTTCCTGTACAACGAGCTGGAGGCGACCGTGTTCATAGCTGGCGACCACGGCCCGGTCTCGCTGTTAGAGAAAACGCTCGTTGTAAGTCCCTGCAGTCCCTCCAACATAGCGAGATGGTTGAGCTGCAACGGGGAGGTGTGGGGGATGGGCCCGACGGCGGTGTTCGCGAGCGCCGCCGCGCTGTTCCTGTACAACGAGCTGGAGGCGACCGTGTTCATAGCTGGCGACCACGGCCCGGTCTCGCTGTTAGAGAAAACGCTCGTTGTAAGTCCCTGCAGTCCCTCCAACATAGCGAGATGGTTGAGCTGCAACGGGGAGGTGTGGGGTATGGGCCCGACGGCGGTGTTCGCGAGCGCCGCCGCGCTGTTCCTGTACAACGAGCTGGAGGCGACCGTGTTCATAGCTGGCGACCACGGCCCGGTCTCGCTGTTAGAGAAAACGCTCGTTGTAAGTCCCTGCAGTCCCTCCAACATAGCGAGATGGTTGAGCTGCAACGGGGAGGTGTGGGGGATGGGCCCGACGGCGGTGTTCGCGAGCGCCGCCGCGCTGTTCCTGTACAACGAGCTGGAGGCGACCGTGTTAATAGCTGGCGACCACGGCCCGGTCTCGCTGTTAGAGAAAACGCTCGTTGTAAGTCCCTGCAGTCCCTCCAACATAGCGAGATGGTTGAGCTGCAACGGGGAGGTGTGGGGGATGGGCCCGACGGCGGTGTTCGCGAGCGCCGCCGCGCTGTTCCTGTACAACGAGCTGGAGGCGACCGTGTTCATAGCTGGCGACCACGGCCCGGTCTCGCTGTTAGAGAAAACGCTCGTTGTAAGTCCCTGCAGTCCCTCCAACATAGCGAGATGGTTGAGCTGCAACGGGGAGGTGTGGGGGATGGGCCCGACGGCGGTGTTCGCGAGCACCGCCGCGCTGTTCCTGTACAACGAGCTGGAGGCGACCGTGTTCATAGCTGGCGACCACGGCCCGGTCTCGCTGTTAGAGAAAACGCTCGTTGTAAGTCCCTGCAGTCCCTCCAACATAGCGAGATGGTTGAGCTGCAACGGGGAGGTGTGGGGGATGGGCCCGACGGTGGTGTTCGCGAGCGCCGCCGCGCTGTTCCTGTACAACGAGCTGGAGGCGACCGTGTTCATAGCTGGCGACCACGGCCCGGTCTCGCTGTTAGAGAAAACGCTCGTTGTAAGTCCCTGCAGTCCCTCCAACATAGCGAGATGGTTGAGCTGCAACGGGGAGGTGTGGGGGATGGGCCCGACGGCGGTGTTCGCGAGCGCCGCCGCGCTGTTCCTGTACAACGAGCTGGAGGCGACCGTGTTCATAGCTGGCGACCACGGCCCGGTCTCGCTGTTAGAGAAAACGCTCGTTGTAAGTCCCTGCAGTCCCTCCAACATAGCGAGATGGTTGAGCTGCAACGGGGAGGTGTGGGGGATGGGCCCGACGGCGGTGTTCGCGAGCGCCGCCGCGCTGTTCCTGTACAACGAGCTGGAGGCGACCGTGTTCATAGCTGGCGACCACGGCCCGGTCTCGCTGTTAGAGAAAACGCTCGTTGTAAGTCCCTGCAGTCCCTCCAACATAGCGAGATGGTTGAGCTGCAACGGGGAGGTGTGGGGGATGGGCCCGACGGCGGTGTTCGCGAGCGCCGCCGCGCTGTTCCTGTACAACGAGCTGGAGGCGACCGTGTTCATAGCTGGCGACCACGGCCCGGTCTCGCTGTTAGAGAAAACGCTCGTTGTAAGTCCCTGCAGTCCCTCCAACATAGCGAGATGGTTGAGCTGCAACGGGGAGGTGTGGGGGATGGGCCCGACGGCGGTGTTCGCGAGCGCCGCCGCGCTGTTCCTGTACAACGAGCTGGAGGCGACCGTGTTCATAGCTGGCGACCACGGCCCGGTCTCGCTGTTAGAGAAAACGCTCGTTGTAAGTCCCTGCAGTCCCTCCAACATAGCGAGATGGTTGAGCTGCAACGGGGAGGTGTGGGGGATGGGCCCGACGGCGGTGTTCGCGAGCGCCGCCGCGCTGTTCCTGTACAACGAGCTGGAGGCGACCGTGTTCATAGCTGGCGACCACGGCCCGGTCTCGCTGTTAGAGAAAACGCTCGTTGTAAGTCCCTGCAGTCCCTCCAACATAGCGAGATGGTTGAGCTGCAACGGGGAGGTGTGGGGGATGGGCCCGACGGCGGTGTTCGCGAGCGCCGCCGCGCTGTTCCTGTACAACGAGCTGGAGGCGACCGTGTTCATAGCTGGCGACCACGGCCCGGTCTCGCTGTTAGAGAAAACGCTCGTTGTAAGTCCCTGCAGTCCCTCCAACATAGCGAGATGGTTGAGCTGCAACGGGGAGGTGTGGGGGATGGGCCCGACGGCGGTGTTCGCGAGCGCCGCCGCGCTGTTCCTGTACAACGAGCTGGAGGCGACCGTGTTCATAGCTGGCGACCACGGCCCGGTCTCGCTGTTAGAGAAAACGCTCGTTGTAAGTCCCTGCAGTCCCTCCAACAGCGAGATGGTTGAGCTGCAACGGGGAGGTGTGGGGGATGGGCCCGACGGCGGTGTTCGCGAGCGCCGCCGCGCTGTTCCTGTACAACGAGCTGGAGGCGACCGTGTTCATAGCTGGCGACCACGGCCCGGTCTCGCTGTTAGAGAAAACGCTCGTTGTAAGTCCCTGCAGTCCCTCCAACATAGCGAGATGGTTGAGCTGCAACGGGGAGGTGTGGGGGATGGGCCCGACGGCGGTGTTCGCGAGCGCCGCCGCGCTGTTCCTGTACAACGAGCTGGAGGCGACCGTGTTCATAGCTGGCGACCACGGCCCGGTCTCGCTGTTAGAGAAAACGCTCGTTGTAAGTCCCTGCAGTCCCTCCAACAGCGAGATGGTTGAGCTGCAACGGGGAGGTGTGGGGGATGGGCCCGACGGCGGTGTTCGCGAGCGCCGCCGCGCTGTTCCTGTACAACGAGCTGGAGGCGACCGTGTTCATAGCTGGCGACCACGGCCCGGTCTCGCTGTTAGAGAAAACGCTCGTTGTAAGTCCCTGCAGTCCCTCCAACATAGCGAGATGGTTGAGCTGCAAGGGGGAGGTGTGGGGGATGGGCCCGACGGCGGTGTTCGCGAGCGCCGCCGCGCTGTTCCTGTACAACAAGCTGGAGGCGACCGTGTTCATAGCTGGCGACCACGGCCCGGTCTCGCTGTTAGAGAAAACGCTCGTTGTAAGTCCCTGCAGTCCCTCCAACATAGCGAGATGGTTGAGCTGCAACGGGGAGGTGTGGGGGATGGGCCCGACGGCGGTGTTCGCGAGCGCCGCCGCGCTGTTCCTGTACAACGAGCTGGAGGCGACCGTGTTCATAGCTGGCGACCACGGCCCGGTCTCGCTGTTAGAGAAAACGCTCGTTGTAAGTCCCTGCAGTCCCTCCAACATAGCGAGATGGTTGAGCTGCAACGGGGAGGTGTGGGGGATGGGCCCGACGGCGGTGTTCGCGAGCGCCGCCGCGCTGTTCCTGTACAACGAGCTGGAGGCGACCGTGTTCATAGCTGGCGACCACGGCCCGGTCTCGCTGTTAGAGAAAACGCTCGTTGTAAGTCCCTGCAGTCCCTCCAACATAGCGAGATGGTTGAGCTGCAACGGGGAGGTGTGGGGGATGGGCCCGACGGCGGTGTTCGCGAGCGCCGCCGCGCTGTTCCTGTACAACGAGCTGGAGGCGACCGTGTTCATAGCTGGCGACCACGGCCCGGTCTCGCTGTTAGAGAAAACGCTCGTTGTAAGTCCCTGCAGTCCCTCCAACATAGCGAGATGGTTGAGCTGCAACGGGGAGGTGTGGGGGATGGGCCCGACGGCGGTGTTCGCGAGCGCCGCCGCGCTGTTCCTGTACAACGAGCTGGAGGCGACCGTGTTCATAGCTGGCGACCACGGCCCGGTCTCGCTGTTAGAGAAAACGCTCGTTGTAAGTCCCTGCAGTCCCTCCAACATAGCGAGATGGTTGAGCTGCAACGGGGAGGTGTGGGGGATGGGCCCGACGGCGGTGTTCGCGAGCGCCGCCGCGCTGTTCCTGTACAACGAGCTGGAGGCGACCGTGTTCATAGCTGGCGACCACGGCCCGGTCTCGCTGTTAGAGAAAACGCTCGTTGTAAGTCCCTGCAGTCCCTCCAACATAGCGAGATGGTTGAGCTGCAACGGGGAGGTGTGGGGGATGGGCCCGACGGCGGTGTTCGCGAGCGCCGCCGCGCTGTTCCTGTACAACGAGCTGGAGGCGACCGTGTTCATAGCTGGCGACCACGGCCCGGTCTCGCTGTTAGAGAAAACGCTCGTTGTAAGTCCCTGCAGTCCCTCCAACATAGCGAGATGGTTGAGCTGCAACGGGGAGGTGTGGGAAATGGGCCCGACGGCGGTGTTCGCGAGCGCCGCCGCGCTGTTCCTGTACAACGAGCTGGAGGCGACCGTGTTCATAGCTGGCGACCACGGCCCGGTCTCGCTGTTAGAGAAAACGCTCGTTGTAAGTCCCTGCAGTCCCTCCAACATAGCGAGATGGTTGAGCTGCAACGGGGAGGTGTGGGGGATGGGCCCGACGGCGGTGTTCGCGAGCGCCGCCGCGCTGTTCCTGTACAACGAGCTGGAGGCGACCGTGTTCATAGCTGGCGACCACGGCCCGGTCTCGCTGTTAGAGAAAACGCTCGTTGTAAGTCTCTGCAGTCCCTCCAACATAGCGAGATGGTTGAGCTGCAACGGGGAGGTGTGGGGGATGGGCCCGACGGCGGTGTTCGCGAGCGCCGCCGCGCTGTTCCTGTACAACGAGCTGGAGGCGACCGTGTTCATAGCTGGCGACCACGGCCCGGTCTCGCTGTTAGAGAAAACGCTCGTTGTAAGTCCCTGCAGTCCCTCCAACATAGCGAGATGGTTGAGCTGCAACGGGGAGGTGTGGGGGATGGGCCCGACGGCGGTGTTCGCGAGCGCCGCCGCGCTGTTCCTGTACAACGAGCTGGAGGCGACCGTGTTCATAGCTGGCGACCACGGCCCGGTCTCGCTGTTAGAGAAAACGCTCGTTGTAAGTCCCTGCAGTCCCTCCAACATAGCGAGATGGTTGAGCTGCAACGGGGAGGTGTGGGGGATGGGCCCGACGGCGGTGTTCGCGAGCGCCGCCGCGCTGTTCCTGTACAACGAGCTGGAGGCGACCGTGTTCATAGCTGGCGACCACGGCCCGGTCTCGCTGTTAGAGAAAACGCTCGTTGTAAGTCCCTGCAGTCCCTCCAACATAGCGAGATGGTTGAGCTGCAACGGGGAGGTGTGGGGGATGGGCCCGACGGCGGTGTTCGCGAGCGCCGCCGCGCTGTTCCTGTACAACGAGCTGGAGGCGACCGTGTTCATAGCTGGCGACCACGGCCCGGTCTAGCTGTTAGAGAAAACGCTCGTTGTAAGTGCCTGCAGTCCCTCCAACATAGCGAGATGGTTGAGCTGCAACGGGGAGGTGTGGGGGATGGGCCCGACGGCGGTGTTCGCGAGCGCCGCCGCGCTGTTCCTGTACAACGAGCTGGAGGCGACCGTGTTCATAGCTGGCGACCACGGCCCGGTCTCGCTGTTAGAGAAAACGCTCGTTGTAAGTCCCTGCAGTCCCTCCAACATAGCGAGATGGTTGAGCTGCAACGGGGAGGTGTGGGGGATGGGCCCGACGGCGGTGTTCGCGAGCGCCGCCGCGCTGTTCCTGTACAACGAGCTGGAGGCGACCGTGTTCATAGCTGGCGACCACGGCCCGGTCTCGCTGTTAGAGAAAACGCTCGTTGTAAGTCCCTGCAGTCCCTCCAACATAGCGAGATGGTTGAGCTGCAACGGGGAGGTGTGGGGGATGGGCCCGACGGCGGTGTTCGCGAGCGCCGCCGCGCTGTTCCTGTACAACGAGCTGGAGGCGACCGTGTTCATAGCTGGCGACCACGGCCCGGTCTCGCTGTTAGAGAAAACGCTCGTTGTAAGTCCCTGCAGTCCCTCCAACATAGCGAGATGGTTGAGCTGCAACGGGGAGGTGTGGGGGATGGGCCCGACGGCGGTGTTCGCGAGCGCCGCCGCGCTGTTCCTGTATAACGAGCTGGAGGCGACCGTGTTCATAGCTGGCGACCACGGCCCGGTCTCGCTGTTAGAGAAAACGCTCGTTGTAAGTCCCTGCAGTCCCTCCAACATAGCGAGATGGTTGAGCTGCAACGGGGAGGTGTGGGGGATGGGCCCGACGGCGGTGTTCGCGAGCGCCGCCGCGCTGTTCCTGTACAACGAGCTGGAGGCGACCGTGTTCATAGCTGGCGACCACGGCCCGGTCTCGCTGTTAGAGAAAACGCTCGTTGTAAGTCCCTGCAGTCCCCCCAACATATAGCGAGATGGTTGAGCTGCAACGGGGAGGTGTGGGGGACGGGCCATCTCAAATCTAATGCGTTTCATTTGTTGCAGTCAACTATGGTACTCGGAATGTTGGCGCTGATGATTCACCTCTGGGTGTGCTCCATGCGCTTCTTTCAGTACTATCTGGACACCCTTATTAAAGATGTTAGTTACTTTTCTTTTTGCATTAGGTATTTCCTATTTGTACAACGTCACACTAAAGATAATATTTTGTGCTTGAGAAGACAAATCAGGCAAGCAGCATCAGGATAGATCTAAATCAGTCTGAGCGGAGTTTCTTGCTGGCTCTTCTCAGCAGAATCTGCATTACGTCTCGAGGGGGAAGTTCCAAAAAAAAATTGTGGAGTAACGTTGACACAAAAATACTCGTTGAATTGATGACCTCCTCCTATTTTGAAGTCGGTTAAAAAGTGTCACAAGTTGGCCTACATAATATCAATAAATAACTTTGAATTTGAATTCATTTGGTGAATTTTTGGTTTTCACAGAGCCCTACTATGCTGCTCGAGATGACGACAGCGACTTTTCTCGGCAAAAACGAGATAGTCGCTTTCGGCCCCTTGACCCGGTTCCTCAAGCAGCAGCAGCCTCAGATCCACATCACAGTGTGCTGGTTCCTCTCGCTATGCTACGCGGATTACGTGAGGAAGAACTACTGCCAAAGGTTCAACATGCCATATCTGGAGCAGTGGTTGGTAAAGTAGAATTCATGTTACTAACTGTAGTCCGGTCAATATAGTTAATTAAAATATCAAAGATTCCCGCAGAGCCAAATATTGGTGGAGAGCTGGGGTTTACCATTACAAATAAAGTTTCCCTTAATTTGATTATGTCCGCTATTACGGACAATCAATTGAAACAAATCCTGTATGCTTAAGAAACATTTCAAGCAAAATAAATATCTACCAAGTACTTCTAAAAAACATAATGAATTGGTAGAAAAATATTATTTGAGTGTGGCAGCACCGTATCTGTCAGTGTATAACAAAATGTCGGCGAGACGCAGGCCATCCATAATGCTCAAGGTATTTATAATTATTTTTATGGTTTTTGTGAATAAAAGTTAAAATGTTTTTGGTGATATTGCTTGAAAATATTACAGTGAATAGAGTTACTCATATTTTTTGATACTTTGTTTCGATTTAGCTTGCTTTATTGCCTAAAAAATACTGTGTCCGCCATGACGGACATTAACAATTACGTGAATATTTAGTGTAGGAATGCTTTGTCCGCCTCGACGAACATTGCCAAAGGTGTAGATATATATGTCAGTTTTACTATGTGCCTCAGGACGGACAATGCCAAAATGAAGTATACGCTACTAATGTTAACTTTTATGGAAGTATAAGTGAGAAAATTGCATATTTACTTATATTTTTGTTTTCGCTTGTTAACAGAATTCACGCAGTCTAAGAATATTAGCTTTGGTTCCAAAACAGCATGCTCCTTCCGACGCAAGTGATCAATCAGAATCAGAATGTGAACTGCCTCCCTCTTCTCACTATTCATCTTCCCCTCCACCATCAATAGGATCCATCGAAAATATGAATATTTCTATATTCGGCCTTGGGGTGAGGATGAAGCCGCTTTATCAGATCCAGCCCCACTTTCTGAAAGTGTAGATAAATCTGACGATGGACTAGGCGATCTTCAAGGAACTGGAAACTCGGCTATCTTAGATACAGTACCACTCACTCCAATCCTGCAAGAAATTCGAGAATCTAACTACGAAAATGTGCCATCAACTTTATCTGCCATATTTTCGCTTCCACCCACACCAGCAACACCAGCTCCTGCTAGAGCACGGAAAACAAGATGCAAACATCCAATTTTACCGCCATCAAAAAGAAGACGGAAGGCAAGAAAGTTCCAATTGGTGTATAAATGGAAAAGAGCATCATTTCGTCACAGAGCAATTATTGAGGATGAATCGGAAGACAGAGAATACGTTAATTTACCTGAAGCCGACGCATCGCCTTTGACATATTTTCATACATTCTTTTCGAAGGATATCAAAGCAGATATTGTGGAACAGTCAAACTTTTACTCAGTTCAAGAAACAGGAAAGTCAATTTTACTAACCGAGGATGAATTCGATGATTTTTTGGCTATTATTATAATTATGGGTATCGTTGAAATGCCTTCTTATCTTGATTATTGGTCGCAGAAATTTAAATATGACAAAGTAGCCGAGATAATGCCACTGAAACGATACCAGCAGATACGTCGATACTTACATTTCGCCGATAATAACCTAGAAGACGATGACAGGTACTATAAAGTAAGGCCTCTTTTAGAAAAGGTAAGACTGAATTGCTTGAAGCAGCAAGGGAAGGAAAATCAATTTAGTATAGATGAGATGATTATAGCATACAAAGGAAGCAAGGCAGGAAAGAGAAAACAATACATGAAGGACAAGCCAAATAAATGGGGGTTTAAAAACTATGTGCGCGCAGGTGTCTCAGGTATAATATATGACTTTGTTATATATGGAGGCGAAGATACTTTTCGGTACCACAGGTTTACTGAAGAAGAATCCTCTCTCGGTTTTGGCGCTCAAGTGGTGATTGCTTTATGCCAAACGATACAGCGAAAGCCGGCAACAATCTACTGCGACAACTTCTTCTCGTCACCTGAGCTTTTTTACATTCTGCGTGAAAATTACGGTATTTTCGCCTTGGGCACGATAAGAAACAACCGCCTCAGAGGAGCAGAAAAAGTTATACCGACAGAAAAAGAGCTCAAGAAGAAAGAAAGAGGAGCTTTCGCAGAAGCTGCGTGTAATGTCAACCGCTTGGCAGTAGTTCGCTGGAACGATAACAAGGCAGTGACATTTTTAAGCTCTTTTGTCGCGAGTGCACCTGTTGAAAAAATCCAGCGATATTCGAAAGACCTGAAAAGGAAAGTTGATGTAAAATGTCCACAAATTGTACGACAGTACAACAAGCATATGGGAGGCGTTGACCTTGCCGATATGTTAATATCACTGTATAAAATACCTTTCAAAAGCAGAAGGTGGTATTTGGGAATTTTTGCCCAAATAATTGATATTTGCCTAAACAATTCCTGGTTGGTTCATCAGATTCAAAACCAAGAAAAGAAATCCAAAAAGTCCCTTAAAGTATTTCGATATGAAGTGTATGAAAGTTTGCTTATGAGAAACCGAAGTGCCAAACGACAAAAAACAGAAGGCACTAAAGTCTGCAAACCCCATGCAGCACGTCCGTCAAGTCCTGTAAAATATGACAATGTAGGTCATTTCCCGTCAACCATGGATGAAGGACGATGCAGATACTGCCAAAAGAAAACGGTAGTATTTTGCCTAAAATGTAATATAAGATTATGTTTTGTAACAGGCAAAAATCCTAGAAATTGTTTTCTCAATTTTCATACCAAATAAGTCCTAACGACAACGTCTTATTTTGTATAATAATAATATAACTCACACTTTTTATAATAAATTGACTTTTTTATTTTCCCTTTTTAGCAAGTTCCGCTCCAACGGACGTGTAAATCTATAGGTTTGTTCTTTAGTAATTGGTTTTGTCCGCTACAGCGGACACGCATTTTCTCGAAAATTGAAAAGTCTAGATTTTTTTAAATATTTTTTTCAGGGTCCCTAAGTGACCTCTAAATAAAGGAAATAACTAATATCTAAAAAATGTAAGTACTTTTATTTTCGTGCCAAATTAAGGGTTAAAATCCCCATTGATCCTATGTGTGTTACAAAAGTTATTCGGGGTCAAAGGTCAAAATTTGAGGTTTTTTGGATTTTTCTCGATAACGGTAAGTTTTATCAAAAAAAAAACTCAAACCAAAGTTGTAGATCTTAAAATTCTCTACAAAAATGGTCTTTATGATTTTTTTCCTAAGAGCTACCATTCCTGAGATATCGCGATTCTAAGGGCCTGTATTACCACCTTCTGATAAGTGTCGGATAGCCTAACCGTAAATTTTGTCACTTTCTTACTTTATGTCTAGTGACAAAGACAAAATATGCGAATAAGCTATCCGACACTTATCAGAAGGTGGTGAAAATGGCCCTAAGAGTCACATTATACATGATATGCACACATTTCCACGCCACCTCTGAGGTAGTGTTCTCGGCGCGTTTTTTTACCGTGGTTTCGTTTCGTTTTGTTACGTTACCACTATTTTTATATCTAAATTGACCGGACTACTGTAAATTTAGCTTGTTATTGATCTCTTAAAAATTAGTGTTAACCGAAAACATTACAGTAGGTATCTACGTTTACCGGCGGGAAAGGGGCTACTTTCTGTCTGCCCGTCTTGACATGTGTTGAATTATTATTAGGTATGCTTTTGTGGAACTTCCCCTCATTGTGGAAACACTGCATACATAGCAATATCTATTGTATTGTAAACTTGTTTTGAAAAGAGCAACCGCCCAGTTTCTTGCTGGTTCTTCTCGGCAGGAAGGGCATTCCGAACCAGTGATAGACTCATCGACGATTCAAAAGCACTTGTAAAAAAGTTTATTTGAATAAAAACCATTTATATTCTATTCTATGCAATCTACGTCATCCTTATTAAAGTCTCAAAGAACCCGGAGTTGTCAAAATATTTAAGAAAAATCGGCCAAGTGCGAGTCGGGCCTCGCTCTTTTAGGGTTCCGTTAAAAAAAATTAAATTAAAAGATTTCCATCTACCCACCTACCCATTTTAATTTAATTTTTTTAATTTAATTTAATTTTTATTATTTGTTGTTATAGCGGCAATAGAAATACATAATATGTGAAAATTTCATCTGTCTATCTATTACGGTTTACGAGATACAGCCCGCTGACAGACGGACGGACGGACGGACGGACGGACGGACGGACAGCGTAGGCTTAGTAATAGGGTCCCGTTGGTACCCTTTGGGTACGGAACCCTAAAAAGAGCTAAATTTTTTTTTCACTTTCTTGATAATAGTCTTTTTTTTATAAAAAGAATATCAGCCAAGTTGAAGTTGACTAATATTCTCCTCTCCCCTCCAAATAAGCGGAAAGCTTGTGTTAGGAGTGGGTACGACAATATAGTGCAACGGGTGGGATTCGAACCTGCGACCATTCAGTTTTCAGTCCGCACCTTTAACCGTTAGGCTATTGAGGCTTAGAGACACTTTGTTCATGCGTTCTTTCAGGCAGCATTCACACTACACTATCATTATTTCACAATTTACTGTACACAAACTCGATCTGAAGCTTTCTTCCGCGTCTTGATGACACTTATCCAGTAGACGTACCTAATTTCTTATCAACCTTTAGATGTCCACTGCTGGACATAGGTCTCCTGCATAAACCTCTACAGGCTTCGGTCTTACGCCGCCTGAATCCAGCGGCTCCCTGCGACTCGTTTGATGTCGTCGGTCCATCTAGTGAGGGGTTTGCCAACACTGCGCTTCCCGGTGTGGGGTCACCACTCCAGCACCTTGGGACCCCAACGACCATCAGCTCTTCGAACTATGTGCTCCGCCCATTTCCACTTCAGTTTCGCGACTCGCTGAGCTATGTCGGTGACTTTGGTTCTCCTGCGGATCTCTTCATTTTTGATTTGATTTCGCAGGGATACCCCAAGCTCTCTCCGTCGCTCGCTGATTGACCCTCTGCCTTCTTATGAGGCTCACAGTACCTATGCAGCGAAGCAATGGCTGGGTCATGCGTCATGCTCGTGAACGGGTGCCACCAGCAGCAATGGGGCTACTTTCTGTCTGCCCGTCTTAACATGTGTTGAATTATAATTAGAAATACACACATCAAAAGTGTCTAGGGATCAACATATATTTTTGCAATAACTTTTCTCCTGATTGATATTAATTAAAATTTTCTTTAAGGATTCATCAAATAAAGTGTTTTCGTTTGTCACAGTAACGATAAACCTTTGCATTAATAAAGAAATTTGCCATTTTCCTAATAAAGGAATTTTTGACATTTGAACCACTAACATTAAAGTTCGAAAAAAAGACTGAAATAACAGTTTTCTTTAAAATTTTATTGGGTAACTTAAACAACTAATAATCCGTGTTTCTACCGCGAACACTAACAACACAAGAACATCGGTTTGGCATACTCAAAATGAGTTCATCCAAATCACGCTGTGGAATGGCCGCCCATGTTCGTTGCAACAACAAAAAAAGGTCTTCTTGCCACTGGATACCCTCCATATTCGGCAGAGCTCTTCTCTGTAGCATATCCCATGCATGCTCAATCGGGTTCAAGTCTGGCGACTGAGCAGGCCAGGGCAGGACATTGATGTTAGCTGCGGCGAGAGTCTGTCTTACAACTCTTGCGGTGTGCGGTCGTGCATTATCATGCATTAACTGAAATAAGGGACCGATTTGCACTTGTAGAGGAACGATGACGTCTGATACAATCGTCTCAGCATAAATTTGAGCGTTGAGGTTGCCTCTGATCCAAATCAACTCAGTTCTTCCGCCGATCCAAATACCCGCCCATACCATGATGGTTCCACCACTATAAGGATGGACTTCCTGGCAGGATTTTAATCGCTGTTGGCGTCCAGGGGTTCTCCAGTGTCGTATACGTCTTGTATCCGGTCTCATACCAAAACGAGACTCATCAGAAAAGCACACGAAACGCCATTGTTCTTCTGCCCAATTTCTGTGTTCAAGAGCCCATTGATATCGAATCCTACGATTGTGCATTGCTATAGGTGGTACCCGTAGCGGTCTTCGGGAATGAAGGTTCACTTCATGCAAGCGGTTTCTGACTGTTTGGTCGCTAATTAAGTTCCCTGAAGAGTGATGAAGCCTCACGGCTAACATCATGGCGGTTATTGTTGGAGCTCTTCGAGTTAAGATTTGAATGTATCGGTCTTGTCTCCGTGCGGTGCAGCGATACCGTCCTCCATGGCGCTCAGCCACGGTACCAGTGCTTCGGTAACGTGTCCAAAGTCGACTGATAACACTCTGACTTGTATTCAGAGCTAAAGCCACAGTACGTTGCCGGGAACCAGCTTCTATCATTCCCACGGCTCTGAGCATTTCTTCCCTGCTTAAATGACGTCGCCGCTCCATAATAACGTTGGTTTTAATCAGTAGTAGGGAAACAGTAGCACTAATAATGTCTTCAATGCGTTGTATGTTTTTATAGGGAAAATATTGACAGCTGATTTTCATCTTTTACTCGAATTTGATTGACAGTTCCTGATTCAAATTATGAAATGCACCAAAAAGGATCCATATAAATTTATAAAATCATAAATTTATTACAAAGCCACATCTCAATCTCAAGAAATCCGCATAAAAATGCTTGATCCCTAGACACTTTTGATGTGTGTAATTACGTATGTTTTTGTGGAACTTCCCCTCCTTGTGGAAACTCTGCATACATAGAATAATATCTATTAAGTATATTGTAAAAGTATTTTGAAAAGAGCAACTGCCGAGTTTCTTGCTGGTTCTTCTCGGCAGGAACGGCATTCCGAACCAGTGGTAGACTCATTGACGATTCAAAAGTACTTGTAAAAGTTTATTTGAATAAAAAACATTTCTATTATATTCTATTCTACGAATGTTCGTTATTCACATTGGTGTTACATGGTGCAGGCAAGCCGAGCTGCACGAGCGCGCATCCCGCGGCGTCAACAACACCATGGAGCGGGTGAACAGCTTCGTCGGGGCGGTGCATCAGCGTCTGCGGGCGTTCAGACGCGAGCCTTCGACCAGTGACGCGCACACGTAATTATTATATTATACACTAGCTTTCGCTATTAAGGTAGAAGACAAGGGTCTGCCCGCAAAATTCAAATTTAATTTGGTTTTTCGCAATTTGTAAACTAATACGACAAAGTAGGCTTATGGTCTTCTAATTGCGCCAGTGGAATTATCATCTTCACAGGTTTATATAAAAATCTTTACTTGAAAGTGACCAGTTTAAGAAATTAATCAAAATACTGAGTTGGACGTGAGTTACTCACAAATTAGTCGATATTTTGATTAATTTCTTAAACTGGTCACTTTCAAGTAAAGATTTTTATATAAGCCTGTGAAGATGATACTGCCATTGTCGCAATTAGAATGCCATAAGCCTACTTTGTCGTATTAGTTTACAAATTGCGAAAAACCAAATTAAATTTGAATTTCGCGGGCACAACCGTGTCTTCCACCTTAAAGGATTTTCGGATTAATTGATAACCTCCTCCTTTTTTGAAGTCGGTTAATAATGTTGCTGTGTTCGTTGCTGCGACATTGCGAAAACAAACGAGAAAAAAATGAACAAGCACACTTTTACATTTAACATTTTCTGCTCACACCCTGTAGCTATTTGTAGTCGCTAGTCTTCTCAAACATCCTGTTGATATTATCTAAAGCTATAAGTTAGTTTTAACCAGTGATGAGGTATTAGGCTGGAACCACATGTGTGCGGATCGATTCGGATTTTGTCTATACAGAACTGTCATTTTTCATATTCGTGTACGCATCGAAAAGCCGAAATGCGTACACGATTCTATGAAAAATGACAGTTTTGTGTGGACAAAATACGATTCGATGCGCACAGGTGTGGTTCCAGCCTTAGAGTGCATCTAACGGTAGCTGTAGTGATGCGGTTGTTAACTAGAGTGGAGCGAGCTCGATCCATGCGTCGTCGATGGAGGTCCGCCGAGCCATTAGCCTCGTGTGGGGCGGCCTCGGCGCCGCGGGGTCGGGCCCGGTTTGCGCGCGCCTCGTCGGCCAATCCAGCGACACTACAGCGGTCGCCATTGAGAAGCTCCGAACATTCATTGAGGTAATCAAATAAAATATGGACCGAAGCAACGGCTGGATCATGCTCGTGAACGGGTGCCACCGGCGGGAATGGGGGTTATCTATCTGCCCGTCTTAACATGAATTGAATTGAAGTACGCTTTTTTAGAAGCAGTGATAGCCTAGTGGTTAGGACTGTGGTCTCCCATTCGGGGGGTCGCAGGTTCGATCCCGGGTACGCACCTCTGATTTTACGGAGTCAAGTGCGTTTAAGCAATTAACTATCACTTGCTTCAACGGTGAAGGAAAACATCGTGAGGAAACCTGCACACCTGAGAAGTCTTCATAATGTTCTCGAAGGTGTGTGAAGTCTGCCAATTCGCGTTGGGCCAGCGTGGTGGACTATGGCCTATAACCCTTCTCTGAGAGGAGACCTGCGCTCAGTAGTGAGCCGTTGATGGGTTGCTAATGAATGAATGACGCTTTTTTGGAATTTCCCCTCATTGTGGAATATTATATTCTATTCTAACAAAGTTGCATGGGTTAAATCGGCTTGGCATCCAGCTGCCCACAAGATAGTTTATAAAACTTATTACAATGTAATAGCTACATAATATTGTAAAATGTTTATTTTTAAAAGAGCAACTGTTGAGTTTCTTGCCGGCTTTTCTCAGCAGAATCCGCTTTCCGAACCGGTGGTATAATAGAGTCATGACGTGTCATAAGAGCCACAGGTTGGCCTACGTGCCATAAATAATTTTGAATTTTGATTTTTTTAATATGGTTTAGGGTAGGGTAGGGTTTAGGTTAGGGATTACAGGGTAGGGGATGACATTTTCAAGCGTCTCAAAACAAATAGGGTGTGATAAGTAAATGGAATAGAATTAGAAGTCCATGGCATCGTTACTTTTTTTTGTTTTTTAGTTTCAATAACTTATGATCTTAATTCTATCAATATTGCGGCGTTATTGAATGGAATGGAATGGAATAATTTCTGAGTTGTCTCTGGTTTAGAGATCGATAGGCTGGTGAATCATACTCTCAGCAAAAATAGACTGATTTTATTTTAACTGTTCAGAAAGATTATGCAGTTGACTCGTCTCTGGACTCTACAAAAAATTCTTTTCAAAAAACCGACTTCTAACGCCACTATAAAGTATAAAAATAATTTTAGTTTGTCCACGTTTGTTGAAGTCGGGCGGGCCTATATACAAACTATGAAACCGATGCGCGACGCTACAGAATATGATAGACTCGTTTGTAGAAGTCGAGCGAGCATCGCGAGTCGGTTTCATAGTTTGTATTTTAGGCCCGCCCGACTTCAACAAACGTGGACAAACTAAAATTATTTTTATACTTTATAGTGGCGTTAGAAGTCGGTTTTTTGAAAAGAATTTTTATTTTAAGCTTTTAAGTGTAGTATCCTATGATTGAGGAGCTAGGACCTGGAGCTCCATGATGTAGTCCATACTTGTTACCTACAATATCAATTCGTAATCGAAATTTCCTAAATCGCCATAGTTTTAGCCTGCAGCATCAGGCTTGAGGAGTTGAAGGTTAAAATTTTTATGGGACCATTTCGCAAACACCCTCTGTCGATTAAAAAAAAAATCACGCGAATCGGTCCAGTAATCCCGGAGAAATCGGTGGACATACATAGAAAAAAAAAAAAAAGAAAAAAAAAAAAAGATACCGGCCGAATTGAGAACCTCCTCCTTTTTGGAAGTCGATTAAAAAGACAAGCCTTTTAACATCACTTAGTATGCTTTTTGGATTATAGCCCTTGATTGCGATCTCACCCGATGGTAAGTGACGATCTGCCTAGCTTGGAAGGGGTCTCTCTGCATCGTTGTCCTCATTACTGAGGGTCGCGATCCTTTGCATGGATCACCTTCTCCCGTACGATGTTTCTCCAGGTGGTTCTGTTCTCGGCACTGTGTAGAGCGGCGTGGAACGAAGTTCTGAGTGCAGTGCGGATCTGATCGGACCAACGCATGGGGCTACGTCCTCTTGGCCTCTTCCCTTCCACCTTGCCCGTGACCAGTAGTTTTTCTAAGTTTCCAGGGCTACGGCGGGCAATGTGTCCGAAGTATTCCAAGGTTCGCCTGAGACATATAGTCGACAGCCTGGTTTTTATATTAAGCCCTTTCAATATAGATGCGTTGGTTCTGAATGCAGTCCAGGGTATCTTAAGCATCTTCCTCCAGCACCACATCTCGAAGGCATCAATGCGTTTGCGGTCTGTAGCCCGAATAGTCCATGTTTCAGAACCGTATAAAAATATGGAGAAAACCAGCGCATTTACCAGTCTTTGCTTGGTGCGTATTGATAGTATTAGTGCGTATTGGAAGGGGTATGGCAGTATTAATTAAACACATACTCGTGCCGTATACCTACATCAGTTTCTACACGCCATCGTGCCGGAACGCTAAATCGCTTATGGTTCTATGACGGTAGGGTTTATTTGTTTATTCGATAAGATAGTCCTTGACTGCGATCTCACCTGATGGTAAGTGATGATGCAGTCTAAGATGGTAGAGGACTAACTTGGAAGGGGTGTGGCAGTGAAAATTCAACCCATACCCTAATCGGTTTCTACACGCCATCGTGCCGGAACGCTAAATCGCTTGGCGGCACGTCTTTGACGGTAGGGTGGTAACTAGCCACGGCCAACGAAAGCCTCTCACCAGACCAGACCAGAGACGATTCAGAAATTATAAATTCCCAAATTGACCCCGCCGGGAACCCGAGACCTCCCAGTTATAAGACCACAGCGCTCACCACTGCGCCAGGGAGGTTGTAACTAAACAAAGTCTTCTACCAGACCAAAATAGTAACGAATCATTTTTTCTACGCCAGGAATCCCGATGTACCTGCATTAGTCCACCGGACGCCCGCGAGTCTTGTTCTTGCCGATCGTTGCCCGAGGGTGCAGACGACGTACTCCGAACATCATCCCTGGAGACTGTGTCGCCATGATCTTGCGTTTTGAGCTTATTGCAATTTGTAACAGAACTTTAATAAACGTATACCGTTCCGTTCTATGGGTTTTTTTTTGTCTTTGGATCGTAGTTATTTATTTTTGAATGTACCAAACATTTTGGCCCAGGAGCCCAGGACATTCGAGCGTCGCAAATCATGCGAAAATCGAAGGTAAATCGCATTCGCGCTCTATAGAGCAGCTCTCGTAGCTATGTTACACTTACGATTGTCTATTTCTCTTTCTACGATTCCAAACGCTTGAATTTTTGGCTAGGGCTAGACTAGATGGCGCAGCAGCTGATCAAAGACAGAAGTGTATTGATAATATTTCGCGGCATTTTGTATTTTAAATGTTTTTTAGCATTTAAAATTCATAAATTATTCACTGTAGTGTCCATAGAATGCACATTAAAATAATTAGGTAATTTAAGCGCCATTTAGTTACCAATGTTGTAAGGTTTGAGTTTCAAAATCGAAAACTAGATGGCGCTTAAATTACCTAATTATTTTAATGTGCATTCTATGGACACTACAGTGAATAACTTATGCATTTTAAAAGCTAAAAAAAAAATTAAAATATCAATATACTTCTGTCTTTGATCAGCTGCTGCGCCATCTTGTCTAGCCCTAGCCAAACCTTCAAGGGTTTGCTATCGTAGAAAGAGGAATAGACAATCGTTAGTGTAACATGGCTACTGGGGCTGATGGGCGTTTTTCCACTAGCTGGCACGTTAACGGCACGGCGACGGCGTGGCAACTGGCAGCCGGGGAAGCGTAGGTAAATGTATGAAGCCGGTGCCATCGCCGGTAAGTAGAAAAACATGCCATACAATTGCATGCATTTATGCTTCATTGCCGCGCCATTGCCGTGCCGGCTAGTGGAACAACGCCCAATCTAACTAACCTTTCACATGCCTTACGCCGTCTTTCCACGACAACCGCATGGCACGATAAATTGCGGTGACGACTCCGAGCGCCATATATTTATATTTCTGTGCGGTGTTTTTGAATGCATTTGAATGAGTAAATATAAATATATGGCGCTTTGAGTCGTCACTGCAATTTATCGTGCCGTGCCGTGCGGTGGCTTGTCGAAAAGGAGTAATAGTGTTCTGTGGTCGAAAAACAGCCTTAGCTCATCCGAATTTTGTTTTTAATCTGATGGTTGTTTGCATGGAAGTATGGTAAACACTGAACGGAGTAGATATTATATTCCCTTGGGTATAGTTTTTGCCCAAGAAGCTTAAAGGAGTATAAAGTATTCTGTGGCTTAAGTACCCAGCCACATTCGATATTGTCATTGCTCTCTTGGATTTGTCAATCAAAAAATGTCAAAAAATAACAACCTTGCTCAACATGTAGGAATTTTAAAAATAATTAAGTATAAACATGAAGACATTTTGAACTGGTGTTAAACTAAATTCCAAAAAATTGATGAGTCAGCCACATTATCCCTCTATATTGTCATGTCATCGAGCTTTTTAACCTATGTATTGATTGAGGTAGGTGAACTTTGAAGTTGTAGAGATAGAGTTAGGATAGGATAGAGCGATAGCGACAATCCTAAGTCTCCTGCCTCTATAGAGGTATACCTATCAATGATGTACCTACTCGTGACCAATTAGTTACCTATGGCCTTGGTAGCCAATCGCAATTCGCAACATTCAACTTACGAGGAGATATTACACCTCAAATCCGAGTCGCTACTGGGAATTTCTTGAAAGAAAACCGTAATAACTTTTTTCCTCGACTCGGGGTTCAAACCCAGGAGTGGCCAGGACGTCTTAAATCGCTGCCGAGTAAGCCCACCATTTGACCAAAGAGCAATAGGCAGTTAAAAGCATGTAAACAGTAAATAACCCATCGGAAGAAACTTTCAGCAATTAAAAAAGCGGTTAGCAAAGCAATCTCCCAGTATATTCTTCTTCTCTATCAGCCGATAGACGTCCACTGCTGGACAAACGCCTCTTGCATGGACCTCCACAGGTCTCAATCTTGCGCCGCCTGTATCCAACAGCTCTCTGCGGCTCGTTTGATGTCGTCGGTCCATCTAGTGGGGGGTCTTCCAACACTGTGCTTTTCGGTGCGGGGTCGCCACTCCAGCACCTTGGGACCCCAACAAACATATCAGCTATTCGAACTATGTGAAGCCCGTAAACAGTCGACCTGCATCCTGATCCGCGATCAAAATCAATATTAAATATAGCAAAAATACTAACTCAATCTATAAGAAGTAATTGGATAGAAGCAGCGAAAATCAATGGATACACAAGGGACGAAAAAATATTTTGGCACGTGTAGCTTTGCCCTCCAGTCATTAGCAAAACGACCAACCGACAGAGGAACACGCAATGCACATAAGCTTACTAAGATAAACACCACGCACGTTGCTTTTTCTAGCGGACTCTAGCAAATTTTGTTTATTGAATAGAAGCAGGCGTTACTTTGCGGAATCTCATGCATGATATTCAAAGAAAAAGTAATGTTCCTTTGCTATAATCCGCCAAACCAGAATCAATCTTTTTAAACGCTCGACGTACATTTCGCTCCGTTAACAGAGCATCATCAGATGTTGACTCCGCAATGCACAATTGCAAAGCAATTGCGATTGTGAATTGTACTTAGAGGAACATTGTTTCTGGTTTGGCGGATTTTAGCAAATAACGTTATATTTCTTTATATTAGTTTGTTGATCATTGCGAATCAGAAGTGATTCCGTTACATGCAGCACGTAATCAGCCTAGCCTCCTAGGTCTAGTGACTGCATACGGACTGCCTATCAGCTATCAAAGCGAATAACGTTCGGTTTATGCAGCTAGTTGAACAAGCAAAATGTGGGGACAGCCACCTATCAGCGTTGCCCACCATCGTGTGGACCGTGGGATCGGCGGCGGTCGCGCATCGGCTGATCTCCGCTCTGTTCCGGCGATGCCTCTTCAGGCGGGTGCCGTTCTGGGAAGTCACCTTGCAGGTACGTGTTCATGCACTTTAGTCTGTTTTTTAAACAAACCAGTACCGAAAATTTTGACTGCGTTGCTATTGGTCCACGTAATAAACATAGAGTCCAGGCCCCACCCCTAAAATGACCCATCTCACTCTGTCAATATCAGAAATGTGTGAGAGACATACTCAGTACCCCACCCCTAACAATGACCCATTTCACTCTGTCAATATCGTAAATGTACGAGGGACATACTCAGTATTCGTTTGTTAAAAAAAAATAGACTACACGTGTAGGTCTGTAACACATTTTTTTTTCCTCGGAGGAGGAAAAATCCTCATGGATAGATACCAATCTGGCATGCCCGACTCCACAACTGCGGCCTACGGACTAAAAAACCTCCGTACTGCGCTCACTGCTTAGTAACACATATATACAAAGCAGGTCCTACAGGGATTGACCCAGTTCCCTCGCCCCATTGTTTGCCATTGCCCCATTGTTAAATAGTTCATTCTCGCATTACCGCATTTCAACTCTGACGAATCCCGACTAGTAGGCAAACGCAATTACAGTAATTGTACTAGTATCTGCGTTGAAAACTAATCTTCCCGTGAGAGAATAGGCTAACATTTTCCTCTGCTTGATGTTTCAGCACCTACTGTTTCTATGGATGGTAATATACAGCATGCACTTCTGGAAACTCACTGTCAACGTCATGAAGTTCCTAGTGAAATACTGCTATGAAACCGTGAGTAAAATAACATCACATGATTAAAGTTTTTAGATCTTTTTTAGGTTCTTAGTTTAACTTCGTCGGACGGACGGACGGACATGGCGAAACTATAAGGGTTCTTTGTTTACTAGGGAACCCCAAAAAAGGGGATTCCAGCCTAATGAACCGAAAGGTGGCGGTTCTATCCTTTCCACCAACAAAAGCATTCCCAAAGAGGGTTGACGTCAGGCAGGCGGCCGGTCGTAAAATGTCAAGCCGAACCGCTTACAACATGGCTTACAAGACAATATGTTGTGCCGGCCCCACATAACGTGGGACAAGGACAAGGAGATGATGATGAGGTTAACTTCGTCATTGTCGTGTGGGATATTGGAGACACTTTCGAAAATCGCTAGTGAGAGCTGGGAATAGTATCCTTGACATTCCAATTTTGACAATGTACCTATAAGTAGCGGGATCTTTTTTAGAAAAATGGAATAGTTATAAACCTAAAACTAATATTACGACTAAGGTGACCTAATCATATGTTGGGAACCAGTCCTGACGGCTTAACGTGCTCTCCGGGGCACGGAGGAGAGGTGAAGACCAGTCGGGCACACCCTGTTAATACCCGGCGTCAACAGTGCATAACCAGCTTGATCGTATGATATAGTAGTAGGCCACATGCCCCAGTGGTACTGACCTTACTGTCTTTAAGAGTCATCATCATCATCATCAGCAACCCATCAACGGCTCGCAACTGAGCGCAGGTCTCCTCTCAGAGAAGGGTTATAGGCCATAGTCCACCACGCTGGCCCAATGCGAATTGGCAGCCTTCACACACCTTTGAGAACATTATGAAGAACTCTCAGGTGTGCAGGTTTCCTCACGATGTTTTCCTTTGAAGCTTGTGATATTTAATTTCTTAAACGCACTTAGGAAAGTCAGAGATACGCGCCCGGGATCGAACCTGCGACTGCCCGAATAGGAGACCGCAGTAATAACAAGTAGGCTATCACTGCTTCAGTTGCTTGCTTGCTATCTTTAAGAGTAGGAACTTAATATTGATTATACAAATATGTTTCTATGGGCCTATATATAAGAAGGCTCAGGGTCACCCAGCAAGCGATGGAGAGAGCTATGCTCGGTATATCCCTGCGAGATCAAATCAGAAATGAGGAGATTCGTAGGAGAACCAAAGTCACCGACATAGCTCAGCGTGTCGCGAAACTGAAGTGAAAATGGGCGGGGCACATAGTTCGAAGAGCTGATGTTCGTTGGGGTCCCAAGGTGTTGGAGTGGCGACCCCGCACCGAGAAACGCAGTGTTGGCAGGCCCCCCACCAGGTGGACCGACGACATCAAACGAGTCGCAGGGAGCCACTGGATCCAAGCGGCGCAAGACGGAAGCCTGTGGAAGTCCATGCAGGAGACCTTTGTCCAGCAGTGGACGTCTATAGGTTGATAAAGAAGAAGAAGAAGTAATAAAATTACGACTTTTACACAGGAAAATTCAATGCCTACAATGCAGTACTTGGAGAGTGAGAAATACATGCAGCAGTGGCTTATCTGGATGTGCGCCTCGGTGCCGCTGGGGCTGTACCTATACATGCGGCCCAAGCCGGAGCCGCCGCCGCTGATGATATGGTAATACTCTGCGTAGACGGGTATCATCAGAAGATTGAAGAACTTTGAACTACTTGATTGAACTACTGGTTTGGGCATCTGCAAGCTTGCATTCTAGCATGTACGCGAGAGAAAATTAGAAAATTTTGTCGACGCCTATTCCCGTATTATCTCTGTCGAAACTAACATGGTAGCACACATGATTCATCTTGTTACGTCAAAAGGTTTCTCGAACGATATTTCTCGTCATTTTTAAAGGTTTCACAAATGGAAGTAGTAAATTTACATGGTTTTTGAATGAACGAAATCGGTGTTGCAACATTAGATTGTGAAATGGCTACACCGTGCACCGGTTTGTCTACGTCGAGAACGCCAAGTCTTCGACGAGAAATTTGTCACTCTTTGCATGCATGTTAGGGTAAACGAGAAATCAGTCGACAATATCTCTCTCTTCGCGAGATGTCACTTCGACGTGTATGCTAGGCTTGCTGGAGAGGGTGGGATAGGATCGCGCTGCAAGACGAGCAAACTTGGTTCGTCCATTAGAAAAAAGACCCAGGTATCGCTAGTTGGACAAGAACTTTCAAACTCTCAATAAACCCGGTTGGTGCGAAGCGGCGTAGTTAGTGCAGGCATGAGTGGCAGATGAGTATTGAGGCTGGTTCGCGAAACGCCGTAAACCATTTTGCCACGGACGGGGCATGATCCAAAAATGTTTAATCATCATGATCATCATCAACAACCCATCAACAGTTCACTACAGAGCGCAGGTCTCCTCTCAGAGAAGGGTTATAGGCCATAGTTCACCACGCTGGCCCAATGGCGGACTTCACACACCTTTGAGAACATTATGGGGAACTCTCGGGTTGCAAGTTTCCTCAGAATGTTGTGCTTCACCGTTGAAGCATGTGACATTTAATTTCTTAAATGCACATAACTTAGAAAAGCCAGAGGTGGGTGCCTGGGATCGCACCTGCGACCCCCCGATTAGGAGACCGCAGTACTAACCACTATAGGCTATCACTGCTTCACTAACCACTAGGCTATCACTGCTTTCAAAAATCATCATTATCATCATCATATTAGCCTGCGGACATCCACTGCTGAACATAGGCCTTTATATCGTCGGTCCAAAGTGTTGGAGGGCGCTCCACAATACGCTTACTTGTTTGCGGTCTCCACTCTAAAACTTTTCGGCCCCAACGGTCATCGCTTCTGCGACAAGCATGGCCTGCCCACTGCCATTTCAGCTTGCTAATGGTTTGGGCTATGTCGGCGACCTTGGTTCTCTTACGGATCTCTTCATTCCGAATCCTGTCCTTAAGAGAAACTCCTAACATAGCCCTCTCTGTGACTTTAAAATTTGTGGAGCCTTTTGTTAGTGTCCACGTTTCAGCTTTCAGCAATCAAAAATGTTTAGTATTAACTAATTCATGTTCCGCCGGGCCAAGCCCGTGCCATACAGAATTGCCTTAAGACGTCATGATTTTCAGCCTTTGTTTTCAGCATAACTACAGCAGGTGCAGGTATTATATTATTATTAATAAATATATTTTCCAGGATAACCACAAGCCCGTGGCAGCGTCGTGAGATGGGCGCTTACGGCTACTACCTGAGCCGGCCGCTGTCTTCGCTGGAGACACCTGCGGACTCCGCGCACGAACGAGCTTTCGCACTGAGGAGGGCTTTCAGCGACACCAGCGCGGCGGTCAGCAGAGAATCACTCAACTTGAAGAAGAGGAAAAATTCCAAATCAGTGTAAATTCTAATAAAGACAGCTGTAACTATATTTTTATCTGGTTTTATTTTGATATCACCTGAACAAGATCTTTGGCAATAGGGTTGTGCAAGACGTATTTAGGTACCTACTTCCTAATTGAAAGGTATTTGTAAATAAAAAGACATCATAAATTAGCAAGAAAAGGTTAGGATTATTTTGCTATAATCCGCCAACAGAAAAAATCTGTATGGTCAAACATGCACTAACAAGCTAAGCACCGCTCACCTTCCCAACCAAGCAAGGAAGCAAAGTTCCCAAGCAAGCAATGCCACCACCACACAAGACTTTTACACTAATCTCGACGCACGTTTCGCCCCGTTTTGCCTAGTCTAGACAATACAGCATTGTAAGAGGGATTGCTCCGATGTCGGGGCGAAACGTGTGTCGAGATTAGTGTATAAGTCTTGTGTGGTGGTGCATGTATGTGGTGGTGGCATTGCTTGCTTGGGAACTTTGCTTTCTTGCTTGCTTGGGAAGGTGAGCGGTGCTTAACTTGTTACTGCATGGTTGACCATACAGATTTTTTCTGTTGGCGGATTATAGCAAAATAATTCTAACCTTTTCTTGCTAATCATGAACTTCCGCAAGGTAACGCCTGCTTCTATCCAATACATCCTACTAATATTATAATGCGAAAGTTTGTGGGGATGGATGGATGTTTGTTACTCTTTCACGCCACAACGATGAACCGATTTGGCTGAAATTTGGCTAAATCCTAGTTTTTTAAATCCCGGAAAACTGAGGAGTTTTCGCGGGAATTAAAAAACCTGTCCACGCGGAAGAAGTCGCGGACATCATCTAGTAATCAATAAATGAAACTTGGGAGGATAGAAACTTCACCATCGCATTCGAATGTGGTGATAGAGAATTCTATTCCGTGGGCAGCGCACAGAACCAACGCCATGATACTGAGGCTACTAAAAATACCAGACTCATCCATCTGTCTTCAGATGGTTCTGAAATATGTTGGCCACATTGCCAAGGAGCGTAGAGGTCTTGAGAAGGTCACTGGCAAATTAGAAGGAACGAGACCTCGAGAACAGAGCCCGATGCTTTAATCAGATCAATGCCAAGGATGCTGAGGACCTCGATATGGCGTGTAATTATCCACAGGAAGGTGTTTGGTGGAAAGGATCACGACCTTGAACAATGATGAGTACGACGCAGAGACAGAGATGACCTAGTAAAAATACTACTGTTTTCCTGGGAAATCCTTTACAACTATTGTGGGTTCAGACTTCAGTAGGGACTTCATAATATAAATTGCGATTCTGACTACCTACCTAGGTAGGTAACTCATTTTAAGTCTATTTGCGAGTGCAATCAATATTCCATATCGCCCAAGAAATGCTATAAAGTGACTCTCATAAATACCAAGTCATTTATTTTTCATCAGAATCTGCTTTCCGAAATCCATGGTGGTCCTGACTTGTCATCAGAGCCACAACTTGGTTGAAATGAAATAAAGAATTTGAATAATGTATAAATTTAGTTTAAAAAATTATAGTGCATATTATTTTTTAATTGTTATTATTTGATTATTATAACAATAATAATCAAATTGTAAATCAAAGGAACACCTTTCGAAAAATGTTTCACATTTTTGTGCACATGCAACCCACGAAACGTCATTAGATTATTTCGTGAAAATGATAACAGATGTCACTGATCACTTAATTATATCGCGCTGTGGAGAATCATCCGCGGGGGTATATAAGGTCGCGCGGGACCGATACAGGCATACTAACCTTGCGCAGGGTGTACCGTGATCATGAAGGCGGTTGCCCCGGGCCGGCGCCAGTCATTGCACTGCGGCTGGAATACGCTTGCCTGTGACTATCTCTCATAGGGATATGTCGTGCGTGTAATTTTTGGTAGTTGGACTTGCGTTCTGCGCAGTCCATCGTTAAATCTCTCAAGTTGTAGGCTTAAAATGGTAGATGCCAGAAGCTTGGTAGCTAACTAAACAGAGTATATAATCCATACGTAATTTTAGCTTCACACCGATCGATAGTGAAAGAGTGAAGACGTATTATAGTAGATAATATAGGTACCTATATAGATGTATACGTGATCGAATGAACGCAATGAGTTTTTGACTGACCGAAAAAAAACGTGTGCAGGCTACTTTTGAGGTTAGGAAATATTGTATATTTTTGATTCGATCTACTTTAAGGCTTTACAGCTTCATTATTTTAGCTTTACTAGATGTCTATGAAACATAGGAACAAATGATAAAAAAGCATGCTGCATATTTTAGGTAAAATGTTATTAGGTAGTTAAAGAAATTTTGAAATGCTCTAGGTACTTACTTACTTTAGTAGCTCATTTTTGATGAAATATCATGTAAGGGTTAGCCTATATTAGAGTGACACAGCATTCACCATGTTTTGTTAAAATAAGCATTGATAAAAATCAAGCAAAAAACAGAAATAACATAATTTTTATTAGTAATATAAGATATGCTTGCGCTTGAAAACAATCATGCCTGATAGAAAGTAATGATAATAATAAAGTTTATATTATTTGATTCACTCCCCTGCCTTCAAAAAAAATGCATTTCACGTGAGATTGGGTAAATAGTAGTGAATACAAGTATACATTATTGTTCCGCAGAAGAAGAGGACTAGTTTTTGGCCGCAGCTTCGCTCATATTTTTTTCAAGTTCGATTTTCAACCCCCATAGGGGTTTAATTTTCAAAAATCCTTTCTTAGCTTTTTGTAACGCTATATAATAGCCATCATTATTATACCGTATTTAAGCAAACATCGGAGAAAAGATCATAAATCAAAAAATTAGGGGCTTTTAATGAAATAAAAACCTATTTAAAACCTATAAAAAATAAATTAATATTTTAGAATATATAAATGAAGTTCTTACACCTCACTTGACCTACAACTCCACTTTAAAATCTCGACAAATATACATTTTGCAAGTTTTCGGGATTCGGGACACTCGAAAAGAATTTTTCTTTTTACGTACCTACTTACTTATTTTCTTCTTCATCAACCGATAGATGTCCACTACTGGAAAAAGGTCTCCTGCATCGACTTCCACAGGGCTCGGTCTTGTGCCGCCGAAGTTATGACGACACATACATTACCAATTTTAGCATATTGACACGGAACCCTAAACTTAAAAAAAAATAAACACACGTAAACGTAACATTTAACAGTATTGTATTTCCAATCAGCTCGTACTAACCAACACTTTTAACTAACCAAGTCATAACCCGCCCCGCGCTGCGACACGCTCTGCGTAAAGAAAAAACACACCGTCAGACACACTTTATTCACACATTTACAACGTTTATAGTAAAAAATACATTTTTTGTTTAAAAAAACCTCAGATTAAAGGAAACAGATAGACGGCAAACGGCGCCAGAATATGAAGCTTGACTGAGGAAGCCGTTAAAAAGGAGCCGATAACGTTGCAGTCATTTCTTTCACATTATATTGCCATTTTTTTTTAAAGAATATTAGTCAAGTTGAAGATGACTAATATCCTCCTCTCCCCTCCAAGTAAGCGGAAAGCTTGTGCCAGGAGTGGGTACGACAATAGTGCAACGGGTGGGATTCGAACCTGCGACCTTTCAGTTTTCAGTCCGCACCTTTAACCGTTGGGCTATTGAAGCTTATGTTTTTAACACAATTTTTTAGATTTATTATACGAGTACTATGCGTTTCAAATAAGAACACAAGTCACGCCACATTGCCAATACATTTGACAAAAATTAAACAGTATATTGGCGCTAGCATCGCCAAGTAAACACGAGCTCTTTGATAGTTTTTGTTTTAAAAATAGAAATTCCCGAATAAGAAGTGTAAATAAGTGTTTAAAGGACTAATAGTAATGCAAATCAAGTGGAAAAATGAAAGCAATAAATACTGTGCAGTAATTTACGTAAAAACCGTGTTTTAAATATTGACAATTCTATGTGATGTTTATGTAAATTTAAACAACGTATATAAACATTTCAACTAATTAACAATAATAAAAGTGAAAATAAGTGCTATAGTAGTTATAAAAGTTAACAAATATAAGTGCAGTAAATAAACTTTTATGATATAAACACAAAAAATTCGAGTGACAATAACAATAGACAATTCAAACTGAATAACGGAAAGTTCAATCTTCTAAATTGGAAAAGTGATGCGATTAAAGTGCTTCTTATGTGTGTAATATTGATTAATTACACGCTGGAACAAAATAAAATAAATAAATATGGTTATAAATCTAGAAGATTGATGTATAACATTATTATTAATGATGATCCAAGAATGATTTATATACCACTAACGCCATCTAGTAAAAATCACTGATCGAGAAGCTTACACCCGTACAGTAAACACCTTCATAAAATAAAAACTGTCATCTCACATCTGTATTGAAGCTACCATCAATCAAAACACTAGTACCTACGCTAACCACTAACAACCTAAACGATATTTTCGTCATAATGGTTAATGATATTCTGGTCTAGTGGCGTGGACGACAGTATCCATTTCAATAGTCGCGAGATCGAGACCGACACGAACTATCGCTTTTCAAATTTTATTTCTTATTTGACATTGAAATTAAAGTTAAAAATGTCTACGAGGCCAAAAAGAACAATTGTCTGTGCTGGATGTACTCTGACGATAAAAAATAAAGATTACTTACAATGTGTTAATTGCAGTAACCTATTGGACTTAAGATGTGCCAGCGTTACTCAAAAACGATTTAATACAATGTCAATAGATACAAAGGCAAAATGGAAATGCAATGAATGCAAGAACCTAAAGTCAAATTCACAGGAAACAACATTAAAAAAACATACCCAACCGGAAATGGATAACTTACCCAAGATATTAAAACCCATTTTACACAACCGATCTCTAGGAAATGAAACATATAGCTCTTTGGGAGACCATTCAACTTTAAAAGATATCGGCGCATGTAGTTTACCGGACCTATCCACGGCAGATAATTCGCGCATTAACGACTTAAAACAAGAAATAAAGGCATTGTCTTCTCAATTAGAAAGTGCTCATGATGAAATAGCGAGACTCAACCTAGAAAATTCAAATCTTCAAAAAATGTTAGAAGACAATGTAAAACAAATTAAAATGTTTAAGGCACTACTAACTGATGGCGTGACCTCTGTAACTTCTACGCCTTTGAGGTCAATGGAAAGACAATCTAAACAAACTACACCTGCAAGAACACCAGCAGCGAGAGTTCCTGAATCTAGCCTGAATACTTTTTCTACGCCAATCGCTGATAATGTCGATAGAGCCAATTTCTCCACACCGAAAGAGTCTATAATACTAAGAAAGGAAGTCATATCTAATAAACTAGTATCTATTAAATCACCAAAATTGGTAAAACCTGCTAATAAGAAAAATCAAGATATACAAGGAAATCAACCCACCCAAGAAACACTAACAAATCAAACATCAACTGAAAATAATCTTAAGCCTTCAAAGATAATAATACTTGGCGATCAAATAGCACGAGGATTATCAAGAGAAATCACGAGAAAGCGCCAAAGTCGATGGAATGATGTATACACTGTTTCCTCATTTGTGAAACCACAGGCAACTGCAGCACAAGTACTCAGCAGCTGCGATGGCTTACTTAAGAATCTGAATAATAATGATATTGTTATTTTGGGAATAGGATCTAACGAAAAAAATCCGTATTCTATGCTATCAGAATTAAGTAATGCCCTGTACAAACTCAAACAATGTCAAGTTTTTGTGCTAAATGTTTTAGAAAACCCCTATTTAAATGTGAAATTATTGAATAATAGCATTAAGCTAGTGACACAAAATTTTATGAATTGCAAATTTATAAATACGATAAACAACTATAAATATAATGCAAACACTCCTAAAACTCTACAACAGAATTTCCAACAGCTATCCTCTAAAATAAATATTGAGATTGATTATTTGGAATATTATAAACTCTACATAGTAAAATACAACAAAAAGACACCCCTAATAATCAATAACGTATTAAAAACTATGAATAATGCAAATTATGAGCCAAATAAATATTATACCCGAGTCAAAAAAGGCACTATACCTTATTATTTTGAAAAAAAACCTAAAATATCGAATTCCTTAAACTCTAAGGTGAAGCTTATCCAAAAGACAATACCAAATTTTTTCAATAAAATTAATAAAAATAAAGCTGGTCCAACTACTGAAAATAATAGAGAACAATTTTTTCGTGCATAATACTCTAACTTCTTCTAACATTACCTTATTACATCAAAATATAGCAGGCATTTTGAATAAGCAAGAACTGTTTCACCTTGCAATAGAAGATCTCAAACCTAAAGTAGGTAACATTGATATTATTTGCTTAACAGAGACTTTTATGAAACAAGGCACTGAATCAAACCTTCAGTTAAAGAATTATAAATTAGTGGCCTCCTACTCCAGGCTTTCGGAACGAAGAGGTGGGAGCTGTATTCTTATAAAAAATAATTTTGAATATAAACCCGTAGCTTTGACTGTTAAACCAATTCCATATGTATTTGAATACTGTGCTACCGAAATAACCTCTATCAGTGCTATCATTGTTTGTATATATAGAATACCTAACTCGAATGTTAATGCATTTCTACAAAATCTTAGTAATTTGACAAATATTTTAATTAGAAAAAAGAAAAAACGCATTATCCTTTGTGGCGACTGGAATATTGATTTACTCACTAATAATTCAGTGTCACAGGAACTGCAATCGATACTAAATAATTGTAATTTGAATCAACATATTTTAAGACCCACTAGGAAAAAATCCTGTATAGATATAATTGCTAGTAATATCCCAGATGTAACAGCTGAGCTTCATTATATGGGATTATCTGATCATGAAACCTGTCAATCGATAGCTTTCGAAACTCCTATTAGTATTTCAAATAAAAGTAACCTCCCTTACTGGTTTGAATTTAAACGTGACTTCAGCAAAGATAACATTAGAAAATTTTGTGAGTACATTGAATCATTAACTTTTAACGATATATTTGAAGAGACGGGTACAAATAGTGCATTCGATTCTTTTCATGATACACTTACTTTGTTTTATAAACTATGTTTTCCTTTAATTAAAGTTAAAGTGTTTGAAAATAATAAAATAAACTCCTGGATCACAAGAGGTATAAAGAAGTGCAGCATTAGAAAGAGAGTTTTATACCTATCATATCGTCTAAACTCTAGTAATAAAAAAATAAACAAGGATAAATACATAAATTATAATAGATTATTTAAGAAATGCATTATCCAAGCACAAAGCTTGGCTAATGCCAAATACGTCATACGTTCAAAAAATAAGTGTAGAGCAGCCTGGACTGTAATAAAAAAGTATTCTCTACCCGCAAAAAATGATAAAATCCAGGAAATTAATAGTATTGAAATCAACAGTATTGAATATAATGACGCAAATGATATAGCAGAAAAATTTAATGAGTATTTTATAAATTTATCTAATACTACCAATAATACGAGCAATTCACCCCTCTTAAGCAGTAAAAATGATAATATTAGAGACAGCATTTACGTTTACCCTACTGACGACAGTGAAATATATAAAATTATCATGGAATTAAAAAACACTAACTCTACAGGTTATGACGAAATAAATACAAGAGCTGTAAAACTTTGCGCCAAACATATATCACGTCCTCTGAGTCACATTATAAATCTCTCCATATCACAAGGTGAATTCCCGTCCCGATTAAAATACTCTGTAGTTAAACCCGTACACAAAAAAGGATCGAAAAAAGAACTCAATAACTATAGGCCAATTACACTCATACCTATCCTATCAAAAATATTCGAAAAAGTTATGTACAAAAGAATATATCAATTTGTATCAAAATATAGCTTGTTAAAACCTCAACAATTTGGATTTTTAAAAAATAGTTCTACGTCATTAGCTTGTTTTGCGCTTACTAAGCAAATAACAGAGAGTCTAAATAGAAAAACTCCAGTAGCTTGTATTTTCCTGGACATGTCTAAAGCATTCGATCTTGTTTGTCACAGGATACTTTTAAATAAACTACAGAATTATGGAATAAGAGGGAATGCTCACCAATGGATTCATAGCTACCTAAATAATAGACAACAGAGTGTTCAAATTAATAAAATCTGCGGCAATACAAGGGGATCATTTACATCAAACTTTAGGACAAACAAGTATGGTGTGCCACAAGGAAGTATCTTGGGACCACTGTTATTTCTATTGTATGCGAATGACCTACCTGACTCAGTCGAATGTAACTGTATCAAATTTGCTGATGACACGACTCTCATAATACAATGTAAAAACAGGGAAACTTTTGAACAGGAAGTCAATGAAAACCTAAATAAAGTTGTTCAATGGATGAGCCAAAACAATTTATGTATAAATGTTGGTAAGACTAAATATATACAGTTTCAAACATACAATAGTTTTCCAATAAATATTAAAGTTACATGCAATAATTTACCTATTGAACAGGTTGACCATACTGTGTTTCTTGGTGTAGCAATGGATAAGTTTTTAAATTGGAAAATTCATATAGATTCTCTATGTAAAAAACTAGATCGATTTGTGTACGCTCTATACAAACTTAAAAGTGTAACATCAAAAGAGACGGCTCTTTGCGCATACCACGGGTATGTTTCCTCTCTTTTACGTTACGGATTAATCCTATGGGGCAACTCTGTTGATGTGATAAAAGTGTTTCGTATTCAAAAAAAATGTATTCGAGCCGTTTGCGGAGCCGCACCTTTGGAATCTTGTAGGCCACTCTTTAAAAGTACCAAGACACTGCCTCTTCCAAGTCTCTACATATATGAAGTCTCAGTTTTTGTTCATAAGCATAGGGACTATTTTCCACGCATAGCTGACACAATTACAAGATCCAACAGATATGAAAATAAACTTATAATTCCAAGACAAAGAATAAATTTATTTAAAAAAAATATTTACTGCATGGCCGTACGCCTCTATAATAAGTTACCGGACAGTATAAAAAACCTAAATGCTAATCGATTTAAATCAAAACTATACAAAATACTTTTAAACAAATGCTACTATACTGTTGATGAATTTATTCAGGACAAAAATATTAATGACATTGTTTAATTTTTTTTGAAATTAATAGAACTGACATTATTTTTATCATTAACAGTTAGAATGAGTATGACATTGTTTGAATTTAAAAATTATAGATTTAAATATTAAATTTTGTATGACTATTCTTTTGCATGCTACTATGTGGCAGATTGAAGCGCTTAGATAATTGTATAAGATCATATTATGTACTCAATCTTGCAAATAAAACATTTGAATTTGAATTTGAATTTGAAAAAAACATTTGATTTGTTTTATAGCAACCAAAAATATAAGATTTATGAAAATCTTTGGTAGAAAAATAAATAAATCTTGAATTAAAGAACAAATTTGACAGGTATTGGCGATATTCTTGTTTGAAAGGCATCATGTTGGACATCAGTGCTTTGTAAAAGCTGATCGAAATAAAAAAGTTTGAAGTCTCTTAGGAAACAAAGCTCTTAATGATGACGAGAAAGCATTCATTCCACTTTTATGCAATATGTGCATAATATGTTCTGTCTATCGTTTTCCTTTAATCTATGATAGAAAACAGTAAAAATTCAACACGCATAAAAGTATTTCAATATATTTTTTAACATATTATTTATACTAAATGTCCCGTCTTGATACTAACAAAGTTCGTGCTACGTATCCGCGGTCGAGGGTGTCGGTGTGCTTTTCAAACTCTTCACCTTGAAACTCTTGAGGGGATCGCTTTGCCGTGCCTGCGAGCAAATAAACCACATTATTACGGGAAATTAACATAAACAAAAAAAAAACGAGTGTGCTTTAGACCACACGACTGAAGTAAAACTTACGAAACGCAACTGGCTATGAGAGAAAAAGAGAAAGAAAATGTGTGCTCACACCTCTCTCTCTTGCCCCTACAGTAATATACGAAACGTAACTCTCTCTTTCTATCTACACTAACTTATATCTCCCTCTGAACTTCCGTTCGCCTCGCCCGATCACACTTTTCGTAACGCATTCACCAGCTTACTCCCCGAGACAAGCGTGCGTAAAGAAGTTTTACTTCAAAAACACTTTAGTAAAACCTCTACTAGCCTACCAATTTTAAAAGCCTGTTCCACTTGTCCCTACATAGGTACAAGGTTGCGTTTCCACTGAAGCGGAGCGGAGCGGAGGCGTATGCCCTACCAAGGTACATGATTGCGTTTCCATTGCAGCGGAGCAGAGACGTATGTTTCTGTCCAATCAGATTATTGAGATTTGACGTGATAATTTGATCACGTTGTCCAACAATAACCTGATTGATCTATTGAATACGTCTCCGCTCCGCGTCAATGGAAACGCGCCCTAAGGTAAGGTAAGGACTAGTGGGTTAGAGTGAACCCACGGAGTCCCAAGCCATCCTCTATTTCCCCTTAAGGGGTTCCAAGGTGCTGGAATTTACCGATCTGACGTTAGAAGTTCTGGCTGTGTTGGCAGTAACCACCCTCGACGATATCATATGATTCGCAGGGAACCGCTGGATACACATGCAGCGCAAGACCGAAGCATGAGAAAGTTTATACAAGACAAAAGACCTACGTCCAGTAGTATTCATCAAATCAAGCGCAGCCCAAACTATCTCGATAATCGCACACTTTTAAACACTATCGCAACGCAAACTGTTGATAAGCTTATTTTAGTTAGGAACTTGTTATAGTTCACAGCTACAGACTAGCGCTAAGAAGATACACCTGATGTTTTGTGCCTCGAAGTCGAAAACTTCACTATCGCGATCAAAGTGAGTGCAGCGACATCTAGTTGATAACGTGGAAAAATGTCCTTTACCTGATACTTATGCCTCTTGGCGCTGCCAAAGTTGGTTTTGTGAGCCTGCTTCCTCTTCTTGGGCTGCGCTGGTGTTTCCACATCGGCGACACTCTGTTCGCTGCGCAACGCGGCGGGAAGGAGGTACTCCGGCACGTGGGCCAGCTGCGGCTGCACGCGAACAGTGTGAAGCGCCTTATCTCTCTTCAAAGCGGCCAAATCCGTAGGGTTCTCTTCGAAGTAACCCTGGAAAGAGTTGAGTTTTAGTAAGGGTTCTTTTGGGTTGGGTTTTGTAGTGCTGTTGTGTAGTGTCAGAGAGAAGATTAGACGTTCATCAAAGTATTATGTGCGTGTTTTTGTCATCATAAATTATTATGATAGATGGACTCAGCAAAAATTGTTAAGAATTCTATGACTGACTGATCTATCAATGCTAAGATTACGATAGGCGGTGGTGCAAGACCGAGGCCTGTGGAAGTCCATGCAAGAGAGCTTTGGACGTTTATCGGTTGACAAAGAAGAACTAGGCTAATATATGGTTGGATCATGCGTCATGCTCGTGAACGGGTGCCGCCGGCGGGAATGGAGTACTTTCTGTCTGCCCGTCTTAACATGAATTGAATTGTAGTAAGTTTTTTTTTGGAACTTCCCCTCATTGTGGAAATATTATATTTTATTCTAACAAAGTTGCATGTAGTTGTTAAATCGGCTTGGCGTCCAACTGCCCACAAGATACTACAAAAACTTATTACAATGTAATAGCTTAATAATATTGTAAAATGATCATTTTAAAAAGAGCAACTGTTGAGTTTCTTGCCGGCTCTTCTCAGCAGAATCCGCTTTTCCGAACCGGTGGTAGAGTCATGCCGTGTCATAAGAGCCACAGGTTGGCCTACGTGAAATAAATAATTTTGAATTTTGATAGACGTCCACTGTTGAACAAAGGTCTTTTGCATGGACTCCCAAGACGTCGGTTTTCCCTGCATCCAGCGGCTCCCTGCGACTCGTTTGATGTCGTCGGTCCACCATATATAGTAGATAAGTAGAGGGTCTGCCAACACTGCGCATCTTGGTGCGGGGTCGCCACTCCAGTACCTTGGGACCCCAACGACCATCAGCTCTTCGAACTATGTGCCCCGCCCACTTCAGTTTCGCAACTCTGAGCTATGTCGGTGACTTTGGTTCTCACGATTAAAATAAGGAAAAATTTTGAATATATATAACAAAAGGTGTAAATGTTACCTGTAACTTCTTACAATTGAGCAGTTCCTGCTTGATCTCCTTTAGCCTGGCCTCGCGGACCGCCACGCGGGTCACCGCGCGCCACGCGTCGCGCGACCTGTAGCGAAACCCTTCCACCTCCTCTAGGGCGAACTCGTACTTCCTGATACAACAAATTATCTGGTATTTGACGACCTCCCTGGCGCATTGGTGAGCACTGTGGTCTTATATGTATATTCCTCATTGTGGAAACACTGCATACATAGCATAGTATCTATTGTATTGTAAACTTGTTTTGAAAAGAGCAACCGTCGAGTTTCTTGCTGGTTCTTCTCGGCAGGAAGGGCATTACTAATCTAAAAATGCGACAGTTTTCGATGATTGATGGATGAATTTATAAACTGTCACGCATAAACTATTAGACAATGTTATAGCGCATACATCAGAATAGCACATAGGATACATTTTATCCCGGAAAATTAAAGAATTCCCGCGGGAATCAAAACTCGAAGTTCGCGCGGACGAAGTCGCAGGCATCAGCTAGTATACTATACTTTAATACCGGAAAAATAGAGGATTCCTGCGAGATTTTTAAAAACCCGGCCGGCGCTGGCGGGCGAGACTAGTGTAACACAGAGACTTACTGCAGAACCTTTTGTCCTTTGAAGCCTCTGGACAAGTGCTCTTCAACAGCTTCCATCAAAGGCTTCTCTCGTATGGACACGAACGACAGTACGGAGCCCTGAAATGTTACTAATTTAAATTATAAATATCTGGGTGAGCTTTGCTCGGTTTTTTTTTGGTTAATCGTTTTTTTTTTATATTTAATTTTTTGGAAATTATATATTATAAAAAATAATAAAATTCATAGGGGAAAATATAATCGTCTTGGACTCGAACCGGGGTCTTCTGGTTTCGGGACCGCCCGACTTACCGTCGAGCTATCGGAAATTTATAGATGATGGCGAAATTTACCTTCGTATTCTAATGATATTGAAAGGGGTTTTTCATTGCCTGAAAACACGGATAAAACGACCTTTTCTAAATAGTCCACTCAATGAAGACCAAAAACTGCCTAATAGGGGAAATAATTCGTGTAAAAGCGATTTTTGGCATAGTTGTAGGGAATGGTGTCTGAAGCAACATACTCAAAGTACTGATGGATGGGGGTGAAGCTAACGGGGAGGGGGGGGGGGGGGGGGGGGGGGGGGTGTAAAGGTCCCTTTTTTAAGTTTTTCTTGCACGGTGCGTCGTGATTGGTTGGCGGTGCCCGCGCTGCCCGACCCTTGCGCCCGACGCCACTGGAGCGCGCCGTGCGCGCCATTAATTTGAACGCCTTAGCGTTAAAACGCGAGAATTGATCATAATTAACTTTTCTGCTTTAATATCTCGTTAAATATTGATCCTAGCGAAAAAGTGTATAGAACCTTTTTTATAGAGAATCTTATGTAGATTACTTGAATAAAAGAAATTTTTTTGCTATAAGCCACCGTTTACGAGTTATTCAAGAAAAACCTAAAAAAGGGACCTTTACACCCCCCCCTCCCCGTTAGCTTCACCCCCATCCATCAGTACTTTGAGTATGTTGCTTCAGACACCATTCCCTACAACTATGCCAAAAATCGCTTTTACACGAATTATTTCCCCTATTTTTGCTTCGTTGAGTGGGCTAAAAAATGAAATCTAGCTAGATCGATTTATCGCCCCCGAAACCACCTGCATATCAAACATGAAAATCGTTGGAGCCGTTTACGAGATTCAGATTATATATATAGGTATATACAAGAATTGCTCGTTTAAAGATATGAGATAGATAACAATAGAGATGCAACTAAAGCCGCGTATACATTAGGGGACAAATGTCCCGAGACACGTGTCGCTAGATGTGTCGGGCGACTTTGGGCAATATAGAAAGAAAGGAAGAAAGAAAATAACTTCATACACACACACACAAACAATGGACTCATAATATTGCTGCAGGTTCATGGATAACCTTAGCGCTGGTATTCTGCAGGCACCCTTTAGAAGACTGACACACAATACAATATCGACTGACGTCGTTTCTCGCGAACTTTTACGTCCAAACGAATTAATTTAGTCGACTTATCCATGTCGCCTGAAATGGTAGTGTTTTTAGGCCTCTGCCTCGAATCTTGCGGGCAGCGTGGCGGCGGCGGCGCGGTCACCGCTTGATGGAGTGCACCGCTCGTTGCCGCCCCCGCGCCGCTGACGCATTAGATCCTGCCGCTCCCGCGCCGCCGCCGCCACCGCCCCGCTGCCCGCAAGATTCGAGGCAGAGGCCTTATGGCTGCGGATTAATGACGTTGCATATAGAAGAAACGGTGATGGATTAAGAAAATATTCGCAACAAAAAGAAAGTGTCTTCAGAGATTTTAGTATTTCTGCTGCGACAAGGGACAAGTTGCGTGATGTTACCAGACACGTCGTGCGATGTCGGGCGAAGTCGAGTGACGTAGGCCGACATGTCTGGCGACACGTGTCGCGGGACATTTGTCCCTTAATGAATACGCGGCTTAATCACTACTATTGGCTACAATGCATTGTTGCAGAAGAGACAATAATAACTAGCCAGTGCAGTGTAACAATTAATGATATTTTTAAAACAACAACCGCCGAGTTTCTTGCTGGTTCTTCTCGGTCGGAACGGCATTCCGAACCAGTGGTAGATTCACTTCACAATTCGAAAGCGCTTTAAAAGTTGTACACACAATTGTAAAAGTTTCTTCTTCTCTTCTTTATCAACCGAAAATCTTTGTAAAAGTTTACTTGAATAAAAAAAAACCAGTGTGCTTTGGACCACACGACTGAAGTAAAACTTACAAAACGCAACTAGCTATGAGAAAAAGAGAGAAAGAAAATGTGTGCTCGCACCTGTCTCTCTTGCCCCTACAGTAATATACGAAACGTAACTCTCTCTCTTTCTATCTTCAGTAACTTATATCTCCCTCTCAACTTCCGTTCGCCTCGCCCGATCACACTTATCGTAACGCATTCACCAGCTTACTCCCCAAGTCAGGCGTGCGTAAAGAAATTTTACATCAAATTTATTCTATTCTATGGAGTCTGTGTAGCAATGAATAATGCAGCGTTTACACAATCTGTCTCAAAAGTGCCAATAGAAGTTGGGTTACCTGATTGGTCCCTCTCGCGGTGCGGCCCGCTCGGTGTACGTACGAAGTGACGTCGAGGGGGAAGTCGAAGTTGATGACGTTGGACACATGCTGGAAGTGTTACCTGATTGGTCCCTCTCGCGATGCGGCCCGCTCGGTGCACGTACGAAGTGACGTCGAGGGGGAAGTCAAAGTTGATGACGTTGGACACATGCTGGAAGTGCTACCTGATTGGTCCCTCTCGCGGTGCGGCCCGCTCGGTGCACGTACGAAGTGACGTCGAGGGGGAAGTCGAAGTTGATGACGTTGGACACATGCTGGAAGTGTTACCTGATTGGTCCCTCTCGCGGTGCGGCCCGCTCGGTGCACGTACGAAGTGACGTCAAGGGGGAAGTCGAAGTTGATGACGTTGGACACATGCTGGAAGTGTTACCTGATTGGTCCCTCTCGCGGTGCGTTCCGCTCGGTGCACGTACGAAGTGACGTCAAGGGGGAAGTCGAAGTTGATGACGTTGGACACATGCTGGAAGTGTTACCTGATTGGTCCCTCTCGCGGTGCGTTCCGCTCGGTGTACGTACGAAGTGACGTCGAGGGGGAAGTCAAAGTTGATGACGTTGGACACATGCTGGAAGTGTTACCTGATTGGTCCCTCTCGCGGTGCGGCCCGCTCGGTGCACGTACGAAGTGACGTCGAGGGGGAAGTCGAAGTTGATGACGTTGGACACATGCTGGAAGTGTTACCTGATTGGTCCCTCTCGCGGTGCGCCCCGCTCGGTGCACGTACGAAGTGACGTCGAGGGGGAAGTCGAAGTTGATGACGTTGCTCACATGCTGGAAGTGTTACCTGATTGGTCCCTCTCGCGGTGCGCCCCGCTCGGTGCACGTACGAAGTGACGTCGAGGGGGAAGTCGAAGTTGATGACGTTGGACACATGCTGGAAGTGTTACCTGATTGGTCCCTCTCGCGGTGCGCCCCGCTCGGTGCACGTACGAAGTGACGTCGAGGGGGAAGTCGAAGTTGATGACGTTGGACACATGCTGGAAGTGTTACCTGATTGGTCCCTCTCGCGGTGCGCCCCGCTCGGTGCACGTACGAAGTGACGTCGAGGGGGAAGTCGAAGTTGATCACGTTGGACACATGCTGGAAGTGTTACCTGATTGGTCCCTCTCGCGGTGCGGCCCGCTCGGTGCACGTACGAAGTGACGTCGAGGGGGAAGTCGAAGTTGATGACGTTGGACACATGCTGGAAGTGTTACCTGATTGGTCCCTCTCGCGGTGCGGCCCGCTCGGTGCACGTACGAAGTGACGTCGAGGGGGAAGTCGAAGTTCATGACGTTGGACACATGCTGGAAGTGTTACCCGATTGGTCCCTCTCGCGGTGCGGCCCGCTCGGTGCACGTACGAAGTGACGTCGAGGGGGAAGTCGAAGTTGATGACGTTGGACACATGCTGGAAGTGTTACCTGATTGGTCCCTCTCGCGGTGCGGCCCGCTCGGTGCACGTACGAAGTGACGTCGAGGGGGAAGTCGAAGTTGATGACGTTGGACACATGCTGGAAGTCTATGCCTCGTGACACGCCAGACTCCTTGTCTTTCTTGCGTTTCGATTTTTGCTGCAACATTTTTTTTTTGAAGTGAAAACTTCTTTTGGCGCACCGCACACACATTTTACGTGGGTAGTAAGTTAGGCTGATCCGTCACGCTCTGAGGTGAAAGGCTCGATCGGCTGAACTCGGGACCGCCGAGTGTACCCGAGCGAGAAAGATACAGTCAGCTGCTCTTCTGTTGTCTTCTGTCACACAGTGTTTAGGATTGTCACATCAGGATGACGTTGCTAATTTCTAAAATCAATTGGGTAGATCCCGAGTTTATTGGCTGCGATAGTTTCCACCCACGTTGATGTTCATCTTCCCGTATCTCTTAATCTTAAACTATGCGTCCAGATACCATATATGATACCAAAAATCAATCAAAAAACACACAAAAGTTTGACACCCAGCGAAGTGGGCACGGTTCAGCTATAAGTGTTATATTATATTCTACAACAAGGCAATTGAAACAATGATGGAATAGAATAGAATAGAAATTTTTTTATTCAAATAAACTTTTTTACAAGTGCTTTTGAATCATCGGTGAGTCTACCACTGGTTCGGAATGCCCTTCCTACCGCGAAGAACCAGTAAGAAACTCGGCGGTTGCTCTTTTCAAAACAAGTTGTACAATATAATAGATACTATGCTATGTATGCAGTGTTTCAACAATGAGTGGAAGTTCTACAAAAGCATACCTAATTATAATTCAACACACGTTAAGACGGGCAGACAGAAAGTAGCCCCATTCCCGCCGGTGGAACCCGTTCACGAGCATGACGCATGACCCAGCCATTGCTTCCCTTAACCATATTTGAGAGAACATATGATGCTTACTTTATTCCTTTTTCCAATTTCTTCCCCCGCCAACAGTCCACCGTCGGGTTTCTCGAGAGCCTTCTCGTCGGAGGCTACAATGATCTGGTAGCGGCCTCTATTGAACTGCTCCACGGACAGACATCTGACAGCCGCCGGCAGCTCGGAGTTCAGCACACATGAACCTATTTTGAACTGTTCTAGGTAGAGTTTTAACCTGTGAACAATATTTCTAAGTTATTGTTGTTGGCGTTGTCTCAAGCTCAACTCTCTTGAGGTAGTTTGTTAGTAACCAAGGCCCCGATTCTGTAGCTCCTGACATAGATTTTTTGTCCATTGAAGGTTTCCTATGAATAATAATAAAATTTTCCTAGCAAACCTTCAATCGATAAAAAATATGTCAGTAGCTATTATTTATTGATAGGCACTGAGTTATCAGGACCCAGGTCTTTGGGGCCAGTATGCAAGTATTGGCACATTATAGACTATGAAATTGACATCATTGTTGGTTTTGTATAGCCTCAATAGCCAAACAGTTATAGGTGGGACTGAAAACTCAAAGGTCGCAGGTTTAACCCCAACTGTTGCACTATTGTCGGACCCACTCCTAACACAAGCTATCCGCTTATTTGGAGGGAAGAGGAGGATATAATTTGGTTCAGCTTGGCTTCTTCTTCTTCTTTGTCAACTAATAGATGCTGCTCCTGGACAAAGGTCTCTTGCATGGACTTTCACAGGCCTTGGTCTTGCTCCGCCTGAATCCAGCGGCTCCCTGCCACTCGTATGATGTCGTCGGTTCACCTGGGTCTGCCAACGCAGAGCTTCCCCATGCGGTGTTGCCACTCTAGCTTGACTAATATCCTTTAAAATAAAAGGTATGTTGCAGACAATGTTCCGACCTATGTATTTTATGGATCCACTCACGGCGGCCAACCTGCTCAGAGATTAGCCATCTGCACGGGAGATATTTTAGTGCACAAGACACAGGTGCACTCTCTATTCCCTCACTCTCATAGTCCGATGGGACGGAAAATCCGACACGACCGGAGAGAGATCAGGCGCAGGACCGACGGCTGTACGTGCTCTCCGAGGCACGGGGGTGACTCACCGCCAACTTTCCTTACTCCGGGCTAGTAATGAGAATTTCTTGACAGAAAAACCCAATACCTTTGTTTTTTGGCCCGACCCGGGAATCATCGAACCCGGGACCTCATCATCCGTAGTCGAACGTGCTCACCACTAGACCAACGAGGCACTTACATTGTCATTATAATGTCACGTTTTGGTGCCCCCCCCCCCCCCCCTCAACGTGTGACGTAATTTATGGATGGGCCCTAGTAACACTCACTTGTAGCACCTGTCCACTGTCCTCACAAATATGATACTCTTCCCTCGTATAAGGTTCAGCTTGAGCAGCGCGTACAATATGGCGGCCTTATCGTCCTCCTCAGCAAACAAGTGGTAGTGCTGCAGCTGTGACGCAGGGGCCAGCTCCGGCTCCTCCAGCTTGAGGGTCACGGGGTTTCTGAGGACTATCTTCTTTAGGCTGATGACGTCATCTGACAGTGTTGCCGATGCAAGCACTGCTTGGTATATTTTAGGTAAATGGCTGCAAGAAAAGTGACATTTTTTTAAGTTCAATTCTTTGAAAAATGGTAAGGGTCTATATCTTGCTCTGTACTGTTATCTCTAAATATATGAAAGGAAATGGTGACTGACTGACTGATCTATCAACACATAGCTCACATCACTGTACGGATCAGGCTGAAATTTGGCATACAGATAGCTATTATGACTTAGGCATTCGCTAAAAAGGATCCTTGAAAATTCAACCCTTAAGGGGATAAAATAGGAGTTTGAAAGATCAAACTTAACATGAGCAAAGCCGCTGGCAAAAGCTTGTTATATATATTTATTTTTCAAGACAGGCATTGTGCCCTTGTGTTTGCAAATTGTGTCCTTGCTCTATCGAAGATGCGATATGTATAGTGCTCTTGGTTTATCTTAAATTGTAATTACAAAATCAAAAATTAAAAAAAAATGTGTTTTTCTGTTTAGATTACATCCAAATAGGAAAAGGTGACTGACTGACTGATCTATCAACGCATAGCTCAATTAATCTCTGTACAGATCAGGCTGAAATGTAGTGTAGTGTTGGTGGAGGCAAGAAGTAAGTCATCATCATAACCATAATATTATATGCTTAACAAAAGGTACACTAGCGGCACGCTATGATGGCCGGTTTGACACATTACAATAGTGATGTGGAATGTCAATTTATTCTCGAACAAAAAACAATTAAGTTTTGTTTTTGTACCTGATTAAATAGGTTTAATAAAACAAAAATGTATATGTTTATTTAATTTATTTGAACGAACTGAATATTTGAATGAAAATGAATATACATACCTTATATGCACACAAGAAACATATGAATACAAAAGATACCAAAAAAGGTGCCACAAAAGGCCATAATTAATCAGATTCGTCCATACTACTATTTTCACTGTCGTCACTGCTATCATCACCTACATTAATAATTATATGTTCGTTTTCTATAATATTATCTATTTTCACATCTCTTTCATAATCTTCCCTTATTAATTTAACAGTTCTATTCACAACCTTTTCCCAGTCTCCTTTAGTCACATGTTCACAAGCTTCTTCTAATAATTTTAGCATTTTTTTTGTGGTAAATGGGGGTTCTGTATTGTGCCTTGCAGCATATCCCTTAATTTGAGCCCACACCAACTCAATCGCATTATACTCACAATGGTAAGGCGGTAACCGTATAACTCTGTGCCCATGTTCTAATGCTATTTCGTCAATGACGTATCGGATCTTGGTTGGTTTGTTTTCTTTTAAAAGACATACTAATTCCGCTTTTAACATATTCATGTTTGCATCTACGCCATTTTTACGAAGCCATGCGACGATATCAGCTTTCTTTTGGGATTGGGCAGGTGGCTTGTCAATTTGCATCGAGTGGTATGGGGCGTTGTCCATAATTATAATAGATGGTTCAGGGAGGCTACACAACATTGAGGTAAACCATTCAGTAAACTTTTCTCCATTCATGTCTTCATGATAGTCTCCAGTGGTTTTTGACGCAAAAGCCATGAGAGAACCTTCGACAAACCCGTTGATGGTTCCGGCGTGACAAATTATAAGTCGCGATCCTTTTCCTACAGGAACTTTGGAAGTAGATGCTGCTGTGTCATCGTTCCAAGAACGGCCTACAGTATGGTTAGCATTAAGCCATGTTTCATCCAAGAACACAACATTTTGCCAATTTTTGATTTCTTTCACTTGCCGTAAAAAAGTATACCTTGCCATCGCTATATCAAATCTTTCCATCAATATTTTGCGTTTGTTACATTTTTTGTATCGAAATCCAATGGTCTTCAAAATCTTCGTTAAAGAACTTTCCCCACCGAAGAATAATCCAGCTTCCTTCAGTGAATGCACCAACTTTTTTCTTGTTGGATACTCCTTCTGTAAATAGTAGCCGTAAACATGTCTTCGGATAGCATCGGCATCAAAGCTATCGATGCCTACGACTGGTTTTGCTCGTTTTCTCTTTTTTGGTGTGTGAAGTTTATTTTCTTCTGTGCCAGTCTCGCCATATTTTTTTTTAGTTATCCATCTAACAGTTCGTTGTCCAATATTAAGCGCATCAGCTACGCGTTCAACCACTGACGTTATAGGTAAAATTGGCCCTCCATTTTGAGCTTCACGATCGAAATAGTTACGAAGGCGTATTACGAACTCACGTGTCTGACTATTTAGAACAGTTCTCTGCGTACGTTCGGTCATATCGACGAAATCCACAACAAAGGGCTTGAACAGAGTCCAAATTAACGCGCAAGGGTCAACAGTAATGCAGTATCAATATTTGAAATCCAAAGCCAGGTCAAAACTATATCACAATCGCATTGCACTGACAGTTTATACTTTTCGAAGCAACGTCAATTCGAAACTGCTTTGTTTTGCATTGAGCATTGACGCGAGTTTGCCGGAGGTAGTAGTTGTGCTAGCCAGCGATCCTATGTGACGATCGTATTAGATTCCATTTTTAAAAATTTTCAATTTAGAAAACCAAAAGCCGAGTTGTGGTATATATCATATAAAAATAAAAATTTTACCTTTTGTATGAAACAGCTGATATTTTTTTGCGATTTCAGAGGTTTGTCCACATAGTGAAAATTGTTCATATTCACAAGTACATTCACCCCTTAAATGGTGCAAACTGATTTTTCTACACTTGTATACATTTTAGAAATCAATTTAATAAATAAATTTTGAGTCCTAAACCTAAAACTACATTCGATAAAATTTATGAATCTCTGCACATCACTATCGTCAATAAAGTAATACAATTATTTCCTTCAAAGTCGTTATCAATTAATACAGAACTTCATGAGCGGACAAACGTCAAACCGGCCATCATAGCGTGCCGCTAGTTTAGTTATTTGAATAGATTTCTATTTCTAAAGTGCAACTGCTGTTACTCCTTTGTAGAGAATTTCAAACCGTTAAAACAATTCCATTCTTTTTCTTTGTCAACCGATAGACAACCACTGCTGGACAAAGATCTCTTGCATGAACTTCCACAGGCCTCGGTATTGTGCCGCCTGGTTCCAGCGGTGCCCTGTGACTCGTTTGATGTCGTCGGTCCATCTAGTGGGCAGTCTGCCAACTCTGCGCTTCCCGGTGCGGGGTTGCTACTCTAGCACATTGGGACCCCAACAACCATCAGCTCTTCCAACTATGTGTCCCGCTTCAGCTTCGCGACTCGTTGAGCTATTAGTTTGGTTCTCGTACAGATTTCATTTCTGATTTGATCTCGCAGGGATACTCAGAGCATAGCTCTCCCCATCGCCCACTGAGTGACCCCGAGCCTTCCAAAAGAATTCCATTCTAATAAAAAATAAATTTTCACCTGAGAAGTTCTTTGATTTCATCCTCATAGCCAAAAGAAAACACTAAATCTGCTTCATCCACAACCAATAATGCCAGATCATCCTTCAACCTCATGCTATCAGCCTTCAAGTGTGCCAACGCCCTGGATGGAGTTGCCACCACTATATCGGGCTTGTCAGCCAGCAATGACTTCTGTATGTGTGTGTCCGCACTAGAGGAGATGTCTATACAACGCACTTCTCTGGCGCATTTGAGTGTAAGGTCACTTATTACTGAGGTAATCTAAAACATTTTATAAGGCATATTCAATATAATTATAATGTACTAGATGAAGCCAGTGACTTCGTCCGCGTGGATAAACGTTTTTTTAATTTTAAAATGTAATATTATTGTGACATGGAGCTGAAAGATGGCTTTGAGAACTGTAATATAACAATGTAACCCAATCGAATTTGGCCTCATTTGAATCTTCTTGACAAGTACTCTAGTCCTAGATCATATTCAGGGTCTCATGATGAAGCCTGAAGGTGGTTTTGGCATCCCTGTAATAAAATGACATAATCCCATCAAGTTTGGGCTTGTTTGATTCATCTTGACATATACTCTGGTCCTAGATGTTATACAGGGTCTGATGATGGAGCTGAAAGGTAGTTATGAGAACTCTGTAATGAAACTATGTAAACCTATCGAGTTTGGGCTCTTTAGATTTGTCTTGCCAAGTACTCTGGTCCTAGATGATATCCAGGGTCTAACGATGTAGCCAGCTACTAAAAGCTTGTTTTTAAAAATAAAATTTTTGTTACACTTGTTAGTAAAATATTAATTCATACATTGTCCACAACATACCTGTCCACATAACTCTTTACTTGGAGACAGTATAAGGGCCTTGATACACTGGTGTGTACTTGTGTTCTTGAGATTCAATATTTTCTGTATAACTGGAATGACGAAAGCTGCAGTTTTCCCTGAGCCAGTCCTCGCACGCATGAGGACGTCTTTACCTTCAAGCAACAGAGGAATTGCTGTTTCTTGGATTAGGGTGGGTTGTGGCCATCCTAACTGGGATATTGCCTAAAAAATTAAAGAATAAAGAATATTTCATAAAAGCTTCCCTTCACATACTGCATTTAAAACCAGAAATGTTCTTCTATAATCTATACCAACCGATAGACGTCCACTGCTGTAAAAAGGTCTCTTGCATGGACTTCCACAGGCTTCGGTCTTGCGCAGCCTGCATCCAGCGGCTCCCTGCGATTTGTCTGATGTCATCGGCCCACCTAGTGAGGGTCTGCCAACACTGTGCTTCCAGAAGTGGGGAAATTTCATATCATATCATAGCCTTTATTGCTGATTACAAATTATCTATATATATAAAAGAAAGTGGTGTTAGTTACACTATTTATAACTCAAGAACGGATGAACCGATTTGGCTGAAAATTGGTGGAGAGGTAGCTTAGAACCAGGAGACGGACATAGGATACTTTTTATCCCGTTCGACCGCGTTTCCGTCAAGTCACTATAAAACGTGGTATAACAAAAACGCATCTGACATGGAATAACAAAACGCAAATGACAGTGGAATAACAAAACGTAAATGACAGCTAAACGTAATTATGTCTTTGTTGGTTTGTCCGACAATCACGATGCAAAAAACCTACGGATTGACGTGATTTTTTCGGATAGGTATAGTTGAGAACCTGTAGAGTGTAAAGCATCCCGGAAAATCAAAGAGTACCCTCGGGATTTTAAAAACTGAATCCACGCGGACGAAGTCGCGGGCATCAGCTAGTACTACATAAATAGTATTTTTTTTTTACAAAAGTTTAAATTAAACATCAGCTTGTCCTGCGACATAGAGAAAGGGGGAGAATAAATCATTTTTACACAATCCCACAACTTTTTGTCATACTTAATTATTGACCAATAAACTATTAAAAATATTTTATATTAAGTCTGATATAGGCTTATAAATAAATAAATAAAAATTATTGACCAAGCAAAGTGAGGTCTCCGAGTCTACTGAGGTGAATTTGCCATATAGCATAATAAACATAATTATTAAAATAAAGGCTTATGCTTATTCCAAAATGTGCACATTACAAGAGATATATTAATACTTATAGTTCAAGAGAGAGTAGGAATAATAATTAGGTACCATAATAATAAAAAGCGGAGCCCTATTGAGAAAAAAAAGTATGGTTTTTACCCTATTAATATTATATAAATGTTAAAGTTGGTGAGCTACTTTGTAGGCTACTATTTATATAGAAATAAAGACCCTAATCCACGCGGACAAAGTCACGGGCGGGTCTAGTAAAGTAAGAATTTAGCTTCCTAAGACAAGGTATACCCGCTAGGATCAATAAATAATTGGGACAATCGGACATACCTTTAAAATTCTATCATCCAACTCCATTTCATGAAACATAACCTTTTTCTCGTCTGCCATTTTTCTAAATGTTTTCCAATAGATAGTGAAACTTGAGTTATCTACCTATATTAAGTTTAATTAGAGATTTTGCTTGAAATTAAATTCTTTTTAGTGAATTTAAATTCAATTCAAACCTTATTCATTATTCAAACGTGTTCAAACGATAAAATCAATTTTTGAAAACAGCAAACACGCGTCCAAACTCCAAAATGCGTCCAAAGAACATACCACAGACCAGGAACAACAAGACCATAGACCACGAACACTAGGATATAGACGTCAAACTCCATAGAGCCTAAAATAGAATCTTAACAGGATTCTAGTGTGCGTGTTCCTTCACTATGGTACATCTATACATTTTCTATCTTGCATCTCACTCTCCCGTGATTTAACGACTCTATCCATTCATGTTTAGTGCAAATTTCATTGATAACCCAGCATGTCCTGCTCTAACACGATGTATAGCAATAGCGGAACTCGATGCTTATTGGTCCATCGCTTAAGCAGAATTACGTCATAGCGGAACCGGAAGCGGTTACTTTTTATTTTATTTAGGGATGGGATAGGCCCATCGGAGTGAACCGTAAGTTTATAATTATAGTGATGTACTTATCGGTTTTCGAGTACCGGTTTTTTTATATTTACCGATTTTTTTTCTGTATTCTATGATTCTAAATTCTAATTTAAAAATTAAGGTTGTAAAATAAAAGAAATTTTTACTTTGAATAGCTGGTTTATTCATTTTCATATTTTAAGCTACTACCGGTTCGGAATGTAGTTTTCTGTTGAGAAGAATCCGGTAAGAAACTCAACAGTTACTCTTTTAAAAATATATTGTCTAGTACATTATATTAATATCACCATCGCAGTTGTTCCATTTAAACGCGGAATAAATTTGACTTCCCTTTTAAATATTTAAACGCCCATGCCCATAATATAACATATACCAAATAGATAGGTTTTCCAGATGTTTATCCTATGTTAGCGCCTCGAAATGGTCTAATAGTGACAGTCATCGCGACTACTACTACATCATGAAGGTATGATGTACTATAGTGATGTGAACCGGTTTAAAAAAACCTAAAAATACCGGTTTTCGTAAAAACCGATAAACACCGGTTTTCGTTTACTGAAACCGAATATTTTTCTCTCTACTTTGATCTCGCGGGGATGCTCGCACTGTTCGAAGACGGATTTTGGACGAGAAGACATCTCGGAGCTTCCCGAACGCTGCCCAGCCGAGTTGGATTCGAAGGTTGATCTCTTTCTAGAAATTGAACCTACCTAGCTTGCAGAGTTGTACAAAATAGTTTAAGAAATGTACTAAATACAAAATGCAAATACTTTTTTGATCGACCTATTTCAAATGCAAATAGTGTTTTGTATTTCGGCTCGGCTCGGCTCGGCACAGCTCGGCTAGGCTCGGCTCGGCACGGCTCAGCTCGGCTCGGCTCGGCACGACTCGGCTCGGCTCGGCTCGGCTCGGCTCGGCTCACCTGGCTCGGTTCGGCTAGGCTCAGCACGACTCGTCTCGTCTCGTCTTAACTTGTCTTGTTGTTGTATTGTGTTGCATTGATTACAAGCATGCTTTGGTATAAATACGGGTAGCATGCCTTGCGTTTCATTCGCGCTCGAGACGTCGGACCGTTCGGAGCTCGGCTCGGCTCGGATCGGCTCGGATCGGCTCGGCTCGGCTCGGCTCGGCTCGGCTCGGCTTGTATCAGCTCGCCTCGGATCGGATCGGATCGGATCGGCTCGGCTCGGCTCGTCTCGTCTTAACTTGTCTTGTTGTTATATTATGTTGCATTGATTACAAGCATGCTTTGGTATAAATACGGGTGGCTGATGCCTTGCGTGTCAATCTCGCTCGTGACGTTGGACCGTTCGGAGGTCGGCTGAGCACGGCTCGGCTGCCGCTGCTCTGCCGTGCACATCGGAGCCTGTCGCAGCGCAGGCCACGCCTCGCCTGCTGGTGCGCTGCCAGGCATGTCGCATCGTCAGCCACGGCACATCTGCGTCTCATCTGCCGGTGCACTGCCGAGCACGCAGGTGCTTGTCGCAGCGCTGGCCACGGCGTGTCTGCGCCTCACCTGCTGGTGCGCTACTGAACACGCAGAGGCGTGTCGCAGAGCCGGCCATGGCGCGTCTGCGCCTCACCTGCCGGTGCGCTGCAAAGCACGCAGAGGCGTGTGTGCCTGCCACAACGCGTCTGCGCTTCACCTGCCTGTGCGCTGCCGAGCGCGTTGCAGCGCTGACCACGGCGCGTCTCACCTGCTGGAGCGCTACTGAGCTCGCAGGGGCGTCTGCGCCAAACCTGCTGGTGTGCTGCCGAGCGCGTCGCAGCGCTGGACACGGCGCATCTGCGCCTCACCAGCCGGTGCGCTGCCGAGCGCGTCGGAACAGCACAGGCCACGGTGTATCTGCGCCTCACCTGCCGGTGCCCTGCCATGCGCTTTGGAGTGTTTCGATGCGCTGACCACGGTGCGTCCGCGCCTCACCTGCCGGTGCGCTGCCAAGCGCGTTGGAACACGGAGCATCGTTGGCCACGGCGCGTCTGCACCTCAGCTGTCAAGCTCGCAGGGGCTTGTCGCAGTGCCAGCCACTGCGCGCCACTTGTCGGTGCGCTGGCGAGCACGTCACCGCCTGACGTAGCGCCAGCCGTGGTGTCACTGCGCACCACCTGTCTGCGCTGGCGAGCACGTCATGGCGCATCTGCGTCGGGTCTGGCCTCGCCTGGTCTCGTCTGGCTCCTCTGATCTCGTCTCGTCTCGTTTCTCTGGTCTAGTTTCGTCTCGTCTCTCTGGTATAGTTTCCTCTTGTCTGGTCTGGTCTCTCTGGTCTAGTTTCGTCTCGTCTGGTCTGACCTCGCCAGGTCGGGTCTCGTCTGGTCTGGTCTTGTCTGGTCTGATCTCATCGTCTTTTCTCATCTGGTCCCATCTGGTCTTGTCAGGTCTTGTGTGGTCTCATCTAGTCTGGTCTGGTCTTGTCTGGTCTGGTCTTGTCTCGTCTGGTCTGGTCTTGTCTCGTCTGGTCTGGTCCTGTCTCGTCTCGTCTGCCTTCATCGTTTCTTCTGGTCTGGTCTTGTCTCGTCTGGTCTGGTCCTGTCTCGTCTCGTCTGCCTTCATCGTTTCTTTCTGGTCTCTCGTCTGAACTCGTCTGGTCTTGTCTGGTCTTGTCTGGTCTCGTCTGCTCTGGTCTTTTCTGGTCTTGTGTGGTCTCATCTAGTCTGGTCTGGTCTCGGCTGGTCTGGTCTGGTCTTGTCTGGTCTCGTATGGTCTCATCTATTCTCGTCTGGTCTGGTCTTGTCTCGTCTGGTCTTGTTTAGGCACGTCTGGTCTCGTCCGGTCTCATCTGGTCTTGTCTGGTCTCGTTATAAGCGTGACATAATCGCGTAATATAGTGATAAGCGTATAAAGTATAGCGTGTAATCTAGTGATAAGCGATAAGATATGTTCATAGTGATAAGCAATAAAATAAGTAATTATTGTTTAGCGATAAGATAATTTATTAGTGATAAGCCTTTAATATATGGCCTTATCTGCCGGTGCTTTGTCGAACAGGCAGGGGCGTGTCGCAGCTCCAGCCACAGCACGTCCGCGCCTCATCTGTCTGTGTGCTGCCGGGCACGCAGGGGTGTGTCGCAGCGCTGGCCACGGCATCTGCGCCTCACCTGCTGGTTGGTGCGCTGCCGAGTACGCAGAGGCATGTCGCAGCGCCGGCCACGGCACGTCTGCGCCTCACCTGCCATTGTGCTGTCGAGCTCGTAGGGGACTGTCGCAGTGCCAGCCTCGGCGCCACTGTGCGCCACCTGTCGGTGTGCGTGCGAGCGAGTCACTTCCTGATGCAACGCCAGCGGTGGCGCCACAGCACGCCACTTGTCTGCGCTGGCGAGCGTGTCACCTCCTGACACAGCACCAGCCACGGTGCCACAGTGCGTCACCTGTCAGCACCTCACCTGCTGGTGCGCTGCCGAGCACGTCGTTGCATCTGCGCCTCACATGCTGGTGCGCTGCAGTGCGCAATGAAGCGTGTCGCAGCGCTGGCCACGGCACGTCTGCGCCCCCACCTGCTGGTGCGTTGCCGAGCGCATGGGAGCGCAGCGCCGACAACGGCTCGTGTGTGCCTCATCTGCCGGTGTGCTGCCGAGCGCTTTGGAGCACTTCGCAGCGCCGGCCACGGCGCGTCTGCGCTTCACCTGCCAGTGAGCTGCCGTGAGTGTTGGAGCGCGTCGCAGCGCTGGCCACGGCGCGTCTGCGCCTCGCCTGCTGATGCGCTGCCGAGCGCGTCGTTGCACAGCGCCGGCCACGATGCATCTGCGCCTCACATGCCGGTGCGCTGCTGAGCACGTCGTTGCACAGCGCTGACCACGATGCATCTGCGCCTCACATGCTGGTGCACTACAGTGCGCAATTGAGCGTATCGCAGCGCTGGCCACGGCGCGTCTGCGCCTCACCTGTTGGTGCGTTGCCGAGCGTATGGGAGCGCAGCGCCGACAACGGCTCGTGTGCGCCTCACTTGCCGGTGTGGAGCGCGTCGCAGCCCTGGCCATGGCGCGTCTGCGCCTAACCTGCTGATGCGCTGCCGAGCACGTCGTTGCACAGCACCGGCCACGATGCATCTGCGCCTCACATGCCGGTGCGCTGCAGTGCGCAATGGAGCGTGTCACAGCGCTGGCCACGGCACGTCTGCGCCTCACCAGTCGATGCGCTGCCAAGCACGCAGGGGCGTGTCACAGCGTCGGCCACGGCACGTCTGCGCCCCACCTGCTGGTGCGTTGCCGAGCGCATGGGAGCGCAGAGCCGACAACGGCTCGTGTGTGCCTCATCTGCCGGTGTGCTGCCGAGCGCTTTGGAGCACTTCGCAGCGCCGGCCACGGCACGTCTACGCCTCACCTGGCAGTGAGCTGCCTGCGCGTCGCAGCCCTGGCCATGGCGCGTCTGCGCCTAACCTGCTGATGCGCTGCCGAGCGCGTCGTTGCACAACACCGGCCACGATGCATCTGCGCCTCACATGCCGGTGCGCTGCAGTGCGCAATGGAGCGTGTCACAGCGCTGGCCACGGCACGTCTGCGCCTCACCAGTCGATGCGCTGCCAAGCACGCAGGGGCGTTTCGCAGCGTCGGCCACGGCACGTCTGCGCCCCACCTGCTGGTGCGTTGCCGAGCGCATGGGAGCGCAGAGCCGACAACGGCTCGTGTGCGCCTCACTTGCCGGTGTGCTGCCGAGCGCGTTGGAGCACTTCGCAGCGCCGGCCACCGCACGTCTGCGCCTCACCAGTCGATGCGCTGCCAAGCACGCAGGGGCGTTTCGCAGCGTCGGCCACGGCACGTCTGCGCCCCACCTGCTGGTGCGTTGCCGAGCGCATGGGAGCGCAGAGCCGACAACGGCTCGTGTGTGCCTCATCTGCCGGTGTGCTGCCGAGCGCTTTGGAGCACTTCGCAGCGCCGGCCACGGCACGTCTACGCTTCACCTGGCAGTGAGCTGCCTGCGCGTTGGAGCGCGTCGCAGCCCTGGCCATGGCGCGTCTGCGCCTAACCTGCTGATGCGCTGCCGAGCACGTCGTTGCACAGCACCGGCCACGATGCATCTGCGCCTCACATGCCGGTGCGCTGCAGTGCGCAATGGAGCGTGTCACAGCGCTGGCCACGGCACGTCTGCGCCTCACCAGTCGATGCGCTGCCAAGCACGCAGGGGCGTTTCGCAGCGTCGGCCACGGCACGTCTGCGCCCCACCTGCTGGTGCGTTGCCGAGCGCATGGGAGCGCAGAGCCGACAACGGCTCGTGTGCGCCTCACTTGCCGGTGTGCTGCCGAGCGCGTTGGAGCACTTCGCAGCGCCGGCCACCGCACGTCTGCGCCTCACCTGCTCGTGCGCTGCTGAGCGCGTCGAAGCGCAGCGCTGCCCACTGTGCGTCTACGCCTCACCTACCGGTGCGTTACTGAGCACGCAGAGGACCGTCGCAACGCTGGCCACGGCGCGTCTGCGCCTCAACTGCTGGAGCGCTGTCGAACACGCAGGGGCGCGTAGTAGCGCCGGCCACGGTGCGTCTGCGCCTCACCTGCTGGTGCTCTACTGTGCACGGCTCGGCTCGGCGTTGTCTTGTCTTGTTGTTGTATTGTAGTGCATTATCTTGTAGTTGTATTGTTGCATTGATTACAAGCATGCTTTGGTATAAATACGGGTGGCTGATGCCTTGCGTCTGCGTGTCCTTGCTCTAGATGGTGGACCGTTCACAGCTCGGCTCAGCACGGCTCATCTGCCGGTGCGCTGCCGAGCAGGTCAGAGCTTGTCGCAGTGCTAGCCACGGCGCGTCTGCGCTTCACCTGCTGGTGCGCTGTCGAACACGCAGAGGCGTGTCGCAGCGCCGGCCACGGCACGTCTACGCCTCACCTGGCAGTGAGCTCCCTGCGCGTTGGAGCGCGTCGCAGCCCTGGCCATGGCGCGTCTGCGCCTATCCTGCTGATGCGCTGCCGAGCGCGTCGTTGCACAGCACCGGCCACGATGCATCTGCGCCTCACATGCCGGTGCGCAATGGAGCGTGTCACAGCGTGGCCACGGCACGTCTGCGCCTCACCAGTCGATGCGCTGCCAAGCACGCAGGGGCATGTCGCAGCGTCGGCCACGGCACGTCTGCGCCCCACCTGCTGGTGCGTTGCCAAGCGCATGGGAGCGCAGAGCCGACAACGGCTCGTGTGTGCCTCATCTGCCGGTGTGCTGCCGAGCGCTTTGGAGCACTTCGCAGCGCCGGCCACGGCACGTCTGCGCCTCACCTGCCAGTGAGCTGCCGTGAGTGTTGGAGCGCGTCGCAGCGCTGGCCACGGCACGTCTGCGCCTCACCTGCTGATGCGCTGCCGAGCGCGTCGTTGCACAGCGCCGGCCACGATGCATCTGCACCTCACATGCCGGTGCGCTGCAGTGCGCAATGGAGCGTGTCGCAGCGCTGGCCACGGCACGTCTGCGCCTCACCAGCCGATGCGCTGCCGAGCACGCAGGGGCATGTCGCAGCGTCGGCCACGGCGCGTCTGCGTCTCACCAGCCGATGCGCTGCCGAGCACGCAGGGGCATGTCGCAGCGTAGGCCAGGGCGCGTCTGCGCCTCACCTGCTGGTGCGCTGCTGAGCACGTCGTTGCACAGCGCCGACCACGATGCATCTGCGCCTCACATGCTGGTGCACTGCAGTGCGCAATTGAGCGTATCGCAGCGCTGGCCACGGCGCGTCTGCGCCTCACCTGTTGGTGCGTTGCCGAGCGTATGGGAGCGCAGCGCCGACAACGGCTCGTGTGCGCCTCACTTGCCGGTGTGCTGCCGAGCGCATTGGAGCACGCGCCGGCCATCGCACGTCTGCGCCTCACCTGCTCGTGCGCTGCTGAGCGCGTCGAAGCGCAGCGCCGCCCACTGTGCGTCTACGCCTCACCTACCGGTGCGTTACTGAGCACGCAGAGGACCGTCGCAACGCTGGCCACGGCGCGTCTGCGCCTCAACTGCTGGTGAGCTGTCGAACACGCAGGGGCGCGTAGTAGCGCCGGCCACGGTGCGTCTGCGCCTCACCTGCTGGTGCTCTACTGTGCACGGCTCGGCTCGGCGTTGTCTTGTCTTGTTGTTGTATTGTAGTGCATTATCTTGTAGTTGTATTGTTGCATTGATTACAAGCATGCTTTGGTATAAATACGGGTGGCTGATTCCTTGCGTCTGCGTGTCATTCTTGCTCTAGATGGTGGACTGTTCGCAGCTCGGCTCAGCACGGCTCATCTGCCGGTGCGCTGCCGAGCAGGTCAGAGCTTGTCGCAGTGCTAGCCACGGCGCGTCTGCGCCTCACCTGCTGGTGCGCTGTCGAACACGCAGAGGCGTGTCGCAGCGCCGGCCACGGCACGTCTACGCCTCACCTGGCAGTGAGCTGCCTGCGCGTTGGAGCGCGTCGCAGCCCTGGCCATGGCGCGTCTGCGCCTAACCTGCTGATGCGCTGCCGAGCGCGTCGTTGCACAGCACCGGCCACGATGCATCTGCGCCTCACATGCCGGTGCGCTGCAGTGCGCAATGGAGCGTGTCACAGCGCTGGCCACGGCACGTCTGCGCCTCACCAGTCGATGCGCTGCCAAGCACGCAGGGGCGTGTCGCAGCGTCGGCCACGGCGCTTCTGCGCCTCACCAGCTGGTGCGCTGCTGAGCGCGTCGTTGCACAGCGCCGGCCACGATGCATCTGCGCCTCACATGCCGGTGCGCTACAGTGCGCAATGGAGCGTGTCGCAGCGCTGGTCACGGTGCGTCTGCGCCTCACCTGCTGGTGCGCTGCCGAGCGTATGGGAGCGTAGCGCCGGCAACGGCTCGTGTGCGCCTCACCTGCCGTTGTGCTACCGAGCGCGTTGGAGCACTTCGCAGCGCCGGCCACGGCACGTCTGCGCCTCACCTGCTCGTGCGCTGCTGAACGCGTCGAAGCACAGCGCTGGCCACTGTGCGTCTACGCCTCACCTACCGGTGTGTTACTGAGCACGCAGAGGCGTGTCTGTGCGCTGCCGTGCGCGTTGGAGCACAGCGCAGCGCCGGTTACGGCGCGTCTGCCTCTCACCTGCCGGTGCGCTGCTGAGCACGTCGTTGCACAGCGCCGACCACGATGCATCTGCGCCTCACATGCCGGTGCGCTACAGTGCGCAATGGAGCGTGTCGCAGCGCTGGCCACGGCACGTCTGCGCCTAACCAGCCGATGCGCTGCAGTGCGCAATGGAGCGTGTCGTAGCGCTGGCTACGGCGCGTCTGTGCCTCACCTGCTGGTGCGTTGCCGAGCGTATGGGAGCGCAGCGCCGGCAACGGCACGTGTGCGCCTCACCTGCCGGTGTGCTGCCGAGCGCGTTGGAGTACTTCGCAGCGCCGGCCACGGCGCGTCTGCGCCTCACCTGCTGGTGCGCTGTCGTACACGCAGAGGCGCGTAGTAGCGCCGGCCTTGGTGCGTCTGCGCCTCACCTGCTGGTGCTCTACTGTGCACGGCTCGGCTCGGCGTTGTCTTGTCTTGTTGTTTTATTGTAGTGCATTATCTTGTAGTTGTATTGTTGCATTGATTACAAGCATGCTTTGGTATAAATACGGGTGGCTGATGCCTTGCGTCTGCGTGTCATTCTTGCTCTAGATGGTGGACCGTTCGCAGCTCGGCTCAGCACGGCTCATCTGCCGGTGCGCTGCCGAGCAGGTCAGAGCTTGTCGCAGTGCTAGCCACGGCACGTCTACGCCTCACCTGGCAGTGCCCTGCCTGCGCGTTGGAGTGCGTCGCAGCCCTGGCCACGGCTTGTGTGCGCCTCACCTGCTGATGCACTGCCGAGTGCGTCGTTGCACAGCGCCGGCCACGATGCATCTGCGCCTCACATGCCGGTGCGCTGCAGTGCGAAATGGAGCGTATCACAGCGCTGGCCACGGCACGTCTGCGCCTCACCAGTCGATGCGCTGCCGAGCACGCAGGGGCGTGTCGCAGCGTCGGCCACGGCGCTTCTGCGCCTCACCTGGCAGTGCCCTGCCTGCGCGTTGGAGTGCGTCGCAGCCCTGGCCACGGCTTGTGTGCGCCTCACCTGCTGATGCACTGCCGAGCGCGTCGTTGCACAGCGCCGGCCACGATGCATCTGCGCCTCACATGCCGGTGCGCTGCAGTGCGCAATGGAGCGTGTCGCAGCGCTGGCTACGGCGCGTCTGTGCCTCACCTGCTGGTGCGTTGCCGAGCGTATGGGAGCGCAGCGCCGGCAACGGCACGTGTGCGCCTCACCTGCCGGTGTGCTGCCGAGCGCGTTGGAGTACTTCGCAGCGCTGGCCACGGCACGTCTGCGCCTCACCTGCTCGTGCGCTGCTGAACGCGTCGAAGCACAGCGCCGGCCACAGCGCGTCCGCCCCTCACGTGTCGGTGCGCTGCCGTGCGCGTTGGAGCACGGCGCATCGTCAGTCACGACACGTCTATGCCTCACCTGCTGCTGCGCTGTCGAACACGCAGAGGCGTGTCGCAGCGAAAGCCACGGCACGTCTACTCCTCACCTGGCAGTGAGCTGCCTGTGCGTTGGAGCGCGTCGCAGCGCTAGCCACGGCGCGTCTGCGCTTCACCAGCCGATGAGCTGCCGAGCACGCAGGGGCGTGTCGCAGCGTCGGCCACGGCGCGTCTGCGCCTCACCTGCTGGTGCGCTGCAGTGCGCAATGGAGCGTGTCGCAGGGCTGGCTACGGCGCGTCTGCGCCTCACCTGCTGGTGAGTTGCCGAGCGTACTGGAGCGCAGCGCCGACAGCGGCTCGTGTGTGCCTCACCTGCTGGTGTGCTGCCGAGCGCGTTGGAGCACCTCGCAGCGCCGGCCACAGCACGTCTGCGCCTCACCTGCTCGTGCGCTGCTGAGCGCGTCGAAGCGCAGCGCCGGCCACTGTGCGTCTAAGTTTCACCTACCGGTGTGTTACTGAGCACGCAGAGGCCTCATCACCTGCTGGTGCGCTGTCGAACACGCAGAGGCGTGTCGCAGCACCGCCACGGCACGTCTACGCCTCACCTGCCAGTGAGCTGTCATGCGCGATGGAGCGCATCGCAGCGCTGGCCACGGCGCGTCTGCGCCTCACCTGCTGATGCGCTGCCGAGCGCGTCGTTGCAAAGCGCCGGCCACGATGCATCTGCGCCTCACATGCCGGTGCGCTGCAGTGCGCAATGGAGCATGTCGCAGCGCTGGCCACCGCACGTCTGCGCCTAACCAGCGGATGCGCTGCAGTGTGCAATGGAGCGTGTCGTAGCGCTGGCCACGGCGCGTCTGCGCCTCACCTGCCGGTGTGCTGCTGAGCGCGTTGGAGCACTTCGCAGCACCGGCCACGGCACGTCTGCGCCTCACCTGCTCGTGCGCTGCTGAACGCGTCGAAGCACAGCGCCGGCCACTGTGCGTCTACGCCTCACCTACCGGTGTGTTACTGAGCACGCAGAGGCGTGTCTGTGCGCTGCCGTGCGCGTTGTAGCACAGCGCAGCGCCGGCAACGGCGCGTCTGCCTCTCACCTGCCGGTGCGCTGCCGTGTTCGTTGGAGCACGGCGCGTCTGCGTCTCACCTGCCTGTGCGCTGCCGAGCAAGCAGAGGTGCGTCGCAGCGCCGACCACGGCTCGTCTGCGCTGCACCTGCTGGTGCGCTGCCGTGCGCGTTGGAGCACGGCGCATCGTCAGTCACGGCGCCTCTGCACCTCACCTGCCTATGCGCTGCCGAGCACGCAGAGGCATCTCGCAGCACCGGCCACAGTGCGTCTGCCCCTCACCTGTCGGTGCGCTGCCGCGCGCGTTGGAGCACGGCGCATCGTCAGTCACGGCGCGTCTCCGCCTCACCTGCCGGTGCACTGCCGAGCGTGTTTGAGCTCGTCGCAGCGACGGCCACGGAGCGTCTGCGCCTCACCTGCCGAACACGCAGAGGCGTGACGCAGTGCCGGCCACGGGGAATTTGCGCCTCACCTGCCATTGCGCTGTCGAGCTCGCAGGGACCTGTCGCAGTGCCAGCCACGGTGCCACTGCGTGCCACCTGTCGGTGCGCTGGCGAACGCGTCACTTCCTGACGCAGCGCCAGGCACGGTGCCACTGCGTGTCACCTGTCTGCGGTGTCACCTGTCTGCTGCGTCTCGTCTGGTCTCGTCTGATCTCGTCTGGTCCCGTGTGGTCTGGTCTCGTCTGGTGTCGTCTGGTCTCGTCTGGTTCCTCTGGTTTCGTCTGGTCTAGTTTCGTCTCTCTGGTCTAGTTTCGTCTGGTCTCGTCTGGTCTGGCCTTGCCAGGTCTCGTCAGGTCTGGTCTGGTCTCGTCTGGTCTCGTCTGGTCTTGTCTGGTCTTGTCTGGTCTTGTCTGGTCTGGTCTTGTCTGGTCTTGTCTGGTCTTTTCTGGTCTTGTCTGGTCTTGTCTGGTCTTGTCTGGTCTTGTCTGGTCTTGTCTGGTCTTGTCTGGTCTTGTCTGGTCTTGTCTGGTCTTGTCTGGTCTTGTCTGGTCTTGTCTGGTCTTGTCTGGTCTTGTCTGGTCTTGTCTGGTCTCGTCTGGTTTCGTCTGGTCTCGTCTGGTCTCGTCTGGTCTCGTCTTGTCTCGTCTTGTCTTGTCTGGTCTGGTCTGGTGTTGTCTCGTCTGGTCTTGTCTGTTCTCGTCTGGTCTCATCGTCTGTCCTCGTCTGGTCCCGTCTGGTCTCGTTTAGTCCTCTGGTCTCATCTGCTCTCTTATCGTCTGGTCTGGTCTGGTCTAGTCTGGTCCTGTTTGGTCTCGTCTCGTCTCGTCTAGTCTGACCTGGTCTCGTCTGGTCTCATCTGGTCTCATCTGGTCTCATCTGGTCTCATCTGGTCTCGTCTGGTCTCGTTAGTAATTTGTGATAAGATATGTTTTGAGTAATTAGCTATAAGATAAGTAATTAGTGGTAAGCGATAAAATATGTAATTATTAGTGATAAGTACTTTGCGATTAGTAGAGAAATTAGTGATAAGCGATAAGATAAGAAATTAGTGATAAACGATAAGATAAGAAATTAGTGATAGTAATTAGTGATAAGCTATTACTGAATTTTAAGTTATTACTGAATTACTGATTAGCGATAAGATTAGAAATTCGTGATAAACTATAAGTAATTTGTGATAAGATATGTAATTAGTAATTAGCGATAAGATTAGTGATAAGCGATAAGTAATTAGTCATAAACGATTAGATAAGTAATTAGTGATAAACGATAAGTGATAAACGATAAGATAAGTGATAAGCGTTAAGATAAGTAATAAGCGATAAGTAATTAGTGATAAGCGATAATATAAGAAATTATTGATTAGCGATAAGATAAGAAATTAATGATAAACGATAGGATAAGTAATTAGTGATAAGATATGTTATTAGTACATAGCGATTAGTTGTAATTAGCGATAAGTAATTAGTGATAAGCGATAAGATAAGAAATTATTGATTATCGATAAGATAAGTAATTAGTGATGAGCGATAAAATAAGTAATAAGTGGTAAGTAATAAGTGATAAGATATGTAGTTAGTCATTAGTAATTAGCGATAAGTAATTAGTGATAAGCTATAAGATAAGCAACTAGTGATAAGCGATAAGATTAGTGATAAGCGATAAGATGTGAAATTAGTGATAAACGATAAGATAAGAAATTAGTGATAGTAATTAGTGATAAGCGATAAGTTATTACTGATTTGCGATAAGATAAGAAATTAGTCATAAACGATTAGATAAGTAAAGTGATAAACTAAATATAAGTAATTTGTGATAAGAGAAATTAGTAATTAGTAATTAGCGATAAGATAAGTTATTAGTGATAAGCGATAAGTAATTAGTCATAAACGATTAGATAAGTAATTAGTGATAAACGATAAGATAAGTAATTAGTGATAAGATATGTTATTAGTAATTATCGATTAGTAAAATAATTAGTGATAAGCGATAAGATAAGAAATTGGTGATAAGCGTGTCTGTCGTGTTGTTGTTAAAATGATTAGATGTGAGGTCAGGGGCCGTTATAGGGGTGGTTGGAGACGGCTTTAGGTAGGGTTTCAGCGTTAAAGCCTGATTAGTTTTTCAGTAATAATTCCCGTTTCTGGAACATGGCTATTGTGGCTATTTATTGATCAAATCAGTTCTCAGTTCTATGTAATAAATTGCTGTTCCAAATCATCCTGAAGTTTCGTTCAAGTAGCCCAAAGATCAGTCGAGAACTGATGCTGAACCTAAGAATTATCCCTCCCCCTTCACAAATCCCACATTGAATCTCGGTCACTCTGAAATACAGGATCAAAAAAAAAATTTGTGATAAGTAATTAGTGATAAGCGATAATATATTATGTATATAGTGATTAGCGATAAGGTATGTAATAATTTAATGTGAAATACTTTATATGTGTTGTAGACTCCGGAATATTAGCAGAAATGACTGTGTACGCTGGTTATTTATTTAGATTAAATAAAAGAAACTAATTATCGATTTACACATGAAGTTTTGTAAAGTTTAATTTAAATTGAATTTTGAGAGTATAGGCATAATAGTTTCTTAAAGGTTCTTATAACAACAAAGGTTAAATCGATGTTTTAAAATTTTTTACCAATGGAACCTAAAAAATAAACAGTTCTTTATCTATATATAACCAATTACCATTTTCTTAGCTATGTTTTATGTTACTATCTGATTACATCTCACACGGCAAATACTCAGCCGAGCTAAACATCAGGGAACGTGAAATCCGTGCATTGCAATAGTAAAATGTACACTATTTATCCAATACACCTATGATTCATCTAGAACTGTTATGTAAGCCATGTGTTATTGCAAATCTAAAGTAACAACTACTTAGAATTAAGTTTCTAAATAAAAATAAATTAAACGTGTCCACCTGGTTTCGTTTCCGTAGGAGGAAGCCGCAGCATTCCTCAGCAAAGGTAAGTCCAATTTGAACTTTTTCCTCAAACTATTTTGATTATAATAAAGATACTTATAAGTTAGTCCGCTACCATCTTAGACTGCATCGTTACTTACCATTAGGTGAGATCGCAGTCAAGGACTATCTTGTCATAGATTAAAAAAAAATTACTTAAAAATTTTCCATGTTTTGTTCTTTCTTTAAGAAAATAAGAAAAAACCTAAGAATACCTGTAAAACCGGTTTTTTTACAAAGTAATCGGTAAAAACCGGTTATCAAATTTGTAATCGCTTCACATCACTAATGTACTACATAAACTTTGCCATAAAGAATATAGATGTCATATTCTAGTTGTCTGTTGTGATCTTTACACCCAGTGTTGCCATTAAAACAATCTAGTTGGTGGCTAATAAATATAAAAAAGTGGCCAGTTTTGTAAAAAAATTCGCTTTTGAAATGTGGCTAAAAGTGGCTAAATAATATCTGGTATTTTAGGCCTATCTCAAATCCAATTCACCTATTAAAAACTGGTTACAATAAAGTGATCTGTTCATTCTGAAATGTCTTCGTTAATGGCCATTGAATATTACAAAATTCAATGGGTGATTATGTAGGTATTTCGATTTATTTTGTTAGTTTGACCGTTTTTGTAATTTTGGTTAAAATTTCAGATGGAAAAACATATTAAAGTTGTGAAAATATTTTTGAAATATTTACAATAAACGCCTAAATAAACGGCTGGGTAGACTCCTAATAGTAATAATCTACAAAATTATCAAAGTAGCTAGAAGTAGCTATAAGTAACTATAGCTTCTGTATAGTAGTATCAAGTGGCTATATATAACCATTAAAAATTCGCTACATCTAGCCACAAAGTGGCTAAAACGGCAACACTGAGCACCCCACACGGGTGACGGGCCACGGCATGGAACTAGGAATCAAGACTACGTAGAACATGGAACTAGGAATTACGACTAAGAACAATATTGCATTTTTTAAATAATAACTGGTTTAACGGCTCTGGGTTCTAGCTCTTTTAGCCTCACAGAACGTGGAACAATAAGGCGACGTTTTCGCATAGGCGTGGCTTCGCGCGGCGCGTGCGGCGTCGTGTAGCGGCGGGCAGCGCGGCGGGCACCGAGGCGACGCACAGTGGGTCGAAACAGCTATATGAGGTACATAGGATTTTTTGTTACAAATTCCATTTAAAAAAATACTTATCGAAAGACCTTGTTATTCTGATGAATAATTGTTATTAAACATTTTTCTCTAAAACTGATAGTTTGCCCGGAAAAAAATATTTTCAGTTTTTGTTGTATATGGAATGAAACAGAAACTGCTAAAAGCTAATAATAAGCTGATGCCCGCGACTTCGTCCGCGTGGGTTTAGTTTTTAAAGTACCTCGGGAACTCTTTGATTTTCCGGGATAAAAAGTCACTCTTGGGTCCTCAACTATACCCATGTAAAAAATCACGTCGATCCGTAGCTCTGTTGCGTCGTGATTGAAGGACAAACCAACAAACACACTTTCGCATTTATAATAGTATGATTAGCAAATTTTTCACTGTTTGTAATTATTAGTTTCCAACAACAAAGACAGTTTAGCTAAGGAGATACATTAGATACATAATAAAATGAATTGTTAAAAAGAAATAAAGAAAGCTATATTTTGAATGTTTTATTTTTGTAGATCCTTTGTTTGAAATCACGTTATTTTAATATAATTTACAGTTTTAATCTATGAAATATCATTTTTTAAGTGCTTAACTTATAAGTTTCTCTTCGATGAACTAGTGATTTAAAGTTAATTTCAATATTTATTCATAGAATTTTCATGCAGCACATTATTTTGGTCAAATATTTGATAATCCACGACATTATAAAATAAATAAAAATCTTTTTTTTTTTTAAATTTCGGTTTCTAATAACTTTAAACGGGCAAGTTTGGGTGCAAGCTGATAACATAGAGTTATAGCTAATAAGCCAAAGAATAAGAATAAAGTAGTTTTAAAGCAAGACCTTTCAAGACTTGGCCAAATTTTAGCAGTTTCTGTTTCATTCCATACAACAAAAACTGAAAATATTTTTTTCCGGGCAAACTATCAGTTTTAGAGAAAAACGTTTAATCACAATTATTCATTAGAATGACAAGGTCTTTCGATAAGTATTTTTTTAAATGGAATTTGTAACAAAAAATCCTATGTCCCTCATATAGCTGTTTCGACCCACTGTGCGTCGCCGCGGTGCCCGCCGCGCTGCCCGCGTCGGCGCCCGCCGCGTGCGACGCCGCGTGCTCCGCCGCGTTCAACGCCGACGCCTCTCTGTAAACGCTCTCATAGGCGACGTTTTCGCATAGGCGTGGCGTCGCGCGGCGCGTGCGCCGTCGAGTCGCGCGTGAAGCTCAAACATATGGCGAAGTATGAGAGCGTTTACAGAGAGGCGTCGGCGTTGAACGCGGCGGAGCACGCGGCGTCGCACGCGGCGTCGCACGCGGCGGGCGCCGACGCGGGCAGCGCGGCGGGCAGCGCGGCGACGCACAGTGGGTCGAAACAGCTATATGAGGGACATAGGATTTTTTGTTACAAATTCCATTTAAAAAATACTTATCGAAAGACCTTGTCATTATAATGAATAATTGTTATTAAACGTTTTTCTCTAAAGCTGATAGTTTGCCCGGAAAAAAATATTTTCAGTTTTTGTTGTATGGAATGAAACAGAAACTGCTAAAATTTGGCCAAGTCTTGAAAGGTCTTGCTTTAAAACTACTTTATTCTTATTCTTTGGCTTATTAGCTATAACTCTATGTTATCAGCTTGCACCCAAACTTGCCCGTTTAAAAGTTATTTTAGAAACCGAAATTTAAAAAAAAAAGATTTTTATTGATTTTATAATATGCGTGGATTATCAAATATTTGACCAAAATAATGTGCTGCATGAAAGTTCTATGAATAAATATTGAAATTAACTTTAAATCACTAGTTCATCGAAGAGAAACTTATAAGTTAAGCACTTAAAAAAGGATATTTCATAGATTAAAACTGTAAATTATATTAAAATAACGTGAATTCAAACAAAGGATCTACAAAAATAAAACTTTCAAAATATAGCTTTCTTTATTTCTTTTTAACAATTTATTTTATTATGTATCTAATGTATCTCCTTAGCTAAACTGTCTTTGTTGTTGGAAACTAATAATTACAAACAGTGAAAAATTAGCTAATCATACTTAATATTATAAATGCGAAATTGTGTTTGTTGGTTTGTCCTTCAATCACGCCGCAACAGAGCTACGGATCGACGTGATTTTTTACATGGGTATAGTTGAGGACCCGAGAGTGACTTTTTATCCCGGAAAATCAAAGAGTTCCCGAGGTACTTTAAAAACTAAACCCACGCGGACGAAGTCGCGGGCATCAGCTTATTATTAGCTTTTAGCAGTTTCTGTTTCATTCCATATACAACAAAAACTGAAAAAATTTTTTTCCGGGCAAACTATCAGTTTTAGAGAAAAACGTTTAATAACAATTATTCATCAGAATGACAAGGTCTTTCGATAAGTATTTTTTTTAAATGGAATTTGTAACAAAAAATCCTATGTACCTCATATAGCTGTTTCGACCCACTGTGCGTCGCCTCGCTGCCCGCCGCGCTGCCCGCCGCGGTGCCCGCCGCTACACGACGCCGCACGCGCCGCGCGAAGCCACGCCTATGCGAAAACGTCGCCATACTTCGCCATATGTTTGAGCTTCACGCGCGACTCGACGCCGCACGCGCCGCGCGACGCCACGCCTATGCGAAAACGTCGCCTAAGTGGGTGGGCGATACAAAAGTCCTAAATTATTATACCAAGTCTATGACAAAAGTATATAATTATATTTCATGGAACTAGGAATTACGACTACGTGATATATTTGAATCCTTATTATTATAATAATATTATCTAAAATCCGATAACGGCCTAACCTAAACTATTTATCGGGCGAAACACTATAATATGTACTTAATTATTGCTAAATATTAGAGATGGAACGGATAGCTGTTTGGCCTGATAGCGGATATCCGGCCATCCCTGAATCCGGATAGCAGGACATCCAGCCGCCGGATATTTGACCCTAAACTTTTTGCAAATACGATCATTAAGGTTATTAAAAGCGTGCTATTTGTTATTATAAGTTAAGATGAAAAACTTAAAAGATCCTTGTTTTTTACAAAGACACTGCAGTAAACTTAAGCAGAAAAAATAATCGTTTTAAAAGGATTCTTGTAAAAATTATCCTGTACCTACTATATAATTATTATTATTGCGTGAACGTATGATTTTACTATAGGATTTTACTTAATAATTTTTGAAGTGAAACCTTCTTTAGGTGGGTTGAGCACTTTTTTGGGTGAGCAAAAAACATGGATTTCGCGTCATCGTCACCTTCACAATCGTCACTTGGAGATTTCAGTAAGCGTTCAACATTTTAGAAGTTCCCAAGCAACCTTGTACAGCGCAGCGGGCAAGCAGACGTCGCAGGTTTGAATCTCACTCACGAAATCGTGATAGTGCGCTTTTCTTATTTGTTTTTAATTATTAGCAAATCTAGTTTTCATCTCTATCGGCAGTTCCTATGACTGCCAATTTTTTTTTATTATGTGAAATCATACTTTGTATCGTGTAGGCTAACATATATTTCAACGTGTATTTTTATTTTTATTTTATTTATTAGGTTTGCTAGTGATTTTTACAAAGTAAGACATGTTAGGTACAAGTACAAGTATCTAATTCTCATGCACAAAGTATGCAAAATTGTTTTAAAGCAAACACTGTATAGCTATAGACTATAGAGTATAATATAATATGTGATAATGTAGAGAATTTTATTATTTGTTGTTCAACTACAGGATACCTATAATTCAAATTATTATACGTAAATTTCAGCTTTTAAAATATAGCCGTATTTGAGATTTAGCCTCGAATTCAATCTCCACTTTGAAAGCCCCCCATTTCGTAAATTTTAAGATGGACGGACAAGTGCTAATTGACTAGACTAGATTTACTAGAAGTAGGTATACTCAGAGACCTTCGCTTATTGCATTGTCATCTGGTGGTCATCGGTCCTTGATAAAGTGTGCGAAGTTTCAAATTAATCCGAGACGTTTTGAAGAGGATGAAAATTGAGTTCAAAAATACCGTTACATACGTTGGATACATACCAAGCTAACATGACCGTGTTAAGGTGGATAATACGGGTCTGCCCTTGATATTCAAATTTAATTTGGTTTTTCGCAATTTGTAAACTAATACGACAAAGTAGGCTTATGGCATTCTAATTGCGCCGATGGCAGTAGTCATCTTCACAGGTTTATATAAAAATCTTTAATTGAAAGTGTCCAGTTTAAGAAATTAGTCAGAATATCGACTATTTGTGAGTACCTCACGTCCAACTCGATATTCTGACTAATTTCTACTAAATTCAAATTAAATTTGAATTTCGCGAGCAGACCCATATAATAATAAAAGATGACATTATTCATAAGACGTTTACCTACCTACCTTACCTTACCTATACAAATTACAATGTGTCATGTAGGCCAAGTTTGGCTCGATATGAGCTCAACCCGTTTGTAAAGCGTGGTTCCTTCTCTCCTAGCTCTCCTCTCTCCTATCATTTTCATATTATCTTCTAATTTATTATGATCTTCTCTCCTACATTTTGATTATGAAGATTTGCGTGTGATTTATAAGGCCAGCGCCAGAGCCCAGAGGTGCACAAATTTTTATAAAATTATTTCAAATTTCGAAACACTTGTATTTTATGTACCTACTGTTAATAAATTATAATTATACACCTAAAGATCGTAATAACGCCTTCAAGGTGTTAATTAGAGTAATACCGTAATTATAGGTAGTATCTAACATTTACAAGCGTTGACACAACCTGTACACATTTTAAAATATAAATGAACATATATCACAAACAGTTTTTTTTATTAACCCAATAAAATCAATGCCAGAAGTTGAACCTTTATATTTATAGAGTGACCTAAAATCTGAAAGGTTCAGCCTTCAGGTTGTAAAACAAAGTAAAACAAATTAAAATGTTTAAGGCACTACTAACTGATGGCGTGACCTCTGTAACTTCTACGCCTTTGAGGTCAATGGAAAGACCATCTAAACAAACTACACCTGCAAGAACACCAGCAGCGAGAGTTCCTGAATCTAGCCTGAATACTTTTTCTACGCCAATCGCTGATAATGTCGATAGAGCCAATTTCTCCACACCGAAAGAGTCTATAATACTAAGAAAGGAAGTCATATCTAATAAACTAGTATCTATTAAATCACCAAAATTGGTAAAACCTGCTAATAAGAAAAATCAAGATATACAAGGAAATCAACCCACCCAAGAAACACTAACAAATCAAACATCAACTGAAAATAATCTTAAGCCTTCAAAGATAATAATACTTGGCGATCAAATAGCACGAGGATTATCAAGAGAAATCACGAGAAAGCGCCAAAGTCGATGGAATGATGTATACACTGTTTCCTCATTTGTGAAACCACAGGCAACTGCAGCACAAGTACTCAGCAGCTGCGATGACTTACTTAAGAATCTGAATAATAATGATATTGTTATTTTGGGAATAGGATCTAACGAAAAAAATCCGTATTCTATGCTATCAGAATTAAGTAATGCCCTGTACAAACTCAAACAATGTCAAGTTTTTGTGCTAAATGTTTTAGAAAACCCCTATTTAAATGTGAAATTATTGAATAATAGCATTAAGCTAGTGACACAAAATTTTATGAATTGCAAATTTATAAATACGATAAACAACTATAAATATAATGCAAACACTCCTAAAACTCTACAACAGAATTTCCAACAGCTATCCTCTAAAATAAATATTGAGATTGATTATTTGGAATATTATAAACTCTACATAGTAAAATACAACAAAAAGACACCCCTAATAATCAATAACGTATTAAAAACTATGAATAATGCAAATTATGAGCCAAATAAATATTATACCCGAGTCAAAAAAGGCACTATACCTTATTATTTTGAAAAAAAACCTAAAATATCGAATTCCTTAAACTCTAAGGTGAAGCTTATCCAAAAGACAATACCAAATTTTTTCAATAAAATTAATAAAAATAAAGCTGGTCCAACTACTGAAAATAATAGAGAACAATTTTTTCGTGCATAATACTCTAACTTCTTCTAACATTACCTTATTACATCAAAATATAGCAGGCATTTTGAATAAGCAAGAACTGTTTCACCTTGCAATAGAAGATCTCAAACCTAAAGTAGGTAACATTGATATTATTTGCTTAACAGAGACTTTTATGAAACAAGGCACTGAATCAAACCTTCAGTTAAAGAATTATAAATTAGTGGCCTCCTACTCCAGGCTTTCGGAACGAAGAGGTGGGAGCTGTATTCTTATAAAAAATAATTTTGAATATAAACCCGTAGCTTTGACTGTTAAACCAATTCCATATGTATTTGAATACTGTGCTACCGAAATAACCTCTATCAGTGCTATCATTGTTTGTATATATAGAATACCTAACTCGAATGTTAATGCATTTCTACAAAATCTTAGTAATTTGACAAATATTTTAATTAGAAAAAAGAAAAAACGCATTATCCTTTGTGGCGACTGGAATATTGATTTACTCACTAATAATTCAGTGTCACAGGAACTGCAATCGATACTAAATAATTGTAATTTGAATCAACATATTTTAAGACCCACTAGGAAAAAATCCTGTATAGATATAATTGCTAGTAATATCCCAGATGTAACAGCTGAGCTTCATTATATGGGATTATCTGATCATGAAACCTGTCAATCGATATCTTTCGAAACTCCTATTAGTATTTCAAATAAAAGTAATCTCCCTTACTGGTTTGAATTTAAACGTGACTTCAGCAAAGATAACATTAGAAAATTTTGTGAGTGCATTGAATCATTAACTTTTAACGATATATTTGAAGAGACGGGTACAAATAGTGCATTCGATTCTTTTCATGATACACTTACTTTGTTTTATAAACTATGTTTTCCTTTAATTAAAGTTAAAGTGTTTGAAAATAATAAAATAAACTCCTGGATCACAAGAGGTATAAAGAAGTGCAGCATTAAAAAGAGAGTTTTATACCTATCATATCGTCTAAACTCTAGTAATAAAAAAATAAACAAGGATAAATACATAACTTATAATAGATTATTTAAGAAATGCATTATCCAAGCACAAAGCTTGGCTAATTCCAAATACGTCATACGTTCAAAAAATAAGTGTAGAGCAGCCTGGACTGTAATAAAAAAGTATTCTCTACCCGCGAAAAATGATAAAATCCAGGAAATTAATAGTATTGAAATCAACAGTATTGAATATAATGACGCAAATGATATAGCAGAAAAATTTAATGAGTATTTTATAAATTTATCTAATACTACCAATAATACGAGCAATTCACCCCTCTTAAGCAGTAAAAATGATAATATTAGAGACAGCATTTACGTTTACCCTACTGACGACGGTGAAATATATAAAATTATCATGGAATTAAAAAACACTAACTCTACAGGTTATGACGAAATAAATACAAGAGCTGTTAAACTTTGCGCCAAACATATATCACGTCCTCTGAGTCACATTATAAATCTCTCCATATCACAAGGTGAATTCCCGTCCCGATTAAAATACTCTGTAGTTAAACCCGTACACAAAAAAGGATCGAAAAAAGAACTCAATAACTATAGGCCAATTACACTCATACCTATCCTATCAAAAATATTCGAAAAAGTTATGTACAAAAGAATATATCAATTTGTATCAAAATATAGCTTGTTAAAACCTCAACAACTTGGATTTTTAAAAAATAGTTCTACGTCATTAGCTTGTTTTGCGCTTACTAAGCAAATAACAGAGAGTCTAAATAGAAAAACTCCAGTAGCTTGTATTTTCCTGGACATTTCTAAAGCATTCGATCTTGTTTGTCACAGGATACTTTTAAATAAACTACAGAATTATGGAATAAGAGGGAATGCTCACCAATGGATTCATAGCTACCTAAATAATAGACAACAGAGTGTTCAAATTAATAAAATCTGCGGCAATACAAGGGGATCATTTACATCAAACTTTAGGACAAACAAGTATGGTGTGCCACAAGGAAGTATCTTGGGACCACTGTTATTTCTATTGTATGCGAATGACCTACCTGACTCAGTCGAATGTAACTGTATCCAATTTGCTGATGACACGACTCTCATAATACAATGTAAAAACAGGGAAACTTTTGAACAGGAAGTCAATGAAAACCTAAATAAAGTTGTTCAATGGATGAGCCAAAACAATTTATGTATAAATGTTGGTAAGACTAATTATATACAGTTTCAAACATACAATAGTTTTCCAATAAATATTAAAGTTACATGCAATAATTTACCTATTGAACAGGTTGAACATACTGTGTTTCTTGGTGTAGCAATGGATAAGTTTTTAAATTGGAAAATTCATATAGATTCTCTATGTAAAAAACTAGATCGATTTGTGTACGCTCTATACAAACTTAAAAGTGTAACATCAAAAGAGACGGCTCTTTGCGCATACCACGGGTATGTTTCCTCTCTTTTACGTTACGGATTAATCCTATGGGGCAACTCTGTTGATGTGATAAAAGTGTTTCGTATTCAAAAAAAATGTATTCGAGCCGTTTGCGGAGCCGCACCTTTGGAATCTTGTAGGCCACTCTTTAAAAGTACCAAGACACTGCCTCTTCCAAGTCTCTACATTCATCTCATCATCATCAGTCTCAGTTTTTGTTCATAAGCATAGGGACTATTTTCCACGCATAGCTGACACAATTACAAGATCCAACAGATATGAAAATAAACTTATAATTCCAAGACAAAGAATAAATTTATTTAAAAAAAATATTTACTGCATGGCCGTACGCCTCTATAATAAGTTACCGGACAGTATAAAAAACCTAAATGCTAATCGATTTAAATCAAAACTATACAAAATACTTTTAAACAAATGCTACTATACTGTTGATGAATTTATTCAGGACAAAAATATTAATGACATTGTTTAATTTTTTTTTTTGAAATTAATAGAACTGACATTATATAACAGTTAGAATGAGTATGACATTGTTTGAATTTAAAAATGATAGATTTAAGTATTAAATTTTGTATGACTATTCTTTTGCATGCTACTATGTGGCAGATTGAAGCGCTTAGATAATTGTATAAGATCATATTATGTACTCAATCTTGCAAATAAAACATTTGAATTTGAATTTGAATTTGAATTTGAATTTGAATTCACCTACTTACTACTGTTATAAGTACCTATATACTTTGACGTATCTATATCTGTAGGTACTTACCTATAAATTATTATAATTACTGTACCTACTCTTACGACATAAAGCCTGAACCATAAATTGACCCAATAGTAGATATATTTTGTTTAAATATATAGACTAGCGCTTCACTGCAATCTCACCTGATGGTAAGTTAAGATGCAGCCTAAGATGGAGCGCGCTTGCCTAGAAGATGCCTATTCACTCTTGATTTAAAGGTACCCAAGTTATAGTCAGTTGGAAAAACAGAAGCCGGAAGGGCATTCCAAATTCTAGCGGTGCGTATTAGGAACGAGGAAGCAAAGCGCTTAGAGCGGGATCTTGGAAATTCGACCACGTAGCGGTGCAGATTCGAGCGATGCCTTGCGGTTCAGTGGTAGAAGGGTGATGGAGGAACTAGTTCGAATAGCTCTTGAGCACACTCTCCGAAATATATCCTGTAGAATACGCGCCGATGTTCCGGACTTTGAAGTTTGGAGTTAGTTAGCGATTCGTCGCCAATGAGTCTTCTGGTGCGTCTGTCCACCGAATCCAATGCAGTAAGCTGGTACTTGGCAGAGCCATCCCATAAATGGCTGTAGTACTCCATGCATGATCGAACTTCGAAGATAGGTCAGAATTGAGTTACGTATAGAAACAGGCTTCTAATAATATATATTATTAATTAATTATTAATATATATTATTAATAATATATATAATAATATTAGTATTATATTATTATTATTTCTATTCTATTCTATTTAAAAATAAGTTTTAATTTTATGCGTCAAAAAGTAGGATAAGTCTTCATTGCAAGATGTTCTTTGGCGATTTCCCAAAAATTGTCTTTTTTGAATTATAAGTCAGTGTTCCATTAAGAATGCTATGTGTGGGTGCACAGTTCCAACACATAGAAGCGAGAACCGTTGCTCGATGGCCGAAAAGTTGCATCAATGATTGTTTCCAATAGTGCAGGTGATTGATTGAATTTATGGTGTTCTTGTTGCAACAATGCAGTTTAGCCAATAGCCAAAGAAGATCGACCAATCAGAGATGATAATAATATATAAGTCACATCTTAGCAATTAATTTAGGATTGTTAAGCTATTGCATAGCTTTTATCGCGGGCTTTGAACTAGGACAAAAAGTTTGAGCGCGGCGACCGAATCAAGAAATTCCGTAACGAAAAAAAGCCTAAACACCGTCGTTCAGTAAGCGTTCAACATTTTAGAGATTCTCAAGTAGCTCTATTTGGCGCAGTGGGCGAGCGCCCGCTTTCTTTGTATGATGTCGCAGGTTCGAATCTCACTCGCGAAGTAGTAACAGTTCGCTTTTCTTGTTTGTTTGTTTTTAATTTTGCATAAATATTATAATTGCATAAGTTGATAAAAAATGCTATGCAATAGCTTTACCGCGACAGTCACCGAGTGCCACTTAATTTTTGATATTTTTAATAGTGACACTGATTAAACTGTTTTCTCCACCTGTTTTCAAATAACAATGGACTCTTCAGCTATATTAAGGATTCCGGCAACTTTATCATACAATTTTCTATCAAAATCTATGAGGAGCCAGAAAGATGATATTTGTAAAGAGCGTCAACTTATCTCTCAAAATTACGCAGACAATTTTCCATGTGTTTGGACTATGGCGTCCAAACCATTTAACGGGATTCCTGAAGCAACTTTATAACTTTTATTCAGTTATATCATTGATGTCTGTCATTGGTATGTATTTAAGTATCAGATTAAGTTCTTCTTGCATCAACCACCTACAAGGTTACATTTCTTATAACTTGATTTCCTTGCTAAGTTGCTTGAATAAGTTACAGCATTAGATACATTGTGCAAGCGCTGATCAGCTTATTATATTTGTATAGATCACACCTGATGGTAAGTGAAGATACAGCCTAAGATGGAGCGCGCTTGCCTAGAAGATGCCTATTTTCAGGCAACCAAGTTCAAGTTCATTGGAAAAACGAGAGCCGGAATGGTTGGTTATATACGCACGTCATGCTGGTTACCCTTTTTTGGGGTTCCGTACCAAAATGGTAAAAATGAAACCCTTGTGGTGAGACTTTCTTTGTCCGTCCATCCGTCCGTCCGTCCGTCCGTCTGTTACAGTCGATTATTTAAGTAACTATTGAAGCTATCGACATGAAATTTGGAATAGTTTTGTATAATAGTCGCCCAACAACATTGGAACAAAACTTATTTTTAGTTTATTTAAAAAAAGGGGAAAATCGAGAGTTTGAAATTTCAAATTAAGATAACTATAGTGAGTGGGGTATCATATGAAAGGGGTTTACCTGTATATTCTAAAACAGATTTTTATTTATTTTTAAATATAATATTTTTTGAATAATCGGGCAAAATGTCGAAAAAAATACCGTCCTTCCGAAGTTTACCAATCGAAAAATCATACATAATTATGGTCAATAGAGGTGTATGTATATTTTACAGTAAAAACAAAACCAACACACTAACTAGCATAGTTTTTTTATATTAACAATAAAACTCCACAAACAAAGTTAACGATTAATAAGCAAATTAATATAATATTATTATCATTTTACTTTTACTTCTAGAGTACGGAACCCTCGGTGCGCAAATCCAACTCGCACTTGGCCGGTTTTTGTTGCAGCAAGTGCGGACGTAACTGTCGCTCACGGATCGGTCTCCACAGTCACCGGAGAAAATGCCTCCGGGACAATGTTTAAATCGTCTAGAACAGACGTAAAGGCCTGAATGGATGAATGATAGGGTTGAGCTTAAGAGTAGTGTCTAGTGACGAAACGCGACGCGAGTAGGTATTTTCCAAAATGCTATCTGTTTCACAACGCTTCGCTGCCCGACCCGCATCGTGCGATAGAGAGAGTTGCAAGTCCAGGAGTTATTTGCCTAAATTTTATTCTTGAAATATTGTTTCGGGTCATAACGTTTTTACCCCCCTAAACGTTTACAAAATTAGTCAATTTTGGTCTCATTAGATTCAGTAAACCTTAATCTAGGTTTCATTTTTTTAGTATTTCAGTTTAGTTAAATTAAAAAAAATAAAATTAGTCGAGGAAGTTTTTTAGTCAAAAATATGGATATTTAGTCACTAATAACTTTTAACAAAACGTACGGGCATAGTTTTTCATTGTATCTGCAACATTTCAAAAAATTATGAACATTGGACAACATTTACGGGTAGCAAAACGTTATCGCTTCTTGTATGAAAATTTTCAACTAGACACTCCTCTTAACAATCAATGATAAAAAACACTGATGAGGTCTAGGTGAAGCGGGCTTGCCTAGAAAATTACCTTATGTAGCCATTAATGTTATTGTAATGTAGGTACATACATCATCGTGCAAGTCGGCGACCTGGTGCAGGTGTGGGGCAACCTGCCCTACATGACTGGCACCATCTTCCTGCTCTTCACCAATCTAGCTCTTGGCACCAAGGTATATCGACTGTACTGACAATAGGCTCTCTCCCTTTCTCTCTCTCTTTCCCCCTCTCTCTCCCTATCTCTCTCTCTCTCTCTGCGTTGTTCAATAGTTAAAGATAATGACCCCTACATTAATCATTAGTTGTAGCCTGGTTGTAGGATTTTCTTGGGATTTAGATAATGTGATGGTTATAAAAATTCAAAATTATTTATTTCATGTATGATTCATCATGAGCAGCCCAATAACGTGTCACTACTGAGCGCGGGTCTCCTCTCAGAGAAGGGTTATAGGCCATTAGTATACCACGCTGGCCCAATGCGAATTGGTAGACTTCACACGCCTTTGAGAGCATTATGGTGAACTCTCAGATGTGCAGGTTTCTTCACGATTTTTTTTCTTCACCGTTGAAGCACGTGACATTTAATTGCTTAAACGCACCTAACTCCGAAAAGTCAGAGGTGCGTGCCCGGAATCGAACCTGCGACCCCCCTGAATAGGAGACCGCCAAACTAACCACTGGGCTATCACTGCTTAAAATTGCTAATATCTGTGATCATCGTAGGTATTGAACGTTATGTGGAGGAAGAAGATAATTCAGGACTTACTCTCAGAGTCTTACCTAGAACTGGCGGGTGAGAAGAGAAGTGTTGGTCGAAACATTGTTAAAAGGTGTAGTGTATCTAAAACATAATAATATTATAATGTATGGGTAAAGTAAAAATATATATTTTTTTGACGTGATAACGTCTTATAAATCGATGAACACCGGCTGCACGCACGAAAAAGTGTCACGTTCCGCCTGAGCCTGCACGTGCAAGCGAGAGCGCGGAACAAGCGATAGAGAGGCACGATCGGCCCAAGCGTTGGCTTGTGACCGCCGTGCCGCCGTGCCGCCCGGCGCCCGCCAGTCAGTCAGTCCGCGCTGTGGTTAGCAGATGTGTCGCGAGCTAGTTCTAGCAGCACGCTGTTCATCTTTATGACGTTATCACGTAAAACTATCATCCGTAAACCGACTTTACAGACAACCAATTTTTTTAGTATAAAAATCTTAACATGACTAATATTCCATTCTCCCCTCCAAACACTGCTATATAGGTACAATTTACGAAGACATAACGGATTTTACCTCCAATTTTCCGTAGTAGAATTAGGCGACGATTTCGCATAGGCGTGGCGTCGCGCGGCGCGTGCGGCGTCGAGTCGCGCGTGAAGCTCAAACATATGGCGAAGTATGAGAGCGTTTACAGAGAGGCGTCGGCGTTGAACGCGGCGGAGCACGCGGCGTCGCACGCGGCGGGCGCCGACGCGGGCAGCGCGGCGGGCACCGCGGCGACGCACAGTGGGTCGAAACAGCTATATGAGGGACATAGGATTTTTTGATACAAATTCCATTTAAAAAAATACTTATCGAAAGACCTTGCCATTCTAATGAATATTTGTTATTAAACGTTTTTCTCTAAAACTGATAGTTTGCCCGGAAAAAAATAAATTTCAGTTTTTGTTGTATGGAATGAAACAGAAACTGCTAAAATTTGGCCAAGTCTTGAAAGGTCTTGCTTTAAAACTACTTTATTCTTATTCTTTGGCTTATTGGCTATAACTCTATGTTATCAGCTTGCACCCAAACTTGCCCGTTTAAAAGTTATTAGAAACCGAAATTTAAAAAAAAAGATTTTTATTGATTTTATAATGTCGTGGATTATCAAATATTTGACCAAAATAAAGTGCTGCATGAAAATTCTATGAATAAATATTGAAATTAACTTTAAATCACTAGTTCATCGAAGAGAAACTTATAAGTTAAGCACTTAAAAAAGGATATTTCATAGATTAAAACTGTAAATTATATTAAAATAACGTGAATTCAAACAAAGGATCTACAAAAATAAAACATTCAAAATATAGCTTTATTTATTTCTTTTTAACAATTCATTTTATTATGTATCTAATGTATCTCCTTAGCTAAACTGTCTTTGTTGTTGGAAACTAATAATTACAAACAGTGAAAAATTAGCTAATCATACTTAATATTATAAATGCGAAAGTGTGTTTGTTGGTTTGTCCTTCAATCACGCCGCAACAGAGCTACGGATCGACGTGATTTTTTACATGGGTATAGTTGAGGACCCAAGAGTGACTTTATATCCCGGAAAATCAAAGAGTTCCCGAGGTACTTTAAAAACTAAGCCCACGCGGACGAAGTCGCGGGCATCAGCTTATTATTAGCTTTTAGCAGTTTCTGTTTCATTCCATATACAACAAAAACTGAAAATATTTTTTTCCGGGCAAACTATCAGTTTTAGAGAAAAACGTTTAATAAGAATTATTCATCAGAATGACAAGGTCTTTCGATAAGTATTTTTTTTAATGGAATTTGTAACAAAAAATCCTATGTACCTCATATTATAGCTGTTTCGACCCACTGTGCGTCGCCTCGGTGCCCGCCGCGCTGCCCGCCGCGGTGCCCGCGTCGGCGAACGCCGCGGTGCCCGCCGCTACACGACGCCGCACGCGCCGCGCGAAGCCACGCCTATGCGAAAACGTCGCCTTAGCACTCAACCCAGGTGCGAGCGGGTGCGGGCAGCGGAGCGGGTAGAGGAGCGGGTAGAGGAGCGGGTAGCGGAGAGGGTAGCGGAGCGGGTAGCGGAGCGGGTAGCGGGCGCGTCCTCCTAGCGCATCCACATTCGATTAGGACACGACGTCTCTGCGCGTCTTCCTTCAAATCACTACATATTATAAAACAAAGTCCCCTGCCGCATCTGTCTGTCTGTCTGTTCGCGATAAACTCAAAAACTACCGAACGGACTTTCATGCGGTTTTCACCAATAGATAGGGTGATTCATGGCGAAGGTTTAAGTGTATAATTTGTTAAGGTTTTGTGTACATTGGTTGAAATATGACGATAATTGTTGACAATGTCGGTAAAATTCAAGCCGCCAGGGAGCTATCATCGAAAACGCTGCCTAATCCTTTTGAGATAATATAACAAAACAATTTATGGTGGTGGTATGGTGGGTTAAATCTTTACAGAAAAGTCCGCGATGGCATATATAATATATCTTTTCATTTCACTATACCCATTATAACTTCCAAAAAAATGGGCACTTAGCATGCGGTAATTGAAAATCTATTTAGACATATACAGTATTAATCCTTGTCAACTTAAATACGTTAGTTACCATAAGCATTTCATGCACATTATGATAATCCTTTACCCCATACAATTTAAATTAATATCTTGGGAGTTATCGCAAAATAAAAAACGAACGCGCACCAATATAAATACGCGGATTTCAACCCGACGATGGTGATGTCGGGACTCGCTCATGCGACCAGTGACCACCCAAGCGCGCGCCGCGTTGTTGCGCTTTTATAAGCCTACGTACTGTTCAATAAAACTTATGGAACATTTCAAGGAGTTTTTAAAGCATAGGCGTAATATGCTCTACTACCCGTGCGAAGCCGGGGCGGGTCGCTAGTTTCATATAAATCTTAAGCGTTTGTTCTACACGCCGACCGCTCCGCTGCCATTTACTTTAAACTTTATTCTAGTGCATTTATGAAATGCACGCCCGACGTGTTTAAACTAAGGCCCAAATTAGACGGTGCCTTGTTCATCTTTGCGAAAATTTTTACGAAAATGAACCGTCTTAGTTCGCCCTAAGGGCGAATTTGGCTTTCCAGATTTTTGCTTTCATTTTCGAGGCTTCATCGAAAATGAACCAACCATCTAGATTTGCCCTTAGAGCAAAGGGCCTTAGAAAATGTACGCAAAAATGAACGATGAACGGGGCACCGTCTAATTTCGGCCTAACGATTCTGATGTATTCTATTCAGTTGCGACGACGAGACAACGAGGCAACTCGCTGTGTATTTCTCACTGTCGATGATGACAGTGTTAGGATGGGCCGCAAGCGCGGAAAAGAACCAACTACCCCTACGAGCATGGTTAGTATCTTATCCATTAACGAACTTAGAAAACTTCATCATTTATTTACAGTAATCTGAACAAGGTAGGATTGAATTTTCCTCTTCTTTTTCAACCGATTGACGTACGTAAAGATCTCTTGCATGGACTTCCTCATGTCTCGGTTTTGCGCCGCTTGTAGCCAGTGTCTCCCTTCTACTTGATGTCGTCGGTCCACTTAATGGGTGGTCGGTAGACCCCCTAAGCCACTGGAGAGCGGCAGTAGCTGCTTTCCAGTTTTCATAAATATAGAATAGAATAGAAATGTTTTTTATTCAAATAAACTTTTTTACAAGTGCTTTTTAATCGTCGATGAGTCTACCACTGGTTCGGAATGCCCTTCCTGCCGAGAAAAAACAGCAAGAAACTCGGCAGTTGCTCTTTTCAAAACAAGTATACAATACAATTGATACTATGGTATGTATTCAGTGTTCCACAAAGAGGGGAAGTTTCACAAAAGCATACCTAATTGACCGAGCGAAGCGAGGTCTCTGAGTCTACTAGGTGAATTTGCTCTTGTCCGTCCGTCCGTCCGTCTGTCAGAGCCTTATAACTTTTGAATTACTGAACGTAATTACTTCAAATTTAGATATAATATGTGAACTGATGGCCTTCAGCCGAATATTGCATAAAAAATTATAAAAACCTTTATTTCAGGGGGGCTCTCATAGAAGTGAATGCGAAGTAAAAAAAAAATTATCGCGTTATATAAAATTGTAACATATCATATTAAAGATAATTTCGAACCGAGTACAAAAATATTTTTTTTTATTTTTTCCTTTAAAATTGACGAATATGGGGGGCTTTCAAAGTGGCGATTTTATACGCTCGCTTGAAGACGCTCTCTAGCAAAATCCGCTACGTATTTTCAACCTGTTTTATTTTTATTATTTCACTTATATCCTGTACTTGAACAACAAATACTAAAATTATATTAATATTATAAAGAAACGAGATTATTTAATTTTTAATGGGCATCAGTAATTCATATAGCATCAACATAGCTTCACAATAATGCTAATAGATGGCGCAGTCATTACATTAGGCACTATTCCATGGAACTAGGAGATTACGACTACGACCTATCCCAAAAACAGTTTTGCGTCGACCATTATTATTTAGTTACTGTGGGAGATGATTGCGTCACCAGTTTAGAGAATCTCCTTACTACTCCGTCTGTAGCGCCGTGTTCTCTATCAAGGTTATAGGGCTTGTTAAAAGAGGTTACTCCGTGACTTTAAATATTTAATCAATTGCACATTAATATTAAATTACAAAATTACTAAACCCTACAGTGGAACAGTGTGATGTGTGCGGCCGGTAAGGAGCAACTAACTCGCAGTCATTTCAAAAACGTTTAATAAAACTCGGTAGACAAAATGCTCGCTTAGCACATAAATCAAATGTCCGCTACATCACACCACCCCAAATTTTTATCTTGATAAAAATTAACACACAAAAAAAATCTTAAACTATGCACACAGTAATAAATTTATTCCAACAATTATTATACCAACTTTTATTTTTGACAACCCTATTAATGATCCAGATCCGCTTTAGCTAACAACTCTAATGTGACTCGACCCTTATAATGTTATTACATTGTTCGTTTCACTTTCGACGCACGGCACATACTCTATTGCATCATACTACTTTGGCTGACGTCACCACTACCTGGGCGGGAGACGCCGGGGTTGCTACGGCGGAATTACGCTGCTCTGACGCTAAGCCCGTGCCGTCCAACTGTCGTCGCACCCAACGTTTCGCATGTCGGTTACACTTGCTTAATAGCCAAACTATTATGATGAGCGTCAGAAGTGCTAAAATCCCAATAATAAAATTTACTTCTAACTTCTAATGAAAAATAAGGTTTGCGGATCGGGGTCATTTCGCAATAATTACTAATAAGCTTAATTGTTATACTTAGCATTCTACCTAAACCTAACTGGCATTTTGCTGACCCGACCACTGCGCGTCGTACGAGTTATAATTGGGGTCGGCAAAATGTCGTCACTGCTAAGTCGGCGCGTTTCCTTAACTACTGGTTCACCCGGCGTTTGTCGTGAATTTTTAACATCCAGGTCAAACGCTGGTTTTAACCTATCAATGGAGAGAAGTGCTTGCCTGTTGGGTAACTGTACTACATACCCTTTGTCCAACCGCTTTATGACGTCATACGGCCCGTCATAAGGGGGTTGCAGACACTTCCTCATTACATCGTTTCTTACAAACACTTTCTCGCAGTCTTTTAAGGCTGGATGAATGAATATAGTCCGCGAGTCTCTTTGGGTATCAGGTTTTGGTCTTAGGCTACTAATTACCTGTTTCAACTGCCTTAGGTATTCCTCACCGTCCGTTATTCTGCCATCCGATGGTTCGAAGAATTCTCCAGGGAGCCTTAGAGTTCGCCCAAAGGTTAGCTCGGCGGGACTTACCCCTGTGTCGCTACGCGGTGCTGCACGCAGTCCCATCATCACGGTGTGCATTTCATCGACCCATGACCTATTATTCGTTAACCTCGCCATTAAGGCGGCCTTAAAACTACGATGCCAACGTTCTATCGCACCGTTACTTTGCGGATGGTACGGTGTCGTCCTTAACTTATGTACGCCTAGGTATTTCATCAGATGTCTAAAGAGATTACTTTCAAATTGCAAACCGCCATCGGAGCTTAACCTAGAAAATATTCCATATCTGACGATCCATCCCTCGTAGACGTGTTTAGCTACCGTTTTTGCGCAAATATCCTTAATGGGGAATGCTTCCGGCCACCCTGTTTGCCTATCAATCATCGTGAGGCAATATCTATATCCTTCCTCAGAAGTGTTAAAGGGACCGGTAATAACTATATGTACGTGACACATCCTATCTACCTTTTCGAATTGTCCTAATGGTGACATAGTGTGTCTCTGAACCTTTGCTCTTTGGCACTCTATGCACGACCTAGCCCAAATACCTATATCCTTATTCATCCCAGGCCAAAAATAATTATTAGCTACCATCCTTCGCGTTGTTCTAATGCCTGGGTGGCTAAGATTATGAACTGCCTCGTATGCAGTACGCCTAAACTGCTCCGGTAGGTATGGCCTGGCCTTATCGTCCCGCAAGTTACAAACAATCGCCTGAGGTGCGTTTGGTAAATCTATTTTTATTAGTTTCGTATTACCGTTTCCTGCTCCAAGCATTCCAGCGAGCTGTTTATCGTTCGCCTGGGCCCGTGCTACTTCAGCGAAATCGAGTACTGACGGGCACGAAATCGTTTCCACCCGCGATAACGTGTCCGCGGGCGCGTTTTCATCGCCTTTCAAATAACAAATATCCGTCGTAAACTCACTAATAAATAACAACTGACGGGTTCTCCTCGGCGTTTCCTTGCTACTCCCTAGCTTTTTGAAAGCGAACGTTAACGGTTTATGATCTGTATACAATATCAGATCCCTACCTTCGAACATGTTCCTGAAATATTGCACTGACAAATAAAGCGCAAGAAGCTCCCTATCGTAGGTACTATACTTCTGTTGCGTGTCAGTCAACTTCCTCGAAAAGTAACCTAACGGTACCCATTCGTTGTTCACTTTCTGTTGTAACGTTCCACCGACGCAACTATTTGATGCGTCTGCCATAATCGCAATCGCCTGACCTGAAATCGGATACGCTAACAATGCGGCGTTCTGTAAACCCAACTTACATTGTTCGAACGCTTGAACAGCATTTTCTGTCCACACTATACAACTTTTGTCACGCTTCTTTGCCCCGTGAAGATACTTATTTAATTCTGCCTGATATTGGGCTGCCTGGCGCAAATGACTTCTATAAAAATTTACCATGCCGAGAAATCTACGAAGTTCCTCGACCGTTTTTGGTCTGGGGAAGTCTACAATAGCTTGGACCTTGCTTGGCAGCGGCCTTAAGCCATTGGCTGAAACCTCATGACCCAAAAACTCGACTTTGTCTTGCGAAAACGCACACTTTGCTAAATTAATCGTTAAACCTACTTCCTGTAATCTTTCAAAAACAGCCTCTAAATGTTTTTCGTGCAGAGTTCTATTTTCACTAGCTATTATTATATCGTCTAAATACGAAAAAACGAATTCCGTTTTATACTTCGCGTATTCGGGGTTATTTTGCTGAAAATTTGCCTCTAAATCCTGTAAAACATAATTATTCATAAAACGTTGAAAAGTCTGTGCGGCGTTTCTAAGACCGAAAGATAAACAAGGCCATTCGTATAAACCGAAATTTGTGATAATCGCGGTTTTTTCTACGTCTTCCCTCGCTATCGGAATGTAGTGATACGCCCTGTTGATATCGATACGGCTAAATACTTTCTTATCCGCTAAAATAAATGTAAAATCTCTTATGTGAGGAATTGGGTATCTATCGGGCTTTGTTATAGCGTTTAGCGCTCTGTAGTCTCAGCACGGCCTTATATTTCCATCTTTTTTAGGTACTACGTGTAGGGGGCTCGCCCACGCGCTCTTCGACGGGCGGCAAATACCCATTTCCTGCATAAGGCGAAATTCTTCTCTTACCTTTTTATATCGGTCTGGTGGTAGTGGCCTTGGGCGCGCATGTACTGGTGGACCTGTAGTCTCGATGTGATGTCTCACGCTGTGACGTGGTGGTTCTTTGAACGTCGCTGGCTTGGTCAATTCAGTGAACCTACTTAGGAGAGAATAACAAGGATGAGACTCGGCTATAGTAAAAATCGACGTATGCTCCGAGTTAACTATTGTAGAAACGACGTACAAATTAGTTTCTTGATCTAACAATCGTTTGTTCCTTAAATCTACTAACAAATTATACTTAGACAAAAAATCCGCTCCTAAAATAGGTTGCTTTACATCGGCTATCACAAAGGTCCATTTAAAAGCACGACGCAAGTTTAAATTTAACACTAAAGTTTTGGTACCGTATGTCTGTATTTCACTACCGTTCGCGGCGTAAAGTTTATATTTTTCGTTCACTGCACTGTTACGCACGGATCTATGAGCTTTAGGTAACACTGATATGTTTGCTCCTGTATCGATCAAATATCGCATACCATTGTCCTTGTCTGTGACGCATAAGCGGTGGTTTCCTAATTCGATGCAGGTACCCACCGGTTCTACCTGCATCTTCTCTAGTTTTCCTGACTCTTCTTCCAGCTGCATGGCTGCTCGCATCGGTTGGCCCTTCCTTTGTACCTATAGTGGTGCACACATAGCCAGTCCGGGCTATCCGGTGTCGGGGTCACCAATGTGGGAGATGATTGCGTCACCAGTTTAGAGAATCTCCTTACTACTCCGTCTGTAGCGCCGTGTTCTCTATCAAGGTTATAGGGCTTGTTAAAAGAGGTTACTCCGTGACTTTAAATATTTAATCAATTGCACATTAATATTAAATTACAAAATTACTAAACCCTACAGTGGAACAGTGTGATGTGTGCGGCCGGTAAGGAGCAACTAACTCGCAGTCAGTTCAAAAACGTTTAATAAAACTCGGTAGACAAAATGCTCGCTTAGCACATAAATCAAATGTCCGCTACAGTTACATAATAATATAATACCATATTATTCAATTAAAATTATTTTTTAGTTAAATATCAAATGGGATGGGATCATGGGATATCGTTACCGCGAGGTCTCAGTTCGGGGCGAACCACTAGTTATAATTCAACACATGTCAAGACGGGCAGACAGAAAGTAGCCCCATTCCCGCCGGTGGAACCCGTTCACGAACATGACGCATGACCCAGCCATTGCTTCGCTCAACCATATTTGATTCTAAGATATTATTATCAAAACTCCGTTGGTCGATTGACGGAGAAGCTGCATCCATCATTGCATTGCTACAATTCAATTGTGGTTATTGGCTGAATTTATGGTACTTATTCTTGCTGGAAAAATACATTTTACTCAATGGAGGGAGACTATCACAATCATCGCATATACCTTTTGACTTGAAAGAAGTGGGAGTGTGACATTCAACACTTTGTATTCAACATTTAGGAGCAGCTGATGTTGAAGCGAATCGCTTTCGCGTTGCTTATACCCAAGCCTTTAAAAGTAACTTTTTAAAATACTTTTCAATGTAATTTCTTAGCTCAGAACGATGCGTTATTATACTTAACTTTACAGGTATCCGTACGATACTTCTAAGACGCCTGCCTATCAATTGACTTACTCACATCAGGTATGTTGTTTTTTACTGTTAATTCTAAGGCCACAGCTGTATCATTTATGATTCAAGCCAGAGTTAAAATTCGTAAATAGATTTTTTCGCTGATAAGCTAGACAGCCCTCTCTGGAAGTGCCAGAATAGTGCATATGTAGCCATTAAGGGTGGTTCGTAACCTAACATTGGATAAGTTTCATTTGTAACTTTTTAATTGTAGTTTATTAATAGTGCAGGTGTGGCGACCCCGCACCGGGAAGCGCAGTGTTGGCAGACCCCCCACTAGGTTGGACCAACGACATCAAACGAGTCGCAGGGAGCCGCTGGATTCAAGCGGCGCAAGACCGAAGCTTGTGGAAATCCATGCAAGAGCCCTTTCCAGCAGTGGACGTCTATCCGTTGACAAAGAAGAAAATTTTGTATGGGAAAATAAATGCATAATATTTATTTATTTATTTACGATGTTTTGCCAGCGACTTCGTCCACGTGGAGTTAGGTTTTATACATCCCGCGGGAACCCTCTGTTTTCCGGGATAAAAGGTAGCCTAAGTCACTCTCCAAGTCCACAACTAACCCATGCAAAAAATCATTTATATAATACCTACTTAGATCCGATGCTCCGGCCGCGGCCGTTGCTGCGTGATTGAAGGACAAAGAAACAATACACGAAACATACCACCCTACTTTCGCGTATTTTGTAATATTAAAGCACTACTCGTCCGCTTCAAGTTGGCCGTCGCCGACGTTTACAAAATGACGTCATACGGACACGGTACCGTTGACATAAAAAAATATTGTATTTTTACTGTTACCACGACTGTGACGGAAGTTTTCTTTTTTGGCAATTCTTTTCATGGCAATGAGATGTCTAGAATGTCGAAGGGCGTGATTAATAAATAATTTATTATTTTTCTCCTCTTCAAATATTTCATTTTTATTTTATGTACATTACTCCTCTTCAAATATTTCATTTTTATTTTATTTACGTTTAACTATTATTAGTTGATGCCCGCGACTTTGTCCGCGTGGATTTCGTTTTTAAAATCCGTCGGGAACTTTTTGATTTTCAGGGAAAAAGTAGTGTAAGTCACTCTTCAGGGGGTCTATCGCGTAATTTTTTCTCAGTCCTTAACCCAGGTAGCAGACTGACGTCACAAACGTATAGGTGACGTCATTCATAGGTCAGGTCAGTTTAAGGTCAGTCAGTTTTTCGTCAAGAGCGGACGCTACGGGGACGGCTTGCGAACGTCAATTTAAGGTCAGCATCTGGACGTGCCATATTGGTCGTAAATAGGACGTTTCGCTAACGTCACTTTAGGGTCAGCATCTGGACGTACCATATTCGTCGTAAAGAGGACGTTTCGCTAACGTCACTTTAGGGTCAGCATCTGGACGTACCATATTGGTCGTAAAGAGGACGTTTAGCTAACGTCACTTTAGGGTCAGCATTTGGACGTACCATATTGGTCGTAAAGAGGACGTTTCGCTAAAGTCACTTTAGGGTCAGCATCTGGACGTGCCATATTGGTCGTAAAGATTACCTTTCGCTAACGTCACTATAGGGTCAGCATCTGGACGTACCATATTGGTCGTAAAGAGGACGTTTGGCTAACGTCACTTTAGGGTCAGCATTTGGACGTACCATATTGGTCGTAAAGAGGACGTTTCGCTAACGTCACTTTAGGGTCAGCATCTGGACGTACCATATTGGTCGTAAAGAGGACGTTTGGCTAACGTCACTATAGGGTCAGCATCTGGACGTACCATATTGGTCGTAAAGAAGACGTTTGGCTAACGTCACTTTAGGGTCAGCATCTGGACGTAACATATTGGTCGTAAAGAGGACGCTTCGCTAACGTCACAATAGGGTCAGCATCTGGACGTACCATATTGGTCGTAAAGAGGACGTTTGGCTAACGTCACTTTAGGGTCAGCATTTGGACGTACCATATTGGTCGTAAAGAGGACGTTTGGCTCACGTCACTATAGGGTCAGCATCTGGACGTACCATATTGGTCGTAAAGAGGACGTTTGGCTAACGTCACTTTAGGGTCAGCATTTGGACGTACCATATTGGTCGTAAAGAGGACGTTTCGCTAACGTCACTTTAGGGTCAAATAGGTAACGGTATCCACATCTGGGGCACAATATAATGGTCAATGGCTATTAAGATCGCAAACTAAACAAAAACTTGTCGAGTTTAGGGTCTTTTGTAATTCTTAGAAACAAAACAAACGTGCATGCAATACTCTACGCAGTATATTTCCGTTCCCGCCAAATGCGCGCCCACGCGGCATGCGCCTGACGCCGGCGATCAGACGCGACGCCTAGGAATGCTCGATACGTGATAAAATATCGATAAATTCGATATTATCGAATGATTGAATTGAAGTCAATATATAATATCCATATATTTTATTCGATATATGAAATACCGTACGAAATTAGAATATTTAGGAAAAATCATCAGTAGGTAATTAATTTGCTTATTTATTAATTTCAAACATGTTCTAAACTATTACTTCAACAGTCAACTATACCTATCTTTAATTTTCAATAAAAACTTAACTACAAAAAATTTACAATCTATATAATTTGTTGCCCAAGTTCGCCAATCCGACGAGCGACGGATACACGAAATAATTTGAGATTATTAACTGAATTTTCTATTTTCAATTTTATTTTAAATAATTTCTACATGTGGAAGTGGGAAAAAGTCGACATGTAGAAATTATTTAAAATAACACCCTCCCCTGGGTGGGTGGGGGTGTGCCTTGACACCTCTTAAGTTTCTTTGGAACGAAGTTCCTTATGGGGCGTTGCGCAGGGGTACCCTAGCCGGCAAAAAACGTCCGTAACGTTAGAAAATAAAAGCGTAAGATTTTTTCGTCACAGTGCTTGTAGTCTTCGTTTATTTTAGACATTCCATCAATTTTTTTTGTTTTTTGTTGAAGTTATCTGTGTTTACTCTGTTGAAAAAACTTACAGTTTACAAAATTTTTCTGTCGGGTTTATTAGATAAGAAATATTGGGATTAATAAAAAAGGATTGTGTGGTTTTATGAGACCACGGTAAAAGTAAAACTTTTTTTCACATTATAGACATTTAAATAGGCGCCGCCATTTTGGCCTTGGCTGCTCTGACCAGCGCCTTTCACTTTATCCCTACTCCGCGGCCGACCGTCACGCGACATCCAACACACAAACGAAAAAGTTTGAGACGATGTAATATAAGTTTCACTTTAAAAATAAAGTTGATTGGTTTTTTAACCTTGGTTACTAACTTATTCACTCCTAGTAAAGTCTTTTCCTTCTGATATATCGTTTAACATCGATACAATATTTCGATAGGTATATTATATCAGAAAAAATATCGATATTTTTGACATCACTACCGATGCCTGCGGCCCGACCGCCCGGTGCCAGCGCCATTTTGAGTTACCTTTGGCTGTGCGTACGACGTGCTTAGCTTACAATCAAGTGGCGTTAAAATCCTTAAAATCACGATTTAGCGTCGTAAATCGGTTTATACATAAGTTTGGTTTTCCCGATTGCCCTTTGACATTTTGTGAAATCGTGAAGTGTGAACTTTTGTGCTAGGATCAAGGATGTATAGTGTGGTTCAATTTTCACCAAATGAAGGAGGAAGTGTTTCTATTTCGTGTTTATGTATGTTTTAAGAAACTTGTTTATAACGGTTTTGCGCTTTATGCTAAATCCATTCGTTTAGCTGATTGTTATTGCTATGCAAAAGACATAGTGGTTGAAGTACATACACTAGCGGCACGCTATGATGGCCGGTTTGACACATTACAATAGTGATGTGGAATGTCAATTTATTCTCGAACAAAAAACAATTAAGTTTTGTTTTTGTACCTGATTAAATAGGTTTAATAAAACAAAAATGTATATGTTTATTTAATTTATTTGAACGAACTGAATATTTGAATGAAAATGAATATACATACTTTATATGCACACAAGAAACATATGAATACAAAAGATACCAAAAAAGGTGCCACAAAAGGCCATAATTAATCAGATTCGTCCATACTACTATTTTCACTGTCGTCACCTACATTAATAATTATATGTTCGTTTTCTATAATATTATCTATTTTCACATCTCTTTCATAATCTTCCCTTATTAATTTAACAGTTCTATTCACAACCTTTTCCCAGTCTCCTTTAGTCACATGTTCACAAGCTTCTTTTAATAATTTTAGCATTTTTTTTGTGGTAAATGGGGGTTCTGTATTGTGTCTTGCAGCATATCCCTTAATTTGAGCCAACACCAACTCAATCGCATTATACTCACAATGGTAAGGCGGTAACCGTATAACTCTGTGCCCATGTTCTAATGCTATTTCGTCAATGACGTATCGGATCTTGGTTGGTTTGTTTTCTTTTAAAAGACGTACTAATTCCGCTTTTAACATATTCATGTTTGCATCTACGCCATTTTTACGAAGCCATGCGACGATATCAGCTTTCTTTTGGGATTGGGCAGGTGGCTTGTCAATTTGTATCGAGTGGTATGGGGCGTTGTCCATAATTATAATAGATGGTTCAGGGAGGCTACACAACATTGAGGTAAACCATTCAGTAAACTTTTCTCCATTCATGTCTTCATGATAGTCTCCAGTGGTTTTTGACGCAAAAGCCATGAGAGAACCTTCGACAAACCCGTTGATGGTTCCGGCGTGACAAATTATAAGTCGCGATCCTTTTCCTACAGGAACTTTGGAAGTAGATGCTGCTGTGTCATCGTTCCAAGAACGGCCTACAGTATGGTTAGCATTAAGCCATGTTTCATCCAAGAACACAACATTTTGCCAATTTTTGATTTCTTTCACTTGCCGTAAAAAAGTATACCTTGCCATCGCTATATCAAATCTTTCCATCAATATTTTGCGTTTGTTACATTTTTTGTATCGAAATCCAATGGTCTTCAAAATCTTCGTTAAAGAACTTTCCCCACCGAAGAATAATCCAGCTTCCTTCAGTGAATGCACCAACTTTTTTCTTGTTGGATACTCCTTCTGTAAATAGTAGCCGTAAACATGTCTTCGGATAGCATCGGCATCAAAGCTATCGATGCCTACGACTGGTTTTGCTCGTTTTCTCTTTTTTGGTGTGTGAAGTTTATTTTCTTCTGTGCCAGTCTCGCCATATTTTTTTTTAGTTATCCGTCTAACAGTTCGTTGTCCAATATTAAGCGCATCAGCTACGCGTTCAACCACTGACGTTATAGGTAAAATTGGCCCTCCATTTTGAGCTTCACGATCGAAATAGTTACGAAGGCGTATTACGAACTCACGTGTCTGACTATTTAGAACAGTTCTCTGCGTACGTTCGGTCATATCGACGAAATCCACAACAAAGGGCTTGAACAGAGTCCAAATTAACGAGCAAGGGTCAACAGTAATGCAGTATCAATATTTGAAATCCAAAGCCAGGTCAAAACTATATCACAATCGCATTGCACTGACAGTTTATACTTTTCGAAGCAACGTCAATTCGAAACTGCTTTGTTTTGCATTGAGCATTGACGCGAGTTTGCCGGAGGTAGTAGTTGTGCTAGCCAGCGATCCTATGTGACGATCGTATTAGATTCCATTTTTAAAAATTTTCAATTTAGAAAACCAAATGCCGAGTTGTGGTATATATCATATAAAAATAAAAATTTTACCTTTTGTATGAAACAGCTGATATTTTTTTGCGATTTCAGAGGTTTGTCCACATAGTGAAAATTGTTCATATTCACAAGTACATTCACCCCTTAAATGGTGCAAACTGATTTTTCTACACTTGTATACATTTTAGAAATCAATTTAATAAATAAATTTTGAGTCCTAAACCTAAAACTACATTCGATAAAATTTATGAATCTCTGCACATCACTATCGTCAATAAAGTAATACAATTATTTCCTTCAAAGTCGTTATCAATTAATACGGAACTTCATGAGCGGACAAACGTCAAACCGGCCATCATAGCGTGCCGCTAGTGTAATTATAATATACTGAGATGTAAAATTAATGGAAAGACATTATTTCAAAATGTGTTGTCATTCCCCAAGACAAATAGTAACTATTTTATTTGTTTTCCTATTCTCCATGCATATTGTAATTGATTCATGTACTTATTCTAATCTTTAATTTTTAATATAATTCTTAATTAGTTTATGATTTACAACTATTATATTATAGAAAGAAAAGAAGTAACAAAATAAATGAACGAATTGAAATTTGACAGAAATTTGAATCTCTTAGTTTATACTGTAAAATCGATTTTTGAACTAATTACTTTCTTCTTTTCTTTTCTAATATGTAATTACCCCTTAATTAAGAAAAAAGTCGTTCAATGATAAGCTCTCATGGAAAGCTTGAAGAAAAAACTGATTTTATTAATAAAAGGGTTTTGCAATTATGCTAAATCAGTTAAAATTGTGGTTTTATTTTTCTTTTAGCCTGTTCTATCTCCGTCAGATGTCCAGAAATGGCTTCTTTGCAGACTGAGAATACACATTGGGACGTATTTTTTTATCGTTAAAAAATTGGCAATACTTAACGTTATTGCCCATTGAACGATATTATATTGACGGTAAGATGACGTCCTCTCAAAGTCTGTAGAAACGTTCTACTGACGTATTTAGAAAACGTCCATATTACGATTCTACAAGACGTCCTACTAATGCCTCCAGCAGGCGTCCTATTGACGTCTTCAGAAGACGTCCTGATAACGATTTCAGGACGTCCTAATAACGACCTCAAAAGACGTCTTACTAACGCCTCCAGCAGGCGTCCTATTGACGTCTTCAGAAGACGTCCTGATAACGACCTCAAAAGACGCCCTGCTAACGCCTCCAGCAGGCGTCCTACTGACGTCTTCAGAAGGCGTCCTGCTAACGACCTCAGAAGACGTTCATATTACGTTCTATTTGTAGTTCTATATGACGTTCATATTACGTTCTAATTATATTTCTATATGACGTCCTACTAACGACCTCAAAAGACGTTCTAATTGTAGTTTTATATGACGTTCTACTGACGTCTTATCGTCGACGTCCAATAAACGTCATTTAGAGACGTCCTGAGGGATATGACATATGTTGGTCATTTCGTACGTCCGTGCGACGAAGATTACGACGTCATTTACGTCGGAAATGACTGTGAATGGACGTCGTGATGACGAAAAATTGCTACCTGGGAAAGGACTGCATCAATGTCAAAATATGATTTTGGGCTTCTCCTATTGGCCAAAACCATGTTTTGACATTGAAATAGTTCTTGATAAAAGTTACGCGATCGCCAGGCTGGTCCTCAACTATACCCATGCAAGAAATCACATCGATCTGTATCTCTGTTGCGGCGTGATTGAATGACAAATCAAAAACCAATAAACAAACTTTCGCATTTATAATATTAGTATCAAGTAGGTATGATATAATATTCTGAACAATTAATTAAAATAATAAATAGTCAGCACAATACAAAACTTTTCCTTTATTACTCATTGTAGAAAAATACACGCGAACATTAATAATAGTAACCAAACAACTTAAATAAATAACTAATTAAAACTTAACAAAAAAAATTAAAACCTATCAATAACAAAAGTTTTGCAAAGAAGCAGTGATAGCCTAGTGGTTAGGACTGTGGTCTCCTATTCGGGGGGTCGCAGGTTCGATCCCGGGTATGCACCTCTGACTTTTCGGAGTCATGTGCGTTTAAGCAATTAAATATCACTTGCTTCAACGGTGAAGGAAAACATCGTGAGGAGACCTGCATATCTGAGAGTTCTCTATAATGTTCTCCAAGGTGTGTGAAGTCCATCAATTCGCATTGGGCCAGCGTGGTGGACTATGGCCTATAACCCTTCTCTGAAAGGAGACCTGCGCTCAGTAGTGAGCCGTTGATGGGTTGCTAATGATGATGATGAACAAAAGTTTGAAAAATAAAAAACGGTAGGTACTGGTAATCGTGAGAATTACATTGCTATCTGTACTAAGTGGGTCTGACGTGGGGTGCGGTGCGGGGAAGCGCGACAGGAGTTAGCAGTCAACTTAAAGCGGACGGGTAGTATCGACTAGGGCAGGGATGGCGAACCTTTACGTATTGTGACTTCCGTTGTTGCAGATTAGATAACATCATATAACACTTACCTACTTCACACTTTTTTCGCAGTGCATCATAATGAATTTTGTGATCAGTGACATGCCCAAAATATTGGTGCCATTGGTTTGCCATCCCTGGACGAGGGATTAGTAAGATTGCGCCCAGAATCCCTCTAATAGAGCATTGCCAGAGCGCGTTGGCCTACTGAAAGGTCTAATGACTGAAACACTCTTGAGTAGGGATATTCCGACTAGTCGGATCCGCCCACTTTCGTATTCGGCGACTAATCGGCGACTATTCGGCAAAGAGCGCCGACTATCCGGCTTCTTACTTTGTATATATATCATACTAATATTATAAATGCGAAAGTGTGTTTGTTATTTGTTGGTTTGTCCTTCAATCACGCCGCAACAGAGCAACGGATTGACTTCATTTTTTGCATGGGTATAGTTGAGGACCTGGAGAGTGACATAGGTTACTTGCCCGGAAAATCAGAGTTCCCGAGGGAATTTAAAAACTAATTCCACGCAGACGTAGTCGCGGGCATCAGCTAGTTTCTCAATAAAATGTATAATGTAGTACCTATATAGTAGGAATTATATTACGTCAAAAAAAACCTTGATTGTTAATTAATTTTTATTTTAGAATCATCAAATTTTAAACGAAATCAATCAGTTGTCAAATTAAGAAACAATGCGAAGTACACAAAACATGTGCTCGCAGGCGGCATAGTAGCGGTTACGACTTGCGCGCTTTAATCAATAGGGTATTTGACTGTATTAAAAATATTGTTTCATTTGGTGTCATCCTAAAAGATTATTATCTAAAAACATTATTCCATACGACAAAACTAAAAAATAAAGTTTTATTTAAGTAGAAAACATTAAATAAAATTGCTACAATTCCGGCCATGGTCACGTGATCGAAAACGTTCCGTGATCTCGAATGACGTCACAGTCCACACCACCTATGGGCTGTGGAATTGTCATTGTTTGAAATGTGAATTGTGACGTCATGAGAGCAAATGGAACGTTTCGGCGGCAATTTATTTTTTTGAATTTATTTCTCGATTTTTATGAAAAATACTGAAAATTATACCGAAATATACGTTTTGTTAGCTTCAGCATAGCATATTAACAATTTAAGATGATTTTCTAAAAGTAGTCAAATACCCTATTACTGCAAAGGAAGCGTCAAGGAAAGTGCCGACTAGTCGGCCGATTAGTCGGTCTTGAATAGGCCGACTAATCAGCCGACTAGTCGGCCAAAAACATAGTCGGCACATCTCTACTCTTGAGTACTTTTGACTGAGGTTGTGCTGCGCTTTCAGATCGTCGCAATACTGGTGGCGGCCGTCATCAACGTATGCCTGGACACGCTGGTGACGTCACTGGTGTCGATGTGCCGCTGTCGCCTGAGACTGCTGGGCCTATCGCTGGCCACTCTGTGCGACGGACTGGATATTACCGATGCCGTAAAATTCCACCTTCACACGTAGACGAATAATGTTTTATCGCATAAATAGCGCCCGCATACGTCGCGAATGCCACGGCCACACTAACTGTAGTGTGCAGAATTAAATCCTATTCAGTTGAACAATGAACATATGTAAGTAATGACTGACTGACTGACTGACTGATCTATCAACGCACCGCTCAAACCCTGGACGGATCGGGCTGAAGTTCGGCATACAGATAGCTATTATGACGTAGGCATCCACTAAGAAATGATTTTTGAAAATTCAACTCCTAAGGGGCTAACATAGGCGTTTGAACAATCGAACTTAACGTGAGCGAAGCCGTGGGTAAGAGCTCGTATTTTAATAACATAGGTAGTCAGGTTTTTGTTTTTGACGTGATAATGTCTTATAAATCAATGAACACCGGCTGCACGCAAAAGTGTCACGTTCCACCTGAGCCTGTGCGTGCAAGCGAGAGCGCGAAACAAGCGATACAGAGTCACGATCGGCCCAATAGCGTTGGCTTGTGATTCGAGAAAATTGTAATTTTCAATTAAGTCCTTTTTTGTATTATACAACATAATGATAATTCAGTGATAATTAATTCAATTTAATTCATAAAAGTATGCAAATTTTCATCAATGTTTCTTTATGAAGTTATCAACTTATCACGTAAAACTATCGTCCGTAAACCGACTTTACAGACAACCAATATTTTTTAAGCTATTGCATAGCTTTTATCGCGGGCTTTGAACTAGGACAAACAGTTTGAGCGCGGCGACCGAATCAAGAAATTCCGTAACGAAAAAAAACCTAACACCGTCGTTCAGTAAGCGTACATTTTAGAGGTTCTCATTTAGCTCTGTTTGGCGCAGTGGGCGAGCGACCGCTTTCTTTAGATGTCGCAAGTTCGAATCTCACTCGCGAAGTAGTGACAGTGCGCTTTTCTTGTTTGTTTGTTTTTTAATTATTTTTTTGCATAATTTTTATTATCCAAAAAAAAAAATATTGCACAAATATTATAATTGCATAAGTTGATAAAAATGCTATGCAATAGCTTTACCGTGGCAGTCCCCGAGTGCCACTTAATTTTTTTTTTATTTATTTATTCGCTTGCTGCGTTTGGTTCTTTTCTGTTCCTGGCGTACCTTCATTCCTTCAGGGTAGTTTGACCGCCGCCGGTGACAAGGCGGCGAGTAAGCGCCTCGGCCACTGCGTGGTCCGCCACCAAGCCGTGCTGTCGCAGGCGGCGCTTCTGCAGAGCTGCTTCTCGATGCCGCTGCTGGCGCAGTTCGCCGTGTCTATGGTCATTATATGCGTCACGGCGTACCAACTGGCGTTCGTGAGTCGATACTAGGGCGAGATCTATAGATAGCACGAGAGTCCTATCTATAGATCTCGCCCTAGTAGAGTGAGACACTCAGCTCAGACTCAAGACTCGTCTCAGGACAAGAATCTTTTATGTCAGAACATATTTGTGTCTCATTTTAACTCTATCTTGAGTCTTGAGTAGACCAGAGTACCAGACGACCATGAGTCTATAGATTTCAACCTAAGAGTCCGCTTACTAGACGTATTGATTCTCGGTCACTAAAAGGAAAGCTCCGTACCTACTATCTATACTAGTACATTCCAAAGAATGTACTAGTTCGGACTTTTAGTACTATTAGTACAGTAGTTCAGAGCTAAGCGACAGAACTACAGACTAAATAGGTCCACAAGGAACGAAATACTAAATGAACGATGTACTATAATTGTCTATGGTTCCTTGTTTCCGCTCGTTCAGAGCCGAGCGAACGATGTACTAAAAGAACGATGTACCAGCTACTTTAAGCATACGGATGTAGTTCGTTCAGTTCGCTCGATGAATGTTGGGAATTCATTTCTAATAGTGCTTAGTTCAAGTACTACACAAAACAATGATTAAGTAGATCGGCTGCTTGATTTCGTCCATCCAATTAATAAGGCGGGAGTGTTATGCCTCTGACATGCAATCTGTTTGTATAATATGACTTGTCGACCGAGCGAAGCGAAGGTCTCTGAGTTTACTAGAGTGATTTGCACTTGTCCGTCCGTCCGTCTGTCACAGCCTTATAACTTCTGAATTACTGAACGTAATTACTTCAATTTTAGATATGATATGTAAACCGATGGCCTCCAGCCGAAAATGGCTTAAAAAGTTATAAAAATCTTTATTTCCGGGGGGCTCCCATACGAAATGGGGGGCTTTCAAAGTGGAGATTGTATTCGAGGCTAGATTTCTAAAACCACTTTGTTTTAAAACTTGAAACTTACACATAATTTGAGTTATATTCTGTACTTGAACAACAAATACTAAGATTAGATAAATATTATAAAGAAACGAAATTATTTGAGTTTTAATGGGCATCAATGTTTTTAACAAAACTTCACTATACTGTTACTAGATGGCGCTGTCTTTAATATTGTAAATATGATTGACGTCATCAGATTCGGCGCGTTTTAATTACAATATAATATAGTTAAAACTACCTTAAGGGAATTATGGGATACCGCGAGGTCTCAGTTCGGGGCGAACCACTAGTTTATTTGTTGCTACTTTCAGGAGTCTACCAGCTTGGTTCGGGTGGTATCAATGGTGGCTTACTTGACGGTTATGATGCTACAAGTGTTCATTTATTGTTATCAAGGAAACCAGCTTTTTGATGAGGTACCAAATCAGTTTCAAGTTCTATGTGGATTCTAAAATTTAGTCCCAACACTGGCTTCAATACTGTTCGTCAAACATTTGGATGCTATAAAAAGAATTGGCCATAACACTTGTGCCAACGTTTGTGTATGTTGTTGCCAATACTCGCATTTCATCGAAGTTATTGAGATTTGTTGGGTCCATAGTTCGGTTGAAACAAAACAGTGTTGGCAGACAACCCACAAAGTAGACCGATGACATCAAACGACTCGCAGGGAGTCGTTGGGATACAGACGGCGCAAGAACGAGACCTGTGGAAGTCCCTGAAAGAGACCTTTTTTCAGCAGTGGACGTCTATCGGTTGATAAAGAAGAAGAAGAAGACGAACATATACTATACATACATTAATGAAAAATGAAAATGAAAATGTAAATATTTGACCGAGCGAAGCGAGGTCTCTGAGTTTACTAGAGCGATTTGCACTTGTCCGTCCGTCCGTCCGTCCGTCTGTCAGAGCCTTATAACTTTTGAATTACTGAACGTAATTACTTCAAATTTAGATATAATATGTAAACCGATGGCCTCCAGCCGAAAATGGCTTAAAAAGTTATAAAAATCTTTATTTCAGGGGGGCTCTCATAGAAGCGAATGCGGAGAAATTTTTTTTTATTTGCGATTCATAGGTTTTCTGTGTATCATTTTAAAGATAATTTGGAACAGAGTACAACCGTATTTTTTTTTTAATTTTTTTCCTAAAATTGACGAAATGGGGGGCTTCCAAAGTGGCGATTTAATACGCTCGCTTGAAGACGCTCTCTGGGAAAATTTTCTATATATTTTCAAGTTCTACTTATTTTCTTACTTCACTTGTATCCTGTACTTGAACAACAAATACTAAAATTATATGAATATTATAAAGAAACGAGATTATTTAATTTTTAATGAGCATCAGTAAATTTCACATAGCTTCACAATAATGCTAATAGATGGCGCACTCCATACACACATAACTATTCCATGGAACTAGGACTACTAGGAGTTACGACTACGATCTATCCCAAAAACAGTTTTGCGTCGACTACTATTATTTAGGTACATAATATCATATTATTCAATTAAAATTATTCTTTAGTTAAATATCAAACTTCAATAATTTGAGATTTCGGGTTCATTAAATTATGTGATTATAAAGGATTTAAATAAAAACTTGATGGGTTCGGCACGATTTCGTGTCGTCCGACTGCTGTTACCAAGTTAAGTTACGTTAAGCTAAGTTGGGCCCAATTTATTAAGCAATTAATTTGGGCCAAATTAATTGCTGCATTTTGTATATTTTCTATTCGCGTCGATAGATGACGATTTGTACAGATGCCCCTAACCCGTTTTCGCTCGTTACACTAGCGGCACGCTATGATGGCCGGTTTGACACATTACAATAGTGATGTGGAATGTCAATTTATTCTCGAACAAAAAACAATTAAGTTTTGTTTTTGTACCTGATTAAATAGGTTTAATAAAACAAAAATGTATATGTTTATTTAATTTATTTGAACGAACTGAATATTTGAATGAAAATGAATATACATACTTTATATGTACACAAGAAACATATGAATACAAAAGATACCAAAAAAGGTGCCACAAAAGGCCATAATTAATCAGATTCGTCCATACTACTATTTTCACTGTCGTCACTGCTATCATCACCTACATTAATAATTATATGTTCGTTTTCTATAATATTATCTATTTTCACATCTCTTTCATAATCTTCCCTTATTAATTTAACAGTTCTATTCACAACCTTTTCCCAGTCTCCTTTAGTCACATGTTCACAAGCTTCTTCTAATAATTTTAGCATTTTTTTTGTGGTAAATGGGGGTTCTGTATTGTGTCTTGCAGCATATCCCTTAATTTGAGCCCACACCAACTCAATCGCATTATACTCACAATGGTAAGGCGGTAACCGTATAACTCTGTGCCCATGTTCTAATGCTATTTCGTCAATGACGTATCGGATCTTGGTTGGTTTGTTTTCTTTTAAAAGACGTACTAATTCCGCTTTTAACATATTCATGTTTGCATCTACGCCATTTTTACGAAGCCATGCGACGATATCAGCTTTCTTTTGGGATTGGGCAGGTGGCTTGTCTATTTGCATCGAGTGGTATGGGGCGTTGTCCATAATTGTATACATTTTAGAAATCAATTTAATAAATAAATTTTGAGTCCTAAACCTAAAACTACATTCGATAAAATTTATGAATCTCTGAACATCACTATCGTCAATAAAGTAATACAATTATTTCCTTCAAAGTCGTTATCAATTAATACGGAACTTCATGAGCGGACAAACGTCAAACCGGCCATCATAGCTTGCCGCTAGTGTAGTATACCTACATAATAATTCAATTTTTTCACTGACGTTCCCTTACCTTTACGGGCTACCTATGATAAGTTAGGTGATGATTACTGTCAACTTCTTTATCACGATCCTGTACGGGACATCTAAAAGGACATTGGGACGGATGTTAGGACTTAGGATTGTGTTTTGGAGCTACCTACGTAAAGAGACTCCTACATAGGGGATGATTTAGGTATGTTTGGTGAAAACGGGCATAATAATAATAATGTCAGTTTTGGTCGTCATGTATCGATTGAATGAATAATCATGGGATACCGTTACCGCGAGGTCTCAGTTCGGGGCGAACCACTAGTTTATTTGAACAACAACTGTAAGTATTATTATATTATAGGTACATAATACTATAAGGTTTACAGGTCTCTCTAATTAATAGTTTCGCTATCAACCACATAAGCGTTTAGCGTAGCTTGTGTCTGCAGTTGATAGCTAATTACCCTCTAGTCACTGAATATATTATAACTAGCTGATGCCCGCGACTTTGTCCGCGTGGATTTAGTTTTTAAAGTCCCTCGGGAACTCCTTGATTTTCCGGGATAAAAAGTAGCCTAGATGTTGACCCGAGTTATAAGCTACCACGGTATAAAATTTTGTATAAATCTGTGCGGTAGTTTTTACGTGAAAGAAGGACAAACAAACAGACAAACAGACAAAAAAAATTTAGCTTCTGTTTTGATATCTGTATATGTCTGTATCTTGAACACAATTAGAAGCAAAAACCCTTTTTTAACTCTATTTCATGTACAGAATTGGTTTCGTTTCTGTTTTATTATATGTATAGATTTTAAAAGACGGTCTAACTAATATTTTCTTATAAAGTTATACTATATCTTATTTTGGTGTTATTATGTATGTGTATGTGAAGTGTGAGTGATGTAATATGTGTGTATGCATGTGTGCGTGTGTATCTGAGTATGTATGATTTTGCAAGGTGTATATTATTTGCTAGATATCTGAAGATTTTAACAGCTTTTCTGTATCCTCATAATTTAGTTTTGCCAAAATTTTTGTCGTTAATATTTTTAGGCCCACTTGCAAAGACGCCGAGTTAGTTAACCCAGGGGCCAGGAATAAATTTGTAATTTTGACAGAAGCTGTATACGCAATCTGTCAAATCCGTCCTTTTAACCCAGAGTTAGCTGCTAACTCTGGGTTAAGACGTTTCTGCAAGCGCGCCTTACTTGTTATAATAACATAGGCAGGGTCATCATCAGCAGCAATCCATCAATGGCTCACTACTGAGTGCAGGTCTCCCCTCTCAGAGAAGGGTTATAGGCCATAGTCCACCTCGCTGGCCCAATGCGAATTGGTGGACTTCACACACCTTCGAGAACATTATGAAGATCTCAGATGTGCAGGTATCCTCACGATGTTTTCCTTCACCGTTGAAGCAAGTGATAGTTAATTGCTTAAACGCACTTGACTCCGAAAAGTCAGAGGTGCGTACCCGGGATTGAACCTGCGACCCCCGAATAGGAGACCACAGTCCTAACCACTAGACTATCACTGCTGTCAAAGGCAGGGTAAAGATCATGAATTGTCGACAGAGTGAAGCGGTTTCCACAGCAGCGTACATGGCTCCCTGGTACACGTGCAGCGTTCCGGTACGCCGGTCGCTGCTGCTGCTGATGACCAGGACGCGTCTCGCCACCAAGCTCACGGCTGGCGGGTTCACGCAACTATCCCTAGCCACTTTTATGGCTGTACGTCTCTTGTGTGATATACTTTTACTTTTCACATACTAGATGTCGCTGAATGAAGTTCAAGCGCGCTAACGGAGTAGGTACTCATGGAAGAACCGTAATGCCTATTGAAATCGTGTATAATTCAGTCCCTCGCGCGTCGCCTGAGGCGAAATAGTTTTATTGAAAACTTCCTTAATCGAGTAACTCTATTTATTGCTCTCATTACAATTTAAGAGATACATCTTACAAACTAATAAACAGTGGTAACAGTGGTAGACTCATCGAAGATTCAAAAGCACTTGTAAAAAAGTTTATTTGAATAAAAAACATTTCTATTCTATTCTATTCTAATCTTACGTACGTCATACATACTACACAACCGAATCGAGGTGCAAAACTGAGTGATTCACGCAGCTGTCCCTATCAACTTAATGGCTCATTTCATTCTATACATACTAGATGTCGCTGCACGATGAATTATCTCGCTAATGGAGTACCTACTTATGCTTGAGAGGTTCGACACTAAAGTCATGGAGACATCCCTTGAATTCCTGACGATAGCTGAAAGAGAATGGCCATGAAATGGGAAAGCCATGACTTCAAGGGTAAACTAACTCCAGTCCATTCATCAACTAATTTTCTCAGCCGAAGCACAGTCTGATCGAGATGAGAAGCTGTCTATGCAGGGAGTAACGGGAAAGTAACACTATAGAGTGAAAGAGTTTCTACTGGTACTCGAATTATAGTAACCGGGTATCAATCACTTTGTAGATAGACGTGCCACTTTTTTTTTTATTCGATGACAAGCTAGTCCTTGACTGCGATCTCACCTGATGGTAAGTGACGATGCATTCTAAGATGGTAGCTAACTTGGAAGGGGTATGGCAGTGAACATTCAACCCATACCCCTAATCGGTTTCTACACGCCATCGTGCCGGAAGGCTAAATCGCTTGGCGGCACGTCTTTGACGGTAGGGTGGTAAATAGCCACGGCCAAAGCCTCCCACCAGACCAGAGACAATTCAGACATTATAAATTCCCAAATTGACCCCGCCGGGAATTGAACCCGAGACCTCCCAGTTATAAGGCAACAGCGCTCACCACTGAGCTAGGGAGGTCGTCAAACTTTTCTCTTGTTTTATAGGTACTAGATGTCGCTGACAATGTCTAGACTCTAGAATCCTCCCAGTATAAATAAGGAAAAACCAATTTAGGTAATATAGGTATAATTATTAATTTTAACGCAAGGCTGCTTAATGTTGTTAATGACTTATTAATTCAGTAGGTACGATGGTATGAGTAAAGCAAAATAATAGACATTAGATATTTTTCTTACAGATTATAAAGGCGTCATACTCATTCTTCACGGTACTCAAACAAGTGGAAGAAAATTAGAAGAAAAATAAAGTAGTTTTATTAACTACACAGTTACAAATTAAGGGACGTAATCATATTATTTTATATATAAAAAATACAATAGATACAATATAAGTTTATTTATAATAATCAAAAGTTATTACCAAAATTTAAAAATTATTATATTTTTGAGTAAGTATATTTTAAAGGGGTAATAATAAATATACGATAGTTTTCAAAATAGATACTGCTGTGTGTTCTGCCTATTGCACATGACGTCATGATGACGTATACTAGTTAAGTACTATTGATTTCACGGTGAAAAGGTGTGTTTATCACGCCATAACCCATAGCTTTATCTCCGATATAAGGTATACCTTGACTTGATCATTAAATGTAAGATAAGGTAGATTTATCTATAAGGTCATACGTTTGAAAATTATCAACTTATGAGTGGTACAGCGGTGATAGATTTGTGGTTAAGTCTTTAGAATCTTCTTTGGGAGTCCGGGATTCCAGGCACCCTTACTTATAGGAGATGTTAGCCTTTAAAGTAATTAAATATCACTTGCTTCAACGGTGAAGGAAAACATCGTGAGGAAACCTGCACACCTGAGAGTTCTTCATAATGTTCTTGAAGGTGTGTGAAGTCCGCCAATTCGCGTTGGGCCAGCGTGGTGGACTATGGCCTATAACCCTTCTCTGAGAGGAGACCTGTGCTCAGTAGTGATGGGTTGCTAATGATGAATGATGATGATGATTCTTGAGTAAACCAACAAAGAAACACGCCGGAGAGTCTTCATAATGTTTACAAACGTGTCATCGTGTGCAATCCATTAACTACTGAGCGCAAGTCTCCTCTCATAGAAGGGTTAAAGGCCATAGCCCACAACACTGCGCGCTGGCCCGATGTGAATTGGCAGACTTCACACACCTTCGAGAATATAATGGAGAACTCTCAGTCGTGCAGGTTTCCTCACGATGTTTTTCTGTTGAAGCATGTGATATGATCTTAATTGCGTAAACGCACATAACTCCGAAAACTCAGAGATGCGTGCCCGGGATCGAACCTGTGACAACCGATTAGGAGACCGCAGTCCCTAACCACTAGTCTGTAACTGATGTGTGTAAAATCTACCAATCCACACCTTCACCAGCGTGGTAGAGTATGACTTAGAAGGGTGAGAAGTCGCTAATTATGGGCCTCATAAGAAGGCTCAGGGTCACTCAGCGAGCGATGGAGAGAGCTTTGCTCTGTATATCCCTGCTATATCAAATCAGAAATGAAGAGATCCGTAGGAGAACCAGAGTCACCGACATAGCCCAGCAGTCGCGAAGCTGAAGTGGAAATGGGCGGGGCACGGTCGTTGGGGTCCCAAGGTGCTGGAGTGATTCCCGCACCGGGAAACGCAGTGTTGGCAGACCCCCCACTAGGTGGACCGACGACATCAAACGAGTCGCAGGGAGCCGCTGGATTCAAGCGGCGCAAGACCAAAGCCTGCGGAAGTCCATGCAGGAGACCTTTGTCCAGCAGTGGACGTATATAGGTTGAAAAAGAAGAAGAAGAAGGGTGAGAAGGGTTCTCATTAGTCAGTCTCAATCTGAGAGGAGACCAGGATGGTTGAGTTCATGTTGAGTACATACTTTCATGTTGAGTTCATGTTGAGTTGATAAAGAAATATAATATCTCTAAAATAAGCTTAAGTTCAACTCACGAGCCTATTCGGATTTCACTTTTGCTTGTGGATGTATAGAATTATAAATTTTTCGCAGATTATTGTACTCTACATAACCGTTATGTTCTTGTATCATTGCACTCATGTTTTAACGGTATCAAAAAATATTGGCCATTCATGTCTGTACGTAGATACGAGTATATTCTGTGACGTAGGCATTAAATTACTCACAAATTGCCGACACGGATGAGGTGGCGGGCAGTTCAGACGTGCGAATTCTTACCGCGCGATTTGAACAGCAGTAAAATGTAGGAACCAGGAAGTCGCAAGATCGTGGCAAGCAATCAAAAACATCAAAAGCTTTTGATGGGCTTGCAACTTTCTGAACTACGATGTTCAAACTCTTCTCAATTGTGAAGTGTTAAGGTTGATTATACGGGTCTGCCCGCGTAATTCAACTTTAATTTGGTTTTTCGCAATTTGTAAACGAATACAACAAAGTAGGCTTATGGCGTTCTAATTGCGCCAATGGAATTATCATCTTCAGAGGGTTACATAAAAATCTTTACTTGAAAGTGACCAGTTTAAGAAATTAAACAAATTATCGAGTTGGACGTGAGTTACTCACAAATTAGTCAATATTCTGACTAATTTTTTAAACTAGACACTTTTAAGTAAAGATTTTGATTAAAACCTGTGAAGATGATAATTCCATTGGCGTAATTAGAATGCCATAAGCCTACTTTGTTGTATTAGTTTACAAATTGCGAAAAACCAAATTAAATTTGAATTTCGCGGGCAGACCCGTATAATCCACCTTAAGTGTGACCTACCTACTAGAGCCTCGTAAACCCTTCTCATTTTGAGAGCTTAGATTATTAAACAAATCGCAGAAGACTCAATTATTTGAGAACTAGGTTTTGCCCACGCCTTCGCTCATGTTAAACGATTTTTCAAACCCCTTTTTTATCCCCTTGAGGCTTGAATTTTCAAAAATCCTTTGTTAGCCTACGTCATAATACCTTTGTAAAAAAATCAAAATTCAGAATTCAGAATTATTTATTTCACGTAGGCCAACCTGTGGCTCTTATGACACGTCAAGACTCTACCACCGGTTCGGAAAGCGGATACTGCTGAGAAGAGCCGGCAAGAAACTCAGCAGCTGCTCTTTTCAAAATAATCATTTTACAATATTATTATGCAGCTATTACATTGTAATAAGTTTTTTATACTATCTTGTGGCAGCCGGATGCCAAGCCGATTTAACCCATGCAACTTTGTTACAATAAAATATAATATTTCCACAATGAGGGCAAGTTCCAAAAAAAAGTAAGTACTACAATTCAATTCATGTTAAGACGGCCAGACAGAAAGCAGCCCCATTCCCGCCGGTGGACCCGTTCACGAGCATGACGCATGATCCAGCCGATGTATGCCAAATCCGTCCAGTGGTTTGAGCTGTGATCAGTCAGTCAGTCAACCAGTCAGTCAGTTAGTCACCTTTTCCTTTTATTGTATACCTATTTAGAGATTATGATGCGCTTTGATGGCGCTTTAGACTTTTAAACTTAGTTTTCACACTTGTATCACGATTTCATGATTAGTTCTCGGTAGAATATCCAATGGATCGTACAAACTGCTTCGCTTAAGCGTTTTTGCGTAAATACGTTAGACAAATAATTGTAAAGTAAAATTTCGGATATATCACTTTCATAAACCATGAGTAAATAAACACAGAGGTTAAGCTTCTAAAGACTATGCAAAATTCATACCTATTTTGGTAGGGTTGTAAGATTATAAGATAAATTGTTAGAATATAATGAATCTGTTACAATCATGAAGGCCATGACATTATTTCTCTATTAGGTTATAGGTATTTCTCTTACTCTTATCTGTATGGTGTTCAAGTTAAATTTGGCGGATGTAATTTATTTTGTTGTATTCATATGGTTGAAAATAAATTAAAGATATATTCTAAAGTTAATATTATGTTTTTCATTGAGTGAAAATAACAGATCGCACGTTGTAACCCTGAACTTGTTATTGTCCTAGGCGTAATCTGGTTTTTCTTCTCGGAGCACGCACGCGATAAGCCGCGCTGCACATATTATAAACGCTATATACTAGTGTCATCATCATCATCATCATCAATAGCCTATATCAGTCCACCGCTGGACTAAAGGCCTCTCCGAAGGGGAGGGTTTGCCCATAATCACCACGCGGGGCAGACGGGTTGGTGATCGCAGTAGATGGTAGTAGTAGCACATATACTAGTGTACAAGTAATAAACTATACCCATGTAAAAATGCTCTGTTGCTGCATGATTGAAGGACAAATCTAACAACGAACAAACACATTTTCCTTCAATCAGGGCACAATAGAGCTACGGATAGACGTGATTTTGTGCATGGGCATAGTTGACTACCTGGAGAGTGGCATAGTCTACTTTTTATCCCGGAAACATCAAACAGTTCCCGAGGGATTTTAAAAACAAATCCGCAGGCATCAGCTAGTTGTTAAATATGCGGCCTGAAATCGTTCGATCTCCGTCCGTTGCAATATTGTTTTGTCCCACTCCTAACACTAACATATCTAAAATTCTAACTAATCTCTGCCTTTAAGGTGGAAGGCACGCTTCTGCCCGCGAAATTCAAATTTAATTTGGTTTTTCGCAATTTGTAAACTAATACGACAAAGTAGGCTTATGGCATTCTAATTGCGACAATGGCAGTATCATCTTCACAGGTTTATATAAAAATCTTTACTTGAAAGTGTACAGTTTAAGAAATTAATCAAAATATCGACTAATTTGTGAGTAACTCACGTCCAACTCAGTATTTTGATTAATTTCTTAAACTGGTCACTTTCAAGTAAAGATTTTTATGTAAACCTGTGAAGATGATACTGCCATTGTCGCAATTAGAAGGCCATAATCCTACTTTGTCGTATTAGTTTACAAATTGCGAAAAACCAAATTAAATTTGAATTTCGCGGGCAGACCCTTGTCTTCCACCTTAAGTAATTTATACCTTATCTAATTTCTGCCTAACAGCACGGTTGAAGCGTTGCCTCTGGTTGGCTATTTGTACACGTGTTCATATCGCGTACAGGTACGTTCTAATATTGTCGCTGCCTCCCACGAGACTCGAGTTTAATGTGAACAAGCAGTTATAGACGTTATAGTTCGCAGTGCAGTATTACAGTTCAGCGAATGCTTGAACAAGAACAAGTCGTGGGAATTGGGATCGCAGTTATTGTTGCTTTATACTTAATTTATAGCTCACGAATTTTTACGCAAAGGTTATTTTTTTAATAGTGTTTATAAACAAAGTGATATAATTTTTGGTAAGAACTCTATTATACATTTGATTGTCTATTCGTCTATTGCCATTTTAACCCTTAGATCATTCATTGACCTCCCGAAGAAAAACAACGTGATCTTTCTACTAATCTTCTAATATATAAAATTCTCATGTCGCGGTGTTACCAAACTCCTCCGAAACGGCTGGACCGATTTTTATGAAACTTTGTGTGCACATCGGGTAGGTCTGAGAATCGGCAAACATCTATTTTTCATACCCCTAAATGATAAGGGTGAACCACCCCTGAATATTTTTGTTGGCGTTACGAAGTTCGTTGGGTCAGCTAGTATTAGTTATAAATGCGAAAGTTTGTGAGGATGGATGTCTGTTACTCTTTCACGTTACAACTAATGCACCAATTTGGCTGAAATTTGGAATGAAGATAGCTCATACCCAGGATTAACACATAGGCTTTTTATCCCGGAAAACTACAGAGTTCCCGCGGGGTTTAAAAAACTTACGAAGTCGCGGTCATCATCTAGTTATATTATAAGGTTGGCCGCTTTTTCCGTGTGTGCGTTATTGTGTCTGTGTGTCTGTCTGTTGCATCGTAGCTCAAAAATCGGATGGACCGATTCAAATGCAATTTTTCATTTACATATTGTGTAGTAGATCTTATACCAATAATTCTTACTCATATTAAGCATTTTTAATATGAGAAACACACTTTCGCATTCGAAAGTGTGTATGTTTGTTAGGTTTGTCCTTCAATCATGCAGCAACAGAGCATTTTTACATAGCTGGTATAGTTTAGACTTGAAGAGTGACATAAGCTGCCTTTTATCCCGGAAACATAGAGGGTGCTAGCGGTATTTTGAAGCTGCTTTTTATCCCGAAAAACAGAGGGTGCTCGCGGTATTTAATAAACCTAACTACACGTGGACGAAGTCGCGAGTACAAATTAGTTGCTTATATAATAATATAAAAAATTCTTCTTAAGCAACCGACTTCAAACTGCCACTTTACTACATTACACACACACTATACAAAGTATTGATCACCAACCCGTCTGCCCAGCGTGGTGATTACGGGCAATCCCTCCCGTTGGGAGAGGCCTTTAGTCCAGCAGTGGACTGTTATAGGCTATTGATGATGATGATGATACAAAGTATATAATTTATTGTTGATATTTAAAAAATCGCTCGACCGATTTCAATAAAGTTTATATGGGACCACCTGATGGGGAGTATACGCTTTCAAACGAAAAAAGGATTTCCCAAATCGGTTCACGCGTCTTCGAGTAATCGGTGGACATACATAAAAAAAAAGATTCCGACGAATTAAGAACCTCCTCTTTTTGAAGTCGGTAAAAAAGACTTTAAAAAGACTAATTCCTGATTGACTGACTGATTGACTGACTGACTTACTGATCCATCAACACACAGCCTAAACATAGGAGTTCGAAACTTGAAATTTTGACAATAGGTTCCTTTTAAGACATAGGCACCCAAGAAAGGATTTTTGAACTTTGTTAGTGGCGCGGGCGTTTGAAGTCGGTTTTGTTAAAAATATATTTTTCATCATACCTATTCGAAAAACGAATATTGGCTTCAGAGGATAGCGGGAGCAAAATTTAATTTTAACCCCATGGGACTTTTCATTTCTCTCTTCTGATTGGTCCGCGTTCATGCTCTAGCATACTAAAGCACTAACGCGGACCAATCAGAAGAGAGAATTCAAAAATGTGTCGAAATTCAAAAATGTTTGAGAAGCTGTTGTCTTCGATAAGTCACGTGATCTTTGTCGATTAGACATATACGCCCATATTTCATACATACTTACCAGTGTGTCATTCGGGGCCAAAATTTTTTGTTCTCGGGCGGCGTATATTGAATTCCTCGCTACGCTCAGGATTCTACTTTAGAATCCCTCGCTGCGCTCGGGAGTCTACTATAGAATCTTTCACTTCGCTCTGAATTCACAATAACGCCCTCGGGGAACAAAAAATTCCTTTGGCCTCATATAACACAAATAACTATTTTTTATGAAATTACTAGTGGATTTAGTTTTTAAAATCCCTCGGGAACTCTTTGATTTTCCTCGATAAAAAGTAGCATATTATGTCACTCTCCAGGTCGTGCGTAATCTGGAGAGTGACTAATCCTAATCCCTGTTGCGGCGTGATTGAAGGACAAACCAACAAACAAACACACTTTCGCATTTATAATATTAGTAAGGATATAATTGGTTTAAGATTGATCGACAAAAATACTTTCGCTTGTCATTTCGACTGGAAATAGATCAGTGGCATTGAATGTAAGTGTACCTACCTACCATAAAACTACAAAGTAAATGCAATGTCACAAAAAATCGGCCAAGTGCGAGCCGGGCCTCGCTCTTTTAGGGTTCCGTTAAAAAAAATTAAATTAAAAGATTTCCATCTACCCACCTACCCATTTTAATTTAATTTTTTTATTTTAATTTAATTTTTATTATTTGTTGTTATAGCGGCAATAGAAATACATAATATGTGAAAATTTCATCTGTCTATCTATTACGGTTTACGAGATACAGCCCGCTGACAGACGGACGGACGGACGGACGGACGGACGGACGGACAGCGTAGGCTTAGTAATAGGGTCCCGTTGGTACCCTTTGGGTACGGAACCCTAAAAAACTATGGTTAAACTAACCTTGAGTTGAAGGGCTTTACTATTTAAGTGAATTCTAAGAGATATTACGAGAAAATGTGTAGAAAAATTTTTAGTGCCAAACTCCTCAATAATTTATACTAAGCAGAATTAAAATGTCTGCAACCTTCGACAGATGTCCAAGTCTGCAACTAAGACTGTCTGCGGAGTACCCAACTCCTCAATAATTTATAGCAGAGTTTAAATGTCTGCAACTAGGACTGTCTAAACTACTACAACTACTACTAAAACTATTGCTACAATTACTACTACAAAAACTACTACAACTAATAAAAAAATTGTCCAAAAAATAAAAAAATAAATTTTTAAGGTGGGCCCAAATAAATTAAATAAATAAAAAAAACTTGAGAGGTGTCAAGGGACACCCGGATGGAACGAAGTTCCTTTCGATTAATTAGTGAAGGAATTGTAATAAACTAGTGGTGTCATCTAGTATTAAATTGATTAAGAGTGGGTGTGCGCTCGTTAACAGTAAACAGATTTGATTTTTACAGTAGTAGATCAAGTTTCAAGACCGACTCCTGTGGAAGTCCATGCAAGAGACCTTTGTCCAGCAGTGGACGTCTATCGGTTGTTAAAAAGAAGAAGAAGAAGAAGAACAAGTTTCAAGTAAGTATCATAAGTAAATCGTATCGTAAGTAAATTACATCATACTGCCAAGGGACGTGCTTGGGCAAAAACATAAAATGATGAAATTTGTTCGATAATAAAACATCGCGAAGTTAGGTCTAATTTTGAACCAATATTCATTTATTTTCAATGTGTTGCATCATATTACAGAGCCAAAATTTTTACATTAAATTCCGATTGATATTATCAAGAGAGTAGCCTAGCGAATTGAAAAGAAAATGAATATTTTACGAGTTACAAAGTATTTGGCGCTTACTACACTCCTATTCCGCGCAAAACGCTTTCTTTTGTCGCGCCTCACATTAGGTTGCGGCTATGTTTTATCTCATCGCGAAATCTGATTTTTTTTGGCGTTATACGCGTTCTTAACTACGATGAATTATATTTAGTTTATTTCTATTGCAGCAATGTTACAAAACCAAAGAGTTACTCTGGTTTTTTGACAGATAGCGTTAGTAGTACAATAACATTTTATCCAATTTATACAATAAAAAATTAGGGAAAAATTCCACATGTAGAAATTATTTAACATAAAATTGAAAATAGAAAATTCAGTCTGTCGAGCTGGGATTCGAACCATCGACTTGTAACTATTAAGCGACTGCCGAAGCCACTAGGCTACGAAGACCCAATATTGTACCGCGAAAATACCGAATACAATGCAAAATTCACATTCAACAAAAAAGTGTCGGTTTCAAAAATTAATGTGTCGGTACTCGGCCCCCTTCCGCACCGCGCGATAAGGAATTTACGTTCCAATATTTTTTTATCACTTAAGGGTTTAAAAAATAGTTTATGACTTATTCTCAGACCTACCGAATACCTACCTAATTTAATAAAAATCGGTCAATCCGTTTCGGAGGAGTTTGGTAACAAACACTGTGACACGAGAATTTTATATATCACTACATATTATTATAAAACAAAGTCCCCCGCCGCGTCTGTCTGTCTGTCTGTCTGTCTGTTCGCGATAAACTCAAAAACTACCGAACGGATTTTCATGCGGTTTTCACCAATAGATAGGGTGATTCACGAGGAAGGTTTTATTGTATATTTTGTTAAGGTTTTGTGTAAATTGGTTGAAATATGATGTTGTTGACAATGTCGGTAAAATTCAAGCCACCAGGAAGCTATCATCGAAAACGCTGCCTAATCCCTTTGAGATATTTAACAAAACAATGTATGGTGCTGGTGGTGGAATAAGTCTTTACAGAAAAGTCCGCGATGGCATATACCTATCTTTTAAGGATAGCTTACTATACCCATTTTAACTTCTAAAAAAATGGTCACTTACTATGCGGCAATTGGAAATCTATTTAGACAGATACAGTATTAATCCTTATCAACTGAAATACGTTAGTTACTATAAGCATTTCATGCACATTATGCCATATAATTTAAATGAACATAATTATTAGGAGTTATCGCAAAATAAAAGCGAACGCGCGCCAAAATAAATACGCGCGCGGGTTTCAATCCGACGCGGACGCGCCGAGCTGTTGCCTATACTTCTATCATACCTACGTTCTGTGCAATATGCTCTTCAAGATAATCTATCTAATATCTATATATATATAATATATATAGTCTGAATCTCGGAAACGGCTCCAACGATTTTCATGAAATTTGGTATGCAGGGGGTTTCGGGGGCGATAAATCGATCTAGCTAGGTTTCATTTTTAGAAAAGGTCGTTTTATCCGTGTTTTCAGGCAATGGAAAACCCTTTACAATAAATATCATTAGAATACGAAGGTAAATTTCGCCATCATCTATCAATTCCCGATAGCTCGACGGTAAATCGGGCGGTCCCGAAACCAGAAGACCCCGAGTCCAAGACGATTATATTTTCCCCTATGGATTTTATTATTTTATTTTTAATATATAATTTCCAAAAAATAGAATTTACAAAAAAAAATAAAAAAATAACCGAGCTAACCACCCAGATATTATAACTTAAGGAACATTCGTCGTATTTCGCTTATCGTAGCATATCGTAGAGTAGGTACCTATCATTGTATGAACTAATTGTAGCACGCACTATCCGGCGCCGGTTCGACTAGCGAAGACTCGAAGTCGTACCATGTTTCCACACGTCTCGTGTAAATCAAGGCTGTACAAGTGTAAATTAAAAATTTTATTTTTAAATGCAAGCTTTTAGTAGCTACATCATTAGACTCTGGATATCATCTAGGATCAGAGTACTTGTTATGAAGAATCAAACGAGCCCAAACTCGATGGGGTTACGTCGTTTTATTACAGAGTTCCGATAGCCATCTTCCTTCTCTATCATCAGATCAGCTCCATGTCACAATAATATTGCATTGTCATCCGATTTACACATAAATGCAAAATTTCAGCTCGATCAGAAACCGGGAAGTGGGTCTAATTCATCTTGCAAGATTTGACCTAAACAAACAAATAAATAAATAAACTGGTCAAGCTAAATAAAAGCTTGTAAAAATAAATAGTAAACTGGTCAAGCTAAAAAAACCCTGTAAATAACTCGAGTCTATTGACTTTCCTAGTTTCTTATGATTTCTCATTATTATTCAAATCATGGCAAATCAACAGGTCGTTGTTCTATATTATTTTAGTTGTACTTAGTATAAATTCCGAAGTGTCTTGTTTTTTATTTACCTTTCTATGCCTCAACTAGGTATTCAACCGATTTTAATGAAGTTTAGTGCAAAGTCACGCTGTGGTCTTATGAGTGGGAAGACTCAGGATCGATTCAGGAGTAAGAATACTTATTAGCACAGTATAGTGATATTAGTAAGGATCTAAACAGTATCTTTGGCCGGTGCTAGTTTCAAAATTCAAAATCATTTATTTCACGCAGGCCAACCTGTGGCTCTTATGACACGTCATTATTCTACCACCCGGTTCGGAAAGCGGTTTCTGCTGAGTTACCGAACTATTTAGCGGTCCGATAATATGCTACACCAAAACCGATGGGGGTTTGTGCTTCATAAAAACCGTCATACCCATTCCAAATTAACCAGTTTCCATCGTATACTGCGTTGTCAATTACCACCAGGTAAGTTCGCAGGAAAGGACTAACTTGTAGAAGAAAGCAACTTGAAACTGCAAACTCATCCCTCTGATAACAATATAATAATGATACCTTCGAGTCAGGGCTGAGAAATATTGGGGTCCCAAAGTACTTGAATGGTGACCTCCTGAAAACGTTTGAAGACCACATCTCCCCTTCCCCAACTAAGGCTTAGATCTATAGTGTATTCTGGCTCTGCTCAAGACTCTACACAGAGCAAAAATGAGACAAAATAATAAAATAAATATGTCTAAGGGTAACGCGTACATCGATGGTAACGCGCCACGAGAATTTGTCTACACATTTACTCGTGAAAACGGGTGAGAAAATTTTCTGGTGGCGGGGTGGCGCGCATGCTAACTGGACATACCTAAATCTGTCTCGTATTAACTCAGTCTTGAGTCTGAGCTGAGTGAGAGTGTCATCTATAGATCTCGGCCTAGGACGGTCAGTCTCAAGCGAGTCACCGGTAGCCGCTAGACACATACATATCTACGACACAAAATCGTGATCTGTGGCGATTCTTGCAACAGACATACCAGTGCCACAAGTATAAGTTGGCGGTGGAACTAATTCGGTCATCAAATTTTTATACGCCATGGGCATCTTGAAAATTCACTATTGGATTACGTTGTGTACGTTTATGGTGTAAATTAAAAATGTTTTTTCCCAAATTTAGTCTCATGTTCTATACAATCGCAATGTTGAGCACAGTGGCGCACAGCCGCGCCTAGTTATACTTGTCGCACTGTAGTCTGTAAGTCAGATGTGGACACGTCTTTCGTATGACGATGAGCCGTCAGCTGCATGTTATGATCAAATCAAAGTCGATAGAGTCAACAGTGCCAAATAAAGCGAATAAAAATTTCCTACATAACAATGATGATCAATCAAGGTTTCTTAAAAAATTCTGTTTAAGGAAAGTGATTAATAAATTAAAACAAGACAAAAGTCGGTAGGACTCAGGAGATGATAGGTGGACTAAAACCGTTATCAACTGGTAAACTTTGAATTCTAAGAGACCTGGATGGCCATTCAAAAGATGGGAGGACCTTAGCTATATGATTTTGCCCCGGTCACCCCCACATCTTAAAGGGTTCACAACAACAAGTGGCACTCGTCACCAGTGTTTAGTTGTTTACGTTTTTATTAAATTGTGACGTCATTAGAGTCACGTGACCCACATGTAGTCAAAGGACTCTACCGCGGCACAATATTATTGGAACGAAGTTCCTTTTTGGACAGTTTGGCGGATGGAGGCTGGGCCAAAAAGTATAAAAGTTTTCCGTCACGACACTAATTGTTGTCTTCGTATATTAAACACGTTCCATTATAGCTTTGATGGTGTAGCGGATAAACGAAGGAGTGACACTATCGGTTCGGGGGTTCGAATTTTTTATATTATTTATTTAATAAAAGGCACTTCGTTCCCAACGAATTTTCCACGACACTCACTCATTATTATTTATTTGAACGTTTATTTCTCAATTTTTATTAAACATATTGATATTTATGACGAAATAAATGTTTTGTTAGCTCCAAAGTACATATATACGTCAATGGTTAGCTCTAAGATACCATTATTGACAATAAGACGATGGTTTTTGACTCCCGCGGGATCTCTTTACTTTTCCGAGAAAAAAAATAGCCTATGTGCTATCCTGATGACGTATTTAAAGCTATTAAATTGTGAAATTTCTGTCCAGTAGTTTTTGCGTGAAAGAGAAACTTTCGCATTTATAATACGTAACGTAGGTAATAATAAACACGTAAGTAAATCTTACACTAACCCGTAGGTAGTGGGATTGCGATGGGTTGCGAATCATTCATCATTAGCAACCCATCAACGGCTCACTACTGAGCGCAGGTCTCCTTTCAGAGAAGGGTTATAGTCCACCACGCTGGCCCAGCCCCAATGCGAATTGGTGGACTTCACACACCTTCGAGATCATTATGAAGAACTCTCAGATGTGCAGGTTTCCTCACGATGTTTTCCTTTACCGTTGAAGCAAGTGATAGTTAATTGCTTAAACGCACTTGACTCCGAAAAGTCAGAGTTGCGTACCCCGGAGCGAACCTGCGACCCCCCGAATAGGAGACCACAGTCCTAACCACTAGGCTATCACTGGGGTTGCAAATGGGATTAATTAAAGTTGAATTAATTATTTTCAGTGTAAGAACGGAAATGTCAGTGAAACGAGCGCTGTATCCGGCGTTGAGTTTACTCAGTCTAGTGCTAGCTTTTAAAAGTACTAAGGATGCCTGCTACTGGAGAGGCAAATGCATGTACGACCAGTATGGTACCGTGACCCCATACGACAGCGTCCGCGGAGACCTGAGGGACCAAATAGAAGAGGGCGGTAGGTACGATTCAAGTTGGCCGTTGACGACCCTTAGAATAGAATAGAATAGAATAGAAATATTTTTTATTCAAATAAACTTTTTACAAGTGCTTTTGAATCGTCTGACTCTACCACTGGTTCGGAATGCCCTTTCTGCCGAGAAGAACCAGCAAGAAACTCGGCGACTGCTCTTTTCAAAACAAGTTTAAAATACAATAGATACTATGCTATGTATGCAGTGTTTTCACAATGAGGGAAGTTCCAAAAATGCATACGTCGGAATCTTTTTTTTAATTTATGTCCACGGATTACTCGAAGACGCCTGAACCGATTAGGAAAATTCTTTTTTGTTTGAATGGGTATGCTCCCCAGATGGTCACATATAAATTTTATCGAAATCGGTCGATCGGGTTTTAAAGCGGGCGCGGGAGTTTGAAGTCGGTTTTTTAAAAATATTTTTTCCTTAGACGGTAAACAAACAGAATTCTTCCTTAGATGTTTTAAACGGTAAACAAGTATTAGTGTTTTCTCGCAGAAATGAGTAGGGTCTTCTCACTACCAGTGACTCACTACAGTTCTCACTACTGTCTTCATGGTGTTATTAGCTTATTAGTGAAAAACCAAACTCAAGAACGTCCTAAGCACCCGGCTACATCCGTCGCTTACGGGGGTTTTCGAGACATTTTTTGTGATATGTTTTAGGCCCGATTTCACCAACGTAATTTATGTCTTATCTGAGCGTTTTGTTATTAAGGCAGATTTTCAATACAAAAACTGTCAAAATATGACGCTCGGATAAGACTTATTTTTCGTTGGTGAAATCGCCCATAAGACAATATTATTATATTATTATATTAGCGAAGTATATAGCCTAGTGGTTAGGACTGTGGTCTCCTATTCGGGGGGTCGCAGGTTCGATCCCCGGTACGCAACTCTGACTTTTCGGAGTCAAGTGCGTTTAAGCAATCAAATATCACTTGCTTCAGCGGTGAAGGAAAACATCGTGAGGAAACCTGCACACCTGAGAGTTCTTCATAATGTTCTCGAAGAAATGTGAAGTCCGTCAATTCGCATTGGGCCAGCGTGGTGGACTATGGCCTATAACCCTTCTCTGAACGGAGACCTGCGCTCAGTAGTGAGCCGCTGATGGGTTGTTAATGATAATGATGAAATTATATTATGTTACTAGCTAAGGCCCGCGACTTCGTCCGCGTGGACATAACCCCTGCAGAGGAGTTTGCTCTTAGAATAACTATGTAGTCTTTGCTTGGTACCTACAACAAATATTCATCATCGACAGTTAACAAATCACCACAGTTTAGGTGGGCAGTAACCCTGCAGCATCAGGATTGAGAAATTAGAACCCGAAGTTTTTATGGGACCATTTCGCAAAGTTTTTGTATCGATTAAGAAAATATGCACTCAAATCGGTTTAGAAATCACGGAGATACTGACATATACATAGGTAGAAAAACACAATCTTCTTACATCTGTCAGTGAAAGTCCCGTCAAAATAGGTCCAGCCATTCACGCGTGATGTCGTGACCATGGGAAATAGGGATTCATTTTTATATAATACTAGCTGATGCCCGCGACTTCGTTCGCGTGGATTTAGTTTTTAAAATCCCGCGGGAACTCTTTGATTTTCCGGGATGCCTGTCACCCTCCAGGTTCTCAACTATACCTATCCAAAAAATCACGTCAATCCGTAGCCTTGTTGCAGCGTGATTGACGGACAAACCAACAAACAAACACACTTTCGCATTTATAATATTACTCGCGGCATTGTTAATAATGATTCAAAGAGAAAACATATCACTGATGATATTATCAATTACGTTTAGCTATCATTTTTATAATTGTCAAATTTTTTACCATACTTAACCAAAGACAAAATTACGTTTAGCTGTCATTTACGTTTTGTTATTCACTGTCATTTGCGTATTGTTATTCCATGTCAGATGCGTTTTTGTTATAGGTTTTATGGTGACTTGACGGAAACGCGGTCGAACGGGATAAAAAGTATCCTATGTCCGTCTCCTGGTTCTAAGCTACCTCTCCACCAATTTTCAGCCAAATCGGTTTATCCGTTCTTGAGTTATAAATAGTGTAACTAACACCACTTTCTTTTATATATATAGATCTGTCGTCAATAGAATGTCGTTATTAATTGACAGGTTGTGAAGTGGTCGGCATATGGTCGCTGCACCGGCACGGCAACCGCAACCCTAGCGCTGACGTCAACAAGCGCATCAGCGCGCTGCAGCACGACATGACGCAACACCTGCATGATCCTCACGCCAAAAGGAGACACAGCAAAATTTGTGCTCAGGTAATTTTTTTTTCGATGACAATATAGTCCTCGACTGCGATCTCACCTGATGGTAACGTGGAAGCGGGCTAACTTGGAAGGGGTATGGCAGTGAAAATTCAACCCATACGCCTCAAAATATTTCAGGCTGTTACCATAACGAGTTGCTAAATCTTAAGGTTATCTCAGGATTTACCATAGTTCGAGCTTTTACTGTAACATATTCATACCTATAATAAGAAGTTTATAAACCATTCTTATGAATTAAGTCTCCTTCTATTAGCCATAACTTTTTTCCACACAACGCTTTGAGATTACCTAAGCCCGCTATATAGATGAAGGCGTAGTATTCAATAATAAAACTTTTCCGATGACTTATCGCTTGCTAGGCTGGGGTATACCTTTCTGCCCGTCCTCCTTTGTTGGTAAATACAAATAGTAAAATAACCTTGGGAAGCAATGTTATCTTAGTGGTTAGGACTGTGGTCTCCTACTCGGGGGATTGCAGGTTCGAACCCGGGTTTGAACACCTCTGACTTTTCGGGGTCATGATTAAGTAAATATCACTTGCTTCAACGTTGAAAGAAAACATTGTTGGGAAACCTGCATATCTGAGAGTTCTCTATAATGTTCTCGAAGGAGTGTCATCATCATCATCATCATCATCAGCCTGTATTCGTCCACTGCTGGACATAGGCCTTTCCGAGAGCGCGCCACCAAACACGGTCCTCCGCCTTCCTCATCCAACCGCTTCCCGCCACCTTCTTAAGGTCATCGGTCCAACGAGTTGGAGGTCGTCCTACACTGCGCTTGCCGGTACGCGGTCTCCACTCCAGAACACGTCTGCCCCATCGGCCATCGGTTCTGCGGCAGATATGACCTGCCCACTGCCACTTCAGCTTGCTAATCCTCAGAGCTATGTCGGTCACTTTTGTTCTTCTACGAATTTCCTCGTTCCGGATTTTATCCCTGAGAGAGATTCCCAACATAGCTCGCTCCATAGCGCGCTGAGCGACTTTTAATTTGTGAACGAGGCCCACCGTCAGTGTCCACGTTTCCGCTCCATACGTCGAAGGAGTGTGAAGTCCGCCAATTCGCATTGGGCCAGCGTGGTGGACTATGGCCTATAACCCTTCTCTCAGAGGAGGCCTGCGCTCAGTAGTGAGCCGTTGTTGGGTTGCTAATGATGATGATGAAAATAATCTTGAATAAAAATCATTTCCAGGATATGGAGGACCTGATGAAGTGGCAGTGGAACACCACCCAGGAGATGTCACCCGCTTACCTCACTGGGACCGGCTACGAGGAGGTTTACCGGCTGGGTAGGAGGATGTCTAGTCAATACCAAAGGTAAGGAAATACCAAAGGTAAGGAATGCCAAAGGTAAGGAATTCCAAAGGTAAGGTATACCAAAGGTAATAATTTAGAAGCCTATATGATGCAACACCAGGTCTGGCTCATACTTTTTACAGAGAATAGACAATATTATGATGACCGATTTTGTAAAACGGTTGGATTATGTTTGGAAGTATCTGCTAATTCGAAAAAATAACTTGAAAAAAAAAAAAAGGTTTGTTAGACAAAATTGCCGTTTTAATATTCACGTAAAACCGCTCCACGGTGTCATGGCGTCGTTTACGGCGTCACCCTTAAGTTTTTCGATAGACGAATGATATTTACTACCAGTTTTTAGGGTTCCGTAGTAAACAAGGAACCCTTATAGTTTCGCCATGTCCGTCCGTCTGTCTGTCTGTCTGTCCGCGGTTTAGCTCAGAGACTATTGGTAGTAGAAATCTGTAATTTGACAAGGGTATAAATATCAATCACGCCGACAAAGTGGTGAAATAAAATTGTGAAAAATAATTTTTTTTAGGGTGCCTCCCCTACATGTAAAATGGGGATGAATTTTTATTTTCTCGTCTATCCCATAGTGTGGGGTGTCGTTGAATAGGTCTTTCAAAAATATTGTGGGTGTAGGAACACCATTTTTCAATTCAGGGAGCCGTTTGGGAAATATGATATTTTGAAGTGCTAAATTTTATTAGAGTCAAGTGTCCCCCCCCTCTGCCAGCTAAATGGTTGTATAAAGGACACAAGACAAAATTCACAGCAGTAGTATATATAATGAATTTTAAAGGAAAACTATCACGGCTAAGTAGGGTTCATCAGTTAAGGAGTTATATCTGTTTTTTCTAAGTTAGGTATTACACGTAGTGTAAGTTGCATATTTTGTAGTTTAATATAGTATTTAAACCATGGAACTCAAAATGTATTCAATATTCATAAATAAAATAGAAGCACTATCCTAGGTCAGCAATAATATTTGAGACTTTCAACTACGGAACCCTACACTGCGCGTGGCCCGACACGCACTTGGCCGGTTTTTTCATACTAGTTTGTCAAAGTTTGAAGATAAATGTGACGCATCGCTCTGCTTGGTTTTAAATCCAATATTGCCGATTGCTGTATTTTATAGTTTTATTTTATCAAAATAAATACGTTTTTATAATGCATGACTCCTATTTATATGAACAAAATATACTATTTAGCTTTATAGAGGGCAGTCACTAGTTTCCGCCTAAAAAGGCACCTGTTGAAGATTTTTATTTCACTTTAACGACAAGTTTCAAATCCTTTAACATAAATCAAAATTCTGGGGGCATTGGCAGTGCCCCTGCAAAGTCATGCAAAAACAAACAAAGGCACAGTCGTGTTGTCGTATAATGCTTTTCTCGAAGCCTTTAAGGACATTTCCGACGCCCTGTACCTACGTTCTGGATAAAGCTAGTAGGCCTGAATTTTTTGTGACCAAGTTACAGATTTGTCGGATGGGGGGCAGGCGAAAAAAATGTTAGAATTTTTAGTCACCAGTATTGTAGACGGTCCATAGCGCGTATGCTATTGGCTGTGCCCAGTCATAGGTGCACGCTTATTTATTACGAGATGGTTCTAACATGTGGCGAGAGATGGCGTTGTTTCTAAAAGGTAATGTTTTCATAATTAAAAAGAACTTCGTTCTGTTTAGACCGAGTGTTTTAGAGTTGTTGAGTTTAGAGAGTCACTCACGCATTTTTTCTTTTAATAGCTTCCTGAAGTCCATCGACGAGGTGTATTTCAGAGCGACGAACAGACAGAGGACAGCCGCTAGCCTCATGGCCTTCGTTCATGGAATGACTGACGGCACGCCGCTAGCAAACTTCTCCATGGGTATTATTCCATCTTTGGAAAAAGATGACCTCTTACGGGTATGTCCAGCTTTGGGATTGTATATAAATGATTTCCTCAGTGTGGCAGTTGTGTTGTCCGCTATTGCTGAAATTCGATTAACATGAAATTTCCTACCTTCATTCATCATTTAGGCGCAATTTAGACGGTGCCTCGTTCATCGTTTCGAAATTTTTTGCGTAAATGAACCGTCTTAATTCGCCCTAAGGGCTAATTTAGCTTTCGAGATTTTTGCTTTCATTTTCGAGTCTTCATCGAGAGTCATCGAAAATGAACCGTCTAAATTTGCCCTTAGGGCAAAGGGCCTTCGGGTGCATTTTCGCAAAAAATGTTCGCAAAAATGAAGGATGAACGGGACACCGTCTAATTTCGACCTTAGTTAAAAACATTTGCAACAGCGTTGCCCGTACATTTTAAAACGGTTTAATTTCTTTTTAGCCCTATGACAACTGTGAACGATACCAAGACGAGGTGATAAACGGTCAACTATTAGCCGATGAGCTGGCAGCTTATGATTCGAGTCCTGATTATGAAGCCGTGAGTATTCCTCTTTTCACGTTTTAAGCTTCGTACACGTCTCCCGAGTTAGGTCAGTCCATCGCATAGGTGAGGAAGTTCGCCTATGCGATGGACCGACCTAATTAAGTCTACTGTGTGCGATCCATTACACGAGTGTACCAGGCTGTCGGCAAGCAGGGAGAAGTGGCGAATGCTCGTAAGGGCAATCACATCGATGTCACTTCCTGATGACCACAACCGCTCTGCCAAGAGAATCACGAAGAAGAAGAAGTACTCCTTCCCACTAGGCCACTCAACCCTCCTGGGTTGAGTGGCCTAGTGGGTATCTATTCTGTGCTAGTGTTGACATTGAATATAGCTCAATGCGAACTTCCAGAGTGAAGCCGACTGGAATATTATCCTGGACGAGGCTTCTTCTTCTTTATCAACCGATAGAAGGACAAATTTCTCTTGCAAGGACTTCCAAACGCTTTGGTCTTGCCATGCGCTGCTTGCATCCAGCGTCTTCCTGCGACTCGTCTAATGTCATCGGTCCAACTAGTGGGGATCTGCCAACACTGCGCTTTCCGGTGTGGGTTTGCCACTCCAGAACCTTGGCCAGCCCAGCTCATTTCCACTTCAGCTTTGCAACTCGCTGAGCTATGCTGGGCGAGGCTTGCTCTACGATTATAAGCTCAGTGAATCAATGAAACATGCTAGTTTTCTTCAAGGGTTGATTTCCTCTTTCAGATCAGAGATAATGTGCAGAAGAAGCTGCCCATAGATTTTCCACTAACGTTTACTGACGTGTTCACTCTTTACGAGCTATGCCGATATGAAAGGTCCTGGAGTGAAAAGCTTCGCTCACCCTGGTGTTCATTCTTCACTCTTCGCGACCTGATGGTGTTGGAGTATAGGGACGATGTACGGCATTACTACAGAAATGGTTATGGCTCATGGGTAAGTATCATTCTTCCTTTTAAGTTCGATGACGGGTTAACCCTTGTCTGCTACCTGGCGGTAAGTGACGATGCAATATACGATGGAAGTTATTTAAGATAGAAGGGATATACCTAGTAGTTTAATATTGAATCGATACCCTTAAAACTGGATTATTATTAGTAGTAGTAATCTCCAAAACTCTTTATTAATAACTTTTCAGCTGCCCACGAGATAGCCTTACAGTAAAATTTATTAAGTTTCACGGAACAATTCCTGAGTTTGCCGGCTCTTCTCAAAAGAATCCGCTTTCCGAGCTAGTAGAAGAGTCTGGTGGTAGAGTCTTAGGAGCCACAAGTTGGCCAAAATGAAATAAATAATTTCGAAATTCATCTGATTTTCCAACTTTCAGATAAATCCAAAGCTCGGCGCTGTAGCCCTGAAGGACATGTACGATAAGTTGGCGAATTGGACTGAAGGCAACAGGAAGACAATGGTCTCCTACTTCACGCACGACACAATGTTGGATATGGTTTTCTCTGCTCTCGGGCTGTACAAGGACCCTGAACCCCTGCGAGGGTCAAAGCAGGACTATTCTAGGTTGTGGAGAACCAGCCAGATCGCAGCTATTGCAACTAACTTCATAGCGGTTCTATCCAGGTCAGTCACCTTTCTAATCATCATATTACTTATATTTTAATGTAAAAGTGTGTTTGCTTGTTGGTTTGTCCAATCACGCTGCAACAGTGCTACGGATCAAAGTGGTTTTTGGTATGGGTATAGTTGAGGACCTGGAGAGTGATATTTACTTTTTATCCCGGAAAATAAAAGAGTTCCCGCGGGATTTTTAAAACTAAATCCACGCGGATGAAGTAGCGGGCATCAGCTAGTCATCTATAACTTTTAACAGGGTGGTCCGATTTTTATGATTCTGTTATATCCTTTAAATAGGTTAGGTTAGTACTTTAACCGGGTAAATAATTTTCCAGATGTAATGAGGCAGAACAAATCCATCGCGTTCGATTGTTCATCAACGAAGAACCAACACCTCTTTGTCCAGAAGTAGGCTGCACTTGGCAGCAGTTCGTGGACATCTTCCAGGTCTTCAGTAAAGCGAACCTGGATTTCTGTGCGAAAGATGCGTCGGAACCCAGATCTGAGTTTCATTCGGCAGCATTTTTGTCTGGGCGTTCAAATACACAGATCTTAGCGACTAGTCTATTTGTTTTGAACTTAGTTTTGGGTATTTTATCGATAATTTAAAATACCAACAGACACTGCATAGGAAGTCTATATGAGCGAGGCGGCATGGTAAATCACGGCTTACGAGTTACGACGCCGCGCCGACGCGACGGTTTAAATCGAAAATAATCAGCGAGCCGTGGTTTCATCCGTACTATACCAGAAGCTGGTAAAATGACACTAAGTCATGTCATTAAAATGAGTATTTGAATATTAGTACCATTCGGTAGCCTAAGTACCTATGTCACGCTCTCTTTAAACATTTCTGTAGTGGTGTCGTGTGAGGCGGGTTGTTACGTTCCCTCAAATATGGTTGAGCGAAGCAACGGCTGGGCCATGCGTCATGCTCTTGCACGGGTGCCACCAGCGGCAATGGGGCTGCTTTCTGTCTGCCCGTCTTAACGTGTTTAATTATAATAAAGTATGCTTTTGTGGAATTCATTGTGGAAACACTGCATACATAGCATAGCATCTATTGAATTGTAAACTTGTTTTGAAAAGAGCAACCGTCGAGTTTCTTACGGGTTCTTCTCGGCAGGTACGGCATTCCGAACCAGTGAATAGACTCATCGACGATTCAAAAGCACTTGTAAAAAAGTTTATTTGAAAAAAAAAATATTTCTATTCTATTCTATTCTAACATTACAAAGCCCCGTCATGCGGAATCGAAAACTCTTTATGGGAATAAGTAAACGATCAAGCTTGGTATGCTTTAATTTAAATAGACAAAAACAATGCCAATGCAGTTAAAAAAAAATTAATGGAAAAATGTATTACCGGTACGCGGATATTGATTGTTTGCATTGTATTTGATAGAAATATTCGTTCTTACTCTTTCAGAAAAACATCGCACAAACAACTTTTTGTAGCCGGACCAATCTTGCATGTACCTATTTAAGTGTATGTGGGATAAAGATCAACCATCATCTTGTGCATTTGCTGTTTTTCTGAAAAAGTACGAATATTTCTATCGATTACAATGCAAACAATCAATATCCACGATGACGGTCATACATTTTTGTTCTTTTGTTTTTAATTAACGCATGCCCAAGCCATAAGTTTAATTTAATCGTATAATTTTTAACTAATTAATTCATTCTCATAAAGAGTTTTCGATACCGCATGACGGGGCTTTTATATAGTGTTACCGGCTCTCGGACCATAAACTAGGCTACGCTACGTTGGTACCGATACAAATTAGTTCAACTGATAACATTTAAGACATTTTAGTTTACTTTTATTTTAGAATTAATTTAGTTTAAAATAAGATTTAAATTTAATTTATTTATTTGATGTACCTGCTTATATTGATTGATATTGTGCAATTATTTATCTTGCGATATAAATATTAGGTACCTATAATGTTACAAACATGTAAGGTAAAGGTAATTCCAACCACGATAGTATTAAATATTACTTCTATAGGTAGGTATTATTTATCAACAAGAGAAAAATAAAAAAATAATTACAATATTGATTTTTCATCTTCTTTAACAACCGATAGACGTCCACTTTTGAACAAATGTCTTTTGCATGGACTCCCAAGACGTCGGTTTTCCCTGCATCCAGCGGCTCCCTGCGACTCGTTTGATGTCGTCGGTCCACCTATATAGTAGAGGGTCTGTCAAGGCTGCGCATCTTGGTGCGGGCTCGCCACTCAGTCACAAGCCAACGCTTGGGCCGATCGTGCCTCTCTATCGCTTGTTCCGCGCTCTCGCTTGCACGCGCAGGCTCAGGCGGAACGTGGAACTTAAACGTGCGTGCAGCCGGTGTTCAGTAAGACGTTATCATGTCAAAAAAGAGCGTTTATCTTCAAAAACTAGGTATAATATTTTCTAATACCTACCATCGACGGTGTGGACCACGCCACGCCGCGTGGATTCGTCCACAAGTTTGTTTAAAACAGGGGGTAATACTGATAAATAACCGTTTTACCTCGATCCTACATATATTTTTGTGGGTAGTGGTATGCCTCAATAGTCCTACGCTTGAAGGTGCGGGCTGAAAACTGAAAGGTAACAGGTTCATTCCCCACCCGTTGCACTATTGTCGTAGTTCACTCCTAACACAAGTTTTCTGCTTATTTGGAGGGGAGAGGAGAATATAAGTCAAGATCAACTTGGCTGATATTCTTTAAACAAGTGTAAATTAAAAAAACTATTTTTAAATGCAAGCTTTTAGTAGATAAATCATTAGACTCTGGATATCATCTAGGATCAGAGTAATTGTAATGAATCAAACGAGCCCAAACTCGATGGGGTTACGTCGTTTTATTACAGAGTTCCGATAGCCACCTTCCACATGCAAAATTTCAGCTCGATCAGAAACCGGGAAGTGGGTCTAATTTGTCTCGCAAGATTTGACCCAAACAAAATTTGCAAGTTAAATAAAAGCTTGTAAAAAAATGGTAATAAATGAAACGTCCTGTGTAATATTTTCTGACAACGATATCTTTTATTGGATGTCAATGGCGGGGGAGCAAGGGATGCGCGCGCGACTCCGTTTAAGGGATGAAGGGTGTGTCTCGGAGGCGCGGGTGCGCGCGCACCCCTGGCGCCCCACCCACTCAATGTGATACATACTTCCACATTAATAAATAATAAATAATTATAAATAACTATCAACAAGATACAAAATATCCTTCCGTAAAAACATTTATAACAAATTACTAGTTCATGTCCAACTTTGAGTTTCCTCAATCGGGGTGTAAAATTTTACAATCTGGTTGCAATTCTTATAATAAAAAATTAATGAATAGTAAACGCTGTCTTATAACACTTGTGTTGTATAAAAAACTTTTTGTTGTTGTTGTTGTTTGGTTCAACGATATAATCTGTACAGTCCGTTATTATATTCTGTTGTGGAACGTTTAGAAATCGTTTTCTGGCGCAAGGTCGAACCTTGGTGGGAAGGTGCCGAAGCCGTCGAGGGCTGGGCGCGAGCGGGGCTGCAAAGTGAAATAAACATGTCAATTTGGTTGTCAATTAACCGACTTGAAAAAAAGTGGAGTTTCACTATTTTTTTAGAAGTGAAAACTTCTTTTGGCGCGCCACATACACATTTTTACGCGGGTAGTAAGTGAGGCTGATCCGTCACGCTCTGAGGTGAAAGGCTAGATCGGGTAATTCGGGAGAAAGATACAGTCAGCTGCTCTTCTGTTGTCTCACTCACTCTCACATAATGAGAGTGAGTGAGACAACAGAACTCATACATAACTAAATTGATTAGAGTATATTGATTAGATTTTATTATATAAATTGATTGAAATTGCCAATGAAGTTTTCACTTCTGCCGTGCGGTCTTAATGCACACAATTTATTTTATTTATGTTCACGGATTACTCGAAAACGCCTGAACCGATTTGGAAAATTAAATTTTTGTTTGAAAGGGTTTTGTTTGGACACTTCCCAGGTGGTCCCATTTAAACTTTATCGAAATCGGTCGAGCGGTTTTACAAAATTAACAATAAAGTGTAATATACTTTGTAGCGTTTGAAGTCGGTTTTTTAAAAATAATATTTTATATTAAAATTATTAAACAGACTGATTCTGTAAAAGCTGTATTGCTACAGTCTCGATTGTGGCGATTGGTTGAATTTATTGCGTTCTTACTGAACCAATGCAATTTACTTTAATTTAATTTAATTTGTAATTTAATAGGTGTAATTTAATTTAATTTAATTTAGTCGCCAATAGCGAGTGAGTATCGGCCAATCAGAGGCAATTGCTGTCGTCACAATGAATTAATCATTTTTAGAGAATCCACTGTTGTGCACAATCGCTAAACTAAACTAAATTGACAGGTCTAAATCTAGTGCTCTCCTTTTCCAGAAAAAGATTATGAAAGAGTTAGCACGAGTTCCAGATCTGTGAATTTAGTTTATTTTAGAGATGTTTTAGAGAATGTTGCCCAATAGCACTACTAAGAAAAAGCTGAAATTGCTAAAGTCTCAATTATGATCTTTCACTGAATTGATGGACTGAAATTTTGATATTAAATTTTTGTTTTTTTTTTTTATGAAATTTTGGCGACCAATCAGAGGTTTATGCGATCATCTGACTGTAGCAATCATTTTCAGACGATCGGTTGCTCAAATGGCCATATCGCAATTAGAGACAATTACTCGTAATACATAATATTATCATACTTTTAGAGAAAATGGATTTTTTTATCAATTGAGAATTAAAAATGCACCAAAAAGTAGGGTAGTGGGTACATATTCCTCATTTTGTATAGGGTAAATATAAAAGTTCAATTCAGGTCCGATTTCATGAATACAAACATAGTAGACGGGTGCATGTCGTATTTATAGTTTTCTTTGCTATTATAAAATTTATAAACCAATGTATCAATTTGTATTTACTTTATTTGTAATGTTTTATTTCATGAGGTACCTATTTAGATAGGAGCTATTACAAGACTACCTACCATTGATATGATAGTATATCATGCAGGATTCATGCCGGGTCCATAACTTACTTTGACAACAATTATTGACACCCATGCTTTGTATGCTTAACTAAGATAAAGTTTTTGGTATTAAACAATAGGAATTTCTAATCTATCAACACTGTAAATTGTGTTGTTGTTGTGTTTTGATCGGGGGCAACACAACTTACATTTATCCTTGGTGACCTATGGGCGCCCTTTAACGGACGCCTGAATGAAAAGAGTATGCTTTAGTCGATATCGTAGTTATTATCTTTCTTCATTATAATTGACTTGAAGACAATTTAAGCAATTGTCCTTGGTTTGAAAATTCTTGAAGTTCTAAGTTTAGGCCCCATGCTCTTTAATTGGACACAAAAATTATCATCAGTTGACTTTTGTAATGGCTTAGGAATCTCATGCATTACGTGGCCCTGAACACAGGCAGTGGTCGCATTGTCCAGGCCCAGGCAATCGTAGCCCCATAAGTATTGCACATTTGGCCACAACAACCAGTAATATACATAGTTTTGCGCATAGTCCTTGCGATATGGAAGACCACAAGTGCAGTGTGGTGAGCCATGTAGTGACTAGTGATAGATCCCTTACTAGAAAATATAGGCTAAATGAATATAAAAAGCTAACTCACCGCCGGACTGACTCCTCTCGCCGCGGATCCCGCGCGTCCCTTGCCACGGAATTTGCTAATCGCCTGTTCGGCGAGGTCTGCCCTTTCTTCGGCTTCCTCCAATTCCTGTTGCGCCTTGCGGAACTTGGCCAAGTTGAGGGCGGCAATTTCTTCTGCTTCCTCGATCTGCCTCTTGTAGGTCTTGATCTTCTGCTGAAGTTTGTCGACGAGGTCCTGCATACGCTCGTGGTTCTTGCGGTCCTCCTCGGCCTGGAAAGTCAGTTCCTTGATACGCCTCTCGGCCTTACGCAGGTTCTTCTGTGCGTCTGCGTGTCTCCTCTGTTCACCGTCGAGCTCGTTTTCGAGTTCTCGTACCCTCTGTTCGAGTTTCTGGATGGCCTTCTTGCCTCCCTTGAGCGCGTTCGCCTCGGCCTCGTCGAGCCTGACCTGCAGTTCCTTGATCTGTTGTTCGAGGGCCTTGCGGAGTTTCTCCTGTGTCTGGGCGTGTTCCTGCTCAGCGCGGAGCTCGTCGGCGAGCCTGGCGGCGTCCACCATGGCCTTCTTCGCCTTTTCTTCGGAGTTCTTAGCCTCGTTGAGGAGCTCGTCGAGGTCGGAGTGTAGGGTCTGGAGCTCGGACTCGAGTTTCCTCTTGGCAGCCGAGAGTGAGCCGTTCTGTGCGGAGAGGTCGTTGAGCTGTTCGTGAGCATCGCCGAGTTCCTGTTCGGCCTGGCGGCGAGCACGGTCGGCCTGTTCCAGAAGTGTACGAGATTCTTCGAGTTCGTTTTGGAGGGCGTTGGCGCGACGCTCCGAAATACCGAGCTGTTCGCGAGCATCGTCACGGGCACGCTGTTCCTCTTCCAAGGCGGTCTGGAGGTCCTTGATTTGTCCCTGGTAGCGTTTGATGTTCTTCTGGGCTTCAGCGTTAGCCTTGTTGGCGTGGTCGAGGGCGATTTCAAGTTCGTTGATGTCAGCCTCGAGCTTCTTCTTCATGCGCAGGGCCTCAGCCTTGCCCTTAGCCTCGGCTTCAAGGGAAGCCTGCATGGAGTCCAAAGCACGTTGGTGGTTCTTGCGGGTATTCTCGAATTCCTCTTCCTTCTCCTGGATTCTCCTGTCGATCTCTTGTCTGACCTGGGACAGCTCCAGTTGAGCACGAAGGACCTTGTTCTCCTCCTGTTCGAGGGCAGCTTCTGCCTCCTCGAGGGCAGCTTGGAGCTCATCCTTTTCGGCTTCGAGACGTTTCCTGGCCTTCTCGATTTCGTGAATGTTGCGGCCACCCTCACCAATCTGGTCGAGTAAGTCTTTAACTTCATCAGCAAGGTTCTTGTTCTCGCGGCGGACAGCCTCGAGTTGTTCCTGGCCTTCTTCGTAGGCACCCTTGAGACGGAATAATTCGGTGGAGTAGTTGCGGCATTCCTTCTGGCTAGCATCAAGTTCAGCAGCAAGGTCGTCAACCTTGAGCTTCCATTCACCAATGATCTTGTCGAAGGCCTTCTGTTTCTTCTCAGCGGCGTTGGCAATGGCAGTGGCACGGTCGACCTCGAGTTGCAGATCCTCGACCTCGGTGGCGAGACGCTGCTTGGTCTTTTCGAGGGCAACGACCTTCTGGTTGAGGGACTCAATGGTCTCCTCGGCTTCGGCAAGGCGGGCCTGGAGCTTGCGCTTGGCTTCCTCGAGTTCCTCAGAACGAGCAACTCCCTCAGACTCGTATTTCGAGCGCCACAGTTGAGCTTCAGCGTTGGCCTTGGAAAGTTGACGTTGTAAGTCAGCCTTGCCTTCGGCTTCCTCTTCGACTTGCTCGCGGATGTTATCCAAGTCGTGTTCGAGGTTGCGGAACTTGCCAAGAAGTGTGGCGCGTTCCTGCAAATAAGAGTATGTACAATTAGAATTAAATTAACACTTTTACATTATTTCATAGATTATTAATGGATGAAAGAAAAGCTTAGGATCAAAATCAAGATTCTACAATGATTTTAATTTTTATCGAATTTCATAGTGATACTAACCCTGGCCTCTTCGTCGGCGAGCCTCTTGGTGTCTTCCAACTGTGTGGTGAGGGACACCTTGATCTTGGAAAGCTGCGACACCTGGGACTCGGCCTCCTCCAACTGGCGGAGCAGGTCGGAGTTCTCGATGGACAACTTCTTCTTGGCGGCATCCAGGTCGTTGAGGGTGCGGTTGGCTTCATCAGCCTTGTTCTGGACCTCGTTGAGCTGGTGTTGGAGTTGCTTGACGATCTTCTCTTGGGCAGCCTGTATACAGAATTACGTTGGATTAATGGAGCAAAAAAATGGATTGGATTTTATTTGTGTTATTATGTTTAATTTGGGCATTTTTGTTATTTTTATGTTGAATAAATGTTTCTGTTTTGTTGTTAATCATAAACTTTTACATCAAAAGGTAATTATTTTTTAAACATGTGATTGGGGTTTAATTTTTTTACCTATTTTATGATATAATGGGACTTTCATGCATTCTTTTATTTTAATTTTAATATTATTAGTTTCACTCTTTTATAATTTTATCGTTAGTAGACACACTCGTATTATTCCTAAGTTATTATAAAGCAGTTCTAAATGCATTTATTTGTAATGGAGAATATATCTCTGTTATGTAATTAAGTAAATTTTTACAATATTAAAGTGTAGTAAAGGTAGCATTTGTACATGAGTAGTGTTTTTGCAGATGGCTGGATCTAATTTTGCTCCATTATTTTATACAAAGCTGCGAAGCGTCCTAGAATTATTGCTGATGCCAACACGTTTATCTTTTAATCTTTCTATACCTTTTCGTTGGACAAGTGGTCGATACCGGCGCGAAGGTCATTGACTTCGCTAAAGTACTGAGCGCGTTCTTTCTCAGCCCTGAGTAGATAAAATATAACATAGTTCATATTAGTATATTCCTGTTTTCCATTAGTTACAGTTGACAGATCTTCTGCCACAGAGCCCCTGTAAATGTATGCTGTTGACCTGAACAAAGTTTATTCAGGGTGGGCCAATGTTTTCGATGTTGTGTCTGTTTGAAGTGTGGTAACTGAGTCTACCGGGAAGGTATCATGCAGTATCAACCCAGGCGGTACACATGCCTCAATGGATGTGTTACCTTCTCCCTTGCGACTTGGTCAATGGCCGCACGCGTGTTGTTAAGCTCGTTGTAGCATGACGCGCGATCGTGTTCAGCCCTGAATTTTTAGTAACTCATTGAATCACATTTCCTCAGTAAGGGTTGTCAACATTTTTATAGAAAAAGTTGCGAGTGTCGTGGAATACTCGGTTGAAACGGAGTTCCTTTTAATAAATTATAATTATGGTACGTATTTAAACAATATTATGAAAATATATCTTCTAATAATGAAAACATTTTTAGAATCAACGCCATCTCTCGTCACATGTTAGAACAATCTCGTAATAAATAAGCGCGCACATAAGAGTCCTATGACTAGGCACAGCCAATAGCATACACGCTATAGATAACCGTCTACACCCACTCGTGATAACTTCATACACTCTTTCGTCTAGCCCCATCGGCCAAGTTCATACCGTCCGATAAGGAACTTCGTTCCAAAAATGACATCGATTCTATTGCTAAACGATTCTTGAATTCGAAACAAAATTGGAAGGAAAAGATTATTGACCGTGGCAGCTTGACACCGGCTCTCTAACATAAACAAGATTCTTCATGTAATCACAACAAATGTTTCTAAGCGAATGGCTATTAAATTTGTTTGGGGTATAAAGTTGAAATGGTAAAATAACTTACTTGGACTTGAGCTTGTTGAGCTGGTCGAGCTGCTCGCCCATCTCGGCAACGGCATCGTTGTGCTTCTTGCGCAAGTTGGCGAGGGTGGACTCGTGCTGGATGTTGGCCTCCTCCAAGTCGCGGCGCAGCTTGCTGAGCTCGGCCTCGCGCTTCTTGTTGAGCTCGATCTGGGCAGAGGTCGCGCCGCCGGCTTCCTCGAGCCGCTCGCCGAGCTCCTCGAGTTCACGAGCGAGGTCGGCGCGCTGCTTTTCAGCCTTAGCGCGGGCCTGGCGTTCGGACTCGACTTCCTCTTCCAACTCTTCGATGCGGGCTTGCAGTTCCTTGATCTGTTTCTGGGTCTTGCTGACGAGGGACTGCTCGTCCTCGAGCTTTGCGGTGAGGGAAGAGATCTCCTTGTCCTTGCGCTGGACGGTCTGCTCGAGCTCCTTCTTGTTGCGCTCGAGGTCGGCGACGGCCTCCTGGGTGAGCTTGAGGTCGCCCTCGACCTTCCTCCTCTGCTTCTCGACGTCGCCGCGCAGTTTCTTCTCGCGCTCCAACGAGTCCTCGAGCTCGTCGAGGGTCTGCTCGAGCTTCTGCTTGACCTTGTTGAGGTGGTTGACCTTGTCCTCGGCGGCTTGCAGCTCCTCGGCGGTCTTCTGGGTGGTCTCGCCTTGGAGCTTCTTCTCCTTGTTGAGCTTGTTGATGAGTTCGTCCTGGTGGGCGATCTCATCGTTCAAGTTGCGGATCTGGTGATCCTTGGTGGCCTTGTCTTGTTCGGCCTTCTGGACGGAAAGTTCGAGGTCTTCGACATCCTTCTTCAAGCCGGAGACTTCCTGTTCCAACTTCTTCTTGGCTTGGAAGAGCTGGTTGCGGGCGTCCTCCTCTTGAGTGAGGCGGTCTTGGGTGTCCTAAAATATATTTTGATCGATAAGTAATATTAGTTAAAAGTATAAAATAGCCGTAAACAAACTTTGAACGTCGATGTTTAATCGCATCTGGTTCCTATCTATCCACAAGTAATTGTATCATTTTTAACTACAGTTCGCAATAAAATCGTGTAGCCTGTACGTGCAATATATTTCCAAACATCTTAAACAATTTCCTGTGTAAACAAAGTTTGTTTATTTAAAGAACCGCGCGAAGTCGATTCGCAACTTGTTTGTGGATAAGTAGGCACATCCTACCTACCTACTACTTATTAATTACGATGATGATGGATGGAAAAATAATATCTTATGACAACTAGTGTTCTCCAAAGTATTTTTCTACTCGCATAAGTTTTACCTATATGATACAACGATACCAAAATCAATTCTAGTTCTCACTTTAAAATTAAATTTCACGTTAAATTCAAACAAGAATCCTATAAGTGGGTAATTTAAAAAAAAAAAATAAAAAAAAATGTATAGGCTATGAAAATCTGAAAAGGATTTATCAATAAAATTGACAGTAAAACGTATAATAAATACCAACAGTACAGTACAACATAATATTAATTATTCATACCTGTAGTATGTATACAAATAACTAATAAAATAATTAAAGTGACATTGTCACTTACCCGAAGTTGGCTCTCGAGGTCAGCCTTCTGCGCCGCGAGCTTGTTGGCGCGGTCCTGGATCTCTGAGAGGGAGCCCTTCTCGCCTTCGAGAGAAGCCAAGAGGTTTGCCTTCTCTTCAAGGAGCTTGGCGTTAAGGGCCTCGACTTCCTTGCGAAGCTTCTCTTCCTTCTCGAAGGCTTCCTGGGCCTTCTGTGCCTTCTCCTCCAATTTCTGTAAAATCACCTCACTGTTATCTGGCTTATCTCCTATACCGTCCCATGTCGACTTAAAATTCGCAGACATCTTTACTTCATATATCACACCATCAAATAAATAAGGAATGCAATATTTCGGGTCGTTCGTGAGAGAGGGGTGGGTGCGCGCGCCGCCGACCACTCCGCAACTGAGCCGCGCTGGAGTTTTCCAGCGGGCGCGTTTGCGCCCCCGCACGGAACGCATTATGTTAGGAAAAAGCGCGTAGCGGCTGGAGAGGGGAGAAATCCAGAAATGGACGCGGCAGGTACGGCGGTGTCACGTAACCGCCAGGTGGGCGCGGTCGAGTCTATTTACGTACGCCTGAATCACGATGTAAACGCTGGAAAATTTAATAGGTCAAAGTGCTCCATCATTTTAGGACAGGTGAGAACGGAGGCCACACGTACCGCGATCTCGTCCTCGATGCGCGTGACGTTGAGGAGGGGCTTGACCCTCTGCCAAAGCTTCCACCAGGGCCAGGTGCGGAGTTGCAGGTACTTGCGCAAGTTGCGCTGGACAACTTGGAGAGCCAATCTACAACAAACACGGTTTCGTATCATTTGCCACATTGTCCGGAATGCGGACTTGAAATGAACATGTCCATATTGGATTGTGATCTTCGTACCTCTGTTCCTGTAGTTTCTTGAAGTCCTTCCTGGAGAGGTAACCACGGATGTAGGCCTGGAGCCAAGACACGATCTTGGAGAGCCTGTCATCACGCAACTCTTCCATCTGACCCAGGACACCAGCGCGGAAGAATACCTACTCACCCAAATAAGTTTTAAAACAGATTCTAGCATGTAGGCAACGGTTCTAATGAATTCAAAACGTAGCAACATTTAAAATTTTGAAAAATTAATAACAACTTTAGCCAATTGAATGAAAAATAAAATCGTAATGAATAAAATCCATTAACACAAAAATGTTTGCTATTAAAGTTAGTAATTTGTACGGAAGAAACTTTGAGGAGTTGAGGAAGCCTTTGAGAATTAGTCCACATTTATATTCAGGCAGGTACATAACAGGAAGGCCGTTCTAGCTGCATGCAACAAAGCGCTACCTTCGTTTTTCCGAGCCTGAAAGACTCCGCATCCAAGCCGGTATGTTCGAGAATTTTCTCAGTGGCTTTCTCCGGTGTAATTGGATCTTTGACCAGGTTCGGGCACAGAATTTTGTATCTGCGTTTGGGGAGCACACAAATAATAATAATACTAAGGGTAAGGTAGGGGTAACACCTCGAGCATATGTGGCTTGTGCTCGAAAGGAAAAAGCACCTTAGTCAGTAAGGTTTGAGGGCGCAGTAAAACTATGTCCTTATAAGTTCTACTTTCAGGTCAAGCATTAAAGAGTCAAGCGATCCCCTGTAGGTTTGCCTGGATCGCTGGTCTGGAGTGCAATCTACGGAAACTTCAGACATGCCTTGGTGTGACCGAGACGGTAGGACTCGACATCCAAGCCCGTGGCATCCAAGATGACTTGAGCGATTTTCTTGGGGTCAGATTCCTTTTCCACAGCTTGAGGGGCCAGGATCTTGTAGCTATATTATCAAAATACATGGACACTCGGTAAGGGAAAGTCAAACAGTACAAAAAAAATATTCCGACGCCTTCCATGGGCATCGGAGCTAACTACCATATAATAATAATAAAAAAGGACGATGACATGATCTCTTTGTTTCATGTTTGATAAATGATAACATACCATTGGATAGTCAAAAAACATAGGGGTAATGTGCAATGTTCAACCTACAACTCTATTCTTTAGAGTTTAGTTGGATATCTATCTCCAAATCAACATTCTTCTAAATACCATACTGAAAACTGCAAGCAAAATGTAGCCTTGCCTTAGTGTGGCCTATACGATAGCTTTCAGGGTCGAGCTCGACTGCTTCCAGACACTTCCTTGCTGCCTCTTTTGGATCTTTTTCAGCTTGCATTATAGCGGGTGCAAGAATCATGTAGCTGTATTGTTTTAATAAGAGTACAACTTTAGTAACCGCGTTAACAAATTGATGGCATTGTGAACTAGTCACCTAGTGACTAGTATAAGTGTGAATTTGAAAACTCGAATCATAAGCGCGAAGTCGATTCATCAAACTAATTTTGAAACGTGTTACTCATAGCGAGCACGGTTCCTATGACGTAAGCTGGAGTCAGCTGCTGTACCAGAATAACACTATCCGTTCCAATTTTATGTATATTCCTGAGCTATAAGAAAAATGTTTAGTCTGCCAACCGAAATGGACCACTTAACGTAAGTTATGATCCTTACATATTATATGAAAATAAAATAAGCAGGTATGTTCTATTCGAAGACTCAATTTACATTTTACATCAATTTATGTCAGAGATTTATTACTATTAGTTTGTTTAGAAAGTTCGTTTTCAGGACAAGTTAATTCACACGAAATCTTACCGGAGCTTGAAGTCAGGGTACACCATCCTGTTGGGGAAACCTTTACGGCAAATACGGATGCCTTCCAACACACCGTTACAGGTGAGCTGGTGCATCACAAGGTGGGAGTCGATGAGACCTGGCAAACGGAAACATCGCGTTATTGGACAAGTGCGTCACTTGCATAAATGTGTCGTTGGCACAATTTTAGCGCAGCGAGGAATTTTGTAATATTTCATTTTAATTAAGATGACGCTGATAGTTTCAATGTTGCGCCTGAGGTGCCGCTACTAAATATATTTCATCGTTTCACACCCACACGGCACTGTAAGTGTCGAGTGAATATGTCGGAGGCGTTAAACATAACGGCTCTATAAAAATTTCTGAATATATATCAAAGTTATTTTCATTGAACCGCATCACACATTGCCTATAAATATGAGTAGTGATAATAAATATGATGAAGTATGAATAGGTTCTAACTGTGGTAATACAGATATATTAGTAACACTCACCAGCCTGCTTCAATTCATTGGGAATGATACAACGCACGAAGTGAGGCTGGGTAGACCTCAGAGTCGTCATCAAGTTGTTCAGTTGTTCCTGTGGATCATACAAACCGTTTAAGCTTACGTTTTAGAAATTAGTGATAAACGTACACACGATTTTGATGATCAAGAATTATTTTTTTCTTGAAAACAATATTTAAAATATGATTTCGTAAATGGTGAAACAAATGTTGATATAGAAAACAAAACATACAACAGAGCCCATGTAAATTTTCAAGTCATTTAGTACTAAACGTTGGTAAATGCAAGATTTACGAGCATTTAACGTCGTTAACTTGAACAGTTACACCAGAGCTTTAGGTGGTTATGAGACGACACGTGAAGTAGATTAATGATAAAATGGACATAATATTAGATCACAAAAAACTAGGGTTAAATACAAAAACAGACAAACAGAAAGCTTAGTAATATTAACCAGCGGCAAAATTATTTGCTCGATCATTTGCTGCTGTATGATTATGAATTTTTGACACATCTAGTATTTATGTGCGTCAAAACTGGTACAAATAAATATGATAGACTTTTGAAATCTACCATATATTATGAACATATAACAAAGGATTTTTACTCGAACTCTTGGTTTACTGGTCGAGGTAAAAAAAACTATTTCTTTTTATGAAATAGTTTGGCCGAGTGTAGACATTGAAAATACATCTACACTCAATGAGGGGTGAAACAAATATCAACCATCTACCTAATTAAAAACGTTTTGTACCTTGTATGCAGAAGAGACAGTAGCAAAACCACCGCCCTTCTTACCGCGACCTCCTATGAATATACATTAACAAGCAACTATTAATGCAAAGACGATCACAGTAAAACATAAACTAAACTTCGGTGAAATCTATGGAACTCTGGAGACAGAGCTTGCTGTAAAACATACACTGACGTGGACATTGGACATACGTGTAGTTAATATTTGAAAGCGTCTAGAGATGGCATCTTGAATGAATATTTTCGTATAGATTACGCTGAACCTTTCGTTATTCTGAACACAAGGCATATGGCATCATATTATGTATTCATTTTCACTCAGTGTAAGAAATTAGACGTTTGATTTGGTGTTCAAGTAATCCGATATTATGAAAACCGTTTGTATCATAAAACTCATCATCATCATGATTGCTGTTATTGGTTGAATTGATTTTTAAGTTGAGAGTTTGCCAATGAGTGTATTGTGGGTAACGCGTTAATAACAAAAGTTTTGGTAAAAAGGTTTGTTTTTTGTAATTCTCAAAGGTGCCATCCCAAGAATATTGAGAGACGAATACATAAGCGACGAGACACAGAAGCGGAATCTTGGACATGTGCGTCGTTTTACCCTGTAGAGTGATGATACGGTCTGGAAGGCGGAACCCTTGGCACGCTTGCCTCCAGCGCCTAGTTATATAAAATGTGGACGTATAATTTACAGAAAATACTAGTGCTTATTGTGTGTAAATGTGTGTGTGTAGTAATTTTAATTTTTAGTCAATTTTTAGTAAAAAAATGGTGCGAGAAAAATGTTGAGTTGAATCAAACACTGATGTCATTATTATTGTAATTAAAATTCATTTATTTCTGTGTACTTTCCAATAATATCAATTGCTAAGGTGTGTGTTTTAGTCACAATGTATTACCTACGTATATAAATTATATATATTATATGTATATTATGGAGTATAAAATACTAATTTTATATAAAATTATGATATTTGTGTACTATTTGTGTATTAATAGTATAGAGTAGGATGATTAAAAAAAGTGTGTTTGTGTATGTGTACAATAGTTAGTGTTACAACTTCACATAGGCAATTATATTTATTCTATTATTTATTTAGTTACGTGTCTTTGATTTTACTCACGTGGAGTTTATCATTCCCATATTCCTCGAACCCCTAAGTTTTGTCTTGAACAGTGCAGCCTATATTTTGAGTCTCATCATCAATCATTCTTAATACGACTAGGGAGTAATATTATTTCATTCGCAGAGCCCAAAACGCTAGACGTTTCTTACTACCACTTTGTTTATATAATAAAGAAGAAAAATTACTTAAACCATCAATAATTATAATGTTTTGAAAAAAATATATTCTGTTTCTCTTACGTCCCAATTATTTTAGGATAGCTCGCTCCTAGTTTATTATTATCATAATATCAGAAGGTAGTGAAAAACCCGACAGTGACGCCATCTAGCGTTACAGGGTTCCCCATATTCGCTAGATCTACTTTAATAAGTATGGATGCGTGACTTCTAAAAGTTGCTACTCTCGGTTCTTCTCGTATATAATAGGAACTGTATTAGAGTTGGTATAAATATTAAAACAGATTGTACCCTTGCCGCCGCCAGCGTCAGCCTGACCAGACTGACCAGGGTGGTCAGCGAAGATCTCAACCAGCAGCTTGTTCTGACCCTTCTTGAACTGATCGACTACGGTGTCGTTAAGGGGGTCCTTGTTCTTCTCAAGCCAGCCAGTGATGTTGTAACCGACCTATTCAACAAAGCAACGAAAGTTGGATTTAATGATGACGTTGCTAATTCTGTTGTATACAATTAATTGATAGTTCAGAAGAGCATTATGTTAGGTAGAGATTCAAATCTGAACAGAATAAGCCACAGTGTGGATAATATTTTTGTCCAAGAGAGTGTATTATTGATATTACAAAAGTAAAGAGAGGAGCTAACCGATTTGTAAATAATACAGTTGAAGGCAGCATGCCACGTAATTAGTAGAAATAGGTATACCTGCAAGAGGTCTCGGTTCCATTTCTATTCAGAATGGTACTTCAATTAACTTAATTTTCTGTATTATTTATAATACAGAATATGGTATCCTACATACAACTGATTTATCTTTTGTCAGTAAAATATATTTTAGGAATAAATTGAAGGAGGAAACTGAAGTACAGTATAATACCTTAATACTATAGATAAACTTTAAGGCACCGTGCTAGAGAATTGGGTAACCCGTAGCTGAAAATACGCAGACGACGATGAACTTGCTTAACCCACTTTGTACTACACAAATCAATTTTATAGTGACCTCTGTCTGTATAGTATTGTAATAAAGTTCTCGTCTAGCCCGTTTTCCTTTAAAATAGTTCTCTACCCTTTTTAAAATCTTGATATTTAGCTTCCTTTTTAAATAATACCTACTTATTATATATAAAAGAAAACTACGTGGAGTGGAGACCATTTATCACGACTGTACAATTTCTGCCGTAAAGCAAATCTGATCGACTACGGTGTTATGTTACGGTGTCATTGAGAGTAAAACGAATCTGTCTTAAAGCGAATCTGTCCTAAAGCGAACAAGTGCCTGATACTTACATTACCGGCGTAGTGACCAATGGCGAAGTGGGCGGGTTGGCAACCAGGCTTGGGGGGTTTGGGCTTCAGGTATGGAGCGGACTTGCCCAAGTGGTTGTTGTTTAACTTCTCAACGAATGTCTGGTCAGTGGCTTTCGGGAACATAGACTCTTCCTCAAGAATTGAGAGGATACCCATAGGCTGAAATTGAAGCAGTGTGATTAGAACATGATAAAATTATAAACGTAGTTGGAATTGCTTTATTGATAATTTCTATACCTATTGAAAATGAATTAACTGATAAGTTTTTTATGTTTTTCGATCAGAATAATGTAGGTCTATGTATGTAAATTATGCAATTTACCTAAATCAATACAAATTTTACCTTTACTTAATCTGAAAAGAATAATTTAAAGAACTCTAGGAAATCTGAACTGAAAAGGGAAATTATAGATTATTTATAATTAATTTAATACAGACGTAAATAAGACCTTAAGACTAATTGTGAAGCTTGCGTATAAATAATCAAAAACATGCAAAATACAGTAAAATGGTGAGTGTGTAATGTAAAATATTTTTATATAGGCACGTTAAAGGCGTTGATTTTAATAATTAATTATTATTATAAATAGCTTGCTTATTAGGACGTTTTATATCAATAGGCAAAATGTTTTATATTTTGTAGCGATAAATATAATATTATTATTGACAAATTTGCTTAATAGTTAAAAAAAGCTTATTCATTAGATATATTCGATTAGTTATTATTTCAATAGACAATTAATTATTTCTACGCGATGATACCAGTGCTTATCCTATTTTTTTCCGCTTTGAAAAATTGTATCGCCATAGCTTGGTGCAAATACTTAGATAAAATCTATTCTATAGAATACAGCATATGAAATAGCTAGATCGAGATTTTGCACGTGCTTTGAAAGCCTTACGTAGTTTAATAGATACCCGCTGGGGAGTGGGGGTTCAGCCAGACTTATTCTTGCATTTGCAAGCGATGATAGGCGTTGATTAGGATCAACCAGATGTATTCAGCCTGAAGCCTCGTCTACCGCGACCCTACTGCCTCAAGCTAGATACTTTATTCCACTAATACCTTTTCTATCAAATTAATGGTCGCTTGGAGATCCATACCAAAATCTATAAAGGTCCATGCGATCCCTTCTCTTTCGTATTCCTCTTGTTCTAGGACGAACATGAAATGATTAAAGTACTGTTGCAATTTTTCATTGGTAAAGTTAATACAGAGCTGATTAAACCCGTTGAACTGCCGTGGGGACATGTAAAAGATATCGAAGCAAATTGTTAAAAACCTAACCTGATTCGAGTTGTATTCGTGGTATGGGCGTATCTTGAGGTGTACGTAGTAACGTCGGTTTATATTACAACATGTAAATATAGTAGGTATTATAAGTAAAACAAGTACACACGATAGATCACACAACACTTCAAATAACATTGCTAGTCGATCGAGAAACGTCTTTCGAATATCTGAATGATAATTTTGAATTAGAATGTGGAATTGCAAATTTTGTCCAGACGTTTCTCGATAACCCATGGCGAGTTGCAAGCGTTCATTGTTGCGTTCACGCCATCTACCTTTTCTATAAGGTCAATGCAATTTTGGAGATCCATGCCAAAATCAATGAAAGTCCATTCGATGCCTTCGCGTTGGTATTCTTCTTGCTCCAGCACAAACATGTGGTGATTAAAGAACTGCTGCAGTTTCTCGTTGGTGAAATTAATGCAGAGTTGCTCAAAACCGTTGAACTGCAGGGACATTATTAATGAAAAGGTTAAGCTAGAGGTTTAGAGAATTAATCGGGACTAACAATACAGTGGGCTACGGATCACATTCCGCAGATATGGTTTCCCTATCCTAGACCTGGGTGTGCAACTGTGCGTGTGCGGAGGAGCCACATCTATTTCCATAGACCTGGCGTTGGTGTCAAATCCATTCCCGTCGGTAGTAGTCCAGTCGACGACGAGCAAAACTACTCGGCGGACTATTACCTTTTCGATCAGATCGATACAAGCTAGCAAGTCCATTCCGAAATCGATGAACGTCCAGTTGATGCCCTCCTGCTTGTACTCCTCTTGTTCGAGAACGAACATGTGGTGGTTAAAGAACTGTTGCAGCTTTTCGTTTGTGAAGTTAATGCAGAGTTGCTCGAAACCGTTGTACTTTTTAAACAAGATGAAGCCCAAATAAGTGGAAAGGAAATAGAGTTAGATTAGCTAGACTATGATATGGATTAGTTAGCAGGGTACGTCGATAGCTCAACCACCAAACATAGGCAACATCGAGGGGATCTGTGTCGCCCCGTTGTCTCTTTTCCCAGTGTACCTTTTCAATAAGGTCAATGCAGGCCAGTAAGTCCATGCCGAAATCAATGAATTCCCAATGAATGCCTTCACGCTGGTATTCCTCTTGCTCCAACACAAACATGTGGTGGTTGAAGAATTGTTGCAATTTCTCATTCGTGAAGTTAATGCAAAGTTGTTCGAACCCATTGAACTAAGGAAGTGAATGGCATTATATAGCAAAGAAAATAGTTTTTCTGGACATGTTTTCTCGTTCTCCCTGTTGAACTTAATATAAAGAGACACAATACACAAAGAAAATGAAAGTAACGGAATCATCAGTTTACAGAATTAATAGTATTTACGTTTTCGGGATTTAAAAATAAAATGATAATTTCATTTTCGAAATCACAAAGTATTCAAAACCAGTTTGGATGAATTTTTATATAACGTCAACTTTTCGAGATGAATTCAATTTGATAATAATCAGTTGAATCTATAGAATTCAGAAACGGTATAGAAGTGGTAAAAGAGCGTAAGCTTGCCACCGTGTTTTCCAGTGAAACAAGACCGCCTTTTTTGTAAAAACAAGCGTCTATGCATAGCGTTGCAGTTTAATTTACCTTGTTAAAGATGCTAGATATAATTTATTTATTTCTCAGTTTCAGTTGTTCAAAATGCGCCGACACGCTATCACTTTTAGTCAAAAAAACAGTTACCACTTCTATAAACTATAGCGATGTGTCCACTAACCATAAAACTTGCAGAAGCCAATTTAAACACGTCACTTGCACTGTAACTTCTGAAAGTTTCTTTCTTTGATTTCTGCGAGAAATTGCGGAAATTAACTTGCCAGTGGGCACATCGCATTCCTTAGAATTCCGTGTTCACCCTTGTGTTCACCCTTCACTGATACTCACGTCGAAGATTTCGAAACCAGCGATATCCAGCACACCGATGAAGTGCTGCCTCTTCTGCTTGGTGTCCAGAGTCTCGTTACACTTCTTGACGAGCCACTTGAAGAGACGATCGAACATGCCCTTGCAGAGGGCGCCCACGGAGTTGGCGACCTGGTCCTTGTTACGACCCTGGGTCACGAACTCGTTTCCGACCTTGATGCGGGGCTTCAGCAGGTTCTTGTACAGGTCCTGGACGTCGACACCGAGGAGCTTGGCGACCTTTTCACCGTCCTACAAAACAAATGAGAGTCTTTGAAAATGCTGATTTTTGTAAAGAAAACTCCTTCATCAATACGTCTTTATAATTTGCACACAAGTGCCGATTTCACCAACGTCGAGTGACATTTATCTGTGGAATTAATTGGGCGTTCTGACAGTTTTTGTATTGAAATATCTGTCAAAATATAAAATTTGCGCTCGGATAAGACTTATTTTACGTTGGTGACATCGGCCCGTATAAAGTGAATACGTCTCACTATCTTGCAGTGTCCTTTTAAAATTATGTAAAATACATATTTTATGTAATGACAGGTTCGAAGTACAATGTATGATTTCTGGGTGAGAATTTATTTTCCAGGCACATTTTTCAATCGAATTTTGGCATTGTACATACATAAAAAATTATAGTACATAATCCTAACTTAAAAGACTTTGTCGCTGTTGTAACAGTTGCTTAAACTGTAAAAGTAGATACATATCACTAATTTCAATGCTGACGTGTAGTTCGACCGTAGCCATAGTGTAGGTAGCTAACACACTCGGGCGCGATTTCCAAAGAGATATGGGCTCGAATACCGCTGGCTACGGAATTTTTGATTTGTGTTTATAAATTTATTCTAACAAAAAAATGATGTAACTTGCCTCAGTGCCGTCAGCCTCGGCCTGCTCTTCGCGACCCCTCTGCTTGAACTTCATGCTGCCCATGTGCATGACGGCGGCAGTGATCCTGTACACGTTGTCCTTCTCTTCTTGGGTGAAACCCAGAATGTCAAAGGCTTCCTACAATAGCATCGAGTGTCAACAACATCGATATAACCATACAAGCTCAAGCAAACGAAAATGAAATAAAAACATTGTTTGGCCAAATTACAAAACAAATCTGTGTTTTGTATGCGGTAGATTGGCTTTCTTGCAATTGTTCTTATTTAAGCTGGAATAACATTTGTGCGCATCCATTCGCATTTCATCCAAATAAAAGTGTAATTTTGTATGGAGACGTGTACGCATCGCAAAGCCGAATTGATGCGTACACGACTCCATGAAAAAATCGGCCAAGTGCGAGTCGGGTCTCGCTCTTTTAGGGTTCAGTTAAAAAAAATTAAATTAAAAGATTTCCATCTACCCACCTACCCATTTTAATTTAATTTTTTTAATTTAATTTAATTTTTATTATTTGTTGTTATAGCGGCAATAGAAATACATAATATGTGAAAATTTCATCTGTCTATCTATTACGGTTTACGAGATACAGCCCGCTGACAGACGGACGGACGGACGGACGGACGGACGGACGGACGGACGGACGGACGGACGGACAGCGTAGGCTTAGTAATAGGGTCCCGTTGGTACCCTTTGGGTACGGAACCCTAAAAATGACACTTATATGGACAAAATACGAATTGATGCGCACATGTGGTTCCAGTCTTACTTACAGGCTCAGGATACTCATAAGGTAGATAAAACATAGAAAACTTCTCAAACAAACGCGTATTGACGTGCTCAGACCATCGCTTTAGACGAAAGTCCTAAGCACCATCGTTTTTGAGTGGGTATAGTGTAACTTTCCGAGTTTTTGTTAACTGAGCGTAAATCTGTCATTCAGTGTAGGCGAGAAAGGGACGGAGAATTTTTCCACCCCTTTTCCATCTATACATATTGACAGATTTACCTAACGTTAGCGTACGCACAGGTGTCAACGCATTTCCACGAGAAGTTATATTATAATTACCTTTTAAATCAGCTTTGGAAGAATATCGTCCTACTTTTACAGAAGTCAATGACAAATAAGTGCAGATATCATTACAGATGTGCTTAAATTAACATTCAGTATAACACATTAATAGTAAAATATAAAATAGCGTTAATGCCAGCAAGTAAGGGGTTTCGTGACACTGGTGCACAGGATGAGGGTTTACTACCTACTGTTGACATTCTAATTCTAAATCTACAAAATACCTATTCTAAATAATATAACGGGGGTCTTAAATTCTTTGAGACATTCAAATGGTAAAAATGCGCAAAATGCGTTTCGTGATGTCAAAATTGACATGACATAACTTATATTTTTATTAAATAAGAGTAGGCAAACATGACTTATTTACTCTTTCTCCTCTGACTGATTCCTCACTAATAAACGTTGTTAATATAGCGGGTGAATAGTTGCACGCCGAATTTTCTCTTTGTCATCAATAAAACGTTTATTAGTAAGGGGATAAGCATAATAATGCTATCAAAATAAGAATAGAAAAGAGAAAAAGCCATTTTATATTTCTATCCTGCTCAGTGTAGGCCCATCTGAGCAGGACCGAAATAGAAATTTTGGATTTCTTTTCTTACTTATCTTGATCGCACCATAATACTTTTGTTTCCAGTAACGACAATAGTTTAACGGGTAGAACTTGACTCATTGCCCTTCCGGTTTTTAGTCTGCTCGTTGCCCGTTCAGCTATTGAGCCTTCGATATGATTGTATTACGATTTGAACGTCATAGTTGATAAGGGCCTTAGCACACCTCCGCGGAAACCATAGCAACGCAACCGTTCTGTTTCCGCCATGACATGCGAACTACCTGCATTTCTTAACGCCGCGGTTGAGCCCCAGTTTAGATGCAGTTGCATCATAGTAATGTATGCAAAATGGTTGAAACGAAGGAGTTATCTGAGACCTATAGAGCATGCTCTGTCTTAGTTGATTTGAGACTGAATTAAAACGAGACACAAATATGACGTAAATCTGTCTCGTTTTAACTCTGTATCTAGTCTAAGCACGCTTTATAGATCTACGCCTGACTCGTATTTCTTCTCCACGCGATTTCAGCGAAGTTGGTACTCAGATGCTTCGAAAATGTGACTGGGGTTTGAGATGTTTGAAATACACGCAATGAAACAAATCTCAGCGTTTGGCGAAAACTCAGCGGTTGCTATCATTTCCCAGCTGAAGCGCGTCATAGACGAGGGGCTATACTAAATCCAGTTCTTTGGACTTTAAAACTATATATCAAGGTATTTCGAACTTTCAGGCGGGTTTTAATAATATCAGCACAGCGTCATGTGGCTTCTCCGGGGGTCACTAACTCGCAAGACCTCGGGTATATGTTTCACTTACATCGGTCAACTGACATTCCTCACCGTCATCGACGTTGGGGATCGTGATCTTACCCTGCGCGACGTTATGGTAATCGTATATGTCGTTGGATAACATACACATCTCTGTTGGCGAATAAGGAGGTTTCCATTTAGTTACACGCGCCAAAATACACCATGGAACCCTAGAAAGTCAACCCTAGCCTGTGTTTTGTCCGTGTCGTGTCCGTGAAATTAATAGTGTATTGGGGGTGACCGTGCTGGAGGGGGCTGCTAACTCGTGGGTCCACATCTGTGCATAACTATCACTTCACCTTAGCAGGGAGCGGGCATGCCGCACTTAGACCATTCATTGGATTGAATGCTCCAAGATGCCGTACTATCAGCACAAGTTTGCTCTTCTCAACAACGATAGAGTTCTCATAGAATTCGAGCAACGAAACACAATAACGCGAGTCCGATATTATTAGTAATTTTGGAATTGGTTTTTGTATTTATGTTTACTAAAGTTTTGCACGCTATTATATGGCCATAATATGTGGTGAAATGGATTAGGTATATTTATTATTAACACCTTGTTTGTACCCATTGTGTGCAAATAAAGAATTGAAATTGAAATTTATAAATCAAAAAATCTCGAATTTTCAGCTTCGAATGCTTGCTAAATGATGCATAAGTAAGAGCTCGAACATTAATACTTGACAGTTCATATATTCGGTATTCGCTTTGCCTTATTGCATTTAAGAATTATCGGCCAATCAAAGGTGATTGCTATTATTATACTATAGCAATCATTTTCAGACAACACTGCTGCAGGTGTATTTTAATTTGAGTTTATAGTGTTTTTACACTCGAAATCTATTGACGTTGATTACGCAAACTTGTATTGAGGGTACTGTAATCATGTGAATGTCAGAAATTTTGCTCGAAGCCCCAACTTTTGTAAAACACCAATATCTGATCCACGACGCGCGCTCCTTGCTCGGGCACATAACTTACGATCGTGAGATCGAATTGTTCGGCGTCGTTGACACCAGGTATCCGTGTTTTCCCCTGACTAATCGTCGGATAGTCAGAGATGCGGGAGCTTAGCATCGTTAACTCTGTAAAAAGCAAACCATCTGACATACACATGCGCAGACTAATCGCAAGAACAGTCATAAGCGAAGCAAGCGGTAAAGAAGATAGAATAGAAGAGGTTGATAGAAACGACGATCCAGCAGTCATATTATTCTGGACTCACGTCGGTAAGTTTCATTTCCTCGCCGTCGTCAAGGCCCGGGATGACGGTCTTTCCTTGCGACACGATGTGGTAGTCGTTGACGTCGTTTGATAGAAAACAGATTTCTACAAAACGACACCAGTAACAGTCACACGTATCGGGCAAAGCAAAGAGGAAGACGATGAAATCAACAATACAAATGCTTTAGTTCTGGACACTCTCGCAAACTATAAGGAAATCTTATTTCAGTTCTTAGGACAAGACCCTGACCGCGAGTCGGTTGTATGCGACGGCGGCGCAGTGGTCGGAAGGGCACAACATGCGGGAACTCTGTCAAAGCCTTCTGTTCTGGGAAGGCTCAACTTACGTCGGTCAACAAACATTCCTCTCCATCATCTAGGTTGGGTATGGTAGTTTTTCCTTGCGATACGATGTGATAGTCATGTACGTCGTTTGACAGAAGACACATTTCTAAATATGGAAATTTGTTTTAATATAATTGTTATTATTAATTTTATCAGTTTTAAGTTGATGTGTTTGATGAAGTGTATTATAAACATCTGTATAAGTATTCAAAGTATAAATATACAATATTTTAATAATGATTAAATAGAAATCTGTACATTTTACTTTCATTATAAATTATCATATAATTAGATACGCAAAAATGTGAATTTAAAAATGCTTCTATAATTCGCATGCACTTTGTTATTTAATTATGTTTTCTCAATTTATATCAATGATTTTCGTAATATGAGTAGTTTACCAATAAAAATATTGGAAAATTAAAATAAAATTCATTTTAATAAAAAATTGTGTTGTAAAATTTAGACTGATAGTTTGAATTATAGTGAATCTAGATCACACTAAGGCCTATTTCAGTATTCCCAAGTTAACTTTGATGAATAAAAATGTTCTGACTGACTGGCAATGCAAAATAAAGACTTTGGACTGATTTATAATACAAAATAAAGACATTTTGCATGAATGAAAATGCAAAATAGAGAAATTCTGACTGATTAACAATGCAAAATCGTCAAAATTGTAAAGTTTATTTTGAAGATTGTGAAATAGGCCCTCAATTACATGACAATTTAATTATATGACAGTTATGAAGTAACTAATCATGAATGAATGATTTGCTGATTGATGATGAATATACCTTTAAGTCCTTTAACGGAGCCCGACATCATCTGGTAGAAGATGTGGTAGGAACGCTCGAGCGCCTGTTGGGAGATGACACGAGCCTTCTCAAGTAGATCTGCAAGATAAGGGCAAAATGATAGTAACTACACAATTACGAAATGCTGCAACAGAATTGAGTGTGAAGGTAATATATGAACAGGAATTTTTAGATGCAGCCTAAGATGAAGCGCACTTGTATAGAAAATGCCTCTTCACTCTTGATTTGAAGATATAAGTAGTTAGAATCGGTTCCTGAGCTCTTTCCGAAATGGGTATATCCTGTAGAATACCGACAGACAGGCAACCTTACGCAAGTGTTTTTCTTGTGTTATGTTATTATGTATCGCAAAAGTTCCCGGTTTCTCGGTGAGACGATTTGAAGTCGGCTGTCATTTAGTATGGCACAGCTGGTCTTCTATTTTATGGTATTCTAGTATCTATAGGGGCCAGTGGTCTAAGATTACTTACATGTCTCAATGTCAGCACCAGCCAGTTTTCCTGATGGTCCAAAGTGAATACGGATGAATTTACCCTGTTCAAGGAAGAAATAAAATAAGGATTAGCATTTTATATCTTCTTAGGTTTCTTCTTCATTTGTGTAGTATATGTGTTTGTATATAGAATTTGCTATTTGGGGTATTTTTTGGATTTACTGAACTGATTTTGATAATCTTTTGCTGATAACTAGTTAGAATGTACTTTTGAGTCTAGTTGCTTTTCAGATAAATTTAAAAATATTTTTCTCTATTATCTGTTGTTGATATTTTTAAAGTCTAAAGGCTATGTTTTTGTGTTGTTCTCTATTATAACAAAAAAAATTGTGTCTGTTCGTTCATTCATTCATTCATAGATAGGATTGGTAGTCGCTTCGCACTTACACAAAGCTACCAATCCTAAATCTATGCATTCATTCATTTTGAATCGTCGGAGTTATATCGCAATAGCGGAATACAATCACTTCAAGGTTTTGAATATTGGCACAGTTAAATTAGTTAGCATTTTGCTCCGGAATATAACTAATATATTTCAGAAGTAAGGCTAATAAATACTTTTTAGAAGTAGAATTAATATAAAAAGAGGTACTTACGAAACGGGAGGAATTGTCGTTACGCACAGTCTTGGCGTTACCGAAGGCTTCAAGCACAGGGTTAGTTTGTACGACCTGGTCTTCCAGAGATCCCTTCTTATCCTGGCTCGGGTCCTTCTTCTGCGAGGCTCCGACGGTGGCGAAGTACGCAATTACTTTCTTCGTGTTCTCAGTCTTACCAGCACCAGACTCACCGCTGTAGAGGAGATTCCGTTTTTACTTTAAGCATTGAAGCGAGCTTATCTTGCCTCAAATATACGTTAATAGAATTATCAATTTTACTAGCTGTCAAAAGAACATATCGAACACGGTAAAGCCACTTTATTATTGCTAACTTTATCTACCGCGTTGCTGTCGCAATCTAAGGGTGATATTAGTTTGCTCAAAATTCACATAATTCCGATAAGCTAGAGTTCATCCCTGGACGTTATTATGTTTGAAAATTGAACTCTAATTTTATATTTGGTTCTTTTCTATTTTATTGAACTTCTACAAACTATTTTACTTGATTGTTTGTTATTATATCTTCTTCTTTCTTTATCAACATATAGACGTCCACTGCTAGACAAAGGTCTCCTGCATGGACTTCCACAGGCTTCGGTCTTGCGCCGCCTGAATCCAGCGGCTCCCTGTGACTCGTTTGATGTCGTCGGTCCACCTGGTTGGGGTCTGCCAACACTGCGTTTCCCGGTGCGGGGTCGCCACTCCAGCACCTTGGGACCCCAACGACCATCAGCTCTTCGAACTATGTGCCCCGCCCATTTCCACTTCAGTTTCGCGACACGCTGAGCTATGTCGGTGACTTTGGTTCTCCTACGGATGTCCTCATTTCTGACTTGATCTCGCAGGGATATACCGAGCATAGCTCTCTCCATCGCTCGCTGAGTGACCCTGAGCCTTCTTATGAGGCCCATAGTTAGCGACCATGTCTCATATGTGTTATTCTACAGCAACTTATTATTAAATACAGTTTTAGTGAGTAAAGTTTAAGTTTATTTAACAACTAGCTGATGCCCGCAACTTCGTCCGCGTGGATTTAGTTTTTAAAATCCCTCGTGAACACTGATTTTCCGGGATAAAAAGTAGCCTATGTCACTCTACAGGTCCTCAACTATAGTACCCATGCAAAAAATCACGTCGATCCGTGGCTCTGTTGTGGCGTGATTGAAGGACAAACCAACAAACAAACACACTTTCGCATTTATAATATTAGTATGATTAGAATATTAAATTGCATATGAAAACACTGTAACATTACGTCCATACGATGTATTACATCCATACCTACTATGTAGTATGTAGGTATAATGATCGGGCAAAATCTGACACCTTTGGAGTAGTTTGACTTTGACAAAATAGGGCTATCCACGATGGCTATATACGATAAAGTATGCCTGCCAGCTTAAGATGAGCCGTTCATTCAAAGTATCTTGTAGATTCCGGGGTTCAAGTTATTTGGACCTTATACTGAAGATCGTGATGTCTATAATTTCTGAACTACGAAATTGACGACCTTGAAATAATTACAGGACAATCTCTAAAGAACCTGCTTTCTAACAAAAAAAGAATGGATTAAATCGGAATACGCCTTAATGAATTACTGCGAAATACACATTTTGACTTTCATCCCCTCTCCCAAGGGACCCGTGCTGAATTTCGGGATAAAAAGTATCCTATATTATACCTCGTAGTATTAACTTAAATCGTGCCAAGTTTCATTTAAATCCGTCCAGTAGTTTCGGCGTGATGCGCGGCCAAGATACAGACAGACAGACAGACAGACAGACAGACAGACAGACAAAAAATTAAAAAAAAATTGTTTTGGCTTCAGTATCGATTATAGAGTGCCCTCAAACAAAAATTTTCAAAATATCTTTAATGTACAGAATTGGACCTGTTACAGTTTTATTATATTATAGATTGAAGAGGTTTTTACTTACGTAATCAACATAGATTGATTCTCGTGGTTGGTTAACATGTTGACGTAAGCGCCATCGGAAATGGCGAAAATGTGAGGCGGGACCTCCGATCGGCGCTTGCCACGGTACAGCTTGGCGCATCGGAACGTGTACACCGGGAACCTCTTGTAGGGGTTGATGGCCACGCAGAAGAGACCCGAGTACGTCTGCACGAGAAGGAGAAGTGTTTTACATGTCGTACGTACACATAATGTACATACAATATGTGTACGTAGTACGTACACACCGTGTGATGAATGATAGAAATGACGAACGTTGTCTAGTAGCTGAGGAAAACAAACAGATGAAAAATTGTAAAGAATAAATGGAAAAGTAGGTACCCAATTATTATTGACACTTTAAAAATACGACACGATTAATCTTGAACAATATCACTACAGACACTTTTGATAAATTATTATTATTATAAAACCTACGTAGTACCTACTTCCAGTTCCGTAAAGCCATTACACAAGTTTTTATTTTACACATAGACGGATCCATAGACAATTTACAAGCACATTTTGAAACATCACAGTTAATTGAATATTATTCTTTTTTTTTTCGTATAGTGAAATTTAGAGTGTCAATAAATCGGGGGGTGACAACATTAGAGCAAACTCCTATTTAAGGAAAAAGAATATAAAGTTTTCTAGAGCAAAAGGATGAGACTAAAGACTAGAATCTTAGACAATTTCTAAAGGAAAAAAGGAACATTTTGAGATAAAAAATTGCGATTTGGGGATTTTGCCAAAATCCCCAAAAGTGCTGAATTTAAAACAAAACAAATAATGGGAACCTTGCGGATGTGTACAAATAATAACGGATTCAAATAATTCAACCTTTAATTGTAAATGGGGGAAAAAATGGGGACAGTTTTTGTATCTTAATTAAAGACAAATTATTCTTAAATTAAATTAAGGGTAATTAAGTTTTGCTGTCTAAATGAAAATAATAAGTAGAGGGGCATAAATTGGACAAAATGTGTGAAAAACACAAACCAACTTTGAAAGATCATACTTTAAAAGTGAATTTTTGATACCTACGACATCAAAAACCGTTAGCACAAAAAAAAAAACAAAGAAAATATGAGTCACCGACATAAATCCACAGATTTTTAATATCTCAGTGTCCTAAAGCAAAATTCTCGACGTTATTGTAAAAGAAAATTATTACCAAATAAAATTTTATCAAGCAAATGTTTTAACAAAATTTTCAAGCGGAGAATTTTACAATTAGGTATGTTGCTTGTAAATCACAATATAATCTGTCAAACATCGAAAATCTCTCAGAAAAAGGATAGAGTTAGAAGGACATTTTACGATGTCTTTTCTCTATCTCTAAAAACAAATAAAAGAAAGCTTTTAGTTCTCATATGCTTATCGCTTGGGAATACTTTTCATCAGTGATAAATTATGTTAATTTAATATTATAATTATTATGTAGTAATTTTTTGTTCTGAAAAACATAGCATACAGCCATAAAAAAAATTGACAGATCAATGCAATTGGATTGGATGGATTTTTGTACATAAATGATTATTTTCATTAAATTAACAATTATTTGAGACATGAATTATAACATTATTGAACTAGATTGTATTGATTTCGGAGCTCTGTTTTGTAACTGCAATAAGCAAACTTGAAATAAAGCTTTCTTATGAAACACAACACTGAAATAAATCCTTTCCGGACACGATAAATAGAAACAGAAGATATTTATTGGACGTTTTCGAGTCCTTTGCCACCGTCTTGTCCTGTGTACGAGGGTTCAAGAACGGTACTGAAACAAAAAGATGCTGAATACCAAGGGGTAGGGATAATGTTGGGATAATGGACACCATAGTTCGATAGTTTTTATATTGATAGAGATTATTTAAAATATCACTGTTATTACGTACTCTATTATTTCTTGACGACTATCGTTCTTAAAGACCCCCGAAGGCTAAATGTATTTTTTTCCAAAAAATTTTTATTTAAGTACTATTAAAATGATTGCTATGTGACCAAAATTTAAGATTTGCAACTTTTAACACACAACAGTTTTTACAATAAACCCCTGAATAAATCGTACAAGTCATAGTATTATTAAGTTCAAATGACTTTCAGCTTTAAGAAATAAAGAATAAGTATTATTATTTGTGAATTTCAATTAAAACTTTGTATTAATTGAGAAGGTATTCTTGCCGGTTTTATCTCTTATTTACTTCTAGTTGCAAATATAATATGTGTACTTCTGTTTTTTTGCATACAAAAACCATATTATATTATTTATAATTTAATTTTGCAAATTGTATTTAATTGCTTTGAAAATATAAATCTTCATAATTAGAACTATATAGACAGCTATCTGTCATTGTTACTTAGTGAATTCAGATTTAAATATAGATTTATTGAATTTATTGAACCTAAAATAGCACAATATAATATACGAGTACAAAACGAATTATGTTTAAATGTTGAGTTATAACTCAAACTGTCAATACATTTATAACTCAAACTGTCAATACATTGATAAATCAATGTGTCGATCGAAAATGAATGGCCCGAAATTTTGATTAACTTCCAAATTATACCTAACGTATAATATATTATGTTGTCCATATAGATTGGGGATTGGGGAAGGTGGTGTAAACACATGCAAACTCCAACGCTGCAACCTCGGCTTTGATCCTGACTTACGTAAATAAGCTTATGGTAATATCTCTGCTTCAAGTTATACAAAACTGAAGCGTCGTTGAGGTATGTCAAGTTAGACATATCCTCACATTTTTCGTATTTAGGCGGGTTGACTTGTCCTATTAGGTCCTTCTTGAAGTCCTTTGTCTGCGGGAAAGATATTAGCATCAATATTAGAGCAATGGTCAAGGCGCATGGGGCGCCTACTTACATATATAAGTTTCGCATAGTATCGTTGTCGTAGGTTGTGGAGTACGGCAGCCTCGTTAAGATACGTCAGGTCGGCCATGTCCTCGACTTTCTCGAATTTCGGAGGGTTTACTTGTGAGACGAGTTCCTTTTTTACCGTCCTTTCCTGCTCATTTAATGAAGGCATATCAATATTAGCTTATAAATAAACATGAACCGATGAGAAGTGTATGGGTTCAATTAAAATACCTTCAAGGTTACTCAGTTTCCATCATCACCAAGCACCAGGTGAGCAACCATCAAGGTCTAACTTATCATCGAAAAATAAAAAAAAACTCAATCTAACAAATTAATAAACTAAACAATTATTATTAATCTTAAAGGAAGTTCAATGACCTGAGCTTATAAATCCGCTGAACTAATTTACGTTCTACTGCCTATCTTTATCATTTACCGTCATCAATAAACAAACAAAGTTATTCAAATCTCAAATTGTACTATCGTTAAAAGGTCAATAAAAAGGTTCAGTAATCTAAAATTGGAATAATTTTATCAATTCCTTAGCCCCCACTTAAGTCATAACTTGACCCTCTACATAAGTTATAAATTGACCCTCTACATAAGTTACAACTTGATCCACTACATATGTCATAATTTAACTCTCTGCTGGGGTCATATCTTGGTAAAGTTCTGAATTCAGCTAAGGGCATTAATTCAAAATAACCCTCAACAGAGGTCAAAACTTGACCCTCTTACTCGTAAGAGGCACAGGAGCAATCCTTCGCCACGTGTGATCACTGATAGTTACCTCGCCCCCGGGGAGGATGACGGTCACCAGGTCGCCCTTGGTGGCCTTAATTTCTCCCTGCACGAAGCCCTCTTTCTCGTCCGGCACCCAGCAAGCCTTCTTGCCATCGTAGGGCTTGCTCTGGTCGATACGCTTCTGTTCGAGAGAGACGAACAGGTACGGGGTCGGATCGGGGTCTTCACCCTCTTGTGCGGCGGCTTTCGGCATTTCGGAGGGCTAACGAGACTTTGGGCTAGTCGAGACACGAGAACAGAGCCCTGGAGCCTTCCTGTCGGAGAACACTACACGTTAGACTGACGCCTCGTCCGGCGCAAGCGGAGGCCCCGTGCGTCTATTTGTGGCGGTAACCCGAGTAGTGGCCGCTTTGGGAACGGTGCCAGCTCGGACGCCGTTTGCGTAATACAGAGTTTTATGCGCGCGTTTTTTATTAGCTTATCCCGAACGGCCCTTCGCGGATGTTACGTCACAGGCATGCGGCTCTGGAGCGACGCCAACGGATTTAGACCGATCGTGGATTGTTGTTTATTGTCTTTTATGGCAATGGTTGTTGGGGAAAGTTCTGAATCAGTTAATGATTTGCTTTTATTAACTACAAGTACTATAGGAAAATCAATTTTTCTTTCTATTTAATTTACTCAATCGACTTTTAAAATAGTCTTATCTAATTCATTTATAATATTATGTTCTAGTAAATTAAGTTCAGTATTGATATAAGATTTTGAAATTATATTCAATAAACTCAATTTTAAATCCAATAATTTGATATTGTCTATGTTGATTGATTCTATAATTTCAACTAGATACAGTTCTGTTCAGAATACATCGTTTCCAATAAGAATTATCCCACTGAACCGCTAGCGTCCAACGATCCACCACCAAGGCAATAAACAACCGGGCACCTCACTTGAGCCACTTGCACACAATTGCAAAAGTCCAAATCCACTCGGGTAAACCAGCTGGGGTACAGCTACGTCACTGATATCACACTCGCGATGTCATAAAGCACTGTATTCACAGGACGCACGGGGAGGGACGCGTGCGTACTTACGTTTGAAGCCGTTCTGACCGGCGGCGGGAAGCGGCGTTGCTTTTTATACGCGCAACACGACACCACCGCGCACGATCACCCCATTTTAGGCGGATGCCAGCCTGCCCAGCATCTACACTTTCAGACGAGCTTAGCTTTCACTTGAGCGGGAGCGCTCGCACCATGACCTGCGGCAGGCGACGGATGCTCAGCCGACACAACGCAAAGCCTCCGGGCTCCCACTAGACTACAATTTAAGAGAAACTAATCTCTCTCGGCACCCGCACCTTTTCTTCTTCAGCATTTCAGCTAAGCCTTTCCCACATAAAACCCACTTAATAATCTAAACATTACATGCATCAAAACTGATGGAGAAGTGATAGAGTATCCTAAGGATATTCTCACTATAATCATTGTCGTGTTGCAGCAATGAAAAATATGATACAGGAAGATGGGTAAAAAACTGGTAATACAAATTATTGGTATTATATGCGTCTTTATTAAAAAATTGTCCTCATTCATCAGTTTATCAATAACCATTTGACATGGGTCGTAAAAAATTAGACCTTTTAGATGTTGAGGTATGTTGGACACTCGCTGGAAAAGACTGAGAGGAGATCTAGAGTTCATAGTTATAAAATACAACATGGCCGCCATGTTTGTTCTAATTATAGCGTAATCGAAAACAAACTGCCTTCAATATATGCTTTAAAATTGGAAATTATTTGCATTTGCTTTCATAAAACTTTGCTATGAGCTATTTTCCATCGATTAATATTTTATGCTCATAAAATTTTACAATATCGATTTTTAATTTTATGAACTACGCTAAAGAAATATTTGAAATATGGTCGAGCGAAGCAACGCCTGGATCATGCGTCATGCTCGTGAACGGGTTCCGCCGCCGGGAATGGGGCTACTTTCTGTCTGCCCGTCTTACCATGAATTGAATTGTAGTACCTACGCTTTTTTAAAACTTCCCCTCATTGTAGAAATATTATATTCTATTCTATTCTACCAAAGTTGCATGAGTTAAATCGACTTGGCATCCGGCTGCCCACAAGATAGTATAAAAAACTTATTACAATGTAATATTGTAAAATGATTATTTTGAAAGGAGCAACTGCTGAGTTTCTTGCCGGCTCTTCTCAGCAGAATCCGCTTTCCGAACCGGTGGTAGAGTCATGACGTGTCATAGGAGCCACAGGTTGACCAACGTGAAAATAATTTTGAATTTGAATTTGAATTTGTAATTCAACCTGACGTTCTGTTGGCATAGGTCTCTTGTATGGACTTCCATATGGGATGAGCGACATAGAACGAAATTTAAGCGATGGTCGTTGAGGTTACAAAATGCTAGAATGACGAACTCGCACCGAAAAAGCGCATAGCAGATATTATAATAATAAACTCTGGCTTTTTTATAAAGAGTTTTTTTTCTACGATATACATAATCTAACCCTTAATGTCTATTTGTAATATTTCGTTAACTGTTTGGATAAGTTCGAAGAGCTGATGGTCGTTGGAGGCCCAAGGTGCTGTCGTGGTGACTCCGCACCGGGAAGCGCAATGTTGGCAGACCCCCACTAGGTGGACCGACGACATCCAACGAGTCGCAGGGAGCCGCTAGATTCTGGCGGCGGGAGACCGAGGCCTGTAGAATTCCATGCAAGGGACCTTTAGAAAGAAGACGAAGAAAATGAGAAACTGTTTGGGACAGTTGAAATCTATACTATCTATACTATTATTATAAGGAGGAAAGATTTTTTTGTTTGTTTGTTTGTTTGTTTGTGCCGAATAGGCTCTGTACCTACTGGACCGATTTTAACCATTTTTTCACCAATAGAAAGTTAAGTTATCAGGAAGTAACATAGGCTATAATTTATTTCCAAAAAATTAGAGATCCTTAAGAAAATTGCAATAATGTAAAAAGTAGCAAAACTTTGCCTGTAAAATGCATTATTTGGTGTGTGCTAAGAAAACTATTGATGATACATAAAAATTATGTACAACATGAATAAGTACTCTTTACTCTCTACATAAGTCCCCGAGGGAATATATCTCACTATCATATTTAAGTCACAATAATAGCTTATGTGTTCTAAAATTTAATTAGGTACATCGCCTTTATTATCGTAGTATTAAATCTTCCTTACTAATACATAATATCACTTACTAATACATAATATCATAAATGCAAAATTGTGTTTGTTTGTTGGTTTCTCCGTCAATCACGCGGCAACAAAGCTACGGATTGACGTGATTTTTTGGATAGGTATAGTTGAGAACCTGGAGGGTGACATAGGCATCCCGGAAAATCAAAGGTTTCCCGCGGGATTTTAAAAACTAAATCCACGCGGACGAAGTCGTTATTAATATTTAGCTAATAACTAATGTCGGCGCGTCTGCCAGGATCTAATCGTCACATGTCACATTTACATGTGTACTTCTTGTCTCTATTCATTATCGACGCCATATTTCATCTTTGCTAGGGTTAGCAAACTTGCAAAGCTTTACCTACTAGATTCCATTTTAATCACAGGTTGCAAAGTTTGTACTAATTAAGCATTTTTTATTTTATTGATATGACTTCCGTTTTTCCGAATTGGGTAACTTTAAAGCAAGAGTGAATAGGTCTTTTTCAAGGCAAGCGCGCTCCATCGTGTGTCGCGTGTGTGTCAAGTATAGTATAATATTTTAACAATATGTTAGTTGAAATAATTGTAAATGACAATAATATAATATTCTCTATTATGTATGTCGTTTACAATCATTATTGTAAGTTATTTATGTTGCTTATATTTTTCAAAATTATCATAAACTAGCTGATGCCCGCGACTTCGTCCGCGTGGGTTTAGTTTTTAAAATCCCTCGGGAACTCTTTGATTTTCCGGGATAAAAAGTAGCCTATGTCACTCTCCAGGTCCTCAACTATACCCATCAAAATCACGTCGATCCTTAGCCCTGTTGCGGCGTGATTGAAGGACAAACCAACAAACAAACACACTTTCGCATTTATAATCTTAGTAAGGATAATTAAAATTAATCATAAAAAATATTGAAAAAAATACCATCTTGTGCAACGAGGTCCATTGACCACGCTTCAATGAGAAAAAATTGTAGACCTAATGTTATTTATAAAATAAAATTGACAACCCTATCACTAATTAAGCCACACATTACATCTTTACGCCATGTCATAACACGTCCCGTACCACTAAATTAACAGATTAACCCAAAAACTAATAATCTGTGCATTAATTAATTGAACATCTGCCGCTGAAACCGCACGGTCAAATTCAATAAAAACTATTAGATCGTTACTGTTTTACTGATGTTTAATTAATTTAATGTGATCGAGATGGAATTATTCAGTATCAATAAAATTAATTACTTGATGTGTTTTCAGTAGTTCAACTGCTTTAACAAAATATTTACAGGCGAATTTTCCGGAAGGAAGGACGTATAGGAAATAGGAACCCTAAGATCTCGGCCTTTCCTACATCCCTTAGTCGTCAAAACGTTATAGTGTAAAGTGGGTCTTTGACTATAGGGTGGTAACAAGCAAGTAGTAGAGATAATTCAGTTATTCAATCTGTACGCTTCTGTACATTCTCTGTAGCTGGGTTGGTTGGGTAGCAAGGAAAACTCTCGAAGAACTTTTCTTCCTTTATTGGGTACCGCTACCGCTTGCCGGTGGGAACTGTGTCGGCTTACAATTCAGCCCGGTATTTATACAAATTTTGCCAAAAAATGTAGGCCCTCTCATTGGTGTAATTTTGCTATCGATCAGTGCACCAATCAGAGCGCATTATTTTAAACCAATCACAATTTAGTAATAATAATAGGTATTATTACATAATTAGGTATCTTTTCGGCTCGTAGCTGTACCGTAAGGAGAGCCGCGGCCTATTTCCCTATGGGTTTCCTATTTTAATCTTTATTTATTATTTTTCCTATTCACTTATGAGATAATACATGAGACTTATGTACTTAAAACTATAAACAATTGCTAAACTATACATGACACATTAATTACTAACTAATTATGCTATTTAATCAGTCCACTATTATGCTGTCTCTTTATTACACAAACACTTGCACTATATCGTCCCGCACATCTCTCCCGCCGTGCGACTATGTCGCATCATTTGTCGGTGCGGGCGCGTCGTCTGTAGACAGGGGCAGGACCACCAGCTTCCTCACCGGCTGTCGCAGCACTCCTCCCTTGGTCTGGATGTCCACTGCTCGCACGACGTCGTCTGGTCCCGGGTACGTGGCGATGACTCTTCCTCGGATCCACACGTTGCGCGGTAGGTTGGTGTCGACCACTTGCACGAGGTCGCCGATCTGGATCGCTGGTCCTCGTCCGTGCGGCTCCCGCCGGTGTTGGAGCTCCGGTAGGTACTCCTTCACCCAGCGCGTCCAGAACACGTCGGCCAATCTCTGCGCGGCTCGCCACGTCGATCTGGAGGCGGCGTCCTGCTCGTCGAATGTACCTGGCAGCGGTACACGTCCCGGGCCACCCAACAGAAAGTGGTTGGGCGTCAGTGCTTCAGGATCCTCGGGGCTGACTGAGACGTGTGTCAGCGGCCTGCTGTTGACTGTATATTCCACCTCAGCCAGTAGGGTGGAGAGGACTTCTTCTGTAGGATGCCGTTCATGTAGCGTGGCTGCGAGTGCTGTCTTCACGGAGCGTACCATTCGTTCCCAAGCTCCGCCCATGAATGGAGCTCCTGGTGGTATGTATCGCCAGGAGATCGTCTTCTTCGCTGCTTCTTCTGCTGTTGCGCTGTCCATCGCCTGCCGAAGTTCCTTGTCAGCCGCTCTCAGGTTGCTGCCGTTATCTGACCAGATTTCCGTCGGGAAACCCCGGCGAACCATCATTCTCCTCAACGCCATCACTGCTGAATCAGCGCTGAGTGAGCCAGCTATCTCCAGGTGTATGGCTCTCATGGTGAGACAGGTGAAGATGGCAACATATCTCTTCTGTCGCGTTCGGCCGACGGTCACTGAGAGAGGTCCAAAGTAGTCGATGCCAGTGAAGGTGAAGGGTCGCTTGTGATGAGCTAGGCGACACTCCGGCAGGTCCCCGGTTCTGGGGTATGGCGGCTTCTGTGTCTTCATTCTGCAGAACAGGCATCTTCTTATGATCATTCTTGTGACTGGACGTACTCGTAGCACCCAGTACTGTTGTCTGCAATCGTTGACTGTAGCTTCAACTCCGGCGTGATGTAGCTGATGATGTATAGCCTTCACCCAGAGCTTGACTGTTGGATGATCACCGTCGAGTACCATGGGGCTCTTGAAGTTTTCTGTTACGTCTTGTGTTGCTTGAATCCGACTTCTTAGCCTGATTGCATCGTTGACGTATTCGACGCTCAGCTGGTACAGACGGCTCTCCTTGTTGAGTGTCTTGCTGTTTCTTAAGTCTTCTATTTCTTCTGTGAAGGAATCTTCTTGGGATGCACGCATCAGAAGCTCTTCCGCTCTTCTGAGCTGTTCGGCAGTGACTGGGAGAAACTTTCTATTAGGCGACGTTGTTTTCTTGACTGTTGGCTGTTGCTTCGTCGCAGGCTTGTTCGTTTTCTTCCAGCTTGGATCCTTTTCTGTGTTCTTTCGCGTCCTTTTGTAATTGACGCTTTCCTTCTGGGTTCTACAGAGTTGGATGAACTGTAGAACCCGAGCTGTGGCGTATCGGAGTCTGTCCCAATTCGAGAAACGAGATGCTTCAGGTAGGGCTTCTGCGAGTTTCTGTTTTCTGTTGTCGGCGATGTGATTCACTTTCTCTTCGCCCGAAGGTTCTTCTTTTTCTGTTGCAGTGACTTCGACGGGCCAATGCTCTTCTGTTTGGTAGAGGAAGTCCGGTCCCTTGTACCAGCGATGATCTTTGTTGAAGGACGTTGGGACGTCTCGTGTGGCGTCGTCCGCTACGTTCAGCTTCGTCGGAACCCAACGCCACTCGGTGACTGTGAAGGCCTCTTCAATTGCAGCCAGGCGATGGGCTACGTATGGCTTGTATGAGCGTGATCCGGTTCTAATCCAGGTCAGCACGGTCTTGCTGTCTGTCCAGAACACTTTGCCGTCCGGTTTTCTTTCGTGCTCTTCTATAACTGTTTCGGCGAGCCTGGTTCCCATGACTGCCGCTTGTAGCTCCAACCTCGGGATGGATGTCAACTTCAACGGTGCAACCTTCGCTTTGGCCATGACGAGAGATAGGTTGACTTCACCATTTGGCGCCACTGTTCTCCAGAAGACAATTGCTGAATAGGCTGCTTCGCTGGCGTCGGTGAACACGTGTAGCTGTATCGAAGTGGCGTCGCTGTATTGGAGATATCTTCTCGGGATCGTCACGTTGCTGAGATTCTTCAGGTGAGCAATCCAGTCTTGCCATTGTTCCGCCAGGTCTTCATCCAGCTCGTCGTCCCATGATGTTCCTCTTCGCCATACTTCTTGCAGCAGCTGTTTCGCCCTTATGGTGACAGGCGATGCGAAACCAAGTGGGTCAAACAGTGACATGACCACTCTTAGCGCTTCTCTCTTCGTAGGCGTCTTCCCATTGATGAGCGTTGGTGCGACGCGTGCCAGGTTGAGGTTGAAGGTGAGCTCGTCCGTGTTGAGTTTCCAGATAACGCCCAGTACACGTTCTGTCTTCTCTTCTGGCTTGTAGAGTTCCATATCTTCTGACTGTTGACTTTCACCCAATGCTTCTAATAAATGTGGTGAGTTCGACTTCCACTGTTTCAGTTCAAAGCTGGCCTTTGAGTGCACTTCACGCACTGACTTCGTGATGCGCACTGCATCTTCGAGGCTTCTAAAGCTGTCCAAGTAGTCGTCAACGTAGTGCTTCTGTATGATGGCAGCTGCAGCCTCAGGGTGGGTATCTTCATACTGTTTGGCGTTCAAGTTCTTGATGTAGATTGCTGTAGATGGAGAACTTGATGCACCGAAGATCAACGAAGTCATCCTATATTCTTCAGGTGGTTGGTCGTCTCGTCGCTCTCCGCGCCACAGGTAGCGGAGTGCATCTCTGTCTTCGGCTCGCAGCTTGACTTGCATGAACATCTCCTTGATGTCTGCTGTGACTGCTATCTCGTGTTGCCGGAACCGCATGACGACGCCAGGTAGTGACTGTAGAAGATCAGGTCCTTTGAGTAGCATATCGTTGAGAGCTACTCCCTTCGTCTTCGCTGCTGCATCATGTACCACTCGGAGCTTCTCAGGCTTCATTGGGTTAACCACCGCGAAGTGTGGCAAGTACCACGTCTTGCCGGTAGTCTTCTGTTTCGGAGCGAGTTCAGCGTATCCTTTTGAGACGAGAGCTTCCATCTGTTCTGTATACTTCTGTTTTAGCTTGGGGTCTCGATCGATCTTCTTCTCGATGTTGAAGAGTCGCTTCAGTGAGTTGTCGTAGTTGTCAGGGAACGTGACATCTTCTTTGCGCCAGAGAAGTCCTGTTTCATATCTTCCTTCTTCTGTTCTTGTGGTGGTCTTCTCCAGGATGCGAAGTGCTCGTTCTTCTGGATCTGTCTTCGGTTTCTTAGGCTGTATGCAGAGCGCGTCCATCTCGAAATATTGCTTGACGAGGCTGTCCAAGTTATCTTCTGTTTCTTCTGTGACGTGTGATACGAAGTCGATGCTGCGTCCGATGGCACGAGTCTGGCTGCCATGTAGCACCCACCCCAGCGGTGTGAGAGAGGCCACTGGTTGGTTGTTGTCTCCTCTTCTCACTTCTGTTGTCAGCAGAAGATGCCAATTGTCTTGACCAATCAGCACTCGTGGCTTTACATCTGCATATACGAGGTAGTCGCGGATGTCTGCCAGGTGCTTGCAGCCATCTACCAACTCTCTTGAAACCCGTTGTGACGCCACTTGAAGGTTCTTCACTGTACGTGCTTGTACACGCTCTTCATGATCGTTGAGACCTCTTAACTTGATGTTCACTCTTCTTGAAGCTGACTCCGATGTCTTCAAGTCGTTGATGGTTTCTATCTTCAAAGGATCGACGGGTCCTGTCGCTCCGATGCACTCGGCTACGCTGTTGTCGATCAATGTAACTGTTGACCCATCGTCCATCAAGGCGAAAGTGTTGAAAGTTCCCTTGGGCCCCTCAACTTGAACTGGAATAATCTTCAGATAGGATTGTTTCTTCTTAATATTCCAGGCGGAGTTGATTACTTCTGTAGCTTCCTTGTCTTCTTTCTTCTCCGGAGCCTTGGTGTAGTGCAGCATCTTGTGGTGGAAGTACTTGCAGCTGTTGACACCGCACGCCTTAGCCCGGCAGCTATGGGTTCTGTTTCTGTATCGAAGACATCGGAAGCATAGGCGCTTGGACTTGGCTATGTCCCATCTTCCATTCGCATCCGAGTTCTTGAACTGTTCACACTCCGTAGAAGTATGCTCTTCGTCGCATATGTAACGTTGTGTATCTTCTGTGGTCTCTTCTGTTGAGTGGCTGATGTAGGTGGCGCCACCTGTTCCGGCAGCGCGTACGGCCCGCATAGCTCCGCTTCTCTCTTGAGGAACTTCTCCATTTTCAGTAGGTCTGGATCCTCCTTCGGCTGTGCTGCGGCGAAGTCGTAGTATCTGTAGCGCAGCGTAGGTGTGAGCTTGTCCACCACCGTCTTCGAAACTTCCGGGTTGTACATGTAGTTGACGCAGCTCAGAGTCTTCAGTGTTGCCACCACGTTGGAGACCTTCGTCGAAAAAATGCAAATGTCGCGCGGTGACTCGGTGAGACGTGGCAATCCGCGGAGCGTTTCCATTTCCATCATCGCTATTGACTCCGGTCTTCCAAATCTTGACTCCAGGGTTTTCATGACTTCTGTTGGGTGCGCGCTGGTGATGAGAAGCCCCTCCACAGCTTCTTTTGCTTTGCCCTTCAGGTTTCTTCGTAGACGGTTCGTATTCTCCACTGTGGTGAACATGCTTTCCGTTTCGTAGTATGCGGCGCGGAACGGTAGCCACTCTTGGTGTGACCCCCCCAAACGTTGGCAGCTCTATGAACTTGGGGCGCTGTGCTGCTTTGACGGCGCGCGTAATTGCTTCGGCTAACTCCGTTAAGCCGGGCTGTACTCCCGCCGGTGACTGAAGTATTGCTTCCTGTTGCTTCTGTTGTCCCGCGTCGTTGACCACCGGCTCTTCTATTGGGTAGTGCGGTGCATCGGCGATCGCTAGCACGGGGCGTGGGTGTTGGCTCTCCAACCAGTTGTCCACTCGTTCAGTCACTTCGGCTTCGGGTTCGGCGTAGGCACCATCGTCTTCCAATTCATCTTCTGTATCGTCTGCTTCCAGGGCGGCGAGACGGGCAGCAGCTAATTCGATCTGCAGTCGTAGCATCTCTTCTTTGGCCTTAGCTATCTTGAGAGCCTTGGCCTTGCTGTGTGTCGATCCACCCCCCCTCTTGCTAGGGGGGCGGGGCACCTGTACTTGCTTCGACTCCTCTGTGTAGACTGTTTTCTTCCTCCTTACTGTAGACGTGTCTGCATCTCGTGTACGCCCCTGTACTGTAACGGGAACCTCCCTGGCGGCGGGGGGTTCCATCTGTGTCGCGGCGGCTGGCAGCGTCGGCGCGACGGCGGGCGTAGTTGAGCGTGCGACGGTGGCGGCGACGGAAGCGGCGGCGGTAGCGGCGCCGGCAGTGGCGGCCGCAGTCCTCTTCACTGTCGCGGAGGATGGCGCTGTAGAGCGCACCGACGTCGCGGAGGTACCCGTGGTCGTCGTGCGCTCCGTGGTGTCGGTGGTGACAGTCCCCGTGGCTGTCGACGCGGACGCGGTAGCGGTCTCCGCGCTGGTTTCGGTCGCGGAGGTGGTAGCGGTACCCTCTGACGTGGACGGAGTTTCTTCTGACGATGCCTTACGGCTCTTGAGTTCCTGCCGTGTCACTGGCATTCTTGCTGGGCCGACGAATTTTCTTCAGAATTTTCCCGATTTTCCAACGGATCCGGCTCGAAGGACCATTCAATGTACGCTTCTGTACATTCTCTGTAGCTGGGTTGGTTGGGTAGCAAGGAAAACTCTCGAAGAACTTTTCTTCCTTTATTGGGTACCGCTACCGCTTGCCGGTGGGAACTGTGTCGGCTTACAATTCAGCCCGGTATTTATACAAATTTTGCCAAAAAATGTAGGCCCTCTCATTGGTGTAATTTTGCTATCGATCAGTGCACCAATCAGAGCGCATTATTTTAAACCAATCACAATTTAGTAATAATAATAGGTATTATTACATAATTAGGTATCTTTTCGGCTCGTAGCTGTACCGTAAGGAGAGCCGCGGCCTATTTCCCTATGGGTTTCCTATTTTAATCTTTATTTATTATTTTTCCTATTCACTTATGAGATAATACATGAGACTTATGTACTTAAAACTATAAACAATTGCTAAACTATACATGACACATTAATTACTAACTAATTATGCTATTTAATCAGTCCACTATTATGCTGTCTCTTTATTACACAAACACTTGCACTATATCGTCCCGCACACAATCAATTCAGTTTATATTTATTATAAATTCCCAAATTACTCCAGCCGGGAATCAAACCCGAGACCTCCCAGCTATAAGACCACAGCGCTCGCCACTGCGCCAGGGAGATCATCAAAACCTTGCAACCTTCATAATCATCACCAACACCCCATCAACGGCTCATTACTGAGCGCAGGTCTCCTCTCGAACAAAGGTTATAGGCCATAGTCCACCACGCTGGCGCAATGTAAATTGGCAGCAAGACAACCTTAAGGTCAGGTTATTTACTTGACAGGTACCTAAATCCAAAGGAATATACTGCTAAAATTACTCATTGTACTTATTCGAGAACTTAAAAAAAATTGAACTCACAAAATAAAGGTATAAATAGAAACAGTTAACTTATTTTGGGTTTGCTATGAGATAAGCCTTGTTGTCACGAGAGATTTAGCACGAAATCTCTGCGACCCATAAAGATGCCTACACGGGTGACGTGAGCATCATAGACTATAACAATCAGACGTGATTTATTCCGAGAGTTGACGATAAATAGATGACAAAGAATAACCGACCAATAAAATAAGCAGTTACAGTATAGCAGGTAGGTGCCGGCAGACGGCAGTAAATGTCCATTTAAAAACAAAAAACACATCGAGCTCTAGAAATACAATCGGTCAGCCTATACTTCGTTGAGCGTTGTCTCTGTCACTCATATTCCTTTAACGGTGGTGGAAAATATCGTGCGGAATCCTTAGGGTTCTCCATTATGTTTTCAAAGGTGTGTAAAGTCTACCAATACGCACTCCAAAGCGTGGTGGAATGTGGCCGTCTCATTCTGAGAGGAGACCCGTTCCTAATGTAGGTCAGCGATAAATTGAACAATGATGATGATGATGATGATGATGATGATGATGATGATGATGATGAATTAACCAGATCTGTAATATTTACTGGCGTGTACTGTTGTATACATGGCGCAAAACAATTTAGCATATTATATTTACACGCATTATAAAAAAGACTTCAAACGCCCGCGCCGCTAAAAAAATTATATAACTTATTGTTGATTTTTTAACAACTGCTCGAACAATTTCGATAAAATTTGAATGGAACCACCCTTTGAAACAAAAAAGAATTTTCCCAATCGGTTCAGGCGTCTTCGCGTATTCGGCGAACATACATAAAAAAAAAGATTCCGACGAATAATTGAGAACCTCCTCCTTTTTGAAATCAGTTAAAAATATAACAACTCAAGTACTTAAGGTCTCAATGCATTTGGAGCGTGGGCAAAAGTTTGTTTGCGGATTGTAGAAAAATCTAGAAATTCACAAAAGTTACAAATCAACTAGTGCTGACCGTACGCCGGAAAGTACGCCAAATGGCAGCACTTGTCAAGTGTATCTGACGACAATTGCTGCAGAAATACAGCTCAGCAGCTTTTTAGAACCTGTTGGAGCTGTATTTCTGCATTAGCATGATGCTGTTCACATGCTTCTTATGTAGGCTATCTCTCTGCCTCGTTGTTCTAGTGGTTAGCTTGTTCGACTGCGGATGACGAGGTCCCGGGTTCGATTCCGGGGTCGGGCCGTTAAAAAAATGTATTTGGGTTTTTCTGCCAAAGAAATTCTAAGTACTTGCCCGGAGTTAGGAAGTTGGCGGTGAGTAACCCCCGTGCCTCGGAGAGCACGTAAAGCCGTCGGTCCTACGCCTGATCTCTCTCCGGTCTTGTCGGATTTCCGTCCCATCGGACTATGAGAGTGAGGGAATGGAGATTGCACCTGTGTTTGTGCACACACTTGTGCACTATAATATCTCCCGCGCAGATGGCTGATCTCTAAGGAGGTTGGCCGCCGTGATCGGGTTCGGTCGGGAGGACATTATGTAGGCTATAGAATAAATAAGAATAGAATAGAAATGTTTTTTATTCAAATAAACTTTTAAAAGTGCTTTTGAATCGTCGGTGAGTCTACCACTGGTTCGGAATGCCCTTCCTGCCGAGAAGAACCAGCAAGAAACTCGGCGGTTGCTCTTTTCAAAACAACTTTACAATACAGTAAATGCTATGCTATATATGCAGTGTTTCCACAATGAGGGAAGTTCCAAAAATGCATACCGACTAACTTCTATCTTAAGATGGGCAGACATAAAGTAGGGGCTACTTTATTCCCGCCGGTGGCTATCTGTAGCGGAAGGCCATCTGCTCCTAACTGTTCTATGACAGAATGACACACCGAGTCTGCGGCCGGCTGGCGAGGCGCCAATAAGTCTCCGGTCCACCCATTAAAGTGCAGGTGGTACAATCATATAAGACTCTTGTGATCACGGACGTTTTGTACTTACGCTTCTTGAGAGTTCTGGAATGCAGTTCGGATAAGTGAGTGGATTGCAATTCGTCTGCCTTTGAGAGTATTGAAGTCAAATGGTCTGTTATTATCAGTCGAAGCCTAAATATAAACGCGGAAACATTGATTTTAATGATTTAATAAGTAACTAATAGAGTTACTTTCTTATACCTAACTCGAAAATCAATTTCAAACAATCTGTTGTGGTAAAGTTAGCCCAATACTTCATCATTATCATCATTAGCAACCCATTAACGGCTCACTACTAAGCGCAGGTCTCCTCTCGGAGAAGGGTTATAGGCCATAGTCCACCACGCTGGCCCAATGCGAGTTGGCGGACTTCACACACCTTCGAGAACATTATGAAGAACTCTCGTATGAGCAGGTTTCCTCACGATGTTTTCCTTCACCGTTGAAGCACGTGATATTTAATTTTTTAACGCTCTTCACTCTGAAAAGTCAGAGGTGCGTGCCCGGGATCGAACCTGCGACCCCCCGAATAGGAGACCACAGTCTTAACCACTAGGCTATCACTGCTTAGCCCAATACTTAAACTAAATATATTCAACTCAGCCCAATGTATGTGGATTGTGGGCACATCGTCACTCAAGTTAATGGCCACTTTGAAGTGGCTGTAGACAAAACTTCGATCGTCCATGAATAATAAAGTAGACTTGTTAAACTCTGTGCATACCTACTGTACACCATGTTTACCTTACCATGTTACTACTCAAACTTTGAGTAATAAACCAATTACTCAAAGTACTCAAACGATCAAAATCATCATTTTGTCAGTAAAATCCATTACGTGGTGGAACACCATCAAACAATAAAGTGCAGATGGAGTGAAGAAATTTTTAACTTTCGCTTCCTAAGATCTAAGGAATTCATGCAGTTTTGCTAAGTGTGTGGATTGCAATTCGTCTCGCTTTGCGAGTACTAAAGTCTTATTAATATCAAAAAATACAATTTTAGAATATTATAATCAGTCGTAAGTCCGTCCAAAGTCAGACTCGCAAAGCTACTTTGACTCTGTAAGATATTTTTCACAATCACAGCTGCTGCCTGAACTCTGGATAAACAAGATGCAACACGTGGACATTTTATACTTAGTGCCGATTTCACCAATGTGAAGTGACGTCAAAATATCTAATTTACGCTCGGATAAGACTTATTTTACGATGGTGAAATCGACCCTTAAACTTCTTTAGCTTATGCAGTTTGGAATAAAGGGAATTTGAATTTTTATCAGAAATGAGGAGGAGAACCCGGAGAAAAGTCACCGACATAGCTCAGCGTGTCGCGAAACTGAAGTGGAAATGGGCGGGGCACATAGTTCGAAGAGCTACCTAATGGTCGTTGGGGTCCCAAGGTGCTGGAGTGGCGACCCCGCACCGGGAAACGCAGTGTTGGCAGACCCCCCCATAGGTGGACCAACGACATCAAACGAGTCGCAGGGAGCCGCTGGATTCAAGCGGCGCAAGACCGAAGCCTGTGGAAGTCCATGCACCTTTGTCTGGACAAAGACGTGGACGTCTATAGGTTGATAAAGAGAGAGAGAGAGAGAATTTTAAACGGGACAGATTACAGTTCATGTTGGGTTGACAGTTTCCAGTCAAATAGTCTGTAGTGTGGAATTTGAAGAGTCTTAAAAAGACTTCTTGACACATAAAATTAAAATTTGTCAATTACCATAAATCTTAGAAGCTTTTAAGCTACCAGCCTACCTGCTACCAGCTATAGAAGTATTGCTAATACCGTCTCGACACCACGCAATGGTCGAAATGCAAAAACCCGCATCACGCGCCGCTGCCAAGAATTCCTGTTTGTTAGATTGTACCGTTGCAATGTCAATTATAGCTGCCAGAATATTGATTATTACTGATGTATCTATTAGCTTCATGAATGTCGTCCTTTCAAATTTAAATTCAAAATTATTTATTTCACGTAGGCCAACCTGTGGCTCTTATGACACGTCATGACTCTACCACCGGTTCGGAAAGCGGATTCTGCTAAGAAGAGCCGGCAAGAAACTCAGCAGTTGCTCTTTTGAAAATAATCATTTTACAATATTATTATGAAGCTATTACATTGTAATAAGTTTTTTATACTATCTTGTGGGCAGCTGAATGCCAAGCCGATTAAACCCATGCAACTTTGCAACTTTGTTAGAATAAAATATAATATTTCCACGATGAGGGGAAGTTCCAAAAAAAACGTACTATTCAATTCATGTTAAGACGGGCAGACAGAAAGTAACCTCATTCCCGCCGGCGGAACCCGTTCACGAGCTTGACGCATGATCCAGCCGTTGCTTCACTCGACCATATTTGAGGGAACGTAACAACCCGCACCACACGACACCACCACAGAAATGTTAAAGTTTTCAACCGATAGATGTCGACTGCTGGACATAATTCTCTATGGAAAGGCTTCCACAGAACACGGTCTTGGTGGCTTGTTCATTAAGTTTCTCTTTAAAAGCCCAGTTTTTCGCGGCGTGGTTGCCATTTTCACATCTTGCGATTCCAACGTTTATGCAAGTTTGCTCAGATTTCCTTCACCTATAAAGAATGTGATATTTAATTGACCGAGCGAAGCGAGGTCTCTGAGTTTACTAGAGCGATTTGCACTTGTCCGTCCGTCCGTCCGTCCGTCCGTCTGTCAGAGCCTTATAGCTTTTGAATTACTGAACGTAATTACTTCAAATTTAGATATAATATGTAAACCGATGGCCTCCAGCCGAAAATGGCTTAAAAAGTTATAAATATCTTTATTTCAGGGGGGCTCTCATAGAAGCGAATGCGAAGTAAAATTTTTTTTTTTGCTATTCATAGGTTTTCTGTGTATCATTTTTAAGACAATTTGGAACAGAGTACAAACGTATTTTTCTTTTATTTTTTTCCTAAAATTGACGAAATGGGGGGCTTTCAAAGTGGCGATTTAATACGCTCGCTTGAAGACGCTCTCTGGGAAAATTGGCTATATATTTTCAAGTTCTACTTATTTTCTTACTTCACTTGTATCCTGTACTTGAACAACAAATACTAAAATTATATGAATATTATAAAGAAACGAGATTATTTAATTTTTAATGAGCATCAGTAAATTTCACATAGCTTCAAAATAATGCTAATAGATGGCGCAGTCATTAACGATTCCATGGAACTACTCGTAGGAGTTACGACTACGATCTATCCCAAAAACAGTTTTGCGTCGAGCATTATTATTTAGGTACATAATATAATAACATATTATTCAATTAAAATTATTCTTTAGTTAAATATCAAACTTCAATAAACTATTAATTGCTGCATTTTGTATATTTTCTATTCGCGTCGATAGATGACGATTTGTACAGATGCCCCTAACCCGTTTTCACTCGTTAGTACCTACATAATAATTCAATGTTTTCACTGACGTTCCCTAACCTTTACGGGCTACCTATGATAAGTTAGGTGATGATTACTGTCAACTTCTTTATCATGATCCTGTACGGGACACCTAAAAGGACATTGGGACGGATGTTAGGACTTAGGATTGTGTTTTGGAGCTACCTACGTAAAGAGACTCCTACATAGGGGATGATTTAGGTATGTTTGGTGAAAACGGGCATAATAATAATGTCAGTTTTGGTCGTCATGTATCGATTGAATGAATAATCATGGGATACCGTTACCGCGAGGTCTCAGTTCGGGGCGAACCACTAGTTGCATAAAGGTCCAAAACTCCCAAAAGTCAGAAGTGCGTGCCCGGGATCGAAACTTTGATCCATAGAATAGGAGACCACAGTCCTAATCACTAGGCTATTACTGCTTTTTACAAGAAATTATTTGATTTGCATCTTGAAAGTTTTGTAAATGCTAAAGTTCAAATAAATTAAACTCTAAGCATTAATCCAAAACTGTTCCAACTCCTAAATGAATCAAATAAATATGCCTGATTCATTGGAATAATTTTTGAGCTTACTAAATTACCCCGAGAGGCGAATGCAATAACAAAATTAATCAATCATCGAGTATCTGCGTAAATAACGACGATGATGACGACAAAGAATAGCTTTGAAGCTATCGAAGGTCAGAGAATGCGAACGGATTTTATTACTACGTATTGCATAAAGAAGCTTTGAAAAATGAACAGCTAGTTGTCAACGGCAATGTCAAAATATGAGAAGAAAATATCAATTGAAATTTTTGTTTTGTTCTTTCTATTTCTTGTAGGCTTGAATAGGCCTACTTGTGGCTCTTATATTATTATGACAGTCCAGACTATAATATTATGTTTATGAGACTATGCAACCGGTTCTGATTCTGAAGAAACGAAGCAGCTGCTTTTTAATTTAGGCATAACAAAATAAAATAGCTGTTACTTACAGACGGATCGACAATGGATATGATGAAACTACGAAAAGAACTATAGAGCATAGTTCTTTTCGTAATAAACTTCCTAACCTCAGGATCAATAAATATCGACATAAGTATATACTTACCTAGAAAACTTAATAAAAAAGAAATTCTGATAACTCTCGAAGCGTCAAATCTAGATACTTGAAGTATCATACAAGAAGTACAAACTGATTTTTTTGTAAACTCATCTTATCGTAATTTCTCACGTGAAAAGGGTTACTCTATGATTCATTCAAGAGTAGTACGAGAAGATATACGAGTAGATCTAGATGGTGATAGGGCATTATGAAAAACACGAAGCGCCACGGTTGACGACAACGAGCGTATCTCGCCCGGTCTAATTCCGTCGTATGCCCTGCCGACTATTTCAGCTGGGCTAAAAATACTGACAAAGATCGCTAAGCGATGTGGGTCGGGATTCCTGCCCAATACAATAGCGGATGCGGACCGAATGTGACATTTGCGTAATCTTTGACGAGTTTCGCTTTTTCCAACATGTTACTCTTCGCTGGACGTCTTTTTACACCATATTATAGTTCAAAAAATTCCCTTTTCATTCATAACTTTCATATTGTTCATTGACTTCATGTCTTTGGGTTTTATTTCGTATTATGGTTAATTTTTAGGGTTCCGTACCCAAAGGGTACCAACGGGACCCTATTACTAAGCCTACGCTGTCCGTCCGTCCGTCCGTCCGTCCGTCTGTCAGCGGGCTGTATCTCGTAAACCGTGATAGATAGACAGATGAAATTTTCACATATTATGTATTTCTATTGCCGCGATAACAAAAAATAATAAAAATTAAATTAAATTAAAAAAATTAAATTAAAATATTTCCATGGGTACATGGAAATATTTTTATTAAATTTTTTTTTAACGGAACCCTAAAAGAGCGAGGCCCGATTCGCACTTGGCCGATTTTTTACTCTGCAAACATCATAAGTAACTTTTTTATTTCATTTTTTAGTTTGGTGCGATTTTAAATAAATTACAAAATATCTAATTAGTTATTTATTTAAGTCTGTGTTATTTTAACTTTGCCTAGTTTTTTTGTTAAAATATTCGGATATATACAATTAACTAGATCATCTAGTAGCCCGCGACTACGTCCACGTGAACCAAGTTTTTTAATACCCGCGGGAACTCTTTTATTTTCCGAGATAAAATGTAGCCTATATATATGTTAATCCAAGATTTTCAAATTTCAGCCGAATCCGTAGAGGAGTTATTGCGTGAAAGAGTAACAAACATACACACACACACACACACACACACAGACTTTCTCCTTTATAATATTAATGTGATTAAAAAAGAAAAGAAATAAATAAAAAAAAATAATCAGCCAAGTGCGAGTCGGGCCTCGCTCTTTTAGAGTTCCGTAAAAAAAATATTTCCATGTACCCATGGAAATATTTTATTTAATTTTTTTAATTAAATCTAATTTTTATTATTTGTTGTTAAAGCGGCAATAGAAATACAAAATATGTGAAAATTTCAACTATCTATTACGGTTTACGAGATACAGCCCGCTGACAGACGGACGGACGGACGGACGGACAGCGGAGGCTTAGTAATAGGGTCCCGTTGGCACCCTTTGGGTACGGAACCCCAAAAAAGAATTACTTTACATTGAAATAAGGAAAGAAAACAGAAAGAAAAAATTGTGTGATGTCACAAACAAACAATTTTGTCATCGATACGGGTGTAATTTCAATCATATTGTTTACAGATTAATTTCCTCTTTTAATTATCGATATCTTGAGATTATTATAATAATTATTTTGTGTGTTTTGTTTGTCAATGATTCAAACATAGACTTATTAATATATTTACTACAAATGATTATTATTTTTTATATTAATAATTTGTTCTTTCAAATAATATTACGATAAAACCTGGGCTTTTAAAGCTTGCTTTAAGAAGGAACGTTTATCCTTTAACTGCAAACTATGCCAATTTTGTCAAAATCAGTAATCTGTAGGGCCCCAAAAAGAAAACATATAAGCAGAAAAACTACTGTGGAATAGGTATGCATATTGATTACATTAGGCCCTTCAAGAATTTTCGTAATTACTGTTCTAAAAGATTAAATTAAATTAAATCATGCCTTGCTAAAGAAAATTGCATTTCAATCTCACTCAAAAATACTCTGGTGACTATTAAGAGTTAATGATTTTTATACTTGTTTATATTTAAAGATAACTTGTCTCAATTAATAATTTCAGTCACGGGCTTTGAAAAAGAAAATTTTGAAACATATTCATGTAGTAGAAGAGCCTAGTAGGTGTCCAACTCTATCCATAGCCCTCTCTCTACTTATTTAAATTGTAAGATTTGCATTTATTTAAGCTTCCTAGTTATCTCAAGCTGGTCAAAATATTCATAGGAACTGCGATACGGTATGCCAAAGCAATTTATAATAATTTTACACAAACTATTACCTAGCAGTTCATTAGCAGGACATCGTTCTACTTGGCAAACTAAACCTATGATATCCTACATATAACGGAGAGTTATTTGACAGTTCTCGGGCACTGTTGTAATGTTAAGGTTTATTTTTCCTAGAATTACATCTTCATCATCGGCCCTTCAATAATAATATTCCTATTCCAGCAACCTAAAATTTAAAAGATTTTTTGTTTCAATTTTAAAAGTCTAGCAAAACTTATACTTTATTGATTATTAAAATCTTACGTGGTTTTCAATACCTAAGTTTTAACTTAAAATTTTTTCCTCCCTTTAATTGAAAATTATCGTGTTGTCAAGCTTACTAACATGTACCTACTACATTTATATCGGTGTTAGTAACATAATTTGCTATCATTATTCACGCCACTATATATTATCTATATATATATATATATATATATATATATATATATATATATATATATATATATATATATATATATATATATATCTTGTGTGCGTGTGTATGTCACTGAACTCCTCCTAGACGGCTGGACCGATTTTGATGAATTTTTTTGTGTGAGTTCAAGGGGATTCGAGGATGGTTTAGATTCACAATTTGGTCTACTGGAAAATGTTTATTTAACTAATTTTTCATTTATAAGTAGTGGCGGTACGAAGTTCGCTGGGTCAGCTAGTAATAATATAATATTTTAAACATCGTCTATAAGGCTCTCTTGTGACTTTAGAGAACAACCCTTGGTAGGCAACTTACGCTATAGAAGCTGCAACAAAATTTAATGGACACAGACTAGAACGCTGTTAAATTCTTATTTCGTCTTTAATAGTTTTTTTTTTTCTCTTAGGTTTTTGATGTTAGGTTAGGCTATCTTGTCAAAGGTCAAAGCGGTTGCCAACACGCTATTTTTAACCGACTTCAATAAAGGAGGAGGTTCTCAATTCGTCGGAATCTATTTTGTTTTTTTTTATATATTTTTTATGTATGTTCACCGATTACTCGAAGACGCGAGAACCGATTTGAAAAAGTCTTTTTTTGTTTGAAAGGGGTATACTTCCCAAGTGGTCCTATTTAAATTTAAACAGTTTTTAAAATTCTAAAGTTTAAAAAAATCAACAATAAATTATATACTTTGTAGTGACGCGGGTGTTTGAAGTCAGTTTTTTAAAAAGAATTTAAGCTTTTGCATAGCTTTTATCGCGTGCTTTGAACTAGGACAAACAGTTTGAGCGCGGCGACCGGATCAAGAAATTCCGTAACGAAAAAAAACCTAACACCGTCGTTCAGTAAGCGTTCAACATTTTAGAGGTTCTCAAGTAGCTCTGTTTGGCGCAGTGGGCGAGTGGCCGCTCTTCTTTACCGTAGGGTGTATGATGTCGCAGGTTCGAATCTCACTCGCGAAGTAGTGACAGTTCGCTTTTCTTGTTTGTTTGTTTTTAATTTTTTTTTGCATAATTTCTATTATGCAAAAAAAATATTGCATAAATATTATAATTGCATTAGTTGATAAAAAATGCTTTGCAATAGCTTTACCGCGGCAGTCCCCGAGAGCCACTTAATTTTTTATAATAAATTATGTTTAAAAAATTGATTCTGGAATTCTTGTGCGATCTATAAGATAAATTACTCAAGCAACGCTGGCTCACGTTAGTAACCTAATATGCACCTCAGTTTTGCCGCCTGCCAAATCTATTCTTACGAACGAAACAAATGATACAATCAAATTTCAATTCTATGACTTCTGAAGCTATAATTCAGTTTCAATTGTATGTCCTTTATGAATTTTATCATTCGAATTTGTATTCTATCTGATAGTTGTAGGGTTTGTTTTTGTTTATTCATTGCGACTTTATTTTTGTACATGGTGTTAAGAAAAATGTTTATTTACAGGTTCATTTTAATAGTGCCACTGCTTCTTGAATTTTCTACAATGCATCATATTCAAAGGACATTGGTGTTTTTAAAATAACTCTTGGTTTTTTTTTTTGTTCAATACCTAATGTTTATAAAAATTATGCGTAAATTGATTATCGACCGAGCGAAGCGAAGGTCTTTGAGTCTACTTGAGTGAATTTGCACTTGTCCGTCCGTCCGTCCGTCCGTCCGTCCGTCTGTCAGAGCCTTATAACTTCTGAATTACTGAACGTAATTACTTCAATTTTAGATATAATATGTAAACCGATGGCCTCCAGCCGAAAATGGCTTAAAAAGTTATAAAAATCTTTATTTCAGGGGGGCTCTCATAGAAGCGAATGCGAAGAAAAAAAAATTTTTTTGCATTTCATAGGGTTACAGTACCTCATTTTAAAGATAATTTGGAACAGAGTACAAAAGTATTTTTTTTTAAATTTTTTTCCTAAAATTGACGAAATGGGGGGCTTTCAAAGTGGAGATTATATTTGACCTCACAACGGAATAACCATTGAGAGCTGTTCCTTGAAAGTTTTATAATTTTAGCGTAATATCATGTACTTGAACAACAAATACTAAAATTAGATAAATGTAATAAGGAAACTAAATTATTTAACTTTTAATGAGCAGCAACAACAGAACTTCACAATGATGTCAATAGATGGCGCTCTCATCTCATATAGCAAATGCAGCTATATGTAACATATTATTCAATGAAAATTATTATTTAGTCATTTAGCAAACATCAATAAAACTTCACGTTGCAGTTTGTTTTTACATGTTTTCTGATCGTGTCGATAGTTGACGCTGTGTACAAGTAATTTAATTTGAATGTTCCAAAAAACTATACCTACCTAAGTTTGATTGAGGCCTTGAGGATTTCACTATAACAGTTCCCTAACCTTTACGGGCTACCTATGTTAAGTTAGTTGACACTTTCTGTCAACTTTGTTATTACGAACCTCTACGGGACAACTAAAGGTGAAAATGACATTGGGATGTTAGGATTGTATTTAGGGGCTACCTACGTAAAGAGACTTCTACAAAGGGGATGATTTAGGTATGGTTGGTGAAAACGGGCATAATAATAATGTCAATTTTGATCGTCATGTATCTATTGAATGAATAAGTAATAATGGGAAACCGTTACCGCGAGGTCTTAGTTCGGGGCGAACCACTAGTATTTACTTTGAACAAGATGATTCTCAAGTGATAATCTTCAAATCCGTCTCTAAGTTACAAGCTTTTTTTGTGCCAAATTAGATACCTACCTCAAGATCGAATCAGCGGATAAGCCCTGAAAATGTTATATACACTGTAATCTATAATTGTCTGGATGTAATTATTTTCTAATATCATTTTGTCAGTGGGCAAGAAGGACCATTGATCAAGGAGTGAAGTCTGTCTTTTAAAAATCAGCAATGATCCTCATTGCTGAATTTTAAAAGGCAGATATCGGATATCGGATATAGAATCGGCGATAAGGTTTGGAACGCTGTGTAAAGAAAAAATAAGAACCATTCTTTATAATATCCTTTTCCTTTCATGTTATCATACACAGTAGAACCTCGTTAAGTCGAAAACCTCCAAACTCGAAAAAATGTTTTGTTCCCTTCCCTACAAGCCCCAAAGCCTCCATTACTCAAAAATCGCAACCCTCTATAAGTCGAAACAATTTCGTAGAATATATTATCCCTCCATAACTCGAAAAAATACGATATTTGACCTCTGCACCTCGAACTGAACAATATTTTAACTGAACAAGTTTTATATTACAACCTCTACAACTCGAACCACGGGAAAAACAAACCTTAATCCACGCGGATGAGTCGCGGGCATCGTCTATTTCATCATCATCATCATCTCAGCCTGCGGACGTCCACTGCTGAACATAGGCCTTTCCCAGAGAACGCCACCACACCCGGTCCTCAGCCTTCCTCATCCAGCCACTTCCCGCCACCCGCTTTATATCGTCAGTCCAACGTGCTGGAGGGCGCCCCACACTACGCTTACTTGTTCGCGGTCTCCACTCTAGGACTTTTCGGCCCCAACGGCCATCGCTTCTGCGACAAGCATGGCCTGCCCACTGCCATTTCAGCTTGCTAATCGTCCATTTATTTTAAAATATTTAAAACCTCGACTCAAGTGAAACACTTAGGTAAAGACTAAGTCAACATAGTCACCATGTTGGTGAGGAACCCTAATGATGCCTGATATTGCCAAGAGATAAAGTAGACCATGAATGACTGGAGCGACTCCAGCTGCCCATGTCGGTAACAGTGCTGCTATTTGCGGACGACGACGGAGTCACCTGCGAGTGAGCCACGCCGTCCCCAAATACACTGAACCTAAAATATCGTGATGATACTTCATTGAGGAATGTACCAAATACGCCAAGAGGCTTCAAGTTTTTGCTGCGCACAGATTTGGCATCAAATTATTTGTCTGGTCCGTTACTAGCTGACTCATCGACGTCCACAGCTGGATATTTTTTTCCAACCAAGTTGAAGTTGACTTATATTCTCCTCTCCCCGCCAAATAAGCGGAAAACTTGTGTCAGGAGTGGGCACGACAATAGTGCAACGGGTGGGATTCGAACCTGCGACCTTTCAGTTTTCAGTCTGCACTTTTAACCGTTGGGCTATTGAGGCTTATAAAGACGCCTCGCTCTCAAACTCATTATTTCCTTCAAACGCTTCAACCAGTAAGTAATCGCTGAAAATGTGGCACTCGAAATTTTAAAGACTAGAAGCTATAAGATTGCGGTCTCATGCTTCAACGGTGAAGGGAAACTTCGTGAGGAAACCTTGGCGCCTCAGAGTTCTCCATAATGTTTTCAAAGGTGTGTGAAGTCTGCCAACATGCATTGGGGCTATAGCCTCAATAAATATGTTATAGTCAAAGTAACAAATGCGGTTACTGTAAATAATTTCTGGTTAATATTTACCTAATAGGCATAGTATTAGTAACTACGACTTTGGTTTTGAATAATTATTAGGACAATTTTACTATCACTGTAATTCATTGTTTCATTCAAGTGACAAGTTTCTTGGGCATAGTTCACCTGGTTTTACCGGGATTAGCAGACTTAGCGGAGAACATTATGGAGAACTCTCCGGCTGCAGGTTTCCTCGCGAGGTTTTCCTCTCTCCGTTAAAGCAAGTCATTTTTATTACTTATACTTGGAATTACTGTTGCATTGTTTATAGACAGTAAACAACGAACAAATTATATAATAACTATAACTGACAAAGCGAACTTCGTACCGCCACTACTTGTAAATGAAAAATTAGTTAAATAAACATTTTCCAGTGGACCAATTTGTGAATCTAAACCATCCTCGAATCCCCTTGAACTCACACAAAAAATTTCATCAAAATCGGTCCAGCCGTCTAGGAGGAGTTCAGTGACATACACACGCACACAAGAAATATATATATTAAGATATCATAGTTACGTGATACGTGGACGTGAGGTTTTAGTTTCTAGTGATACCTTTGAATAAAGGAACCCTAAAAATCATAGAAGTGAGCACAAATAAATGCATTAATCGCTACGTTTATAGCGCTGCCGCGGGATTGTCTAAAGACGAGTGTTCTAATGTAACAATCGCAATCAAATCATCAGCATCATCAACAACCCATCAATCATACTGAGCGCAGGTTTCCTCTTAGAGAAAGATTATAGACCACAGGCCACCATGCTGACCCAATGCGAATTGACAAACTTCACACACTCTTGAAAACATCATGGAAAACTCTCAGGTGTGCAGATTTCCTCACAATGTTTTCCTTGACCGTTGAAGCATGTGATATCTAATTGCTTAAACGCACATAACTCCGAAAAGTCAGAGGAGCCCAGGATCGAACCTGCGATTCCCCGAATAGGAGACCACAGATCCAATAGACTATCACTGCTATTCTTTCCTGTTGCACCAAAACTTGAACCAATCACCACAAATGACAATGAGATTGTAGCTATGGTTAATGCAGATTCTCCACAATCGACCAGCTGCATTCTAAATCCTATAATACACCCAAATTGCTGATCTCGAGGCAATCGCAAGGTCAATGCTTGGATGCTGTGAATTCTTGGCGGCCGATCGAAAGTTATGGTAATTTCGACCTTAAGCGCTGGATCTAAGAGCAAGTTTCTGTATGTTTGGACGTCAGGTTATGAATGGCTGACGTAAATAAAATTATTGTAAAGCATTTTGGTCGTACCTAAAATATCTCAATGCCTTGAATTGAATCAGTTTAAAAATGAAAATGAACATAATATTATATATATTATACTAGCTGACTCGGCGAACTTCGTACCGCCAACTTACCTATATAAATAAAACAAATAACAACTAAAACTATCCTATCTTTCAAGTTGGACGAAATTACAGATAGCATTGCTATGAATTGCTACCGTCTCAATTGTGGAAATTGGTTTTTTTTAAAGAATATTAGCCAAGTTTAACTGGCCAGTATTCTCCTCTCACCTCCAAATAAATAAGTGGAAAGCTTGTGTTGCGAGCGGGTACGACAATCACTACAACAGGGTATCAATTGTCTAAAAGTTATTCCATTTATCGTATTCGTTATTCGATGACATTAGCGTCTAAGTAAAATAATTCTGGATTGCATTGATTTAAAGGCACAAATTCAATACAACCGATTTTAACACGGAGGGTTATGGAGCTTATCGTACATACTACATACTTAAACGTATAAGAATGCATACACGAAATTGAGCTCTAATTCAATGCTGTTATAGTTTATTTTACTTTGACGCTAATGTCATCGAATCGAATACGATTACGATCAATGGAATAACTTTTGACAATCGCACGTCAGGTTGGGTTCGTACCGTCATGTAATTGAGATTTGAATGACCAGAGAGAATTGAAAAAACAAACATAGAACTAGAGTACTAGCACAGAGTAACGAAGGTAAAGTTCAGTACTAGCAACTAAACTACGGCCGTTCAGAGAATGCGTTCCTGACACGTCGCGATTGAACTGACGACGTAACTTTGTAATGGCGTTGCAGTTATGATAAAAATATTATTGCTGGTTGTTTACCGTTTTAACAATTGATGAGCATTAAAACAACATTATTATATCAATAATCAATTAATATTATAATTTTGTGCCAAACTGAGTGTCAAATAACTTGGTAAACAATATTTTTCTAAATCTAAACTGCACTATTACAAGGTTATGTCAACCGGATATTTTTGTTTTGTATGGCAAACTGACAGGTGTCAAAAACGTATTCTCTCGGTGGCCGTACTATACCTGCAATTTTACTATTTTCGTTGCTATCAAACAGGACTTACTGTTCTTCATAATGCTGGCTAGGCGTACTTATGCATCTAGCCTTTAATCCGCAGATACGGGTCTTTCCCGCTAATATTAAGTATAACGCATTATTGCTATAAAATACTAGTACTTACCTGGGTGACCGAGCTTTGCTCATTTTTTTTTTGAAAATCGTGTTTTTTGGAAATTTTTATATTTAGAAAAAAATTATAATAAAATAATAAAAAAAGTGTGTGTGTCAGCTCCGATGCACGACTGGAGTTTACCACTTAAAACGTCGTAATGCATTCGCGGCGCCGCTCCGACCCGATCGCTACGCGCTCGGCTTCCCGAAGCAAAAGCGCTTTCGCATTCGACAACTCAAGCGAAAACCAACCTTATTTACTCAACTTTAGGGTAGAAATTTGCATCGTTGTGAAAAACGTAATAAGGGCATTCGACAACTCAAGCGAAAACCAACCTTATTTACTCAACGTTAGGGTAGAAATTTACATCGTTGTGAAAAACGTAACGAGGTCATTCAAAACAGATTTCACTGCTCAAATTCTTCTCATACCGGGCGCCTAAAATCGATTCTAAAGGAGTAAACTCCAATAAATAATAATAAAATTCATAGGGGAAAGGACTCGAACCGGGGTCTTCTGGTTTTGGGACCGCCCGATTTCCTAACTGAGCTAATGGAACTTTATAGATGATGGCGAAATTTACCTTCGTATTCTAATGTATAAAAAAAAGATTTTGTAGGGGTTTTTCACTGCCTGAAAATCACCACAATTTAGACTGTATATTGCAATCATTTGTTGACCGCAATCATTGATGTAACTTTTCACAATCGACCAGCTAGTGGACTAGCAATTCTATTGAAAACTAAACTTATTTTAATAACGTACAGAGTTTTCATAATATTATACTTAAATCCGTAATATAAATCGTTTTCATAGCTTATAAAATTTAACAGAATAAATAAATAGGAGCCATGGAAGTTTTCATTATTGTTTGGACGCGCAAACGCGTAGTCTCATAAAAACTTTATGATGAAAATGAAATATTATTATAATATTTCAGAAATTATGAAAATCGGCCAAGTGCGAGTCAGGCCTCGCTCTTTTAGGGTTCCGTACATATGACCAAATCACTTTTCTAGTCTAACTAGATATTTAAATATCTTAGTTCTTTAATAGTGCTAAATTAGCATAATTATGGGGAAAATGGTCGTTTGTTTTGGCCACAATTACTTATAAACCGCCTCGTAAATCGGTGTTTTCAGTATTTGTTGTATATTCAGTATTTATTAACAGAAATATAACAGAAATTTCAAATTCCTAAGTAGTTTAGTTTTTGAGATAAAGCCCGTAACAAAAGTGGTCTAAAACCGAAAACTTTGACAGCCCTCCATTTCTTCATTTTTCTAGCTGAAAAAAAAAATATAAAAAATATATTTGAACTCTACTTAATGAGTTCTAGACAATGACACTCCATATGCCAAGGTAAAAAAATAAAATTTTATTTCGACTCGTTCTCCATGTATGGGAGCCCCCTTTTTTTAATTTAATTTTATTTTTATTATTTTTTGTTATAGCAGCAATAGAAATACATACTCTGTGAAAATTTCAACTATCTACCTATTACGGTTTACGAGATACAGCCCGCTGACAGACGGACGGACGGACGGATGGACGGACAGCGGAGGCTTAGTAATAGGTACCCTTTGGGTACGGAACCCTAAATAATGAATAATCTTATAAACCTAGGTACCTTATCTTATATACTAGGTTTTAACCCCGCGACTCCGCGTGGAATTAGGTTTGGGGTGAAAAACGTAAGTATTTTTTTATTTTTAACCGAAAGAAAAAATACCAAGTTTCATGGATAAATTACTTCAAAAATAACTCAAAATGAAGGACTATCATACAAACTTTGCCCTTAGTGGAGCATTTCAAAAAATCTTTTCTTACTGAGTGTAATGCCTATGTCCTAAAAGCAACCTTCTGTTAAAATTTGAAGTTTCTAAATCCTTGCTGTGCGATGATAATTCAGTCAGTCAGTCAGTCTAGACAAGTCTGTTTTATAAGTATTGATAAATGCCTAACTATCGCCCGCGACGCGTAACAGAATTTAGAAAGAAGAAAGCAATCTCTGACGTGAGGATAGGTTTTTAATTCTGTATTCTGAGGTTTTTAAAAACTCGGGGGAAAACGCCTATGTCACTCCAAGTCCTCAACGGCGATTCGTGGCTCTACTGCGGTATGATTGAAGGACTAACCAACAAGCAAACACACTTTCGCATTTATAAATTACTAGGATATCATACCTAATACTTACCTAATATTTTTTGACGTGATAAGGTCTTATATTATATTATTGTAATTTTCAATTAACTCCTTCTTTGTATGATACAAAATAATGATAATTCAGTGATAATAATTCAATTCAATTCATAAAAGTATGCAATTTTTCATCAATGTTTCTTTACGACGTTATCACGTAAAACTATCGTCCGTAAACCGACTTTTTAATCTGCTCTGAGTTACTTAAGATAGCATGAGGATTTTCCAATTGTTGATGGTAGCTTACTAAACGGGTTGTAGGCTGCTTATTCAAAATAGCGAACATTTTGGCCTTTACATTTTGTGAATCGTGTGATTCACAGTCCAGAACCGTACGACAGCAATACGTACGGCATTTGTTACGAAAACAAGCAAGTAGGTATGGCGTGCCAAAAAGTAAATCCCACTTCGAGGGGAGAAATAGAGATGATGTTCACCTTTACCAAACAATTAGACCCCTGGGTCAAAAAAAAATTCAAATTTAATTTTTAAGAATCAAACGCCGTATGTTCAAAATATTCAATATTTTTTGGGCACTGGGCAGGTAGACTTTCATGGAAGATACTTTTTTTTTATAATCGAAGCTATTTTGAATACCCAATTTATTGAAGGCACCTAAGGAAAAAAACTATTGATATTAAAATTTTAACGGCCTAGCGGTTAACCGATTTTGACGATATTTGGAATAGCAATTTACTTACTTATTCTTGCATCAAAATTCATCCTTGCCTTGCGTAAGCAAAAGTAAATACCTACATAAATACCTACATGTACATAGTTAATTCATCAACGAGAGGATGATATTATTGTCTTCTTCTAAGCGTGCAGTTTAATGGTTTAGCCCTTTCCTTTATTATGAAAGGGACGTGCTGATTTTAGAACATTGCATAATACCTACTGCATGAATGTGTGAAGAAAATTTTTCTTTGTTTTGTACAGGTGCTGCCATCTGACGCTCTTTTCCGTGGCCAGTAGTTTTTCTAAGTTTCAGACGGGTTCATATCAGGACATATATTTTGTATCTCGTTTTAACTCAAGTTCGAGCCAAGTCGAGCAGGCTTAATAGCTTTCAGCCGAAATCCCGGCTAAAAAATCCGGGGAAAAACTCAAGTAATTTGCGGAAGGATCTGGAAAATGGAATCCATCACACTATTATCCCAAGTAAACAACCATTGTGATGAGTGGAAAGGGAAAACTACCTTCTTCTTCTTCTTTATCGTCCGATAGACGTCCACTGCTCTTGCATGGACAGGCCGTGGTCTTACGCCGGCTGAATCCAGCGGCTCCCTGCGACTTGTTTGATGTCGTCGGTCCACCTAGTGGGAGGTCTGCCAACACTGCGCTTTCCTGTGTGGGGTCGCCACTCCAGTACTTTCCCTACTCCCAACGACTATCGGCTCTTCGATCTATGTGCCCATTTCCACTTCAGTTTCGCGACTCGCTAAGCTTTATCGGTGACTTTGGTTCTCCTACGGATCTCCTCATTTCTGATTTGATCATTTTCATTTTATGGCTGGTTGTTACATGGGGTTAAATCTCTAATGGTTTAAGCCAATAAGGCCCACTTGCAGAGACGCCGAGTTAGTTAACCCAGGAATAAATTTGTAATTTTGACAGCAGCTGTATTTCAAACTAATTAAAGCTGTAGATTATGTAATAATTAAGAGATATAAACATCATCATCATCTGCAACCTATCAATGGCTCACTACGGAGCGCAGGTCTCTTAGAGAGAATATTATGAAGGCTGAGACAACGTACCTATTGATGATACAATAAACTCGACAGATAACGCAAATACACGATCTATTTGCAGCACAGATAATACCAGGAAGCGAAGCGCGCCAGCCGCCTGGTTACCGGTTACCGGGAGCACTAATATAGGCTACCGGACCGCGATGGCGCAGTGGTTAGTGGTCTTCCTCTTCATCCAGTCACTTTTTTTATAAGAATAGCGAGCAAACGAGCAGGCGGGTCACCTGATGTTAAGCGATTACCGCCGCCCATGAACATTTGTTGCACCAGAGGCACCACCAATGCGTTGCCGGCTTTTCAGGAATTTGTTGGTCCGCCCCTTGAATAACCCCAAGTTGTAATTAGGCGGGAACACAGTCGATGGGAGTTGGTTCCACAGTTTGGTAGTGCGTGGAAAAAAGATCTGGCACAACGGATAGTCGAAGTGCTCCAGGCACCTAGGTGACCGGGTGAAATTGCTTTCGGTGGCCTGCGGTGCGGTTGTAGAAGAGAGAGGGTGGTATAAGGTAACATAATCTAATTTGTAACTTTTTTTAGCTTTTGCCTGGGCTTTCCTCCCCGTGGAGTTGGTTTGTTGTTGAAGGTGTTGGCCTATTTCCCTATGTGAGTCTTCAAATATACTGATTATAAAAAATTTACGACCACCCTGGCGCAGTGATGAGCGCTGTGGTCTTATAACTGGAAGGTCTCGGGTTCGATTCCCAGCGGGGGCCAATTTGGGAATTTATAATTTCTAAATTGTCTCTGGTCTGGTCTGGTGGGAGTCCGTGGCTAGGTGGCTGGGTGGTGGTAGGTACATGGGGTTAAATCTCTAATACTTGGCCCACTTGCAGAGACGCCGAGTTAGTTAACCCAGGAATAAATTTGTAATTTTGACAGAAGCTGTATACGCAATCTGTGAAATCTGTCTTTTTAACCCACAGTTAGCTGCTAACTCTGGGTTAAGACGTTTCTGCAAGCGCGCCTAAGTTAAAATATAGTATAAGTACATAAAACTGGCGAGTGCAACCGATTCCGTTTATATGCCAGCTGAATTTCTAGACACTAATTTGGGTTATCGACACGGCTCGCAGGTGACTAATATAGGGGTGAGGCTACATTGCTTAAACGGAGCGATTAAATACTCAACAGCGATTGATTTTTGATTAGGTAAATGATGTCACGAACCTAAAACAACCATAGGCTGGGTACATAGCTCGAAAAACTGGTAAACATTGGTTCCCATGTTGTCTACCATGGTGTTTTCAAATGGCTAGCCTCCACGCAGACTCCACGCGGACGTAGTTGAGGGCAAAAGATAGAAAAAAATATTATATCGTTATAACAGTTGTTTGGTACCTAATCTATAATTTTTAGGGTTCAGTAATAAACATGGAACCCTTCGACGACCTCCCTGGCTCAGTGGTGAGCGCTGTTGTCTTATAACTGGGAGGTCTCGGGTTCGATTCCCGGCGGGGTCAATTTGGGAATTTATAATTTCTGAATTGCCTCTGGTCTGGTCTGGTGGGAGGCTTTGGCCGTGGCTAGTTATCACCCTACCGTCAAAGACGTGCCGCCAAGCGATTTAGCGTTCCGGCACGATGGCGTGTAGAAACCAATTAGGGGTATGGGTTGAATGTTCACTGCCATATCCCTTCCAAGCTAGCCCGCTACCATCTTAGACTGCATCGTCACTTACCATCAGGTGAGATCGCAGTCAAGGACTAGCTTGTCATCGAATAAAAAAAAAAAAAAAAACCCTTATAGTTTCGCCATGTCCGTCCGTCTGTCTGTCTGTCCGTCCACGGTTTAGCTCAGAGACTATTGGTAATAGAAATCTGTAATTTGACAAGGGTATAAATATTAATCACGCCAACAAAGTGGTTAAATAAAATTGTGAAAAATATTTTTAGGGTACCTCCCCTACATGTAAAGTGCTGATACTTTTTTTTTGTATAATGTAGTAAAGCGGAAGAGTTTGTTTGTTTGAACGTGCTAATCTCTGGAACCATAAGTCGGATTTGAAAAAAAATTCTTGTATTTATTAGGCCAATTCTCGAGGAAGGTACTCAACATCACGGTACGACCCCTTAAGAAGCCGAGTAAAAATAAAAAAGTAATAGCAATGGGGGAGGGGGGGGGGATCCGAGGGTGTGAGGCGGTGACCGAAGGCGGTCACCCGACGAGAACCGAGCAAGAGCCGAACCAAAGACTCCTTTTTATTCTGGAAAACCAGAGTTTCCACCGGATTTTATCAAAAACTAAAATACATGCAGATGAAGCCGCGGGCATCAGCTAGTAGTTCATAAAACGCTTTTTCCATTCGTTTGAACCCCGCCATTAAACTGTCGCGACCGATATAATCGTTCCACATCTGCCAAGAGATGCAATTCGGTGCAGCGTAACGATTTAGGCATGATTTAGTTTACGCCGCGCCGGGAACATGCTTAGATGGCGATGGTCTAATGTGGATGCCAACGGTCTAATGTGGCTTCATAACATGAAATTCCTATTCTTAGCTTGAAAGTTCATCGTTGGTGCCTTGAACATATTACATACTCCAACATTTTTTTTAACATAACACAATGGGGAAGATAACAGCAAACTTTTAGGCAGAGGGCGCTGTTTTTTATCTATACTTATAAAAAGACTTGTTTGTTACATTCCAAAAGGTTTAGATAAAAACTGTGTTAATTTGTGTGATTAATTTTTAAGTTTTCGCGAGACATTTAATAACTATTTGTAATGCTGCACGGTGAACTCGACCTGGCTTAGCACGAAGTTGACGGAGGAGTTGGAAGAAAAGAGGAGTATTGCAAAAAGAAAAGAAAATCGAAACGAAAGAACACACAATCACAAATTAATAAACATTTTTTCTGGAGATTGAGAGTTCGCTTGTAAGAAATAAATGGCGCCCTATAAGCGAAACTAATTCACAGAAGTCTTCCCCGCTGTGTTTAGATGGACAATGTGTTAAGGACATTTTTAGGTTTAACGATTAGCAACTCTGAGTAGATCATTAAGTTCCATAACAGTTCAATTATTATCCTCGTTTTTGCTATTATCATCATCATTCATGCATCCATATTAAATTAACATAATATTCTGAATATCTTAATATTATTGTGACTAAGTAAGTACCAATGTCATGTATAGCCTTACGTCTCGTAACGTTTGTTCGATTAATAAAGATATTTTGACAGATTTTCAATATAAACACTGTCGGAACTACTGCTGTAGAATCGTAACTAACTACCGTCAGAACGATGAAACACTTGAGGAACTTTATTCGGCGATGGTGGAATTTGCACTTACCGTAGCATGAATAATTGTATGCACTACGAGTAATTCAGGCTAGACTAAGAAGGCCATGGCACGGTGTAAACTAAGGCTGGCCTAATAATATGTCCGATTTTTGATTTAGATGACCGTCGTACTCGGCGCCGGTGCAATATTTGAAGATCATTAATAACTTCAAGGATATACCTACTACTGTTTGAACTTTTCGGTTATAAACAAGAATTGGGGGTCGCAGGTTAGGTCCCCACCTCTGACTTTTCGAAGTTAAGTGCGTTTAAGAAATTAAATATCACATGCTTTAACGGTAAAGGAAAACATCGTGAGGAAACCTGCACACCTGAGAGTTCTCCATAATGTTTTCGAAGGTGTGTGAAGTCCGCCAATTCGCATTGGGCCAGCGTGGTGTACTATGGCCTATAACCCTTTCCTGAGAGGAGACCTCGCTCGAGAGAGGAGAGTAGTGAGCCGATGATGGGTTGATAATGATGATGATGATGCTACGGAGAGATCTTTGTTGTCACTGAACACACAGTATTTCGAATATATTCAAGTTGCTAGAATTCATCATTTCAAGCCATTTAGTGCATAATAATTCAATGTCTCAAGCCATCGCCAGCCCACTACTGAGCACTGGGCTCCTCTCAGAATGAGAAAAATATAGGCCATAGTCCACCACGCTGGCCATGTGTGGATTGGCACATACCTTTGAGAACATTATACTTACCTCGTATTAAGTAACTCGTAAGTTTTCTCTACTAAAAAATGAAACACTGAAAGCATGCTGAGCTGTACATTTATTTATTGAAAATAAAATAGCATAAAACATAATATATTGTGATAAGCACTTCGATAATTATTACGGCCTGTTTCAACACTTGCTGATAAAGTGTCTGATAAATATCTAACAGATAAAATATCTGCTGGATAAATCCGCGTGATTCTTTTTGAGTTTAACTGCCAGATTGACATAACAGATATTTATGAAACAGAAATTTAAACGCTATCCGTCAGATAAGTTGTTGATAGGCTATCAAACGTTTATCAGCAAGTGGTGAAACCTATCTATTATAATTCATCAACTCGTATATTTAAAATAACCGTAGGCTGTAGTCTCAATCAATCCTTAGTAGTGCGCGTTCTTATAATCTAAAATGTTGCCGTTACAATACTTCTATTTTGTCTGGTTATATTTCTTAAAATATTCGCTTTGGGTATTCGAGGGTAAGCCTTTGGAGTTACTGTTACTGTTGGTGACAGTAACTGTTTTGGCTTTGCTGCAAATGCACGGTCTGATGAAGTACATCCCGATGTAGCCGATGATGTTGAACAAACCAACCACTGAGAGACCTAAGAGGAAACCCTGAAAAAAAAAGAAGAAAGAATTTAAAGCAATCGTAGCAAGAGTCAACATGATTAAAGCAAAAAATGCAGACTTAAATAAAATACGAGAAAAGAGATAATGTATAAAATTGGGTAGCTATTTATTTGGATAATAATATTTTAGTTTCCATTAATGGAATGACTTAAATAAGTGACTTTATGAAACTTTTTGCAGAACTTATCTAATACTCTCCACTCCCCTGCAAATAAGTGGGAAGCTTATTGACCGAGCGAAGCGAGGTCTCTGAGTTTACTAGAGCGATTTGCACTTGTCCGTCCGTCCGTCCGTCCGTCCGTCCGTCCGTCTGTCAGAGCCTTATAACTTTTGAATTACTGAACGTAATTACTTCAAATTTAGATATAATATGTAAACCGATGGCCTCCAGCCGAAAATGGCTTAAAAAGTTATAAAAATCTTTATTTCAGGGGGGCTCTCATAGAAGCGAATGCGAAGAAATTTTTTTTTATTTGCGATTCATAGGTTTTCTGTGTATCATTTTAAAGACAATTTGGAACAGAGTACAAACGTATTTTTTTTTTATTTTTTTCCTAAAATTGACGAAATGGGGGGCTTTCAAAGTGGCGATTTAATACGCTCGCTTGAAGACGCTCTCTGAGAAAATTGGCTATGTATTTTCAAGTTGTACTTATTTTCTTACTTCACTTGTATCCTGTACTTGAGCAACAAATACTAAAATTATATGAATATTATAAAGAAACGAGATTATTTAATTTTTAATGAGCATCATTAAATTTCACATAGCTTCACAATAATACTAATAGATGGCGCAGTCACTATTCCATGGAACTACTCGTAGGAGTTACGACTACGATCTATCCCAAAAACAGTTTTGCGTCGAGCATTATTATTTAGGTACATAATATAATAACATATTATTCAATTAAAATTATTCTTTAGTTAAATATCATTTTGTATATTTTCTATTCGCGTCGATAGATGACGATTTGTACAGATGCCCCTAACCCGTTTTCACTCATTAGTACCTACATAATAATTCAATATTTTCACTGACGTTCCCTAACCTTTACGGGCTACCTATGATAAGTTAGGTGATGATTACTGTCAACTTCTTTATCACAATCCTGTACGGGACACCTAAAAGGACATTGGGACGGATCACGGATGCTAGGACTTAGGATTGTGTTTTGGAGCTACCTACGTAAATAGACTCCTACATAGGAGATGATTTAGGTATGTTTGGTGAAAACGGGCATAATAATAATGTCAGTTTTGGTCGTCATGTATCGATTGAATGAATAATCATGGGATACCGTTACCGCGAGGTCTCAGTTCGGGGCGAACCACTAGTGATAGGAGTGATGAAATGGATGGTGATCAAACCGAGACCTTTCAGTTTTAAGTCCCTACGATGAATATGGGAAGAATAGAATAGAATAGAATAGAAATATTTTTTATTCAAATAAACTTTTTACAAGTGCTTTTGAATCGTCTGGCTCTACCACTGGTTCGGAATGCCCTTCCTGCCGAGAAGAACCAGCAAGAAACTCGGCGGTTGCTCTTTCAAAACAAGTTTACAATACAATAAATACTATGCTATAAATGCAGTGTTTCCACAATGAGGTAAGTTCCAAAAATGCATACCGACTAACTTCTATCTTAAGATGGGCAGACATTAAGTAGCCCCATTCCTGCTGGTGGAACCCGTTCACGAGCATGAAGAATATTAATAACCTAAATGTTGACTATGTTAACTATTTGTTTTATAATCTCCCTAGTTAAACTTTTTATCATACACCATCTAAATCACCTTTGAATATAACAGTTGCTGATTACCTTTCATTTGAATTCTTAAACAGGACGTATAATAATGAGGTATCGTAAATATTGTGTCTAAAGAAGAATTTTCAATGAGTCATTAGAAAACCGACCAGTTCATATAGAATCGTGTTCAGGGCGAAACGAATATTGGCGTAACGCCAGATTATAACGTATATCGCATTCAGCTGCTGAAAGCTGCCTTCTGAGATAGAATAGAATAGTAATGTCTTGAAAAATATATCAGCTAGTGCCTAGTTTGCTCCTAAAACTGACATTAAAAAGTTTTCGTTATTCTTTATCAATTTCAGGAATTTCAATCCCTAAATGTGAGGGTAATAGTGGTAAAAACCGTAATAGTGATAATTTTAGAGAAGAAATCTAAAGACGAAAGCTACGAGAATTCCCCTGGTATACCCCTGATATGAGTAGAGTCCACAGCAAACTCAGCAACCGCTGAGTTTATTACCGGTTCTTCTCAGCAGAATCTGCATGCTCAATCAGTGGTAGAGACTGAACTCTCCTCTTGTTTAAAATTAATAGCGGTAAAATTTCAAAAAAGAGTACATACTGCTCGTTTTTACCAACTATGTCGTAATCATCCCCTATAAGTATAAGTCTCTTGACTTAGGTAGCCCCTAAATATAATTCCTTACCCAATATCATTTCCACATTTATTTTTCTGTGATCCTGTCTGTGATTTCCACCTTTTAGGTGTACCCTAAAGGTTCGTGAAAATAAATTGACAGAAAGCGTCACCTAACATAGCTAAGGTAGCCCGTCAAAGTTCGGGAATGTTGGTGAAAATGGGTATAAAAGAATCAGATTCAGTTTAAAGTAATGACGATTTCAGGGAACCAAATAACCAGAACATTTCTCTACATCAGAAAAGAAAAATACAGTTGACTGATGGCTGACCTAATGTTTTATTTCCGTACCGTCAGTTTCGTTTCGCATCCACACTGGCCCCAATTCTCAACACTGACTGTAAAAGTTATGTGGGATTTAAGCAAATTAAGGAAAACATCGTGAGGAAACCTGCATGCCTGAGAGTTCTCCATAATGTTCTCAAAAGTGTGTGAAGTCTGCCAATCCGCACTTGTTCAGCGTGGTGGACTATTTCCTACACTTTCGTATTGTCTCTAGGTGTCTCAGTGTGATACGTATCCTAAGCTCCACAATGCATTGAGTCTAGGATTAAGTGGGAAGCCTCGTAAATATGTTCAATACACTTGTTTATTTGTTGAACGTCAGTTAACCAAGTTGCATTAGCTTTTGTGAGAAATATTCAATTTACGTAATAGCTGACGTTCTATGACGTGGATGCAGATTTAGAGCAGTGATGGTCAAGTGGTTAGAAGAATCAATCTAGGATAAGGTTTAGTGTAAATAAAACTTTTACCGGCAAAGATGGCTCAACGATTTCAAGAGGGTGGAAGTGTTTGGACGAGGAAAGCTGAGAATCGGATGTGTTGATGTGCTTTAGATAAAAATCTCTGTTTAGCAGTGGATTTCCAAAGACTAATGCGATGATGACTCTGATGTTGACAACTTTATTACTTAGTTATAGAGTTTATGAACAATAATGTAACAATACCAATGCTTCTAAAACAGTGGTCTGATAACACCAGGCCAAATATTTCTGCACTTTTTTAACTGGACTTGATCGCAATTCTATATCTCTTTTAGAGATTTGCCTGTTTTTAATTATGTATATATATATATATATATAAACTCGTCGGCATATTTAGCGGAACATAAAAAAAAGGTCCATAATTAATAAAATATGGTTTTATTTTAAAATCTACTTACTACACTTCTTTTGTTATTTAAAGTTTCATTTGTTAGGGTTCCGTACCCAAAGGGTACCAACGGGACCCTATTACTAAGCCTACGCTGTCCGTCCGTCCGTCCGTCCGTCCGTCCGTCCGTCCGTCTGTCAGCGGGCTGTATCTCGTAAACCGTAATAGATAGACAGATGAAATTTTCAAATATTATGTATTTCTATTGCCGCTATAACAACAAATAATAAAAATTTAATTAAATTAAAAAAAATAAATTAAAATGGGTAGGTGGGTAGATGGAAATCTTTTAATTTAATTTTTTTAACGGAACCCTAAAAGAGCGAGGCCCGACTCGCACTTGGCCGATTTTTTTACTTAAAATGAGATAACATTAAGAACAGATTTTGCGAGTAAAGGCTATTTGTGAAAAATTGTACATTTTTGAACTTTTCATGTAACCGGGAAAAGTGAAATTTAATATTAAAATAACAATTAATTAAATTAGAAAAATGGTGATTAATATCGCGTATTTCCTCCACGTGCTCTTATTAAAGTTTCTACCCGTCTAGGCATACTGAGAATGATGTTATCGATTGTCTCCTGGGATAGTCTCCGCCATTCCTCAACTACGGCGACTCGCAGTTCTCCCACGTTGGCAGGAGCTGGAATTCTGGACTTAACTTTTCTTTTCAGCAAGTCCCAAACGTGCTCTATTGGGTTCATATCCGGTGATCTCGCCGGCCACTCCATAACAGTGATATTCATATCATTAAGATAAGCTTGAGTTACCCGAGCGGTATGCGGCCGAGCATTATCCTGCATAAAAACAAAATCGTCACCGATATATAGGGCAAACGGTACGACATTTTCTTCTAAAACTTCTCTGATATAGCGGTCTGCAGTCAGACTCCCTCTGTCAATCACTACCAAGTCTGTGCGAGCTCCCAAACAAATGCCCACCCAAACCATTATTGATCCACCACCGTATGCAACTGTAGTTTCAAAATTTGTCTGAATGTATCGTTCTCCTTTGCGTCTGTATATTCTTTGCCTGCCGTCAATTTGATTTAAGAGAATTCTGCACTCATCACTAAACAATACCTTACTCCATTGGTCCGCGTTCCAAAGTCGATGTTCCTGAGCAAAAGTTAACCTGTTTCTACGATGATTTACCTCCAGCCTTGGAGCCTTGGCGGGCACAAATGAACCCAAACCAGCTTCTTGGAGCCTTCTTCGTACCGTACGCTCACTTACGGTTACACCCCGCACTGCTTCTAACTCATGTCGGGCTTGGACGGCCGTCAAACGGGGGTTCCTACGTACACGAAGCCGAATGAAACGATCATCCCTACTCGAAGTGCGTCTTTTTCTGCCTTGTCCTGCTCTTCTCACATAAGTACCGGTCTCCCTGAACCGTTGGATACTGCGATGGATCGTTGAAACTGGTCGACGAAGATCTCTGGATATCACTCTGTATGTTTGACCATTTCTTCGCATTTCGAGTGCCCTGGCAATCTCCGTTGGGGCTAAGTCAGGCATAATTCAGTCATCAACTCCAGAAAGATACGCGATTAAAAAAAATTAACAAAAAACAGTATTTCAATGAAATTTTAAATCAAACTCAGAAGGAAGAAATACTCGAAGTTCGCTCCAGATAAGGTGTATTTGAATAAAATTAAAACAATTGCATAAAATGTGATGTTCAGTTGTTTCCTTAGTTTGAAAATATTTCTTTTTAAATTAAATGACGTATAAACCAGCCAGCAACCTTATATGATACTGATATCAAACCTTTTTTTTATGTTCCGCTAAATATGCCGGCGAGTTTATATATATATCTAAGCTATTTAGTTGATGCTGACGTATGTGTCCACTTAAATTGAGGTGTATAAAAATCCCGTAAAGTATAATTTTTTTCTCTTGATTTTCCAAGATAAAAAACGTACTTTTGAATCGTTAAGTGCATTCTGGTAGAAGAAAGTGAATTTACTAGCCAAACTTTGTCAATATTATTACAGCGGTTAAGGTGTGAAAAGACAACTCTGACTCTGTAACCTTTGCATTAGCTATAGGTACAGTTTTCTAAAGACTCAACGGATCATTCTTCAATTTTCAAAATTTCAGTTCGCGAATCAGTTATTTTTGGAGTGTTATTCTTGGGTGCTATGTTATGTTAACAAAATGTGAAATTTATTGATAGCAAATTTTTTTAACATGAAAGACACCATGTTGTTACATGTAAGATGTTTGTGATTGAAACAGGGAACATCTGTTTCTCCGCGGCCGGAGATCTGACTGGAAGCTGTAATTATTCCTTCTCTTTATTTGTTTCCAAGCTGAGTCACTACTGAAGTAACAAATTGATTCACCTACATTTTATCTAGATCTAAAATAGATCTATGCTTATATAAGTAGAGACTTGTCCCGACTGACTGACTTATCTATCAATGCACAGTCTGAACCATAAACTTATAAACTTGAAATATTAAGAGTAGGTTTCTTTTAAGACATAAGGCAACCATCTCACCCACACATTCCACTCCCAAGGGATTAAATAGGGGATGAACGTTTGTGTGAAAGACGGTTTTCTTTCAAGTTATATCCATGAAATTGGTATTTGGGATTTCAATTAAAAATGAAGGAATACAATATGCTTCACAGTTTTGAAAACTTCCACCCCCGCAAGAGGGTAAATAAGGCGTTCAAAATCTATATAAATAATCGATCTTGATCTAAGTTAGTGATAGGAAAAATAAAATAAGTTAATGATATTGCAGAGAAAAATAATTAATTAGATAACTTACGACACTCCCTCCAAGGTCCGACAAAAATAAATTCCAATCATAGTTGTGTTTTTCCTCGTATACCGAGACCATCATGTTGTTGAAGTAGAGATATATCTGAAATAATAAAATTTATTTTTATTTATTATAATTTTTAGCTACTTCTTATTTATCAACAGATATAGACAAAGTCTCTTTCTTCTTGTCTGAAACTTTGGTACACTCCTACGAATCTCCTCATTTCTGATTTGATCTCACAGGGATACTTCGAGCACAGCTCTCTTCATCTCCCTGAGCATAGCTCTCTTCATCTCCCTAAGCCTTTTTATAAGGCCCTGTATAGTCAGCGACCATGTTCCGGATCCAATAATTTAATTGATATAGCAACAAACGCATAATATGGTCTACGGTGCTTACAGTAGCTGATGAGTTCAGAAATGAAGGAGACATAGACAAAGTCAACGACATAGCTAGTCGCATAGCGAGTCGGAAACTGAAGTGGAAATAGGCGGAGCACATAGTTCGAAGAGTTGATGGTCGTTGGGCTCCCAAGGTGCTTTAGTGGCGACCCCGCACCGGTAAGCGCAGTGTTGGCAGACCCTCACTAGGCGAACCAACGACATCAAACGAGTCACAGGGAGCCGCTGGATTCAGCCCGCCCAGCATGAACGTCGAAGTGGTATCTCGCGCGAAGAGTTAGAGAGAGAGATATTGTCGATGTAGACTAATTTCTCGTTCGACGAATCCATGTGTGCAATGTTAGTGTCGACAAAATTTTCTCGCGCGTGCATGCTAGACGTACAGGTGGCGCAAGACCGAAGACTGTGGAGGTCCATGCAGTACACCTTTGTCCAGCTGTGGACGTCTGTCGGTTGATAAAGAAGAAGAAGAAGATAACAAAAAGCGCACGTGGTGTACAGTGTTTATACCCTATTTTCTTATTGATAGCTCAGTATTTATTTTCTTTTTGACAGCTCAATCTCACTCACTCTCACTATGTAAGAGTGAGTGAGACTGAGATGTCAAAAAATAAATAAACGGTTGGACAGGGTAGCTGATGAGTTCAGAACCACCCACAGTCGTCTCCAAGCTAGCGTCTGCCGCAGACTCCGGTCTGTGGGTATCCTCATCGTCCCAGGTGTAGTTCTTCTGTCTGTCCGTCACGAACGCGGTGTACAGCAGCGAGCGGCAGAACCGAGGGCAGCTGCGGCAGTCGTGGTTCCGGTAGAGCCTACAAGAAGAAGAAAGGTGCCGATATTTTTTGTCAGGGTCGAAACACTTATAAAAGCCATTCCAACAACGGTCTGCCCTTTGAGAGATAACACGGCCGTTCTTAGTTAGTAATTTTAGTTTTTTTTATAGTTATTAGTTACATAGTTTTATGAGTATTGTTCTTTTATATCAGTATTCCTTGAAACATATTAAAATAATATATGTTCTATGGCTATATTATTTTTCTTAAGGCAAGTGGCGTGTCATACTGTACAAGAATTTGTATATATTTTTTAAGTTGGCATAGAACTCGCTCTAGGCGTACCTAAATAAAAAAAAATTAAGAACATTATTAGAATTAAAATCATCATCTTCATTTGTTTATCCTTGTCCCACGCTATGTGAGGTCGGCACAACATGCTTTTTCTTCCACTCGCTTCTGTTATTCATCAACTCATTATCCACTCCTCTTAAGAAGATACTTCTAATCTTATTATACTAGCCCATGCCGGCGACTTCATCCACGTGAAGTTCGGTTTTTGAAAATCTCGCAGGAGCCTTCTGTTTTTAAGGGATGAAATTGGGCCTATGTCACTCTCCAAGTCCTTAATTTTACTCATGCAAAAAATCCCATCAATCCGTTGCTACGTGATTGAAGGACAAACCAACAAACAAACACATCTTCCCATTTATAAAAGCAAGGATACAAGGTTAAAACTGAATGTTAAGAAATGGGAAGTGTTATACATTAAAAATATACTAGTGGTTCGCCCCGAACTGAGACCTCGCGGTATCCCATAATTCCCATAAGGTAGTTTTAACTATATTATATTGTAATTAAAACGCGCCGAATCTGATGACGTCAATCGTCATCTGCTTTCGTGGATGGGATGCGTATTTACAATATTAAAGACAGCGCCATCTATTAACAGTATAGTGAAGTTTTGTTAAAAACATTGATGCCCATTAAAACTTAAATAATTTCGTTTCTTTATAATATTTATCTAATCTTAGTATTTGTTGTTCAAGTACAGAATATAAATGAAATTATGTGTAAGTTTCAAGTTTTAAAAAAAAGTGGTTTTAGAGATCTAGCCTCGAATAAAATCTCCACTTTGAAAGCCCCCCATTTCGTCAATTTTAGGAAAAAGAATAAAAAAAAAATACTTTTGTACTCTGTTCCAAATTATCTTTAAAATGAGGTACTGCAACCCTATGAAATGCAAAAAAATTTATTTTACTTCGCATTCGCTTCTATGAGAGCCCCCCTGAAATAAAGATTTTTATAACTTTTTAAGCCATTTTCGGCTGGAGGCCATCGGTTTACATATCATATCTAAAATTGAAGTAATTACGTTCAGTAATTCAGAAGTTATAAGGCTCGGACGGACAAGTGCAAATTCACTCTAGTAAAATCAGAGACCTTCGCTTCGCTCGGTCGAAAAGTACTAAATATACCTTGTGTAATTGGATATGAGAGCTCTCATGTTCTCATAGTTGTTACAATACGGCCAGGTGCTCTTCATCCAGGGTCCGGAGCAGCCGACCTGCTCCGCCACCAGATCAGACACATATTGTGTTGTGCACTGAAACACAAATATCTTTATCCTAGAGCAATTAGCCCCTAGTCGATGACAAATTTTAAAAACCTTACTCCACCCGCATGTAAGCTACACGATATGAAGTTAAATTACTATGTTAAAGCACAAATCTATCGGCGTGATAGTTTTTCAGTAAAGTGTACCACAAATTTTGATTTGAGTTTTTCAGATTGTGGGATAGTGATAGGTCTCGCTTCGCTCGCCCTAATAATAAAATATTATACAGTAAAAGTGGCATAGCTTAAATCAGCTTGGCATCCGGCTGCCCACAAGATAGTATAAGAAACTTATTACTATGTAGGTAATTGCTACATATTGTAACATGATTATTTTGAAAAGAGCAACTGCTGAGTTTCTTGCCGGCTCTTAGCAGAATCCGCTTTCCGAACCGGTGGTAGAGTCATGACGCGTCATAAGTGTTACAGGTTGGCTTACGTGAAATAAATAATTTTGAATTTCGATTTTTTTTTTAATTTTGATAAATTTTAAAAACCTTACTCCACGCACACGTATTAGCTAGTCGATGCCAAATTTTGAAACCATAACTCAACGCGCACGTAAGATATTCGATGACAAATATAAACCTTACTCCACGTGCATGTAAGCTAGCCGATGATAGCAAAGAGCTTTCTTTCCTGTAGGCCAACTATCTCATAAGTCAAGACTACGACGCAGCTGTTCAAAAAGCAGATTCTTCTGAGAAGAGTCTGAAAGAAACCGCCAAGAACTCACAGTGTTAGCACTATAGTTGGCAGCGTAAGAGCACGGGTCCTCCCCCTTGCTGATCATTACATATTCGTCCACCTTCAGCTTAACGTGCACTGTTTCCCCGGTGTTCACGTATAGGTAGTCCACCAAACCACCGTTGTACACTTCTACTTCTGCAAAAAAAACTCTTAATAGGCAAGATGACCGATTTTGAAAAACTGTTGTATGATGTTCGGAAGAATCTACTAAGTATTTAAAAAAAATGTTACTTCAGCTAGAAAAAAAATATATGCTAGATAAAATTATCATTTCAAGTTTTCGCTTAGAATAGAATAGAATAGAAATGTTTTATATTCAAATAAACTTTTACAAGTACTTTTGAATCGTCAATGAGTCTACCACTGGTTCGGAATACCGTTCCTGCCGAGAAGAACCAGCAAGAAACTCGGCAGTTGCTCTTTTCAAAATACTTTTACAATATAGGTACTTAATAGATATTATTCTAAGTATGCTTAAGTTAACGCTCGCCAGTGTCATGGGGTCGTTCGTGACGTCACCTCTATGTCTGTCATAGTAATTTGTCAATGTTTGAAGATAGATGTGACGTCTCTGATTGGTGTTCAATCCAATATGGCGGATTGCTGTATTTTTTTTTATTAAAATAAATATTAGTCTCGTTACATTATATGATTAATATCATAATCGTTAAAACGTGTGATATTTAATAGTTATTTGTTATACAAGAGTGCAAAGTTGCTTTTTAACCGCGTGCTCAATTTTGATGACAGAGCAAGCGAAGGATTCAAAAATTAGAATCCGGAGCGATAACGGGGGAATCAAAAGAGCACGAGGTGAAAAATCTTTGCACTCCGAGTGCAACACGTAACTTTTCATCTCCCCATTTCGGAAACGCGCAAAGCAAATTAAAAAAAAGTACACCAAGAAGGTTCCGCGTCTGAGTTTTTAACAAATTAAAAAAGGTTGTATGATAAATTTGGCACCATGGAGGTAGAATTAAATAGGTTTAATGATATTTTGAATTCACAAACATAGTGCACACGATGTTCTAAATTCAATTTACTTTATCCTCTAGCGGATAAAAACGGCTTTTGCACTCGGATATCGAAGAACAAAAATACTCTTTCCGAGATGGGGAGATGAAAAGAACTTTGCAATAAATTGTGATCTTTCAGCTTTTACTAGTTAAACCACTCGACAACTTGATAAAGTGTTGAATAGTTTTATCAGAAGTGGGATTACCAAAATAAGGCAAACCTGTATACGGCTCTCTTCCGTAATGGATGTAAACATGGTATCCTGGAGGAATTATACTCGTCGGTGACTCCAGATCCGACGCGTAATGTTTTAGAGTGACGGAATAACCGTTTTGTCGAGTAGCCTTCGCCTTGATGTCCGGAACTTTTGGCGATATGGTGTAACAGCGGCCGCCAATAAAACCCATCACTGGGGTTATTTCCACATCTGGTATTAAAGAAGGTGGTTTAAGAAAGACAACTGACGTTTGCGGCAGCAATAGGGGTCGGTTTCACAAAAATATATCGAGATTATCGCAACAAAAATTTAACTAAGGATATAATATATGCGTGCCTATTTTTGGACTAAAGCCACGCCGCGTCCGTGTTGATTGAAAATCCTTACTAATATTATAAATGCGAAAGTGTGTTTGTTTGTTGGTTTGTCCTTCAATTACGCCGCAACAGGGCTACGGATCGACGTGATTTTTTGCATGGGTATACTTGAGGACCTGGAGAGTGACATAAGCTACTTTTTATCCCGGAAAATAAAAGAGTTCCCGAGGGATTTTAAAAATTAAATCTACGCGAACGAAGTCGCGGGCATCACCTAGTTTTAAATAAACACTCTCTTGTGAAAGAAAATACCTCTTTTTTGATATTAACTGCCACGTTTTCATTTCTGTAACATTTTCACGGGTTTTTATTTTTATTTTATTTGAAAACTGATGCACATTATTGCAAATTGTTGGCAACTAAATGCATTAGTTTTATTATAAAAAATATCGCGTGCCCGCCTACTTTTCAATCCTATCTTGATTTCTGAGGTTGGTATAAAAGATACGAAGCGAAAAACCAAAAGCTAGCTAATCTAAGACTGCACTGGTCTAAATATGAAGACACAGAAGTAATTATAACTAAATACCCAAAACTACTCTAATGTAAAAGATTAAAGATGTCCTTAGTGAGCTAAATCCCCTGCAAAATAAGTTCCTACGACTGATCATACAATGTTTGAAAACGCATTTGTTATGGCAGGGTTATCGCATTATTGAATGCTTGGTAGCTGTTTGCATTCGTAGAATCTGCTTTCCGAGCAGCTTAATAGACAACTAGCAGATGCCCGCGACTTCGTCCGGAAAAAAAACTCATACATGCAGGTTTCCTCACGATGTTTTCCTTCACCGTTGAAACATATATTTGATTGCTTAAACGCACTTGACTCCGAAAATCAGAGGTATAGAAACTGTGATCCCCGAATAAGAGACCACAGTCCTAACCACTAGGCTATCAGTGCTTCAACCAACCTTGCGCCTGTCTACCAAGTTATCTTTTAAATATTCCGTCAATTCCTTAAATTCATACTTAATAATACGTAAGAAAAGTGATAGGTATAAAAAGTTAAAAAAGTGAGCACTCACTATCACGAAGCCTGTCAAGTCCATACTGAACGAAGTAATCCGTTTGGTTATATGTGATCTCATCCCACAAATGATCCAAAGGGATGCTGGAGAAGTTGAACGATTTCCACGGAGAAGTGTACCGTGGATGCCAATACAAATTGTATTTCTTAAAAAGAACATAATATTGTAATCTTAAAATTAATTTATTATTATTTACATTTATTTCATTTATATCATATAATTTACATTTTTAAATATTTGATTATAAAAAAAAAACATTTAAAAATATAAAAAATAGCGGTCCACCGGCCTCGGGAACAGGGTCCAAGCAACCGGCGGTCAGGGCCCCAGAGAGAGGAACCTCCTGACTATGCGAGCCGTGTCCAGGAGAACAGCCTTCTGGATCTGGCCCTTGACCCAGCTACCCAACGAGAGCCTCGAAAGATGTTGGTCGAGGCTCTTGGCTATAAGACCATTAGCGGTGACGACTATCGGTACAATGATTGCTGAGTCTACATTCCACATGGCGACAACCTCGTGCGCCAAGTCGAGATACTTGGTGAGTTTCTCTTTCTCGGCTTTCACGAGGTTCTCGTCATGCGGGACAGCAACATCAACAATCATTGCACGGCGCTCTGATCGATCTATCACCACTATGTCAGGCTTATTGGCTACAATAGTCCTGTCTGTAATGATAGATCGATCCCAGTACAGTGTGATATGACCATTTTCAAGAACTGGGTCGGGCACATACTTGTAGTACGGTACCTCCGATTCCACAAGATTGTATTTCAAGGCAAGTTGCTGGTGGATAATCCTGGCCACTTGGTTATGTCTGTGTAAGTATTCGCCGTTAGCCAGATGAGAACAACCAGAGACAATGTGACGGATAGTTTCTCCAGGACGGCGACATGCCCGATATACGTCTACCGTTCCATCCTTCACAATGTATTTTCTGTAATTGTTTGTCATCATGACCTCGTCCATAATTGCACATACAAACCCTTCGGTTTCCCCAAAGAGGTCACCAAAGCGCAGCCAGGCCACGGACGCTTCAAAGTCAACATCAGGCCCGTGGAGGGCCCGATAAAAGCGTCCGTGAAGCTCCTTACCTTGCCATACAACCCTGCGGTCATTGGTACTGAGCACCACAGGTATGCGCCAGTTCTCGTTAGCCAAGGAGAGCGGCGTCAGACCCCTGTCCACTGCGACCACATCGCGGTGTATCTCCGTCTTGGCGTGGAGAAAGTACTCCCTGAGACTGCACACTTCGCGGTTGTGGAGGGTTTTGGCATTCAAAAGGCCTCTTCCCCCACACTTCCGCGGAATGTACAGCCTCATCACCGAGGAGCGCGGGTGATGCATCCGATATACGGTCAGCAGCGCACGAACTTGTCTGTCCAGGGCGTCAAGCTCAGTCTGAGTCCACCTGATTATGCCGAAGGAATACATCAAGACCGGCATGACCCAACCGTTGAAGGCGCGCACCTTATTGCCGCCCGACAAAAGGCTTTTCAGCACTTTCTTCAGACGGTCAAGGAAACGCTCCCTCACCGACTGCCTCATGTCGGCCTCTCTGATACCTAACGCCTCCGCCATGCCCAAGTATTTGTAGGTTTCAGTTGGGGAGAGCGATCTGAGGTATATGGAATCCGAGAGCTCAACCCCCTCAGATTCCACAATCCTCCCTCGCTTTACATGCATGACCGCACATTTGTCCACACCAAAATCCATCCTAATGGAATCACTAAAGGCTTTAGTTACCTTTAGTAACTCTAGTAGATGTGATTTGTTGGGGGCAATGAGTTTTAGGTCATCCATGTAAAGGAGGTGTGATATAACCTGACCACCTCTCCTCAACCGGTAACCTAGCCCTGAATTCTCCAAGAGAGTACTCAGAGGATTCAGAGCCAGGCAAAACCACAAAGGACTCAAACTATCGCCCTGGAATATGCCTCGCTCAATCCTTATAGGTTCCGCGCTCCCCAGGGTCCGGCGACACCCTGGATAGTGAAGGACTGTCCTCCACTGCCCCATACATGTCTGTAGGAAGGCGGGTAGTACTGAGTTTACTTTGTACAGTTCCAGCACCTTCATGAGCCATGTATGGGGCACAGAGTCGTAGGCCTTCTTATAGTCTATCCAACATGTCGACAGATCCCTTCGGGAGCGCCGAACCTGTTGACAAATGGCCATATCAATGAGGAGAAGCTCCTTAATACCACGGGAGCCATTCCTACATCCGTTCTGAGAAATAGACATGATGGATTTTGTATCGATATGATCGTTAATTTTTGTTCTCAGAATGGATGTAAGAAGTTTATACAATGTTGGTAGGCACGTAATCGGCCTATAATTTTTGGGCTCCGTGGTACTACCTGACTTATGGAGCAGGAGGGTAATACCTGTTGTCAGAAACTGGGGTAGCGACTCTGACTCTAGAGATGATTGGAATTGGGATGCCAAACGAGCGTGCGAGCTGCGTAGCCACTTTATCCAAAAGTTGTGCAGCCCGTCCGGCCCAGGGGATTTCCAATTGGGTAGGGTACGGGCTGCAGTGATCACGTCTTCAGGGGTGATAGTAACTAGGTCCATTTCTGGAATTTGATCGCAGGCTCTTTCTACATCCCACGTCCAACCACCCTCAGTGTGAGCGACAGGCGCCGACCAGATGTTGCGCCAGAATGAGGTCATGGCTTCATCATCCGGTAGGCGCGCATCGGTGACACCTTGGTCAGGGTGTTCCCAACCTCGATATACCCGCCTCTGATCGCTTTGGAAAGTGCGATTCAGGGTATATCTCTCGACCCGGCTCTTGTATCTACGAATACGGCTAGCCCATGCCGAGACCTTCTGTTTCAGGAAGTCAATGCGCTCAGTGACGCGCGCCATATAATCTTGAGGGCTGATATCAGTCCCCAAGAAAGCGCGCCTCACATAGCGCATGACTCTAGGGCGAGTGTTGCCCTCCCTGAAGCAGAGTAGTTTTCCAATGAGTGCCCTAGCCCCATCAATACGACGTTCGATCCTGCACTGCCAGGCTGGTGCGGCAGGCTTCGGTCTTGTTGCTGTATCATTATTAATAAACTTTACATTAGCAACACGACATGCCGCAACAGCCGCGCAGTACAGAATCGAATGTGTGTCGGAAAGGTCTTCGCTGCTGTCAAAATAACTCGGCAGCAGCGAATCCAGGGCACCCATTAGCGCTTTGTTCTTATTTTTCATGGGCAACCGAGGTAACCGCGGTCTAAACTCGGGTGGTGAAGATCTATATTCCCGAATAGCACTCTCCAAAGCACTCCTCAATTGTTCACTACACTGGGTACTTACATGTGCAGCCCCGCTATCCTGTCCCTCACCAGCCTGAGTGGGCTGCAGCGAAATCGCATGAGCAGTTTGCGATTGTGCTGGAGCTTGCGGTGAGGAGGGGGTAGCGCGGTTACATTGCAGTTCAGAGCGAAGCCGATCAAGCACGGCGTTGTCCAGCATGTGATTACGCTGAATAACCCGCACCTGGTCCGACAGTCGCTGAGCCGACACATTGAGAGCTGGTTCAAGGACCTGAAACAAAGCATGCATCCTAGCACGGTACGCGGTCATGTTGGTTCCACCCTCAGTAGCCCCTAAGTATGCGCGCATGACATTTTCATTGATGGATGTTGTCCATCTCATGCGCGACACACTACCGCCGGAAGCGGGGACCCTATCAGAAGCCGGTGGGCCACGGGATCCCAAGCAAGTCGACGGCCGGCCTCTCCCACGTCGATGTACTGGTGGTGGCGACGTCGGCGGGGAGAAAAACTCGTCGCTCGAACTCGACGCAACTGCAGCATTGGGCGTGGTCCCGGGTGGCTGCGAGGCGGAACTGAGCGACGAGTCCGGGGGTGGTGTTTGTGCGTTCCGTGCTCTGGATCGTGTCAGCATTCTACATTATTATTATTATTATTATTATTTATTACATATTATTATGAATATCGATTCTTCAAAACTAATAGTTCCAGCATTTATGTGCTTCCTGTATTGAATGCAGCCTGGATAAGGGATACCCTAAAAAAATTATTTTTCACAATTCTATTTCACCACTTTGTTGGCGTGATTAATATTTATACCCTTGTCAAATTACAGATTTCTACTACCAATAGTCTCAGAGCTAAACCGCGGACGGACAGACAGACAGACAGACAGACAGACAGACAGACAGACAGACAGACAGACAGACAGACAGACAGACAGACAGACAGACAGACAGACAGACAGACAGACAGACGGACGGACATGGCGAAACTATAAGGGTCCCTTGTTTGCTACGGAACCCTAAAAACAGTAGGTTTGCCTACATGAATTAAATAATTTTGAATTTGAATAAATCTAATATATAAAATTCTCATGTCGCGATGTTTGTTACCAAATTCCTCCGAAACGGCTATTTTTCATACCCCTAAATGACAAGGGTGACCCACCCTTAAATAATTTTGCTGGCGGTACGAAGTTCGCTGTATCAGCTAGTTATTACTAAAGACTTGTATGATTAGTACTAGCTGTTTGTCAGAAGTCGGAACATCATAATATATGAAATTTTGGGAAAATCTCCACCATCTGGCAGCCCATTGCACACACACAGTTTTGCATTATGATGATATATGATCTCCTGCGTAGTTTACTAGTTATTTGGAAAATTAAGTCAGGTCTTCTCATCGTCAATACCTCAATGCCTGAACACGAAAGTCTTCAATCAATGTGTCCTTCCCGTCCTCACTTATGCTGAAACGTGGACACTAATGAAAGGTTTGATCCACAAATTTAAAGTCGCTCTGAGAACTATGGAGAAGGCTATGTTAGGAGTTTGTTTCGGAATTCGGACAGGATTCGGAATGAAGAGATCCGTAAGAGAACCAAGGTCGCCGACATAGCCCATTAGCATGCTGAAGTGGCAGTGGGCAGGCCATGCTTGTCGCAGAAGCGACGGCCGTTGGGGCCGGAAAGTTCTATAGTGGAGACCGCGATACTACGTTAATGTGGGGCGCCCTCCAGCACGTTGCACCGACGATATAAAGCGGATTGCGGGAAGTGGCTGGATGAAGAAGGCTGAGGACCGGGTGTGGTGGCGTTCTCTGGGTAAGGCCTATGTTCAGCAGTGGACGTCCGCAGGCTGAGATGATGATGATGATGAGTTTACCAGTCAATAGTCATCGACTCACCTCAAGTGTGTCCCCCTTGTAGGGCGGCTCCCGGCAGAAGGTGACGCTGGGGTAGGTGATTGTCTTGTTATAGTCGAAGTGCGTATACGTAGTTATCGGCTTGTCGATCAGCTTCTCGATGCACGACACGATCTGTGCGACAAATCACTTAGGTATGCCCGTTTTCACCAACCATACCTAAATCATCCACTGAGTCTCTTTACGTAGGTAGCCCCTGAATACAATCCCTTTCCCAATGTCATTTCTACCTTTAGGTGCCCAAAAAGGGTTCGTGAAAACGAAATTGACAGAAAGCGGCACCTAACTTAGCTTAGGTAGCCCGTAAAAGTTGGGAACTGTGGAATTTTATTATAAAACGTCACGCCCATTCCCACAAATATCTTTCGGACCCTCTTGAGGCGCAATCGACATGACTATAATGCAGACTTGCCTCGCTGCGGTTCGACTCTTTAGAAACCATCGTGTACCTGCGCAGGCGGTCATTCTGCCTCTGGTTGTCACGTCATTTATATCTCTCTATACCCACTTCTTTTTCTTCTTGTTTGTCAACCGATAGACGTCCACTGCTGGACAAAGATCTCTTGCACATGCCTCGGTATTCCGCCGCCTAAATCCAGCGGCTCCCTGCGACTCGTTTGATGTCGGCGGTCCACCTAGTGGGGGGTCTGCCAACACTGCGCCTCCCAGTGCGAGTTCGCCACTCCAACACCTTCGTACTCCAACGACCATCAGCTCTTCGAACTATACCTACTTGTGTTGTGTTTGTTGTTTTAATTATTCAATTATTGAGTAATGGATATTGTTGTATGGGGGGTAAGGGAGCGCACCTTCATCTAGCGCTCCAACAGTCAACCTCACCTGCCCGCGGTGCCCCCTGCTGGTTTACTGACGAGGCTATGGCGACCGACAGATGGCGGTATAACCATCTCATACTAGCTAGACTGAACAAATGGCACAGGCCGGTGTCGGGCAGCAGCGACATCGGCGCGATCAGTCTAGCCCTGCGATGACCAACACGCCTGCCCAGCGTGGTCATTATGGGCAAAACCCGATATGGAAAATGTCACAAGGCCAAGGCCCCTAGTTCCCGGCGGCCTCGCTGTGCCTGACCCTGGCAGCGGTCACGGTAATGGCGGGGCAGGGGGTGCTAAGAATCTCCGGATGAGATTCCGCTGCCAACCCCGACGACTGGACCTGGCGACATATAACGCACGCACGTTGAGGACTGACGAGAAGATCATCGAGCTGGAAGAAGCAGTGAGCAAGTTGCGCTGGAATGTTATAGGATTGTCTGAAGTCCGAAGAGAGGGGGAGGACTCGATAATCCTCAATTCCGGCAACTTGTTCTACTACCGGGAGGGCGATCAACAGTCCCAGGGTGGTGTCGGGTTCATCGTCCACAAGTCCCTCGTCAACAACATCGTCGAGGTCAAAAGTGTGTCGAGTAGGGTAGCGTACCTTATACTCAGAATCACCAATCGGTATTCGTTGAAGGTTATACAGGTTTACGCACCGACTTCGACACATCATGACGAGGAGGTGGAGGCGCTGTATGAGGATATATCAAAAGCCATACACGCCTCTACCACTCACTACAATGTTGTGATGGGGGATTTCAACGCGAGGCTGGGTGAACGAAGCGGTGCAGAGACGAGGGTTGGGCGATTTGGTTATGGGCGAAGGAACCAGAGGGGTCAAATGCTGGCCGACTTCATGGAGAAGGAGGGCCTCTTTATGATGAACTCCTTCTTCAGGAAGCGGCCACACAGAAAATGGACTTGGTTGAGCCCCGATGGTTCTACGAGAAGTGAGATTGACTTCATTATGTCGACCAAGCGCCATATATTCAATGATGTCTCTGTGATCAACAGGGTGAAAACCGGGAGCGATCACCGTATGGTAAGAGGCACATTGAATATTAATGTGAAGCTGGAAAGGGCTAGACTGGTGAAGTCAACTCTCCGACCCTCTCGTGCTCATATCCAAAACCCCGAAAACTTCCAACTCGAACTGCAGAACCGATTCGATTGCCTAGCAGACTGTGTTTCTGTGGACGATCTAAACAACAGGTTCGTGGAAACTGTCCATACGGTGGGGTCTAAGTTCTTTAAGACCCATCGCAAGAAAAGAACCGAAAAGTTCTCGGACCATACTCTCAAGCTCATGGAGGAAAGACAAGAGATGAGACTGCAGTCATCGGTAGACGCGGCTGCCTACCGGCGGATTAATAGGCAGATCTCTAAGGCACAAACTCGCGACCTTCGGGTCTTTAATACCAAGTGTATTAAAGATACCATCGAGCGGAACAAAGGCTCAAAAGTGTTCGCGAGAGATCTGTCTATCGGACAGACCCAGCTGATGCGGCTTAAAACTGATGACGGTCGTCTCGTCTCTTCTCGACCTGAGATTTTGGGAGAGGTCGAGAAGTTCTATGGGCATTTATATACCACGACAAAAAAACCTGTTGAGGATTTGGCCAAAGATCCCAGAGCCAAACTGACCCGACACTATACCGAAGATATCCCGGACGTCAGCCTATACGAGATTAGAATGGCTCTTAAACAGCTCAAGAACAACAAGGCGCCAGGTGATGACGGAAACACTGCGGAACTCCTGAAAGCGGGTGGAAAACCGGTACTTAAGATCTTTCAGCGATTGTTCAATTCCGTCATTCACGAGGGTATAACGCCGGAAGCATGGCACGGGAGCGTGGTGGTCCTGTTCTTCAAAAAGGGTGATAATACCTTGCTGAAGAATTATAGACCCATCTCGCTGCTGAGTCATGTTTACAAGTTGTTCTCGAGAGTCATTACGAATCGTCTCGCTCGTAGGTTTGACGACTTCCAGCCTCCCGAACAAGCCGGATTCCGAAAAGGCTTTGGTACCATAGATCACATTCATACGCTGCGGCAGGTTATACAGAAGACGGAAGAGTATAACCGGCCACTTTGCTTAGCGTTTGTGGACTATGAGAAAGCCTTTGATTCGGTGGAAACTTGGGCTGTATTGAGGTCGCTGCAGAGATGCCGGATTGACTACCGGTATATCCAAGTGTTGAAGTGCTTGTATGAAAACGCCACTATGTCAGTACGTATACAGGACCAGACTACGAGACCAATCCACTTGCAGCGTGGAGTGCGACAGGGAGATGTAATATCCCCGAAGCTATTTACCGCTGCGTTGGAGGACGTCTTTAAGCTTCTGGATTGGAACGGACTTGGCATCAACATAAACGGCGAGTACATCACTCACCTGCGATTTGCCGATGACATAGTAGTCATGGCAGAGACTCTGAGAGATCTCAATACAATGCTCAATGATCTCAGCAGGGTTTCTCAACAGGTGGGCCTGAAAATGAACATGAGCAAGACGAAAATCATGTCCAATGCTCATGCTCCGCTCCACCCAGTAATCGTTGAGAACTCTGCGCTCGAAATTGTAGACGAGTATATATACCTGGGACATACAGTCCAGCTAGGTAGGTCCAATTTCGAGAAAGAGATTAACCGCCGAATCCAACTCGGCTGGGCAGCGTTCGGGAAGCTCCGAGATGTCTTCTCGTCCAAAATCCCTCAGTGCCTGAAGACTCAAGTCTTCGAACAGTGCGTGTTGCCAGTGATGACTTACGGATCCGAGACATGGTCGCTAACTATGGGCCTCATAAGAAGGCTCAGGGTCACCCAGCGAGCGATGGAGAGAGCAATGCTCGGTATATCTCTGCGAGATCAAATCAGAAATGAGGAGATTCGTAGGAGAACCAAAGTCACCGACATAGCTCAGCGTGTCGCGAAACTGAAGTGGAAATGGGCGGGGCACATAGTTCGAAGAACTGATGGTCGTTGGGGTCCCAAGGTGTTGGAGTGGCGACCCCGCACCGGGAAGCGCAGTGTTGGCAGACCCCCCACCAGGTGGACCGACGACATCAAACGAGTCGCAGGGAGCCGCTGGATTCAAGCGGCGCAAGACCGAAGCCTGTGGAAGTCCATGCAGGAGACCTTTGTCCAGCAGTGGACGTCTATAGGTTGATAAAGAAGAAGAAGAAGAAGGATATTTGTTTACTCGTTAAGTGAATACTCATTTTCTGTCATACATTAAAGACGTGTTAGTATAGGATCCATAGAACGACCTTCACCGAGCTGGTTAATGGATCAAACATATTTTTTATGTAATTTAATATATCAAAAAATATATTGCATATGGGTTGCCTAGCAAATTTCAGTCCAGGATATCTTTAACTACTTAATTTTTTTTAAATTTTTTTTTTAATATTTCACCGGTTTGGTTAATGGATAAATTCTACACCAATCGAAAGTATGCAGCCCATAGTATACTGCAAAAGTTAGGTTGCCTATTTTTTCCTGTCACAACCCTTGGGTTGCCAGGTATGAACAGGTAAATCGATACTAGTAATTACCTACCTAACTACCTAACTTTTGCATATACTAAGTGCTGCATACTTTCGGTTGGTGTAGAATTTATCCATTAACCAAACCGGTGAAATATAAAAAAAATAATTTTTTTTTAAATTAATTAAAAATATCCTGGACTGAAATTTGCTAGGCAACCCATATGCAATATATTTTTTGATATATTAAATTACATAAAAAATATGTTTGATCCATTAACCAGCTCGGTGAAGGTCGTTCTATATCGGGATCTTAGACTATGTGTAATCCTTAGCTAAAGTAAAAAATAGGGTTCCCGCGGAATTTTTAAAAACTTAGCTCTACGCTTACAAAGTCGCGGGAAACAGCTAGTTTTTCATAAGGCTTACATAATAATACTGGCTTTTGCCTGCGGCTTTGCCCACGTTAAATTCGATTCTTTAGACCTCCATGTTACCCCCTTAGGGGGTGAATTTTCAAAAATCCTTTCTTAGCGAATGCCTATGTCATACTAGCTATCTCTAGGCCAAATTACAGCCCAAAATAAAAAACATTTCTATTCTATTCTATTCTATAATTTGTATATTTCTATAACACTTAGGTATTCACCTACCTGTTGCACGACCAGCAGAACACACAGTATGATGACGACGGTCTTGATGCAGTTGGTTCCTTGGAAGCATTTCACACACTGTTGCTTTAAACTCACGGGCAACTCTTCCTTCTGAGAAGGAGAACTTTAGTTATAGTCTCATATATAAATACTTGCAGTAGCAGTGATAGCCTAGTGGTTAGGACTGTGGTCTCCTATTCGGGAGGTCGCAGGCTCGATCCCGGGACGACGCACCTCTAACTTTTCGGAGTTATGTTTAAGAAATTAAATATCACTTGCTTCAACGGTGAAGGAAAACATGTGTTCTTGAAGGTGTGTGAAGTCCGCCAATTCGCATTGGGCCAGCGTGGTGGACTATGGCCTATAACCCTTCTCTGAGAGGAGACCTGCACTCAGTAGTGAGACGTTGATGGGTTGCTAATGATGATGATGAGGTACATCAAGCCGTTCTGAGGAAAAGGGTCTTGAAACACAGACAGACCACGACAAAGCGATCCTTTAAGGGTTCCGTTTTTTTTTCGAAACCCTAAAAAATCAGTAATTTTAAAATTTACTTTTGCCTCCAGAATTAAGAAAGTATTACATACCTACCGTTCCTTTTGCACCCAAAATTAAGAAAGAATTACATACCTACCGTTTCTTTTGCCCCCAGAATTAAGAAAGTAGGTATTACGTACCGTTTCTTCTACTTTAACCGACATCGTTTTTTAAGTCCATTCAATCAACAAGCAATTTGATGGATTCCACTTCCACTTCTAACCCAGGAAACTATGGAAAATATAATAACATACCCCGCTATGGCTTTGGTTATCTAGGGTATATTTATGGTAGGTATAGGCATAGGTAATTGGAGGTAATAAATTGTTAATTTTGTTGGTAATAAATAAGGTGACAGGGAGTTTCGGTTTTTAAGGATTGGTCTTATTTTCAAAATTTCATAATTCTTATTTTCAAAATAAGTCGAATATGTATTACTTTTAGTATATTTTTATTATTATTAGTGAATACGGTTGTACAAGTAAATTGTCAAGTCTACACAAGCAATCGCCAGTCGTCACACTGAAGAAATCCTTTTTATTACAAGCTTTTATTTAACTTGCAATGTTTGTTTGGGTCAAATCTTGCAAGATGAATTAGACCCACTTCCCGGTTTCTGATCGAGCTGAAATTTTGCACGTATGTGTAAATCGGATGACAATGCAATATTATTGTGACAGATCTGAAGCTGATCTGATGACGGAGACGGAAGATGGCTATCGGAACTCTGTAATAAAACGACGTAACCACATCGAGTTTGGGCTCGTTTGATTCGTCATAACAAGTACTCTGATCCTAGATGATATCCAGAGTCTAATGATGTAGCTACTAAAAGCTTGCATTTGAAAATAAAATTTTTAATTTACACTTGTTAGACTAAGCGCAACTTTATTTTTGCACTAAAGAGTTAAAGACTACCTAATATTGCACATATCGTGCGTACTGTTTTATATCATGTTCTTCATTTTGGAATTTTAAATTAATGTATTTGGAATACAGTGAAATCCCTTGCACGAAAATCCATGGAGACATGAGGAAAAGGTACCTAAATTGCTTTCAGATATGATGACAAATAAATAAAAATAAAAAATAAGGTTTACTCGAGGATTGTGTTTATGAAACAGGCAATAAATATTTTCTATGATTTTTGAATGCATGTATGTCCTGATTTCATTAAAATATTTATTGTAACCCTCGTTATTATTAGGCTGTAATTCAGTTTATCGCCAATATAATGTACCTACCTACTTAATGACAAAAGCATAAAATAATATTTTGGTAAGGTACGTAACGTGCCTATCTATAACATGTTAGTATCAATGCAATGTATCATTTTTATTTGACCCCTGTTTTTAGTAAGTGCCTTATCAAGAGGCACAGCTATAGACAAGATCTAGCTTCAATGCTGGAGAGTGTTTATGCTTCTTTTCATCCCGGGAAATCCTCACTCTTGCTCTGCTAGACACCCAGGGAGAGTTAAAAAGAGACAGATTTATGTCAAAACATGTTTTTATCTTGTTTTACTTACTCTACCTCAAGACCAAGCCAAGTCAGAGAACTCTTTGTAGATCTCAGCCTGAGCTTTGGTAGGGCTTTATTTTTTAACTTTATAAAGCGCGCGCCATCTAGCGGCTATATGGAAAATGCATAAGCCATAGCTAGTTTAGATAGCAATGTATCAACACCTCAACAGATGGCGTTAGAGGTTTCGAGATGGTTGTAGAAAGTAGAAAGTAAGTGTCAATAAAATGTAAGTAAAAGCAATTAATTAATTCCGTGCTAGATGGAAGTTATTTGCTTTATCTAAGTAAGATAATATTATTGTTTCCGCTTATTAATTGACTTTACTTATCTAGGGTACCTGTACAGTGTACACCGTACCTGCTATGTATCTAACTATAGCCACATAAGTTCGAAATAAAAACATTTTAAGATATTTTAGGCCTTTATTATCTATCACAAATAAGTATTATTTACAAATTAAAAAAAAACAATGCTATCATTAACTTAATTAGTTAATCACTAAGTTAATATCACTCGAACAAGGCACAATCTTTAAGTAAGTACACACAAACTCATTTATTCTGTACAAAATCACAATAAATTAAGGTAACGTTTAAAACTTGGTCTTCCCTTAGGCTATTAGTAGTATAGTACAGCAACGGAACAAAGGAGCATAACATTGCCATGCGAAACAAACGCGAAACTCTAGCGGAACTGCCTATAAAACGCAGACATTAGACTTCAGGCTATGCATCGTACATCGTAAGATCGTAAAATATATCTCATTAATTATGCAACTATGCCTATGGTCGTTTTGCAGCCCTCAGCCCCCCGTCTCGTCTTTCCCGCTTCGCGTTCAGTTTCTCCAATAATCAAATTTAAATCCAGTGAGAACGAGACGCATGGTCAAGTCTCTGTGTACAAACAGGCAGTTACGCTACCGTTTAGCATAAACGAATTATAACTTCCATGAAGTATGTACAAGGTATATAGTTATGTACACACTTGGAGAATATAATATTTCCTAAATTATATTTTGTACCAAAACGCCTTTAGACTTTCCAACTATTGATAAAAATAAGTCGATCCGTTGCTCCATAATATCAGTTATTATATAACAGCTTAATAATTATGTACCCAATTTAAAATATTTTAGCGAAATATTAATACCAAAGTAAATGTAACATCTATTGTTATACTATTTGGAAATTGTAAAGTATCAAAATATCTTTTCCGAGATACATCCGTGTACCGCGCTAGCGTGCGAGAGCAGCTTAAAGTCGCATGTGAGTGTCACGCACACATTCACAGTTCGGGCCAATTCCGCCGAATGCGGTTCAATTCAAAATCTAATAATTCAACTGCTAAGAATTTGTATATAAGACAGTGTAACTGCTACTAAGCATTTGTTTAGACGTATTAAAGATCGTAGTTTTAGGGTGGAACCACATTTGTGAGGATCGTTTCGGATTTCGCCCATACAAAACTATCAAATTCCATAGAAACGTGTACGGATCAAATCGGCTTTTCGATGCGTATATACACGAATGTATGGAAATTGACAGTTTTGTATAGGCAGAATCCGAATCGATCCTCACAAATGTGGTTCCATCCCTTATGCACCAGTCATGGGCTTAGAGATTACCTGACGGAATACTAAAGTGAAATGATAAAAATAATGTCATTTCAATACAGTCATGATTTATTTTTGACACGCTTTACAACAGGATCGAAACTTTGGATCGAAGATACAATACCTAATCACCCGCAGGTTTCGCTTTTTTCTCTAATCTAGATTACGGATTTCGATCGTCTAGATTTTAACCTATTCACTCCTGTTTTAAATGTGTCCCTGGTTCATGGTTGTAAATATCAGGAAACATACTTAGATTTAAAGGTAAGGGTATTTCAAAATTATGGTTGTGAGCACATTATGGGCACTGCATTATATGCTTATACTGTAAAATAGCCTATGATATTTATCATACCTAATATTATAGTCGTCAATTACCGACTTTACATAAATTACAGATCTAACATTTGCAATGACTATTTTAAAGTCCTTATTAGAAACGTCGAGATTTTTCATCCAAAAGACACAGGAATGAAAACTCTTATAAATCTTAAAAAGCTACTTAGTTACGAAGACTATCATTTCGCATCGCTCTCAAAAAAGGGCGAAAACTTCTTTTAACTTTATCGCTCTTATTCTCTATCAAAAACTAGGTATATGATAATAAAAATATGTCTAAAATATCCGTAATTTAATTGTCGAAGACAATAATTTACCACATTTTGTCAAAATTATCTGAGATTTTTACAATCATTGAAAATATTAGAATGTGTGAATGATGCGAAATGTAATAGTCCTCTTAACATTTTGTACAATCCGATCACACTAATAATGAAACAGCTGAAGTTAATAACACAACAAATGCGAAAGATAATGGAGTATTGTAGACACCTGCATTTGGGTTAATTTTGGCTGCAACTTTATTAGTTACATTCTTGACTTTATTCACAAACTTGTCCAGGATATCTAGTCTTGGGGTGACGTCACAGGCTGTGTGGCTGATTGCATTTAAAACTGGAGCAGAGAAAACCCTGAAGTTGAAATCATTAGGGTCCAATTTAGCGTACATCCAAATTGGCATTCTATTCGACAACACCCATAGGTTTTCGTTATAATCAACCTTAATATCGGTTGGATAAATCATTTTCACGTCGTCCATATAAATTCTTCCTTGGTTCTTCATCAGGTATTCCTTATTGGTTGTTCTCCAACAAGCGACAGCATTTAGGTTCACTAAAGAATAGAAAAGGACTCCGGTTTTCGGATCGACGAACGAAGCGCTGGATTGAGCGTTTGGTCCCCTACTTCCTAGCAATTTGAAAGCATTAAAGTTAGCATCAGCTACGGACTGGTTTCTCAAGTATTCTGTAGAGACTGCGAACTCATTGTAACTCGCCATCGGATGGAAGTAAAGAGTGCTGAAGTTATCTGGATTTGGAGCAGACAATCCAATACCGAAAATGGCATCAGTCCAACTAAAATTCTGTCCTTTGACGCTGAAATCGCACGCTAAAGGATCTGGATGGAAGAAGTGATGAGTGATTCTCCATGACTCGTTCTTCTCCCATGAGTAAACAACGATGCCTGGTTTCCCCAAATCGGCGGCGTAAGCGTAAGTTTTCTCACAATCTGTGTCTTCGACAGCGATATTGGCAAAACCAGACTCATTCTTCACTTGGCCTTCGGGGAAAACGTATTTTCTGATGAGAGTATCTGTTTTTAAATCGTAAATTATCAGAGATGGAAGGAATACGGTCGTTTTGTTTTCTAGGTTTCCAATTTTCCCATTGTCCAATACCCACAAGCGGTCACACTTGTCAGCTCTGATTCTGAAGGGTGAGACGATTTCCGGTTTTCCGTCCGCTCCTATCTGATGGGCGGCCCAACTTGGATAGGGGATTAACTTTGGTGATTTCGTCGAGTTATCTGCAAAAAAGAAAGGATAATTTTACTAACCATCAGCAAAATACCATCGGGAATTTTCTCAATAGTATCCTATAGACTCCGACAAAATGTCGTACAATGCGTTCTTCACTTATTGTAGTAGATTAATTGTCATTACAAAAATTTAAGCAATGTGTAAAAACACACTTCTTAATTCGAGATTATTATATAGGTAACTAGATGATGCCCGCGACTTCGTCCGCGTGGATTAAGGTTTTTGATTCCCGCTGGAACTCTTTACTATTCCGGGATAATATTTGCGTATGTGTTAATCCTGGGAATGAGCTATCTCCAATCCAAATTTCAGCCAAATCGGTTCATTCGTTGTGGCGTGAAAGAGTAACAAACATTCATCCATCCATCAATCCTCACAAACTTTCGCATTACATATATATGTATAATTATAGCGTAGGAAGGACGTAGGATATATAATGTATCTATAGCGTAGGACGTAGGACGTAGGATAGCCTAGGATTTTTTGATAACCGTGTTTTCAATTTTCCCTAGTCGAGATTTTAAACGTTTTTGTTTTAAATTATGAATTTTGGTGATATTTTTTTCTTAAAATGAATTGAGACTAAACTGTAAAGCAAAATCGGTAAATCCCAAACAAGAATGTTCCGTAGACCACATCATCACTTCACCTGACAAGTGACAAGTATTTGTGATTCATTATTTGTCGTTAGAAATTCAATAATATTATGAGTATGATGGGTATTGGGTAAGTATGCGGTGTGAGTTATGCTTAGGTATGACATGCAGAAAGTGAATGCAAAGTAGGAAGTTACTTTCATTTAACAAAATGTCAGAAAACTTGAGAATTTTATAGGTCTTTCGGTACCTGAATATTTACATGAATGATGAAGGTTCATATAGCATTATGTAAGTGGAGACGATATTAACGAATAAGTACCCTTGGATTCCTCTAGAGTCTAGAGCCTATAATGCCCCTTCAGTTACAGCTAACCCCACTGAAAAGGTACTTGATGTAAGCTCTCAAAACATGTAAAATATACCTAGACCTTTATAGTACCTAATAGTTATAGTAGGGACATGTAAGTTGTAGTAGGTAGTTTATGTCCCAGAATCAAACTTACTGCAACCAAACTCAGTCTTCAAAGTCACTCAATAGTTACTAATTAACTAAATTATATACATAATTATTAAATAATACTAAATAAATATGATCAGCCTGGCTGTCCAACGCGGAAATGCAGCCAGTATTTTTGGCACCATTACACGCGGGCATGATTTTTATAGTAATTAGATTAGGTTGTTAAAAAAATGTACTTGTATATTGTTTTATTGTTGAACGAAGTGAACGGCAACTTGACTTTAAATAGAATAAAGACTATAAGTAGGTCGATCCAACCACTTTGTCAAGCGAACATTCTCAATCCGAAGGTGCCATTCCAAAATCCTAATAAATTCTGGTATGCCTTAGGCATCCATAAGAATTTACTGTCATGAGAACACAATACAGCTTTAGTGCCTGTTTGAATCAAGCCGCGTAATTTTAATGTGTAATTCTGCAATAATTTTCCTGATGCAATAATTGGAATTTTTCTTGTTTTAAAAATAAGACTAATAGGACAATATAATTATTTGTATCCCCCATTTATTTCCGCTTATTTTTCCTTAAGACAAAGGACATTGTTAGGTATATCCTGCACTGGAAGATATCTTTGGCGATATAATAGCTTATTGTACTCGTTTAATAATGCCGCATTATTATTCAATAGCTATACTTAAATTATGTTTGGACAACAATAAATAATGGATTAACTTATTATTTAAGTATATAAGGACCTCAAAGGCTTCTCACATGTACCATGATAAACTCGGGTTTTTAGCAAAAGGAAATGTCCCTTAGGTCAGGTTCATCAAGTATTTGCAACTATGCAAGCAGGGACAGCCTAGTAGTTAGTACTGGGGTCTCCTATTCGGGGGGTCATAGGTTCAATCCCGGGCGCGCTTTGGCTTTTCTAAGTTATGTGAGTTTAAGAAATTAAATATCACATGCTTCAACGGTGAACGACAATATCGTTAGGAAACCTGCACACCTCAGAGTTCTTCATAATGTTCTCAAAGGTGTGTGAAGTCTACCAATTTGCATTGGGCCAGCGTGGTGGACTATGGCCTATAACCCTTCTCTGAGAGGAGACCTGTGCTCAACCGTTGATGGGTTGCTGATGATGAAGCGCCTTGTCTTGTCGACTGACGCGACGCGACGTCTCGAAAATAATCAAAATCCACAAAACTTTAGAAATGAAATTTGGTTTAATTTGAATAAATAATTAATCATATAGGTACATGGTATTATAAATTTCAAAACGCTCGGATAAGATTTATTTTAGGTTTGTGAAAACGGCCCTTAGAAATAAAATTCGAATATACATATATATACGGACACATTATTCGTGGTATAGCGCTTGTCTTTTTTAGGGTTCCGTACCCAAAGGGTACCAACGGGACCCTATTACTAAGCCTACGCTGTCCGTCCGTCCGTCCGTCCGTCCGTCCGTCCGTCTGTCAGCGGGCTGTATCTCGTAAACCGTAATAGATAGACAGATGAAATTTTCACATATTATGTATTTCTATTGCCGCTATAACAACAAATAATAAAAATTAAATTAAATTAAAAAAATTAAATTAAAATGGGTAGGTGGGTAGATGGAAATCTTTTAATGTTTTTTTTTTAACGGAACCCTAAAAGACTCGCACTTAGCCGATTTTTTTCAGTAACACGTAGCACGTAGGTACTTATAAACGGTAATAATTAAAGCACCTCTGACTTTCCGGAGTTACCTATGTGCATTTTTAGCAATACCAGTATCACTTGCTTCAACGGTGAAGGAAAACATCGTGAGGAAACCTGCACACCTGAGAGTTCTTCAAGAGTGTGTGAAGTCTACCAATCCGCATTTGGCCAGCGTGGTGGCCGGTGGCCAAAAAACTCCTCATACGAGTGTAGACTCATGTCCACTTATGGGCTAGCGATAGGTTGAGATAAATGAATGAACTGAATGGTGTTTATATCCACGAATAACCTCTGTCGTACATTATCGGGCCAAGGCAAATAGGTCTTTTTTGCGAAGAGATATTTTTCGTTTCGCTAATTTTCTTCTCTGACCGTGACAATTTTATAATTACTTCTTGTACTTACAAAAGGTCTGCAACCCTAGGTGAAACTTCGCCAGAGGCTATGGCCTCTGAACAGTAATAATAATTCTGATCGGTATAAAGATGAAACCTTGTACAATAAATTATGGGGTTCGCGAAATTTTCGAGCTCCGAGTGAATCTTGCTTGGTCAAGAACCGGTCTAGATGCCTTCGTAATGATCGTGCGCCCAAAAAGGGCATTACGAATGAATCGATAGCGGGTCACCTCCAAACATCTCCAGCCCCGCACAGCCTCCACCGAGATGACCCAACCGACATCGTAAACTAAATTAAGGTGCACTAAACAGGCTTGCCCGCGAAATTCAATTTGGTTTTTCGCAATTTGTAAACTAAAACGACAAAGTAGGCTTATGGCATTCTAATTGCGCCACTGCCAGTATCATCTTCACAGATTTACATAAAAATCTTTACTTAAAAGTGTCCAGTTTAAGAAATTAGTCAGAATATCGAGTTGGACGTGAGTTACTCACAAATTAGTCGATATTCTGACTGATTTGTTAAACTGGACACTTTCAAGTAAAGATTTTTATATAAACCTGTGAAGACGATACTGCCATCGGCGCAATTATAAGCCATATGCCTACTTTGCCGTATTTGTTTACAAATTGCGAAAAATAAAAATTTCGCGGGCAGATCCGTATAATCCACCGTAAGAAATATTATGATCATAAGCCAAAACTACTCGCTTAATAAGTTGCATACAATGTTCGTTTTTGCCTATAACTCGTGTAATTTAGATCAAAAAGAAAATGTGAAAACTGACAAAATAAGCGATAGCTCGCTGTCCGCGCAAAAACAAGTTTCATTTTGACCTATGTCGAGTTCTCTGCAGTTTCACTTACTTGGGATTATTATACTTTTATTAGGTATACCTAGGTTTTTTGTCGACCATCCCATCATTACCTTACTGCATTGACTGCAACTGATACTGGAAACTTCAATGACCTACAGGTGCGCGCACTTCGTGTACATGAGAGTAGCCCCATTCCCGCCGGTGGAACCCGTTCACGAGCATGACGCATGATCCATATTTGAGGGAACGTAACAACCCGCACCACACGCCACCACCACAGAAATGTTTAAAGAGAGCATGACATATTAACTTAATAATATATCATATACTAGCTGACCCGGCGGACTTCGTACCGCCGACTTATCTATAATAAAACTAATAAACTATTCCAATCCAAAAAACTATCCTATCTTTCAAGTTGGTTCAAACCGCACACGGTGTGCAAATTTGATTAAAATCGGTTAAGTAGTTTAGGAGTCCATCGCGGACAAACAACGTGACACGTAATTTATATATATTAAGATAAGATTGTATTGACTATTATATGAAAACGTCAAAAATTGTTTGCTACGAGACTGAAACGGGTAGGTACGCCAGTTCAGGCGTAATATCAATTGCCGCAATTTTCTCATACGCCATCGACAGTTTTGGGATTGCGGGATTAGAAGATTAGAAAATAGGATGAATCACGAAACTCACCTTTCAAGTTGACATAGGTCAAGCTGGCCGGGACCCCACTCCTCCAGCGCGGCACAGTGATGAACAGTTTGTCCCCGTATATCTCCAGCCCCATGGGGATGTTGTTCTCGGGGATGAAGCTCCCGCCGTCGATGGCCTGCTGCCGAGCCTCGGGCGAGACGAACTGGAAGTCCAGCTGCTTCCACTCGTAGATGAGGTCCAGCTGCTCCATGCAATTCGTGATGTAGACCAGCTGGAGAAATATTAGGGTTTTGGTGCCCCCCATTTTCGGAACTGGAATGAGAGAAAATTTTAATGAACAAAAATTCAAATCATTAGAAAGCTCAAAATTCAAAATTATTTGTGTCACATAGGCCAACTTGTGGCTCTTATGACACGTCATGACTCTACCACCGGTTCGGAAAGCGGATTCTGCTGAGAAGAGCCGGCTCACTCAGCAGAATCCGCTCAGGGTCACTCACCGATGGAGAGAGCTATGGTTGGAATATCCCTGCCAGATCAAATCAGAAATGAGGAGATCCGCAGGAGAACCAAAGTCACCGACATAGCTCAGCGAGTCGCGGAACTGAAGTGGAAGTGGGCGGGGCACATAGTTCGAAGAGCTGATGGTCGTTGGGGTCCCAACTCCCAAGGTGCTGGAGGCACCCCGCACCGGGAAGCACAGTGTTGGTAGACCCCAATAGGTGAACTGATATCAAACTTTTTTTTCAACAATTTCATTTTATTTCATTTAGTCGCAGGGAGTCGCTGGATTCAGGCGGCTCAGGACCGAGGCCTGTGGACGTCTATCGGTTAAGGATTTTTTTTTAATATGTTTATTTTTAAGGGACTTTTGTCCGACACGGACACGCCAACCCCATCGTAACCTAACTTATAAATTTTTTAAATTAATTACAATAAAATTCTGGTGGAATGTAATAGAAACAACTGAAGCAGAATTCACTTCGATAGCCACTGAAATACAGAATAGCTCCCCGTTATATCTTGGAGCTGTAGTGTAGGTAGTAGGTACGTCATCACTTCGAATAAGCTTCGAATGGAAAACACAAAGCGAATTTAATATTTTCCTTTAAACATAAAATAGTGAGTCATTTATTTTTTGGAATTTACGATGAACATTCTAGTTAAGCGAAACTTTACATTCACTTTACGCTTTTACATTTACACTCAAAAAGTTAAAATCAAATTAATATTATAAATTCCTAAGTATTTATGGTAGACGTTGTAGTTTTGGTAGACGAGTAGCCATAGTCTTAAGTTAGGTATATGAATATACCTGAAGGGCCGATTTCATCAATGTAAAATAAAAATAAGTCTTGTGCGAGCGTACCTAAAAACTGTCAGAAAGCCCAATTTATTCTTCGGATTAACGAAAATTTATTTTAAGAAAAAAATATTCTATTCTATCCTTAAAAAAAAATCGAAAGTTGCTAACTAAGAACTGCCAAACCTGCATTTCGTCATACAAAATCCAGGTTTGACAGTTCAAGTTAGCAACTGAACGATTACCTCTAAGGTAAAGAATAGCCGGGGTGGTTTTAGAAGGGGCGAGAACCGAGAACGCGAGTGTGGAAGGCATTTCAAAGAAGACTATTTGGTAAAGTCACTAGACATTTCTATGCGAAAATAGCATAGTGACAATCACTCTGACTACGAAGTACATCATTAGCTAGATGTCAATATAACAAACTAACAAGAGAAATTGAAGCTATTGAAACAGTGGGAACTTGGATCATTTGTGTCAGTTTACATTGACGCGGACGTCTGAAGAGAGCTTTCCTTTTTAGGAAAATTGGTATTGGCCAACGAGTAAATAACCAAATAGAGGCAAATAGTATTGGCCAATGAGTAACGAAATAAGCGATCATATAGGCATATGTTGTAAATACCGCGAAAAATAGCTTTCGATTCGCTTCGAACGATCAAAACTACATAGGTATATCGCTAGTTACCTAGGTAGTGAAACCTAAATTAAACTTATGATAATAATGTCCTAACGACCGAATTTGGCCACTGGCGGCGGGCGGCGGCCAATCTCCACAGAGATTAGCTAATGTGCGTGGGAGATATTATAGTGCACAACACAAACACAGGTGCGCTCTCTATTGCGTGGGTATAGTTGGGGACTTGCAGGGTGACATATACCTTTCATACCGGAAAAACAGAGAGTTCCCACGGGATTTTCAAAAACCTAACGCGGACGAAGTCGCGGGCTAACGTTAAAAAATAAAGATATCTCAAGATACTACTACACTACGCAAAGATATAACATACTTTACTACTACCAAGTACTTTTTTATATTCTATGCTTTTACTCTTTGACTTTATGTTAACAAAGCAGTTTAATAGGCAGTTTTCTAGACATTAGTATGAACCTGTATGAACAGGTAAGTATGAATCCATACGTTAGACCAGTTTTCTAGCAGCTTTTCTCTTTTTGTGCAAACTATTATCAAATAAACCGGTTCCGAGCATATATCAGCCGAAGCCTACATAATGTAGATAAATAACCAAATTGACAGGTCTGTATCTAGTGCTATCCTTTTCTTTGGGGAGCATTATGAAAGAGATTTCGACTCACAGCAGATATTATTTAACTGCAATATGGTAGATACATTAAAAATATAGCAACAAACATCAAGCAAGCATACATCAAGACTCTATGATCGCTGTGGAAAACGGATTCTGCTGAGAAAAGCCGGCAAGAAACATAGCAATTGCTCTTTTCAAAACAAAAATGTTACAATTATGAAGTTTATCTATTCTTTTGGATAGCTAAAGCAAAGCAGCTGGATCATACGTCACGCTCGTGAACAGGTGCCAACGGCGGGAATGGGGCTGCTTTCTTTTTCCGCATTTCTTGTCTATATCTTTATCCGTCTACGACGTACTGCTTTTCCATACATACATTCACACCAAACCGACAATACGCTATTACGCTATGCGTAGTCACTTACTCTCGGCGTACACTACGCCACTACGCACCGCACACACTGATTGCTTAAGAAGTTACGGCGTATTGTATTGGAACGTAGTTCCTTATCGCGCGGTGCGGAAGGGGGCTAGACGGATCGACACTTTTTTGAAACCGACACTTTTTTGAATGTGAATTTGGCATTGTGTTCATTATTTTCACAGTACAATATAAGATCTCGGTAGCCTTGTGGTTTCGACAGTTGCTAAACAGATGGTTCGAATCCCAGCTCGACAGACTGAATTTTCTATTTTCAATTTTATTTTAACTAATTTCTACATGTGGAATTTTTCCCTAATTTTTTATAACTTATTTTTAAGTTATATCACATTCACATGTAGAAATTGTTTAAAATGAAATTGAAAATGGAAAATTCGGTCTGTCGAGCTGGGATTCGAACCATCGACCTTTGGCTGTTTGGCGACTGTGGAAACCACAAGGATACGGAGATCTAATATTGTAGTGTGAAAATGTTGAACACAATGCCAAATTAATTAATCGAAAGGAACTTCGTTCCATCCGGGTGTCCCTTGACACCTCTCAAGGTTTTTGTAAACATAGTGTGAACGAAAAATGCAGTCCGACTTAACGTTCGCACTGGGGCTCACTGTGAGCCTGCTCACAATCAGCGGCTTTCTATCCGTCTGGTGTGAACAAAGCCTAACTACATAGTTCCCATTACCTTCCGCCTCCGTCATCGGGTCAACTCGATGTCACAATAATATTGCATAGTCATTTAATTTACAATCAAAATTTCATCTCAATCGGAAACTGGGAAGTGATTCTAATTATTCATTTTGCAAAATTTGCCCTAAACATACATATTACATACATACTACTGCTATACTAAACAATAAACATACATACATACATTGCAAGTTAAATAAAATATAGTAAAAAATATGTAGCTTGTATGTAACTTTGCTTATTAAAATATATTATGTTTAATTCTATTGAGTGGGCCTATTTGACTTTTTCAACAAAACAATAATATTAATACCTACCATTTTTATTAGAACTGATAAAATAATTATGTATATTCATGAAAGCGTGTTTTTATTTTCAATTTTCGACCGAGCGAAGCAAAGGTCTCTGAGTTTACTAGAGCGATTTGCACTTGTCCGTCCGTCCGTCTGTCAGAGCCTTATAACTTCTGAATTACTGAACGTAAAATTACTTCAATTTTAGATATGATATGTAAACCGATGGCCTCCAGCCGAAAATGGCTTAAAAAGTTATAAAAATCTTTATTTCAGGGGGGCTCTCATAGAAGCGAATGCGAAGTAAAATAAATTTTTTTGCATTTCATAGGGTTGCAGTACCTCATTTTAAAGATAATTTGGAACAGAGTACAAAAGTATTTATTTTTTATTTTTTTTCCTAAAATTGACGAAATGGGGGGCTTTCAAAGTGGAGATTTTATTCGAGGCTAGATCTCTAAAACCACTTTATATTAAAAATTGAAACATACACATAATTTGAGTTATATTCTGTACTTGAACAACAAATACTAAGATTAGATAAATATTATAAAGACACGAAATTATTTAAGTTTTAATGGGCATCAATGTTTCAACAAAACTTCACTATACTGTTAATAGATGGCGCTGTCTTTAATATTGTAAATACGCATCCCATCCACGATAGCAGATGACGATTGACGTCATCAGATTCGGCGCGTTTTAATTACAATATAATATAGTTAAAACTACCTTATGGGAATTATGGGATACCGCGAGGTCTCAGTTCGGGGCGAACCACTAGTATAAGTCTAATTTTATTTCTATTAAAATTGAAATAAAATGGTTTATCATAAATTGTTGTAATGTTTATTATAAAAAAATTATGGAATGTTATTTCACGCTGAAACACTTTATATTTTATTTCATTTTCAAGTTTAAGTGCTTTTACAGGCGTGTCTTATAGGCGAAACAAATCGACGTTACAAATTGCTATATTTGATTATCAGCTTTATTTTTATTTACACGAAAGGTGAGTTTAGTGTGACTACAATAACAAAGTAATTTTAATGCCGTGAGCGTGTTGAATTGAATCGCAATGCTGCATAAGGACGACACCACACGCCGCGTTGTAACGTCCAAGTAACAGAATATAATACTAGCAAAAAGCTGAGCTTTGTGAGGGCTCGTCGCGTAGTTTTTCTAACGGGTAATAGTTCTGTTGGATTGATGTTAACTATCTCTATCTTCAGTGGTTTAGGCTGTGCCTTGATAGATCAGTCAGTCAGTCAGGACAAGTCTTTTTATAAGTTTGTATAGATTTGGCAAAGTACCGTACGGGACACCACGGATTTTTCTAAATAGATTTCCATAGCGACGCCACAGAAGCAACCGTAGCAATGTGATACATCGCTGCTCAAATTTTAGCACTACGTGAAGAAAAAGTCAACTTTTCAGGAGAACATAAGTACTTTCTTTTTTTCCTCTATAGTCTTATTCTTCAAAGTTGTTTGTTGCATAGGCATTCGTATTTTTTTTTAAGTGACTTGAATAGTAATTTTTCGTGACCCCGTGTTTTTGGCCTGAAATATGTAGTTATGGACTATGAATACGATGTACGAAGTACGATGATTGCGGAACGATGTGTACAAGCCTGCATAAATATTCTTAGAACTAAAACCGAAAAAAGATCACTACAAAGTATAAAATCATTTTTTATTTGTACACAAAAGGCGGCGTCCATAAATTACGTGAGATGTTTAAGGGGGGGAGGGGGTCGAGTCAAATCTCATCTAATATTACGTTGGAGAGAGGGGGGTGTCGGCAAATATCACGCAATTTTACGTTGGAGAGAGGGGGGTGTCGGCAAATATCACGCAATTTTTTATCTGATTGAAACAAAAGTAGATATTCATTTTTTAATCACAGTAGTTACGATTTCAGTATTCTATTGTTAAATTTTTATTAAACTTATAATTCAACTCTCTGCAATATTGATTACTAGTCTTAACTAGTCGTAAATAAAAGCACGAAGCAAATTTTTTTTTCTTTTTACGATAAAAATCCAACGCGTTTACGTAAGAAACCCACATTTGGAAAAATCTAACGTGAGATTGGGGGATGGGGGAGGGGGTTGAATAAAATTTCACGACATCTCACCAGGGGGGGAGGGAAGGACAGAAAATTTAAAAGAAACACCTCACGTAATTTATGGACGCCCCCTAATAGCAAACGAGCCTCGCGGGTTGGTTTCGAAGTCCATCTTTACTCCCGCTACTAAACTAGTTGCGCAGAAAGAAAAGTATTTTCATTTTTCAGTGGGTTTTGAAAAGAACTCTTTTGCAACAGATTTTTTTGAAGTCGGCTATGAATGCCCGCTTTAACGCGCCGTGTGGTATCGCTCCTAAATACGTATTATGTCATCGCACTGTTATGAATATTTTAAACGTGAGTGCATTCGAAGAAATTACGATATACTTGGTCGAGATTTTGGATATTCGAAACTGAATTTTCGCAAAAATATTAGGTTTTTGTTTTAAGTAATAATAAGTGAATGGTAAAGAAAAAAGTATGATCGCTGAGTCCTGAATATTATTGCAACTTAATCTTTATCAACTTATTTGTTGACCGTGGCTTAGCTCACGTTATAATTTTTAAACCCCCCCCCCCCCCATTTTACCCCCTTAGGGGTTGAATTTTCAAGAATTATTTCATAGTGGATTCCTAGGTACGTCATAATAGCTACCTGTATGCCAAATTTCAGCCCGATCGGTCCAGTGGTTTGAACTGTGCGTTGATAGATCAGTCATTCAGTCAGTCACCTTATCCTTTTATATATTTAGACTAGCTGATGCCCGCGGCTTCGTCCGTGTGGATTTAGTTTTTAAACGGGAATGGGGCTACTTTGTGTCTGCCCCTCTTAACATGAATTGAATTGCAGTACTATTCTTTTTTTTTGGAACTTCCCCTCATTGTGGAAATATTATATTTTATTCTAACAAAGTTGCATAGGTTAAATCGGCTTGGCATCCAACTGCCCACAAGATAGTATAAAAAGCTTAATACAATGCAATAGCTTCATAATAATATTGTAAAATGATTATTTTGAAAAGAACAACTGCCGAGTTTCTTGCCGGCTTTTCTCAACAGAATCCGCTTTCCGAACCGGTGGTAGAATCATGACTTGTCATAAGAGCCACAGTTTGGCCTACGTGAAATAAATAATTTTGAATTGAAATTGAATGATTTTATTCGAGAACTCTTTGGTTTTCCGGGATAAAAAGTAGCCTATGTCACTCTCCAGGTCCTCAACTATACCCATTACCCATGCAAAAAAACACGTAGATCCGTAGCCCTGTTGCGTTGTTGTTAATAAAGGATCTTTGAAAATTCAACCCCTAAGGTACTAAAATAGTGGTTTAAAAAATCAAACTTTTAACGTTAGCGGAGCCGCGGGCGAAATATAAATAAAGCCTCAATAGCCCAACGGCAACGGTTACAGGTGCGAACTGAAAACTGAAAGGTCGCAGGTTCGATCTTTCACCACCCACCCGTTGCACTATTCTCGTACCCACTTTAAATACAAGCTATCCGCTTACTTAGAGGGGAGAGGAGAATATGAGTTAGGCCCAAATTAGACAGTGCATCGTTCATAGTTAGTCATAGCGAAAATTTTTGCGAAAATGAACCGTCTCAATTGGCACTAAGGGTGAATTTTCTATGGTTAATTTTTCGAGATTTTTGCTTTCATTTTCGAAGGTCATCGGTGAGCCATCCGTCTAAATTCGCCCTTAGGGCAAAGGGCCTTAGGGTTCATTTTCGCAAAAAATATTCGCAAAATGAACGATAAACGAGGCATCGTCTAATTTGGGCCTTAAGTTCAGCTTGGCTAATATCCTGAAAATGATTTTTTCCTGTAAATATCAATAAAACACTAATCAAATATCAAGATCTGTATTATTTTCTCCAATCGCCTATTCATAATGTCGAAGTAGTTATGGAAAATTATATAATAGAAAGGAACCTCGACCTTGCTCGCGACCAACGGAACAATCTTTTCAATCAACCTTGACTATAATTATACCTATTATAAGAATGATATAATAAACGTAGATATAAAAATATTATGAAAAAAATTAAGTGGCACTCGGGGACTGCCGTGGTAAAGCTATTGCATAGCATTTTTTATCAACTTATGCAATTATAATATTTAAGCAATATTTTTTTTGCATGATAAAAATTATGCAAAAAAAAATAATTAAAAAAAACAAACAAACAAGTAAAGCGCACTGTCACTACTTCGCGAGTGAGATTCGAACCTGCGACATATAAAGAAAGCGGCCGCTCGCCCACTGCGCCAAACAGAGATAAAACCTCTAAAATGTTGAACGCTTACTGAACGACGGTGTTAGGTTTTTTTTCGTTACGGAATTTCTTGATTCGGTCGCCGCGCTCAAACTGTTTGTCCTAGTTCAAAGCCCGCGATAAAAGCTATGCAATAGCTTAAAAATACATTTATTTCTGATAATCTATGACAAACCTACCTATATTAGATAAGTAGGGAAACTACGAAAATTCATCAAAATATGTACTTACATAAAAAGTAAAATTAAAAATTTAAAAAACCCCCGACACAAAAAATAAACTCTAAAAACTAACAAATAATATTTTAAACCTATAAATAATTTTATACCTTTAAATAATTATTATCGTCACATATATTATGTAAGTTCAAATGTTTTTATTTTCCAAGCGTCGTCGTCGCGTCGGGGGACCGCTAAAGTTTATAAAGTATTTTTCCAACAGCTAATTAATTATTACGAATTACATTTAGGTACGAGCGATCTTAAGTTTCATGCATATAGTCTACGCTCTACGTAATGCCGCGCGCGACACGTGAGGGCAGACGACGTTTTTGCGAATTTTTCGGAGTAAATTCTTTTGTTGCAATCTGCGACTACACCTGTTTTTCTCACTTAGCGGTCCCCCGACGTGACGACGACGCTTGGAAAATAAAAATATTTGAACTTACATAATATATGTGACGATAATAATTATATCTATATACTAGTAGGGCGCGTGGGTGCGCGGCCCGCAAGCGGACCGCGGTTTTTCTACTCGTCTAGTAGACTTTCAGCTCCTGATCATTTTCTATCACAAAACCACTCTTCCATCTTTTATACTCTCCGAGATAGACACCGTTGAAGTTTGTATGGCCGCCATCTTGAATCCGCCATTTTGGATTTTTTTCAGCTCACTGCCAATTGGATGAGATTTCGAGTGACTTTTGTTCGAGCACCCCCACCTATCTACATTACCATGGCCGTGCTCCTCACCCACCTTCCAAACCCTCGATCATCATATGTCATCATTTGTCATAATGAAAATTCTTCAGTAAAAAAAAATCTTGAAAAGGAATTGTATCAAAGTCGTGCATGATTCCCGGCTTCTAGTCTCTTCAATATTCGCCATATATTTTTGTATGAAGAAAAAAAAAATTCCGCCATCTTGAATTTTTTTTCTGTTCGTCAAGTAGACCTTAGGGTCTTGATCAGCTTTTGCCAGGAAACCACTCTTCTATCTTTTATACTCTCCGAGATAGACACCGACGAAATTTGTATGGCCGCCATCTTTTTTCCGCCATTTTGAATTTTTTTTCAGCTCACTGCGAATTGGATGAGGTTTCGAGTGACATTTGTTCGAGCACCCCCCACCTATCTTCAATACCCTGGCCGTGCTCCTCATCCGTCTCCGAAATCCTCAATCATCAGCTCTCTCCATAATTTTCCTCCGAATGAATTTTTGTCCTCTATACGAAACCATCGGTGGAAAAAAAATTTTTCATACAAAATTTTACAGGAGAGGTGATCAATCAGTCAGTGAATCAGTGAATCAGCACGAGCAGCTATATATATATTAACTAGTAGGGCGCGTGGGTGCGCGGCCCGCAAGCGGACCGCGGTTTTTCTATCGTCAAGTGGACTTTCAGGCCCTGATCATTTTCTATCAAATAACCACTCTTCCATCTTTTATACTCTCCGAGATAGATGCCGATGATATTGGTATGGCCGCCATCTTGAATCCGCCATTTTGAATTTTTTTTCAGCTCACTGCCAATTGGATGAGGTTTCGAGTGACATTTGTTCGAGCACCCCCCACCTATCTTCAATACCCTGGCCGTGCTCCTCACCCACCTTCCAAACCCTCGATCATCATATCTCATCATTTGTCAGTATAAGGATTCTTCTATAAAAACAAATTTCGAAATGAAACCGTATCAAAGTCTTGAATAGTTCCCAACTTCTAGTCTCTTCAATATTCGCCATATATTTTGTATGAAGAAAAGAAAATTCCGCCATCTTGGATTTTTTTTCTATTCATCAAATAGACCTTTGGGTCCTGATCATCTTTTACCAAGAAACCTCTCTTCCATCTTTTATACTCCCCGAGATAGACACCGAAGAAATTTGTATGGCGGCCATCTTTTTTCCGCCATTTTGAATTTTTTTTCAGCTCGCTGCGAATTGGATGAGGTTTCGAGTGATATTTGTTCGAGCACCCCCCACCCATCTTCGATACCCTGGCCGTGCTCTTCACCCGTCTCCGAAATCCTCAATCATCAGCTCTCTCCATAATTTTCCTCCGAATGAATTTTTGTCTTCTGTACGAAACAATCAGTGAAAAAAATTTTTTTCATACAAAATTTTACAGGAGAGGTGATCAATCAGTCAGTGAATCAGTGAATCAGCACGAACAGCTATATATATATTAACTAGCGTTTGCTCGGTGCGCGAGCTGCTAAAGCAGCTCGCGGGAAGTGTTTTACTAAAAGTAAGGCGCGTGGGTGCGCGGCCCGCTAAAGCGGACCGCGATTGTTCGGCTTTATTTATTTCGCTCGGTGCGCGAGCTGCTAAAGCAGCTCGCGGGAAGTGTTTTACTAAAAGTAAGGTGCGTGGGTGCGCGGCCCGCTAAAGCGGACCGCGATTGTTCGGCTTTATTTATTTCGCTCGGTGCGCGAGCTGCTAAAGCAGCTCGCGGGAAGTGTTATTACTACAAGTAGGGCGCGTGGGTGCGCGGCCCGCTAAAGCGGACCGCGATTTTTTTACTCATCAAGTAGACCTTCGGATTCTGGTCATCTTTTGCCAAAAAATTTGTTCGAGCACACCCCACCTATCTGCAATAACCTGGCCGTGCTCCTCATTCACAAAAGAAAAAGAAAAAAAATAAAAAAAAATGAAAAAAAAAAAACAAATGTAAAATGAAAAAAAGAAAAAGAAAAAAAGCCCTATGAACTTATCAAAATCAATGTCTTGCATAGTTCCCAACTTCTAGTCCCTTCAATATTCCCCATACATTTTGTATGGGGGGGAAAAAAAATCCGCCATCTTGAATTTTTTTCCTACTCACCAGGTAGACCTCCGGGTTGTGATCATCTTTTGTCGAGAAACCGCTCCTCCATCTTTTATAGTCTCCGAGAGAGAGACGGACAAAATTTGCCGCCATTTTTTTTCCGCCATTTTGGAATTTTTTTTCAATTCACTGGCAACTGCTCGAGGTTTCGAATGACATTTGGTCGAGCACCCTCCACCTATCTTCTATACCCTGGCCGTGCCCCTCGCCCGTCTCCGAACTCCTCACTCATCAGCTCTCGCCACCTTTCTCCGAGTCACATTCTTTGAGCTCTATACGACACCATGGGTGAAAAAAATTTTTTTCATACAAAATTTTACAGGAGAGGGGTCGGAAATTTGAGACGTCACAGCTCGGCCGCCATCTTGTTTTTTTAATTATTTTCACTTTTTCTGTTAATCGTTTACTAATTTCTACAATAATCCAAAATTTCAAAGAAATCGGTTGGAAAACAAAAGAGTTGCAAGATTCACGTCGGCCGCCATCTTGTTTTTCCGAAATGTCATAATTTTCCCCAACTCGAATCCCCCACCTGGACATATCTCCCCTACATCATTATATCGATTTCCGTCTCCTTCTAGGAGAACAACCCTGTCAATGAGTGAGTGAGTGAGTGAGTGTGTCAGTCAGTGGTAATCGAGCTATATATATTATAATATAAAAGAAAGTGGTGTTAGTTACACTATTAATAACCCAAGAACGGATGAACCGATTTGGCTGAAAATTGGTGGAGAGGTAGCTTAGAACCAGGAGACGGACATAGGATACTTTTTATCCCGTTCGACCGCGTTTCCGTCAAGTCACTATAAAACGTGGTATAACAAAAACGCATCTGACATGGAATAACAAAACGCAAATGACAGTGGAATAACAAAACGTAAATGACAGCTAAACGTAATTTTGTCTTTGGTTAAGTATGGTAAAAAATTTGACAATTATAAAAATGATAGCTAAACGTAATTGATAATATCATCAGTAATATGTTTTCTCTTTGAATCATCATTAACAATGCCGCGAGCAAGACGATCAAATGTTTCCTGCTACAAAGCTACGGATTGATGTGATTTATTGGATAGGTATAGTTGAGAACCTGGAGGGTGACAAAGATTTCCTACCCCATGCCATACCCCAATGTCCCATGTCTAATAACAGCTGGAGAAGCCGATGGCAGGTGGATATATTAATTTAAAAAAAAAAAACGTTTACAAAGTGTGCCTCAATCGTGAAGTAAATCTCGTTTGGAATGCCGTTCCAACCGATAAGAACCAGCAAGAATCTGGACGACTGCTCTTTAAAAAAGTTAATAACAATATTATTATTTATCATGTTGTGTAAACTGTTTACAGTTATAACGTCTCAAGAATTGCTGAAACGCGTTATATCCACGCTTTTTACCATATACCTATACAATCTTCAATTATTGTAACTAGTGGTTCGCCCCGAACTGAGACCTCGCGGTAACGGTATCCCATGATTATTCATTCAATCGATACATGACGACCAAAACTGACATTATTATTATTATGCCCGTTTTCACCAAACATACCTAAATCATCCCCTATATAGGAGTCTCTTTACGTAGGTAGCTCCAAAACACAATCCTAAGTCCTAACATCCGTCCCAATGTCCTTCTAGGTGTCCCGTACAGGATCGTGATAAAGAAGTTGACAGTAATCCTCACATAACTTATCATAGGTAGCCCGTAAAGGTTAGGGAACGTCAGTGAAAACATTGAATTATTATGTAGGTACTAACGAGTGAAAACGGGTTAGGGGCATCTGTACAAATCGTCATCTATCGACGCAAATAGAAAATATACAAAATGATATTTAACTAAAGAATAATTTTAATTGAATAATATGTTATTATATTATGTACCTAAATAATAATGGTCGACGCAAAACTGTTTTTGGGATAAATCGTAGTCGTAACTCCTAGTTCAATGGAATAGTTAATGACTGCGCCATCTATTAGCATTATTGTGAAGCTATGTGAAATTTACTGATGCTCATTAAAAATTAAATAATCTCGTTTCTTTATAATATTCATATAATTTTAGTATTTGTTGTTCAAGTACAGGATACAAGTGAAGTGAGAAAATAAGTACAACTTGAAAATATATAGAAAATTTTCCCAGAGAGCGTCTTCAAGCGAGCGTATTAAATCGCCACTTTGGAAGCCCCCCATTTCGTCAATTTTAGGAAAAAAATTAAAAAAAAAATACGGTTGTACTTTGTTCCAAATTGTCTTTAAAATGATACACAGAAAACCTATGAATCGCAAATAAAAAAAAATTTCTTCGCATTCGCTTCTATGAGAGCCCCCCTGAAATAAAGATTTTTATAACTTTTTAAGCCATTTTCGGCTGGAGGCCATTGGTTTACATATTATATCTAAATTTGAAGTAATTACGTTCAGTAATTCAAAAGTTATAAGGCTCTGACAGACGGACGGACGGACGGACGGACGGACAAGTGCAAATCGCTCTAGTAAACTCAGAGACCTCGCTTCGCTCGGTCAAATATTGGTACATAGTATGTTTTTTTCGTGAGAGTACAATATCCAATATCTAAACAGATTTCTTAAAATGTAAATCAATCTTAGACTTGTTAAGATTGACTGTGAAATCGATCTATTACTTAATTTGGGGAAAAAGAAATCATTGAAACTTGAATCTTGGCATTCTGTTTCAAGTGAAAAAAAAAGGAATTACTTATCCTTAATAATATCAGGTTCACAAGGTGAACACTACCTTACTCGTACTTCTGTGTTTATCCTTTCAAGAGACCTAACAATATCCAGCGGTATTTAAATAAAAATGCTCTACGTTCTACATTATGTATTATAAGGTCTGTGATTATACTATCGTTGACATACATAGACGCATAGTGCGAATAAAAATTAATACACACTGACATTTCCTTATCACATCATCCTCAGAGAATAATCGTCCTTATTGTAATCAATTTAATAGCTTTAATGCCATGTACGCTAATAAAGTTACTTTGCATACACTAAAGGTGTATTGTATTGTACAACATAAACACAGAATTGGAGTTACAAAAAAGTACAGGGCATAACTATCCTTAAACACACAAAATTAATGACTGTAATTGTGCGTACATTTACCATGTCGCCTGCGTGCTGGAGCGCTGTCGAGGGCGCACCTATGAGCGACTTTTTCCGGTACGCCCTGACCCACTAAAATCGGAACACTCACTCTTGAGACTTGAGGCCAATACGATATATATGTCATTTAATATTGTCCATGGTTTCAATGTAATGTTGGCAATAATTTTCCCCATGGATTCTTTAAGGTACAATGAAAATATTTACCAAACTACAAAACTGATTGCGGGGTATGTGCGGAATGTAACAGAATACTTACAATAATTAAAAAAATTGTCTATTTGAACTTTGAACACATCATCTTCAAAAGTGCATATTAGACAATTTTTCATGAGGTCTTACAGAAAACTTGAGCGTAGCTTGGGGCTCAGTGAATAAAAAGATTACAGAAATAGAGAGACAAAGGATACTTTTTATCCCGGAAAATCAAAGATTTCCAACGGCTTTCTTAAGAAACCTACGACGATTGGGTCATAACCTACATATTTTGCAACATAGAGCTGAAATGGCTGTATTCATCATGCTCATTACTTCAGGTAGTAACTTACTCGTAAACTGCGATAGAGCTGTAATAAAAAACAATTAACGATACTTATTACAAAGCAAGTTGTCTTTAAGTAACGTGTGACCCAGTTTCCCGCCATTTCGCGTTATCGGTGCAATAAAACGGCTCCACTATAATATTATCATCAGCAGTAGAACAACAACAAATGAGATAATAATGAACTAGAAGTAACTAGGTTCGGGAAGCTCCGTAGATGTCTTCTCGTCCAAAATCCCTCAATTCCTGAAGACTTCGAACAGTGCATGTTGCCAGTGATGACTTACGGATCCGAGACATAGTCGCTAACTATGGGCCTCATAATTAAGAGAGACATTCACTCAGCGAGCGATTGAGAGAGCTACGCTCGGAGTATTCCTGCAAGATCAAATCAGAAATGAAGAGATCCGTAGGAGAACCAAAGTCACCGACATAGCTCAGCGAGTCGCGAAACTGAAGTTGAAATGGGCGGGGCACATATAGTTCGAAGAGCTGATGGTTGTTGGGGTCCCAAGGTGCAAGAGTGGTGACCCGCACCGGGAGCGCAGTGTTGGCAGACCCCCACTAGGAGGACCGACGACATCAAACGAGTCGCAGGGAGCCGCTGGATTCAGACGACGCAAGACCGAAGCCTGTGGAGGAGACCTTTGACCAGCAGTGGACGTCTATAGGTAGATTAAGAAGAAGAAGAAGAAACAACTAATAGGTACTATCATATCTTTACAAGTTTTCCCTAGTAGCAATTTGCGTTGGCTGTTAATCGGGTGCCAACCGTAGAAAAGCGAGATGTGGTTGGCCTAACGAAGGGTCTTGGTTGGCATAACCACTACCATCTCCCAACCGTTGGCTACCGTTGGCTACAAAACCCCTACAGAAAGTGCTACTAGGGTTTGCTATTATATTTGGGTTTATGGTACAGTTTTTGCTATTCACGAAGGCGAGTGAGCTTTACTTGTGGTTACTTCGTGTACATGCACATTGCATAAGTGTGCGTGCCTGTCAAAGCCTAGGTGGGAGCGGGCAGGCGCGAGCATTGCGCTCGCTCACACTTATACAGATACGACACACACATAACCATAAGTCAGTCGCCCTCGTGAATTGCAAGAACTATACGTATCACGGACAAGAGAACTGCTGTCTCTATTGATATTATGTTCTTTTGGCTTCGGTACAGTAATATCTTTGACCTCTAAAGCTTGGTGATAACACGAGTGGAACAAGCGTCCACGGAATAGATAAACTAATAATACCTACCTAATGGAATGGCCAGTGTAAAGTTGTTCCCCTCGGACTAAGGGTCCGATCTATAGATAGCACTCTCACTCAGCTAAGAGTCAACTCAAGACTAAGTTAAAACAAAAAAATTGTATTTGTGTCTCATTTTAACTCTATCTTGAGTCTTAAGCAGAGCCAGAGTACGATCTAAAGATCTCAGCCTAAAACCTCGCGAACTATTAAATTCAAATTCAAATTTATTCATTTCACGTAGGCCAACCTGTGGCTCTTATGACACGTCATGAATCTACCACCGGTTCGGAAAGCGGATTCTGCTGAGAATTGAATGAGATTAAAGGCCACACAATATACCGTATCGTAATTACGATAAGATTTTAGAGTTTCATCATCATCATCATCATCAGCAATATCATTGTCAACCCATTAACTTCTCAGTACTGAGCGCAGGTCTCTTCTCAGAGAAGGGTTATAAGCCATAGTCCACCACGCTGGCCAAATGCTAATTGGCAGAATTCACACACCTTTGAGAACATTATGGAGAACGTTCGTGTTCGGGATCGAATCCACGACCCCCCGAATAGGTTATAGGAGACCGCAGTCCTAACCACTAGGCTATCACTGCCTATATTTTAGAGTTTAGACCCTACATACGAGTAATGTAAATATATTTATTTATTTATTTATTTATTTGATATAAGTTAAGTAAGTATAATATAGATGCCAGACTACCGCCTTCCGTCTTGTGTTGGACATGTTTTGGCTTTTAAGTGTGAAATTAGTACCTATTTATGTCTTCTTGGACACATTAACGTCATTCGGAGTAGCTATACGCTTCTTAATTCTCAATGAGTTCACATTATTATACCTAGCATGTACTCAACAAACTTGCAATGCGTTAATCGTTATCATCGGCTTTTCAAGTTTACGTTAACAATGTGTAAATCTATGGACGAGAGACACGGAGAATTTTTCCATCCCTTTTCCTTCCATACTAATTGACTATTATATCCGTTGCTCCGTTGCTACGTGATTGAAGGACAAACCAACAAACAAACACACTTTCGAATTGATTGTAACAATATTTTAATAATGTAGTTACGATTTCACAATGTGGCAGTCTCCTCATCAAGCACTACCTAGTAGGTAAATGGTGCTATATGAACTCTTTTTTCCTCCTTTTTTACCGGGTCTAAGGATTAGACTTGTAAAAACTATCTTGAAAGATCTTAGAGAAGAACAATGGCAGAATAATTGTACCTGAATGTTTCAGGAGGCGTCTACGAATATGATTTATACAAAACAAAGTATTTAAATTAGTTCGTTTTTTATACGAAATTAGTTTTACATCGTTTGCCTTGGTTAAATAATTATTAAATAATGAACCATCATCTGACTAATTCAAAGCGTTTTGAGTTTGGATTGGTTTCGATCGTTTCTCGATGACATCGCTCGCCCGGAAATTCAAGAGTTTGTCTATGTACAGAGTTTTAAAGACTACTAAGTAATACATAGAACTTAAAATAACATAAAAGAAGGAATTACGACTAGGGTCTTTACACCTATCTACATATTTTTATAACCTCAAAATACATATAAAGTTGTTAATATCTTTTTTTTGTGAGTTTCTCAAACGAAAAACCTCAGTGTTATGTTTTAGTAATGGAACCTCTATGGTTTTAACAATTATTTTTAGGGTTCCGTACCCAAAGGGTACCAACGGGACCCTATTACTAAGCCTACGCTGTCCGTCCGTCCGTCCGTCCGTCCGTCCGTCCGTCTGTCAGCGGGCTGTATCTCGTAAACGGTAATAGGTAGACAGATGAAATTTTCACATGTTATGTATTTCTATTGCCGCTATAACAACAAATAATAAAAATTAAATTAAATTAAAAAAATTAAATTAAAATATTTAAATGGGTACATGGAAATATTTTTTTTTTTTATTTTTTTTTAACGGAACCCTAAAAGAGCGAGGCCCGACTCGCACTTGGCCGATTTTTTTTCATGTATAGACGCTTGGAATCGATTTCAGGCTTTTAATACTCAAAGATTTCAGGTAAACTGAAGTATGGACCCTTGCCTTTGTTCTTTACGAAAAAAAGTCTGGGTTCTGTTTTTGGCGAAAGACTATTTCTTAAAGCAGTGACTATATGACTACTGACTATGTTATATCCCCAAAGATCTTATTGTTATTACTTAATGCTACGCACATTATAAACAGAATCCTGAAGTTGCTTTGAATCCTGGTAATAGGTATAAGCAGCTATCGAAATGTCTAAGAAAAACGCGTTTCCCTTCCAGGAAGGCAATGCGATGCACCTACAATGCGTTTTTCAATAAAATTACAAAGTAGGTAAACGACTGGTGAAAACTGCATTATTTGGTAACAACATTAACAGTAGGTACTTAACTTATTTGGTAACATTTTATAGCACGAGTAATTAAGCTATTGTATTGGTTATTATTTTTTATACAGTACTTAAAAAATAACTGATTTGTTAAGGATTAATTAGTAACACTTAACATACGATTCTTAAATCGGAATTAAGTTATTAGCCCAATACTAATGGAGAGTAGGTATATTATTTTACATTAACGAAGAAGTATATAATGTACTAGATGATGCCCGCGACTTCGCCCGCGTGGATTAAGGTTTTTTTGATTCCCGCAGGAACCCTTTAATTTTCCGGGATAAAATGTAACCTATGTGTTATACAACACACACACACACACACTACAGTATTAGTGTGATGTACCTATTATGTGTGTTTGTCGGTTCACAACAGTTAGCTAGTAATCACACTATTCACACTAATATTATAAAGTTTGTGTCTGTGTGTATGTTTGTTACTCTTTCACTCGCGGGAATCAAAAAACCTTAATCCACGCGGACGAAGTCGCGGGCATCGTCTAGTTGTCAAATAAAAAATACTTTATAATTGCTCAGTTGGCGAAGGAGAGAACCATGCTCCACCACCACCATCTTTAGTCTCTATAATGAAATAAGAAATTAGCAAAGCTCGAAACTGATAGATGATGGGGTTATAAGTTACTAGCTGATGCCCGCGACTTCGTCCGCATGGATTTAAAAATCGCGCGGGGAACTCTTTCTTTATCCGAGATAAAAAGTAGCTCTCCCGGTCTGAAGAACCACTACTACATCCATTACTATACCCATGCAAAAAATCGCATCAATCCGCTGTTCTGTTGCGAAGTGATTGAAGGACAAACCAATAAACAAACACACTTTCGCATTTATAATATCAGTAATGCTTTATTATAATACTTTTTATAATTGTCAATAGAATAGAATAGAATAGAAATGTTTTTTATTCAAATAAACTTTTTTACAAGTGCTTATGAATCGTCGATGAGTCTACCACTGGTTCGGAATGCCGTTCCTGCCGAGAAGAACCAGCAAGAAACTCGGCAGTTGCTCTTTTCAAAATAAGTTTACATTCAATAGAATAGTTATACAGTTAAATTACCACCTACTGTCTCATGAATCGCTGGAACGAATTATGTCCACCCTTTTTTATCATCTAAATAGTCTTCAATTGCATAATATGCCTTTTTCATGAGATTAGTTTTAACTGATTTCTTAAACTTGTGTAAAGGCAAGTCTAAGATCGACTGTGGAATTTTATTATAAAACGTCACGCCCATTCCCACAAATGTCTTTCGGACCCTCTTGAGGCGACATCGAGGAATCACGAGCCTGTTTGGATTTCTAACTTGCCTATCGTGTAAATCACCCTTTTTTTTGTAATTCACAATGTTTTGTCTGACAAATATTATATTGTTGTAAATATATTGTGAAGCTACTGTAAGAATGCCTATTTCTTTAAATTTTTCTCGAAGGGAATCCCGCGGTTTTAAATTATATATTGCGCGAATTGCCCTCTTCTGCAATACAAAAATTTTTCCAATATCGGCTGCTTTACCCCATAATTAATAATTTTTTTACCATACTGAACCAAAGACAAAATTACGTTTAGCTGCCATTTACGTTTTGTTATTCCACTGTTATTTGCGTTTTGTTATTCCATGTCAGATGCGTTTTTGTTATACCACGTTTTATAGTGACTTGACGGAAACGCGGTCGAACGGGATAAAAAGTATCCTATGTCCGTCTCCTGGTTCTAAGCTACCTCTCCACCAATTTTCAGCCAAATCGGTTCATCCGTTCTTGAGTTATAAATAGTGTAACTAACACCACTTTCTTTTATATATATAGATAAGTGTTATAACAACATGACCTCAATCGAAATCGTAGCGTTAAATTTAAATACCCCTCATGTTATGTTAGATACGTTAGATTTGGTTAGATTCAACGTACTAAGGCGGCATAAGACACGCGCTCATTAATGCGCTCATCGCGCGGCATACGCTCCATAACGCTCCATATTAAAATCGGTTGTACTGAATTTGTGACTTTAAATCAATACAATCAAGGATTATTTTACTTTGACGCTAATGTCATCGAAGAAGAATACGACCAATGGAATAACTTAGACAATTAGTACCCAGGTCTATAACTTTTAGACGATTAGTCTTAGGTCTGTGACAATCCATGAAAGAGCAATTTGTCCAGCAGTGGGCATGTATATCGATCGAAATGATGATAAATGATTTTTTAAAGAAAATTTTGAGTGAGTGAGTCGTGACGTCATTTATTCGGTGTATTTATGGTCCCAATGATGAATCCTGACGGTGATTCAAAGCAGAGATAAAAGAATTACAAAGAAATCGTTTTCATGGTCCCCCGGCTAATTTGCATTGATTGCGATTAATAGCTGTGTCTTAATTAGTAGTAGCGATAATTAACTAAGAAATAACGTAATGGTTGCTGGTATTAATTAAGCGCAAGAGAAACTTCTGTTGTCTGGGTCCCTTCATTGTAAGAATACCGATTTTATACATATAATCAAATTCAAATTCAAAATTATTTATTTCACGCAGGCCAACCTGTGGCTCTTATGACACGTCATGACTCTACCACCGCCGGTTCGGAAAGCGGATTCTGCTGAGAAGAGCCGGCAAGAAACTCAGCAGTTTCTTTTCAAAATAATCATTTTACAATATTATTATGAAGCTATTACATTGTAATAAGTTTTTTATACTATCTTGTGGGCAGCTGGATGCCAAGCCGATTTAACCTATAGGTTGAACTGTAATAGAGTTTCTATATCAAGTGTGCTACAATTTATTTTAGAATATTATTAATTGCTAAAGACTAATAATCCCTTCTGTCCTTCAAATATTATTATTAGGAGTGGGTAGGTAGCTACGATAAATGCAACGGACGGGTAATGGATTGAACCATTGACCTTTCCATTTTCAATCCGCACCTTTTTACCGTTGAACTAGAATTTCTTGAGGACTTCTAGTGCTTTAGCCCAACCTCTGTTGAAAGATGCTAATAAGGCTCTGGAGCTTAAGTTTTTAGTTGTATTGAATATTGATTCACTTTATTTATTTATTTTATTCATTTCATTATTACTTATTTCAAAAAACTTATTTACAATGTTGATGGTAGACTTACGGAATAACTTCGTCCTTAGAGGTCACAAAGTTTAAAAAATAATCTAAATCTTGCTCTTTATCTCCTCCTCTATTCTCGTGTTCCTAAGGAAAACCAACAAATTAGTTAGCTCAACCCCTGCGGTCCCCCTAAGTTCTCATTCGAGAACCTAAACTCATCAGATCATTCACCTGTGCCCGGTCGTGACTTGTGGGCAGTTAGACATGAAAAAGCAGTGATAGCCTAGTGGTTAGGACTGTGGTCTCCTATTCGGGGGATCGCAGGTTCGATCCCGGGTACGCACCTCTGACTTTTCGGAGCCAAGTGCGTGCAATTAACTATCTAGTCTACCACTGGTTCGGAATGCCGTTCCTGCCGAGAAGAACCAGCAAGAAACTCGGCTATATGACTATTAAATTATATTATTCAATGAGTAATTAATTAATTATCATTAAATCTATTACTGACTTTTCATTAATGTACAAACGAAGCGTTAACTTCTGAGAATGAAACTTTTTAAAATCCAAGATCTCGTCGTTAAGTAACGATTAGCGACTCTGAGTGCGCCAGTAAAGTGTGCTTAAAAGTTATGAAGCAGTAGGTAAGTCTGGTATTGACTTCTGTTTTGACCGCCGTAAGTACTTCTGCACCTACACTGGTATATGATATTTTTAGTTAGACTGCGAAAATACAACAAGGTTGTTAAGCTACTAATCAAACAATGGCACATAAATAAACCCGAGTTCAAAATAAAATAAATCAATTTATACTAATAACAAGGTGACTCTGACTCACTTCACATGAACACTGAGCACAGTGCTAAAAGTGAAAATATTATTTTAAACAATTAACGCCTGTAAATTCGTTACAGAACAAAGGTCATTTTGTCGTGCACCTATTTTGAATACAAAACACAATAATTTATTGTGTATTGTGAATTGTGTCCAATTTTTTTATAACAGTCAACACTTCACTGTAGAATCATCATAAAAACAGTATATTATAAATGCTCGTATTTTGGATACATGTACCTAGCTAACTATTGTTAAAATATTAATTATTATAAGAGTTGAAATATTTCAAAGGGCAGTTAGTTAACTTGATTATGACAGCTATTTAAAAAATCAATTATTACATCATTGAACGCTAATGAACGACATAAAGTACTTGCGACCTTCTATAATTTAGCTCCGTTATTGACAAAAAGATAATTAAATAAATTAGTAGCCTAATTAGGCCACTTAAAAAGGACTTCATTTATTCATTCACTAATAGGTAGAAGTAGTTAGGTAGATCGAGTAGAAAATATATCTTTTATAGTAACTACTTACTATTATCTTTTATGCCTACAAGTGTAAATTAAAAATTTCATTATGAATAGAATAAAATAGAATGGAAATGTTTTTTATTCAAATAAACTTTTTTACGAGTGCTTTTGAATCGTCGATGAGTCTACCACTGTTCAGAATGCCCTTTCTGCCGAGAAGCACCAGCAAGAAACTCGGCAGTTGCTCTTTTCAAAACAAGTTTACAACATAATAGATATTATGCCGTGTATGCAGTGTTTCCACAATGAGGGGAAGTTCCACAAAAGCATACTTAATTATAATACAACACAATGTTAAGACGCCCATCTTAACATTGTGTTCAATTATAATTAAGTCAGAAAGTAGCCCCATTCCCACCGGTGGAACCCGTTCACGAGCATGACGCATGACCCAGCCATTGCTTCGCTCAACCATATTTGAGGGAACGTAACAACCCGCATCACATATAAATGAATAAATCTTGCAAATAAAACATTTGAATTTGAATTTAGTAGGTACCTACCAACCCTGAATCTCTTTACCTACTAACATTATAAAATGCTTATAATGGAGAGGGCAAACTGGCTTACTTATAGCACAGCTTATAGTGGCAGCTATCGGCATTTATTGGCTTTCAGGGATTTTTGATCGCAAAAAAAAAATAAGAATTAGAAATTCTATTCAAAACCCTAATTATATGCGGCAAAATCTAGGGTAGAAGCCTGAAGTAAAAAATCTGTCTATCTATCTATCTATCTTTATATATATAAAAATGAATTGACGTTTGTTAGTCTCACAAAAACTCGAGAACGGCTGAACCGATTTGCCTAATTTTGGTTTTGAAATATTTGGAAGGTTTAAAAGGTGAGAAAAAAATTGAAGTCGTCTTTTAGGGTCCCGTACCCAAAGGGTGCCAACGGGACCCTATTACTAGGGTAATTCCGGGGTAGATGGCCATATGGGAGAGATGGCCCATAGAAATATTTCAAGGACTCGTTGGTTAGATGTCGCTGTTTAGCGTTTAGTTCGCTGCGCGTCGTGCGTGAGGACAACGGTACGGCAAAAAATTTGGCGAAAAAAAAGAAAAAATAAGTAAATCCCTTGTTTTTTGTTTCATCTACTGTGAATATTTTTTAACTGGTAATTATTTTACATGGTTGTGATGTTAGTTTCTTTAAATAATGGTGATATTTGTATTTATTGTAAAGTATACGAACAATACTTGGTTATAACCTCAAAATTATTTGTTTCGTGTTTTGACTTGTTTTAGTTTTCGTTGTAGCCATCTCTCCCAGAAAAAAAGGAGAGATGGCCAGTTGCAGTCGGTATATGATGGCCATAGCGTCATGGTTCAGTAATGATGTTTTATTCAAATAATTGATTTATTTTCATAATATTTGTTTTAGATGCCTAATAAATACAAGAGAAAGGACTGCCTTTTGGAGGAGCCACTGGGCTGTGAGAGGAAACTGGTCAGAAGAATCACTAAAAGCAGCTATTAATGCTGTGAAAAATGATGACTTATCCATACGCGCGGCAAATCTCCAATACCGAATACCTAGAAAAACATTAGAAAGAAGATTGAAGAAAAATAATGACAAGAAAAGACCTATGGGACCCTCTACTTTATTTGGAGAAGAAAACGAGAAGAAATTGGTTGCTCATATTAAAACAATGCGAGCAAAAGGCTTCCCTTTAACGATGGATAACGATGGATAAGTAAGTCGTTTCCACAAAATCAAAAGTCTCCGTGAACTGAAACAATGTCTAATGTTTCACACCCAAGCACTCCAAAAGAGGCTCCGTTCAATAAGGATCCAAATTACACACCATCTCGAATTTTACTGGATATATTATCTACTATTCCACAAAAATTAATTCAAGTGCGTAAACGAGCAAAGCAAGTTGGAACACTATTGACTTCGGAAAAACACATCAATACCAGAAAAAATGCTGCAGAAAAAAGTCTAAAAAAGGAAAACGTAAAAAAATCTGTCAAAATAAAGAAGGAAAAAGAAGAGACAATAAAAGGCACGGTTCGATGTGTAAACAAAAGAAAGAAAGCCATTCGAAGACTATCTGTTAGTAGTGACGATATTCCATTAACAATGTTGTCAGATAAAAATAAGAAAAGAAAGTTAGACGAAAACGACAATTGTCGTGGGTGTGCTGAAAACTTCTGCAAACTGCTTCGGCTTCAGTGTACAGTGTGCCAGTTTTGGGTAAACGAACACTGTACTGAATTTGATAGTATGTGCTCCAAATTTGGTCAAGAGAAAAGAGGACTTAAAAGTAGAAAATAAGAGCAAAAAGTAATTGTGAGGCTAGAATTAAGTTATGGCCATCTTACCTCTAATGCCATGGCCATCACGCCCGGACACCTCGGGAGAGATGGCCAATTGTGATTTAAAAAAAACTTAAATTAATAAGATGATCTCATTAGAAATTGTTAGTTTCATGATTATAATATCATAGTCGATTGTCCAAAGTTTAATTAGAAATAAATATAATTATAAAAACATACGTATTTGATTTCTGACAGAGCCTAGAAAAAACTATGGCCAACTACCCCGGACTTACCCTAAGCCTCCGCTGTCCATCCGTCTGTCAACGGGCTGTGTCTCATGAATATAAATAGATATTGTTTATCAGAACGCTTTAAATTTGACTAACTTAATTGTAACTGTGTTGTATTTAAACTGAAGTTTAAATACAACACAACTGAACTTATATCTATATAAATCAATTGGGGGTGAACCCCCAATTGATTTATATAGATATAAGTTCAGACAACTTTTATTGGCAGTACGGAGTTCGCCGGGTCAGCTAGTCCAAAATAAATATAAACTTAATGATAATAATTTTTGCGCTTTATGATAATTTTGGTAGCAGATATTCATCATTAGCAACCCATCAACGGCTCACTACTGAGCGCAGGTCTCCTCTCAGAGAAGGGTTATAGGCCATAGTCCACCACGCTGGCCCAATGCGAATTGGCGGACTTCATACACCTTTGAGAACATTTTGAAGAACTCTCAGGTTTCCTCACGATGTTTTCCTTCACCGTTGAAGCAAGTGATATTTAATTGCTTAAACGCACTTGACTCCGAAAAGTCAGAGGTGCGTTCCCGGAATCGAACCTGTGACCCCCCGAATAGGAGACCACAGTCCTAACCACTAGGCTATCACTGCTTCTATTATACTAGCTGATGCCCGCGACTTTGTCCGCGTGGATTTAGTTTTTAAAGTCCCTCGGGAACTCCTTGATTTTCCGGGATAAAAAGTAGCCTAGATGTTGACCCGAGTAATAAGCTACCACGGTATAAAATTTTGTAGAAATCTGTGCGGTAGTTTTTACGTGAAAGAAGGACAAACAAACAGACAGACAAACAGACAAAAAAAAATTTAGCTTCTGTTTTGATATCTGTATCTTGAACACAATTAGAAGCAGAAACCCTTTTTTGAATCTATTTCATGTACAGAATTGGTTTCGTTTCTGTTTTATTATATAATGAAAAAGACAGACACAACAACACAGACAGAACCACAAATTCATCAAACTGTTTGTCAATTTATATACTTACTAGATTATGCTCGCGACTAGTGGATTGAGGTTTTTTAATTACCGCGAGAACTTTGTAATTTTCCGGGATAGAAAGTCTATGTGTTAAAGCCTATTATGTTAATTCTGGGTATGAGCTATCTTCATTCCAAATTTCAGCCAAATCGGTTCATTCGTTTTGGAGTTAAAGAGGTAATCCTTTAAAAGCTGCACAAATATGAATAAAAAATACTATATCGAATATTATTTTACAAAACATAATTTATAATTAGTAGATTATTAACCAAGGGGATAAAGCAGTGTCTTCTGTCGCGGGTGACGATTTAAATCGCGAGCGTAACGAAGGACTCGAGGTTTACTCCCGAGCGTAGCGAGGGTGTTAAAAACTTAAATCACGAGCGAAGCGAGGGATTTAAGACGAGTCCTGAGTGTAGTGAGGGATTTAAGTTCACCCAAGACTAAGACAGCTTTATCGCCGTGGAAAATACTCTACTTTTCGTACCATTTGCGAAAAAATTAACACAATAATAATATGAGATAAGCATTTATTAAAAATATTGACAATTAAAAGTAAAAGTTAACATTCGAAACATTGGCCCAATTATTGATAGAGAGAGTTACATTTTTGTTTGGTATATTTATTGTTGATGAGTTGATTTGAGTATTTCTCTGTTCTTGCGTCTGACCATTTGCACTGATGGAATCCGACAATTCACTGTCACTGTCGCTTTGATTTAACATCGTAACGTATTTTTAGAACATTAACTTATTTATAAAAATAAATTAAAATAAACTTAACGTTTAGGCCTAGCGCAAACATACAACTTTTAGTTGAACAACTATTTAGTTGTGTTTCATAAGTTTATGGAAATGTACTGCGATCATAGAATGTGCGCAAACTATCAACACGATAGTTGCTCGACAAAAAAATCAAAAACCCTTACGATTTGCTTTTGATTGTATGGAATTCACGAAAAGTACACAACTCGACTAAACAGTTTAGTCGATGTAAAAGTTGTATGTATGCGCCTTACCTTATGTATTTGAAGAAAACAAAAACGCGGCAAATTCCTAGACTAATATTTTTTTGTCGGAAAAGCAAAGGCATCAAGCTCATACGGCCTCGTCGGTTTTCGTAATTTTATTTAATAATCAACTGCATAATAAATGCGTATTCCTTTTTCAAAAAGATGTATAATGCTTTATATAAAAACTCAATGGTGTAAACACAGATGTAGTTCAGTATAAATTTCGGTAAGTATTCCAAATTTAAATCACATTCTCCCCCTAGAGGATGAATGAAATTCAGTACAATTTTCTTTCCCTGTTTTTAACAGATTAGAAATGACTGTTGCTATGTTCGCTTTTTGTGGCACAGAATGTCACTTTTTTGAGTAAGTGGTACGAAAAATATATTATAATCTTCATAACATAATATGTTATTATATTAATATAATATCAGTCATAAAAACACAAAAGTTGAATAGTTTTGGAATTATAAGCGAAAAACCTACATCGCGCTATCGAAGTTTTGAAGCTCCGGAGGTATATGTACAAGCTCTCGCGTTGCGCAATAGGGATGACCGTCTCTACAGGGGAAGCCGGTGTGCGGCCGAGCCGGTCTGAATCGGCCGACCATTCAGATGGACTAATGAGCAAGCAAACACAAATATCAGAATACAATCGGCTGTCAAGGTCACGTCGTGTCTTGACTGCCAAACCCCACTTCTGTAGAGAATTTGTCATCCCTTTTTGATTAAATGGCCCGTTTCACCACCTTCAAGTAAACTTTAACTGACGAATAAACTTCTGGTTTCGGGGCCGCCCGACTTACCGAGCTATCGGGAATTTATGGATGATGACGAAATTTACCTTCGTATTCTAATGATATTGTAAAGGGTTTTTCAGTGCCTGAAAACACGGATAAAACGACCTTTTCTAAAAATGAAACCTTGCTAGATCGATTTATCGCCCCCGAAACCCTCTGCATACCAAATTTCATGAAAATCGTTGGAGCCGTTTCCGAGATTCAGATTATATATAATTATATATATATATATATATACAAGAATTGCTCGTTTAAAGAAATTAGATAACAGATATTAGTATAAGGCTATAAGCGGAGAATCATAATCTCCAATTAATCCAGAATATGGGTAGATATATTCTGAATACTAAAATGAACCTATTCTTACTCTGTAGTAGGTATAATCTTCAATGCCTTTTCCTAGCTACTGTAAATTTAGATACCAATAAAATCACTAAGGGGGGGGGGGGGGGGGGGGGGGGTAAGGGAGCGCACCTCCATCTAGCGCTCCAAACGTCAACCTCACCTGCCTGCGGTGCCCCCTGCTAGTCTACTGACGAGGCTATGACGACCGACAAATGGCGGTATAACCATTTCATACTGGCTAAACTGAGCAAATGGCTCAGGCCTGTGTCGGGCAGCAGCGACACGGGTGCGATCAGTTTTAGCCCTGCGATGACCAACACGCCTGCCCAGCGTGGTCATTATGGGCAAAACCTTCTATGGATATTCGCACAAGACCATGGCCCCTAGTTCCCGGCGGCCTCGCTATTCCTGACCCTGGCAGCGGTCACGGTAATGGCGGGGCAGGGGGTGCTAAGAATCTCCGGACGGGATTCCGCTGCCAACCCCGACGACTGGACCTGGTGACGTATAACGCACGCACTTTGAGGACCGACAAAAAGATCATCGAGCTGGAAGAAGCAGTGAGCAAGTTGCGTTGGAGTATTATAGGATTGTCTGAAGTCCGAAGAGAGGGGGAGGACTCGATAATCCTTAATTCCGGCAACTTGTTTTACTACCGGGAGGGCGATCAACAGTCCCAGGGTGGTGTCGGGTTCATCGTCCACAAGTCCCTCGTCAACAACATTGTACAAGTCAAAAGTGTGTCGAGTAGGGTAGCGTACCTTATACTCAGAATCACCAAACGGTATTCGCTGAAGGTTATACAGGTCTACGCACCGACATCGACACATTCTGACGAGGAGGTAGAGGCGCTGTATGAGGATATATCAAAAGCCATACACGCCTCTACCACTCATTACAGTGTTGTGATGGGGGATTTCAATGCAAGGCTGGGCGAACGAAGCGGTGCAGAGACGAGAGTGGGGCATTTTGGGTATGGGCGAAGGAACCAAAGGGGCCAAATGCTGGCCGACTTCATGGAGAAGGAGGGCCTCTTTATGATGAACTCCTTCTTCAGGAAGCGGCCACACAGAAAATGGACATGGTTGAGTCCCGATGGTTCCACGAGAAATGAGATCGACTTCATTATGTCGACCAAGCGGCATATATTCAATGATGTCTCTGTGATCAATAGGGTGAAAACCGGTAGCGATCACCGGATGGTAAGAGGCACGTTGAATATTAATGTAAAGCTGGAAAGGGCCAGACTGGTGAAGTCCACTCTCCGACCTTCTCGTGCTCATATTCAAAATCCCGAAAATTTCCAACTCGAACTGCAGAACCGATTCGAGTGCCTAGCAGACTGCGTTTCTGTGGACGATCTAAACAACAGGTTCGTGGAAACTGTCCATACTGTGGGGTCTAAATTCTTTAAGACCCATCGCAGGAAAAGAACCGAAAAGTTCTCTGACCATACTCTCAAGCTAATGAAGGAGAGACAAGAGATGAGGCTGCAGTCATCGGCAGACGCGGCTGCCTACCGGCGGATTAACAGGCAGATCTCTAAGGCACAAACTCGCGACCTCCGTGTCTTTAATACCAAGTGTATTAAAGATACCATTGAGCGGAACAAAGGCTCAAAAGTGTTCGCGAGAGATCTGTCTATCGGACAGAGCCAGCTGACGCGGCTGAAAACTGATGACGGCCGTCTCGTCTCTTCTCGACCTGAGGTCTTGGGAGAGGTTGAGAAATTCTATGCACAGTTATATACCACGACACAAAAACCTGTTGAAGATTTGGCGAAAGATCCCAGAGCCAAACTGACCCGACACTATACCGAAGATATCCCGGACGTCAGCCTATACGAGATTAGAATGGCTCTCAAACAGCTTAAGGACAACAAGGCGCCAGGTGATGACGGAATCACTGCGGAACTCCTGAAAGCGGGTGGAAAACCGGTACTTAAGATCTTTCAGCGATTGTTCAATTCCGTCATCCACGAGGGCACAACGCCGGAAGCATGGCACAGGAGCGTGGTGGTTCTGTTCTTCAAAAAGGGAGATAATACCTTGTTGAAGAATTATAGACCCATCTCGTTGTTGAGTCATGTTTATAAGTTGTTCTCGAGAGTCATTACGAATCGTCTCGCTCGTAGGTTCGACGACTTCCAGCCTCCCGAACAAGCCGGATTCCGAAAAGGCTTTGGTACCATAGATCACATTCATACGCTGCGGCAGGTTATACAAAAGACGGAAGAGTATAACCGGCCACTTTGCTTAGCGTTTGTGGACTATGAGAAAGCCTTTGATTCGGTGGAAACTTGGGCTGTGTTGAGGTCGCTGCAGAGATGCCGAATTGACTACCGGTATATCCAAGTGTTGAAGTGCTTGTATGAAAACGCCACAATGTCAGTACGTATACAGGACCAGACTACGAGGCCAATCCACTTGCAGGGTGGAGTGCGACAGGGAGACGTTATCTCCCCGAAGCTCTTTACCGCTGCGTTGGAGGACGTCTTTAAGCTTCTGGATTGGAACGGACTTGGCATCAACATAAACGGCGAGTACATCACTCACCTGCGATTTGCCGATGACATAGTAGTCATGGCAGAGACTCTGAGTGACCTCAATACAATGCTCAACGATCTCAGCAGGGTTTCTCAACAGGTGGGCCTGAAAATGAACATGAGCAAGACGAAAATCATGTCCAATGCTCATGCACCGCTCCACCCAGTAATTGTTGAGAACTCTACACTCGAAATTGTCGACGAGTATATTTACCTGGGACACACAGTCCAGCTAGGTAGGTCCAATTTCGAGAAAGAGATCAACCGCCGAATCCAACTCGGCTGGGCAGCGTTCGGGAAGCTCCGAGATGTCTTTTCGTCCAAAATTCCTCAGTGCCTGAAGACTAAAGTCTTCGAACAGTGCGTGTTGCCAGTGATGACTTACGGATCCGAGACATGAATAGAATAGAATAGAATAGAAAATACTTTATTGCACAACAAGAAATAATGGTTAAAATACAACAAAAGAAAATAAGTACAAGGTGCAAAGGCGGCCTTATTGCAAAAGCAATCTCTTCCAGGCAACCCTTGTCTGGAGAGGAAAACACCAAAGAAAATGGGATAGTGCAAGCTAAGATCGAGGAAAGTTGTAAACATTATAGACTATTATTATTATTATTATAGACTATAGTAAAATAAATAATATGACATAATATAATACAATACATAAATATAACATTACATGTATATCATACATAGCAAAAAAAAAATATATGAAATAAAGTAAATATATAAATATATATATAATGTAAATATATATATAAATATATATATACATAAATATCCACTATATACACTTATGGTTTCATAGAAAGAAAATGACTTTTCAGACGCTGTTTGAAGATAGGGAGTGATTTGGAGTGTCTTATTTCGAAGGGGAGGGAGTTCCATAGTAAGGTAGCCTTATAGGTAAAGGACTGACCATAGGAGCGGGTATAACAGGTGTTAAAGGTGAGGCGATTATCGTTGTGCGATCTTAAATAGCGGCCAGGTGCATTAACACTGTTGAGGAAAGAAAAGCGTTCTTTAAGATAAGAAGGAGTAGCGGGATTAAAAAGAATGGAATAGAGAAGAGTAAGGATGTGCATGTCACGACGCTGCCTTATCGGAAGCCACTCAAGCTGGGCACGGTAGCAGGATACATGATCAAACTTGCGCAGACCAAAGATGAACCTGATGCAAAGGTTTTGTAACCGCTCCAGCTTGTTAAGTTGTTCTTCCGTTAAGTCAGGGTAACAGCAGTCAGCATAATCGAGTAACGGTAATAGAAGGGAATTAGCTAGAGAAGTTTTAGTTTTAATTGGTAAAAGGTTTTTCCAACGCTTTAGCGAACCAATTGTTGCAAATATTTTGCGGCTCACTTCCGACACTTGTGGGATCCAGGAGAGAGTGTTATCGATTAGGAGGCCAAGATTTAGACATGGTCGCTAACTAAGGGCCTCATAAGTAGGCTCAGGACCGCTCAGCGTGCGATGGAAAGAGCTATGCTCGGAGTATCCCTGCGGGATCGAATCAGAAATGAGGAGATCCGTAGGAGAACCAGAGTTACCGACATAGCTCAGCGAGTCGCGATACTGAAGTGGAAATGGGCGGGGCACATAGTTCGAAGAGCTGATGGTCGTTGGGGTCCCAAGGTGCTGGAGTGGCGACCCCGCACCGGGAAGCACAGTGTTGGCAGACCCCCCACCAGGTGGACCGACGACATCAAGCGAGTCGCAGGGAGCCGCTGGATTCAGGCGGCGCAAGACCGAGGTCTGTGGAAGTCCATGCAAGAGACCTTTGTCCAGCAGTGGATGTCTATCGGTTGATAAAGAAGAAGAAGAAGAAGAAGAAGAAAATCACATGATATTCTGATCTGATGTCGTGAAAGAACAATTTGTGAAGGATAATTTAAGAGCTTTGTTGACGCAACATAAGTATCATGTGGACGCTAATGTGCTTTACCCATACAAGTTGTTAATTTTGTTTGATTACACGTCGCATGCAGGTAAACAGGTATATTTATAAAATTATACCTACGTAGTTGAAGTACTAGCCTAGTAAGCCTAGTGGTTAGGACTGTGGTCTCCTTTTAGGGGGGTCGCAGGTTCGATCTCGGATACGCACCTCTGACTTTTCGGAGTCAAGTGCGTTTAAGCAATTAAATATCACTTGCTTCAACGGTGAAGGAAAACATCGCGAGGAAACCTGCACATCTAAGAGTTCTTCATAATGTTCTCGAAGGTGTGTGAAGTCCGCCAATTCGCATTAGGCTAGCGTGGTGGACTATGGCCTATAACCCTTCTCTGAGAGGAGACCTGCGCTCAGTAGTGATCCGTTGATGGGTTGCTAATGATGATGATGATGAGTTGAAGTACGCACTCTAAGGAGGCACTGACTACCCATGGAACTAGAAAGAGTAGTCGTAATTTCTAGTTCCATGTGACTACCCATGTTCGCGCCATAATTCCTTGTTCCATGGTCGTGGCGCTAGCAACCTCTTTGGCTCGCAATGAAATTGACAGATGACACTTGAAAGGTAAAACTTGCCGTGATTTTTGGGCGTGGGTTTTGCAAGTTCCCTTTTCCTTTTGACAGCTAATACGTATCACGAAAATTTCGCGTCGCCTCGCGCCCGTTTTTTGCTTTTAAGTGCCTAGATTTAGCTTATTTTTTACGGTTTTGTTGCGCCGTTACGCGGCCTAGGTGTCGACCTAGCTATAAGCATCTTGTTAACGTGTAAACGACAAATTTCGCAACCCTTTTGGAACCCGCCGGTCTTGTTCGACATCCGCCCGGCGAAATTGTGTGTGCTCAAGATTTTGAACCTGACTAGTGACAAGCCGAGTGTACCGTGCTCAGCCAGCCTAGTGTCTTCAGCAGGCCATAGCTGGCGCCTGCCGGCTGCGCCTAGCGGTCTGAGAAGTTCACCCTTTACACCTCACAATACTCACCACATACCACACCACTATCATACAATCTCAGACCCTATACCAGGAGGACTGCAGCAAGGAAGGTCAGTGCAACCCTACTAATAAGTTACGGAGAGACCAAATCTGACCGCGGTCAAAGGCCGCTTTGGGCAGCGACCCTGGACTCAGGTTATAGCTGATGGGCCCCTATATCTCGTGTTCCAGGCCTTGACTCGTTGGCCAAGCCGTGGGCCTCAACATTTGGTACCAAGAGCGTGGTTAAATTGATTCCGCGGACAGATTTGGCATTACTGTGACTTAACTTGGCCGTTCTAGGGTTAACTCATTTATTGTAAATTAATGGACCTTATAACTTATTAATACACAGGCTTATTGAGTTACTAGTACATAGCCTACCTTGTCACATGTAGGCCTGTATAGTGATTGCAATTATTGAGATTTTGTTTTGTTAATTTTTGTTGATTAATAATTAATAGTATCTAATTGTTGTTTGTGGCCCGTAACTGGCCAACAGTTAGATGTAGATTGTAATAAATAAACCTAATATTAATATAATTTGATAATTGTAGGTCCTTACCAAGCCAATTTGTAATTTGCAGTGCCTAGTATGAGTCTAGTGGCTTAGTACGGGTAATTAAAAACTTAATTTTTCTTTTATCTTAATTTATGTTATTGATTGACTTAACATAAATTATTGATAGCTTAATTTGTATCTTGTGGAACTTTTAACCAACAAATACTTTGTTTGTTTACTATAACCCCTCGTGGTTAGGTAACAAAGTAGTTTGTTTGATGTATTTAAAATAAATAATTCTTGTTTTAAAGTTAATAATTCTTGTATTCTTAATAAATAGTATTTAAGTAGTAATTTGTTTGTGTTTGAAGTGGGTAATTCTTGTTTGATTATTAATTTGTTTGATTGAAGTTGAAACATAACTTGTAACAAATAACTTTGTTTTGATTTTGTTATCTATTTGTTGTAACTACCTTTATTTAAGTTGTTTTGTACCTACCTAAGATGGCAGCCCACAAAAAATTGAGCGTGCAAATTCAATCAGAGCTGCGTTGGGCTGCTACAGCCAACGCCTTGGTAGGCCGGGAGGACCGGGCATCTGCACTGCTCCAGCGGTGCGAGCAGGTGCGGACCAGGCAGGCAGTCGTCGAAGGGGCCTTCCGAGACCTCATGGCATTGGAGCTACCTCCGGAATCGCTGGAGTCCTCGGTGCGGGACTACGAACAGTTTTTTGAGCTGACAGACGGTCTGGTGGAGGAGGCCGCGAGGCTCAAGAAGGAGGCGAGAATGAGCTCTATTCTTGAGTCTCCCACCAGACCCACCACGCAGCCTGCGTTACAGGGCAAGTTACCAACTATAAACTTGCCCCACTTTTCTGGCAATCTGAGCGAGTGGCTAGGCTTTCTCAGCCTCTTTGATAGCCTGGTGGACGCGAGAAGAGACCTGTCTCCCTGCCAGAAACTGGCCTATCTACTCTCTTCCCTGCAGGGAGAGGCTCTGGGTTTAGTTAGCCACCTAGACCTCTCCGAGGAGAGTTATACCACCGCGCGGGAACTACTAACTCGGCGGTATGCCAACGTGCGCCGGTTAGCAGACACACACGTGGCACAAATTCTAGCGCTGCCACGTGTCGATGGGGTGTCTCATTTAAGAGAATCACTCTTAAATCCACTGATTATAGCCTGCAACGCTCTTAAGCGTTTAGAGCTTCCCGTGGACCAGTGGTCCTTCCTTTTATTACACATTGTGTTGTCCCGCCTACCTCCCGAGTTGAAACTGCGTTTTGAGCAAAGGTATGGTGGGGACGGGGCCAGCTACCTGCCCCCCTTTTCGGACCTTTTAAAGTTCCTTGAGGAAGAGTGCCGGCAGGCTGATAACTCCGGTATTGCTGGTCCTTCAAGGACCCCAGAGCGGCCTGCCCAGCTGAGGAAGGAAAGGGGTCACACTGGCGTCCCTGGTAAAAGGGCCTCCGACCGGAGACCAATGCCCGTTTACACTGGACTTGCTGCCACTGAACCCGCCCCCTGTAACTATTGCAGGCGTCCAGGCCACCGGGTGCTTTCTTGCCCCCAGTTTCTCTCTAAGCGGATCAAGGATCGGAGGGGCATTGCAAGAGACCGCCACTGGTGCTATAGCTGTCTGGGAGCTCACATGCAACGGGACTGCCAACAGCAACGGCCATGCCCAATTTGTAGGGGTAACCACCTGGAGATTTTGTGCGCCAACAAGAATGGTGTTGGCCGCCAGGTGGAGAGTGAGGGCGCGCCCCGCACGGGCGGGGGCGCTCTTACCGATCGCTCCCCGGATTATTTGCGTCGGTCCCCGGATCAGGGCCATGAATCCCGACGCGTCCGGATTTCGACCCCGCCTATGGGGGCTTCACCCCCCCGTGAGGGGGGCGCCAACCCCCCTCGACGTTCTGATGGGAGATTTGTGGCGGCCCCGTCTACGGTTCGACCTACCCGCTATTCACCTCCGCTTCATGAGTGGCCACGCCTCGAACGCCGCCCACCTCGAGCGGGTCGACAGCAGTACTACGACCTACCGACCTCAGCCCGTATGACTAGGCCCGTGCTGCCGCCACGAGATGACGCATGGGTTTACCCAAATGGAGGTCCGTCCCCCTCACCTTTGGAGGTCCCCCCTGAGTCTCAATATGAGATTCCCCGGTCAGAGGACCGGTTTGATGAGGACGACCACCAATAGGTAGTTGCCGCCCTAGCCCCCACCACAGCAACTTCTCCTGAGACCTTGAATCTCCGGCAGTCCGTCTGTCAGACCATTCTTTTGCCGACTGTCTCAGTGAAGGTATTCAACCCGAAGGGAGAATTTTTAATCGTTCGCGCCCTTTTGGATTCGGGTTCACAGCGCTGTATTGCTTCTTCTCGTTTGGTGGGTGAGCTAGGGCTCCCTTGGAGTCCTCGAACAGGACGGGTGATAGGTATCGGGGGTATAGAGCCCTCGACTCCTAACGGGGAAGCGGAATTAATGTTTGGCCCCGTTACGGGCAATCTTAGGGTCTTGGTCAAGGTGTCAGTCCTTGACAATATCTTAGGTCCCCTACCGCAGGTCCGAATAGCTGACGCTGCGGTGTCCTGTGCATCAGGCCTAAACCCAGCTGACCCCCACTGGACTGAACCCGGTCCTACGGACCTTTTGTTGGGTTCCGACGTGTTGGGCCTGGTCTTGTCAGGGGAAATTAGGGTTTTGCAGAAGGACGGCCTATGTGCCATGTCCACTATATTCGGTTCTAGCTTTTTTGGACCCGTGCTATGGTCTTCGGACCTACCGGTGCTGGACCAATTGCAAGCAGCCGGCTTGACGCTGTCGGACGTGGTCCAGCGCTTTTGGGAAGTTGAGGAGCCGCCGCATGCCGCACGAGTTGACCCTCTTGACCTTGAATGTGAGTTGTTTTATCAAAACAACACAGGCCGCCGTGTTGATGGGCGATTTGTAACTCGCTTGCCCTTTCTCGCTTCTCGCCCCCCGCTTGGTCAATCGCGGGCCTTGGCGGAAAAGAGGCTCTTGTCTGTGGAACGGCGCATGCGGCGCGACTCCACCTTCCGCTCCAAGTACGTTGAATTTATGCGCGAGTACGAGGGCCTGGGGCATATGTCACCATCCAATTTTGATTGGCGCGCACACGAGCACTACTTCTTACCCCACCATGCCGTCTTGAAGACCCCTGGGGGGAAGATTCGAGTGGTTTTTGACGGCTCCGCGGCCACATCCAACGGGGTGACCTTGAACCAATGCTTGCACTCCGGTCCTAAGCTGATCAAGGATATCTCCGATATCCTCACGCATTTCCGCCGGCATCAAATTGTTTTCGTAGCTGACATCAAGATGATGTTTAGACAGTCGATGGTACATCGCGATGATCGGAGATACCAAATGATTCTGTGGCGCGAAAATCCTAATGAGCCAATGCGTGTCTTTGAATTGAACACCACGACCTATGGACTCAAGTCAAGCCCCTATATTGCTATCAGGACCTTGTTAGAACTAGCTAACCGGGAGCGACTGAATTACCCTCGCGCATCAGCCATCTTGGAATCGTCAGTCTATATGGACGATATTTGCACGGGAGCCTCGAGCGTTGAGGAAGCTCTGACTCTTCGCGATGAATTGATTGCAATACTGAAGTCCGGAGGTTATGAGTTGGGCAAGTGGCTGTCCAACTCCCCTCACGTCTTGAAGGATCTTCCGGGAAAGGATCAGCAGGATCCTCATATTTTTGAAAATCCCGAAAATCCCAATTTGCTGACGGTCCTTGGAATACAGTACCAGCCCGTCCAAGACGTTTTCACCTACCGGGTCAAATTAGACCCACCTCCTAAGGTCTGGACTAAGCGTTCCGTATTGTCTACGGTTGCTCGCACTTTCGATCCCAATGGATGGATCACTCCCGTAATATTTTTAGCTAAATGTTTCCTCCAGAAACTTTGGATTGCTGAACTCGGTTGGGACGAACCACTCTCTGGGAAGTTATTGAAGGAGTGGAACTCCCTTGTGTCTTCACTTCCTGAAGTTAACCGAATTTCCATGCCTCGACGCTTCCTACCAACAGGAAGGTGTCATGCCAGTCTCCACGGGTTTTGCGACGCCTCCGAACGAGGATACGCCGCCGTGGTATATTTGAGGACTGTCGATGTCGCCGGTGAGGTCGCGACGCATCTCGTCTTGGCAAAAAGCAAGGTGGCCCCTATTCGGTCACGGTTAACTATCCCGAAATTAGAATTGTCTGGCGCCGCCCTTCTGGTACGCCTCTTGAACCACGTCCGTTCCTCTTTGGCATCTGCGGTCGATCTGACCGACGTTTATCCCCAAATTCAGAGCTCTGCAGTACCGGTGATTTGGAGACACGTACCCGGAGAACTGAACCCGGCCGATTGCGCCTCCCGCGGCTGTGAGGCCTCTTCACTGGTCCACCATCACCTTTGGTGGGAGCCAGGTTGGCTATCCCAATCCGAGACGACTTGGCCTCAAAATAGGTTTTCGGCTCCCGAAGTATTGCCGGGCTTAAGAGTCGGAGTGGTTGAGGATAAACAGATCCCCGACTTGAACTTTCTTTTGAACCGTTACAGTTCCCTTGATAAACTAATTGGTGTTACCGGTTGGATTCGACGTTTCATCCATAATGGGCGGAATTCAAAAAATAAAAATTTGAGTCCTGTGCTTTCCCCTCTTGAACGCCAAGACGCCCGGAACTACTGGGTGCGTGTGGTTCAGGTGGAGCATTTTTCATCCGTGATTGACACTCTAAAGAGAGGTTTAGTTTTGAAGGGCCCCCTGGCTCGCCTAAGCCCTTTCTTGGACAATAACGGAATGCTACGCGTTGGAGGACGCCTCAAGAATTCCAATCTGCCCTATGGTGCTCGCCACCCCCTTTTGCTACCTAAGGACGGCACCTTTGTCAAATTGCTAGTGACACACTACCATCTTAAAAATGCCCACGCTGGTTGTAATGCACTCTCGGCTATTTTACAGCGCGAGTTTTGGATTCTGGCAGGGAGACGCACCATCCGGAACGTCACCTTCAAATGTATTCCGTGTTATCGCTTGAAGGCTAATACTTCACAGCCGATGATGGGTGATCTGCCCTCCGACCGCGTTCTAGCCACTCGACCCTTTGCTGGGGTTGGCACTGATTTTGCTGGCCCGTTTGCCATCAAGAGCTCTAACCTCCGCAACGCCAGATCGCTCAAGGCCTACCTCTGCGTTTTTGTATGTCTCGCTACCAAGGCGGTACATTTAGAACTTGTGAGTGCCTTAAGCACTGATGCTTTTGTAGCCACGCTAGGTAGATTTGTCTCTCGTCGAGGATTGCCTGACCTGATTCGCACGGATTGCGGCACAAATTATAAGGGCACTGATAGATATTTAAAAGAGACTGTCGAATTCCTGTCTAGCAATAAGATTAGATTAAGTACAGCATTGTCCAAGATGGGGGTAACCTGGAAGTTTGACCCCCCAGCTTGCCCTCATTGGGGTGGAATATTCGAAGCTGTGGTTAAGGTGGCCAAGACTCATCTCCGGCGCGTTATAGGCGAAACTGTTTTAACCTTTGAAGAACTCGCCACCGTGTTTTGCAAAATTGAGGCTGTACTCAATTCTCGGCCACTCTGTCCCCTCTCATCTGACCCAAATGACCTGGAGGTCTTAACTCCCGGTCATTTTCTGATTGGTCAGCCCCTTAACGCTCTACCCGAATACCCCTTCAGGGACGTGAAGGTCTCACGTTTGTCCCGGTTTGAGCTGCTGCAACAGATGACTCAGAGTTTTTGGCACCGTTGGTCACTAGAGTATTTGCATCTTTTGCAGCAGCGGGTTAAGTGGGCTGACAAATCTGATCCACCCAAAGTTGGTGACCTAGTGCTGATTAAGGAACCTAATTTGTTGCCTTTATACTGGCGCCGTGGGCGCATTCTTAAGCTGATCTACGGGTCTGATGGGGTTCCCAGGGTTGCCGAGGTAATGGTCGGAGACTCTGTCTTGCAGCGAGCCGTTTGCTCCTTATCACGTTTACCTATTTACTAGTAAGTGGACGTAAATCCTTACGCCCACGGGCGGGGGGATTGTTCGCGCCATAATTCCTTGTTCCATGGTCGTGGCGCTAGCAACCTCTTTGGCTCGCAATGAAATTGACAGATGACACTTGAAAGGTAAAACTTGCCGTGATTTTTGGGCGTGGGTTTTGCAAGTTCCCTTTTCCTTTTGACAGCTAATACGTATCACGAAAATTTCGCGTCGCCTCGCGCCCGTTTTTTGCTTTTAAGTGCCTAGATTTAGCTTATTTTTTACGGTTTTGTTGCGCCGTTACGCGGCCTAGGTGTCGACCTAGCTATAAGCATCTTGTTAACGTGTAAACGACAAATTTCGCAACCCTTTTGGAACCCGCCGGTCTTGTTCGACATCCGCCCGGCGAAATTGTGTGTGCTCAAGATTTTGAACCTGACTAGTGACAAGCCGAGTGTACCGTGCTCAGCCAGCCTAGCGTCTTCAGCAGGCCATAGCTGGCGCCTGCCGGCTGCGCCTAGCGGTCTGAGAAGTTCACCCTTTACACCTCACAATACTCACCACATACCACACCACTATCATACAATCTCAGACCCTATACCAGGAGGACTGCAGCAAGGAAGGTCAGTGCAACCCTACTAATAAGTTACGGAGAGACCAAATCTGACCGCGGTCAAAGGCCGCTTTGGGCAGCGACCCTGGACTCAGGTTATAGCTGATGGGCCCCTATATCTCGTGTTCCAGGCCTTGACTCGTTGGCCAAGCCGTGGGCCTCAACAACCCAAATATTACAAACGAAAAACTACCCCGACATGACTGCGTCACTAAGGGTGAGCTCTATAGATGGCACCTTGATGGCACTCTCACTCAGCTCAGACTCAAGACTGATTTAAAAAGAGACATATTTATGTCAGGACATATTTGTGTCTCATTTTAACTCGAGTCTTGAGCAGAACCAGAGTACGATCTATAGAGCCTAAGTCACTCTCCAGATCCTCAATTATACCCATGCAAAAATTCACATCGATCCGTAGCTCTTTCGCAGCGTGATTGAAAGACAAACCAACAAACACATTTTCTTATTTATAATCTAAGCATAATAGGTTCCTTAAGATATTAAAATTAATACCTAGTTTATTTTCCTATGAGTAATTTTTATTGCTTTTTGCGATAGGTATGTAATGTAATACATACGGCATAATAGCGACGTGGGACGTTGGCGGTATGCATAAAATTAAAGACAAGTTAAAAATATAACTAAAACCGGTAGATTTATCTTAAGACACAAACTTTATATAATAATATTATTATTATAAGTAGGGACCTTTAAACAAATATTTTGTATGAAAATATTCTACTAATCCCACTTTATCCTACTTCCTACTATAATATTATAAATGCGAAAGTTTGCGAGGATGTATGGATGTTTGTTACTCTTTAACGCCACAACTACTGAACCGATTTCGCTGAAATTTGGAATGGAGATAGTTCATACCCAGGATTACCTTTCCGGGATAAAAAGTAGCCTATGTGTTTACACATAGGCTACTTTTTATCCCGGAAAGTCACAGAGTTCCCGCGGGAATTAAGAAACCTTAATCCACGCGGACGAAGTCGCAGGCATCATCTAGTTTTATTTATATACTCAAACATTTTTATTGATAGCATACAGGTTTCTGTAATAGCAAAAATGAAAATTAAAAACCCAACCAATCGGGTCAAAAAGCTTGGTATTGGGCTTTTCTCTCAAGAAATTCTCAGTACCTCTAGCCCGGAGTCAAGTAAGTTGATGGTGTGTCACTGTCACCCCGTACTACGGGGAGCATGAGCCGTCAGTCCTGGGTATCAATTGTCTAAAAGTTATTCCATTGATCGTATTCGTATTCGATGACATTAGCGTCAAAGTAAAATAGTCCTTGACTGTATTGATTTAAAAAAGTCAAAAATTCAGTACAACCGATTTTAACATGGAGCGTTTATGGAGCGTATCGTAAAAATGCATCCACGAAATTGAGCTCTAATTCAATGTTGTAATGGTTTATTTTACTTTGACGCTAATGTCATTGAATACGATTACGATCAATGGAATAACTTTAAACAATCGCACCTCTGAACTTTCTTCGGTCGTGTCAACTAGTGTCGGACTTTCGTCCAAGATTATGGCAGTGAGGAAATAGAGAGTGCGTCCGGTTTGCGCACACGCATGTGCACTAGAATATCTCCCGCACAGATGGCTAATCTGCGCGAAAATAGGCCGCTATGCATTGACTTATTATTAATAAGTCAATGCCGCTATGGCCGAATTTGATCGAGAAGTCATTATTATAGTGCCTACTTACCTAATAGGTAACAAAAGACTAGAATATAATCCATTCCTACCGCATCCCATCCATATGGGTTTTCCCATGAACGTATGGTTTTTCCTAATAGCAATCCAATGGTGTGAATAATCTGTCTCTGCACACCATAGTACCGGAACGCTAAATCTACTAAACTAGCCACGGCCAAAGCCTCCCACCAGACAAAAAGTATATAGTACTAGCTGATGCTTGATGATTTAGTTTTATAAATCCCGCGGGAACTACTTTCCGGGATAAAATGAAGCCTATTGTCACCCTCCAGGTTCTCAACTATACCCATGCAAAAAACCACGTCGTACCGTAGCTTTGTTGCAGCGTGATTGAAGGACAAACCAACAAACAAACACACTTTCCCATTTATAATAATACTAGCTGATGCCCGCGACTTATAAATATATGTGTTAGTTAATAACAATTAAAGTGTTAGATAATTGATAAGTATAGCGTGGGTCAAAAAATTACAGATAACTTGAGAATTATTTATATAAAAGTACATACGACTCCAATAATAAGGTTGCAAACCATTCTTAATAATATTATAAGTACGTGAAGACGTGAACCCATCTATTATATTTTGATTGTTCTTAATTCAAAAAATTAAATACCTACACTAGCGGCACGCTATGATGGCCGGTTTGACACATTACAATAGTGATGTGGAATGTCAATTTATTCTCGAACAAAAAACAATTAAGTTTTGTTTTTGTACCTGATTAAATAGGTTTACAGTTCTCTGCGTACGTTCGGTCATATCGACGAAATCCACAACAAAGGGCTTGAACAGAGTCCAAATTAACGAGCAAGGGTCAACAGTAATGCAGTATCAATATTTGAAATCCAAAGCCAGGTCAAAACTATATCACAATCGCATTGCACTGACAGTTTATACTTTTCGAAGCAACGTCAATTCGAAACTGCTTTGTTTTGCATTGAGCATTGACGCGAGTTTGCCGGAGGTAGTAGTTGTGCTAGCCAGCGATCCTATGTGACGATCGTATTAGATTCCATTTTTAAAAATTTTCAATTTAGAAAACCAAATGCCGAGTTGTGGTATATATCATATAAAAATAAAAATTTTACCTTTTGTATGAAACAGCTGATATTTTTTTGCGATTTCAGAGGTTTGTCCACATAGTGAAAATTGTTCATATTCACAAGTACATTCACCCCTTAAATGGTGCAAACTGATTTTTCTACACTTGTATACATTTTAGAAATCAATTTAATAAATAAATTTTGAGTCCTAAACCTAAAACTACATTCGATAAAATTTATGAATCTCTGCACATCACTATCGTCAATAAAGTAATACAATTATTTCCTTCAAAGTCGTTATCAATTAATACGGAACTTCATGAGCGGACAAACGTCAAACCGGCCATCATAGCGTGCCGCTAGTTTAAGTAGTATTTCTCTCTCAGAGAATGGTTTATACCTATCCTTAGTCTGTGTTCCTACCGTTATTTTTTTTTTTTAATTAAATCATAATAATAGTAATATAACTACGTAGGTATACGTTTACAAATTAGTAAATTACTGTTAGCAGATTTTTTTTCTGTAAGTATTAGATCCAAACATACCTAATTAAATAATATTAATAGAACCAACTTAAAAATTTTAATGATTTATTCTTTTTAATTTTTATTAAAATTCGAATTGTTCCTATTAAGTTATTAGGTAGGTAGTAGGTAGATACCATAAATCAGAATAGTTAGTGCAATTTTGGGCAAACACAAGGGGGTTTCACAACCTCAAACATTAACATTAGTATGGATAAGACTTGCAGGATTCCGGGATCGCGGGATTATGATATCCCGCATTTATCTATTTAAGAACTTTCAAGATTTATCATTTCAAATTCTGCAACCAATCGATCTTTTATTAAAAAAAAGTCTTCGTATTATTAAAATTATTTATATTATTAATATTCGAATACAATTAGCAAAACGTATATAAGTCCCTAGTGGCATTTAAAGATATCCACATTCCAATGTCACGAAATCCCGCAAAATTGCACTGCCAGTAGGTACTTACCTACCTATAATACTAATCGTTGGAATTACTAAAAAATATCCTTCAATATTCACTTACTACATCTTTTTAATTAATGATGATAATGAAAAATTAGAACTACAGAAATATGCGATATTCTCAATCCTCAATTGAATTGGAAATGCAATAAAGTTGATTTCGCAAAAAGTGTAGTTATTTAATTTTCCAACAAGACCGACGATATATTAGTAGGTACTGTATTAGATTTTTAGCCTTCGCAAATTACCAAATTCCCAATTAAATAAAGAGATAGACAAAATATCTACCCTATACCTACCAAAGAGAAGAAATAAAGTACCGTAGTAAGTGCCTTAGTCGAAATTGAGATAAATCTAATTCCAATTAGGAATTTTATTGAACGCTTTATTGAACATTTTTTCACCAGGCTATTTTTAAAATGGCAGGCAACCCTAAATGAACCTCCTAAACCTTATTTCCACGCTTCACCAAACCATTCTATTCTAATGGAACATGCTACCTATTAAAAAATTGCAAATATTGCTCGCGACTTTTAGGTTTTCCAATAAGTACCTAGGTTATCTTTATACCTATCTACGAGTTTTATATTAACCTACCTGTTAAGTTTTGTGTATTATGTAGGTAGTTACCATAAAAAAATTCATTTCTTTATATTGAATTCCGAATCTCGATTAGCAGTAGACAACCCTAAAAGCCTAATAGCGAATTTCCAGTAGGCCAGCAGGCAGCAACTCCTAAACTAAACTTTGTAAACTTTGCAAACTTTGTAAGTACGTATTGCTGTTCAATCAATAAGCTAATAAAGTTAGGTACCTTAGGAATGTCCCCTTCGCGTGGTATGTAGGATGTGCACTGAATACGTTAGTTTGTTGATTTGTACACGATGCAACACAGTACGTTCGAACACACTAGCAACCGTTCACGAGCTCCGGTGTAAAGTGTAAACTGCGGCAACCCATTCGCCAACCGGCTTCTTGATTGTTGATCAGTTATTTTGTAGGGTGACTATGGAGAGCAGCTAGGTAGGTACAATCCTCGCCAATGTAATTTTCATTAAGAACTAACTTTGAGTTAGTAATAATAGAGCAAAAAACACTCCAAAAATTATTATTTTTAAGCTATTGCATAGCTTTTATAGCGGGCTTTGAGCGCGGCGACCGAATCAAGAAATTCCGTAAAGAAAATAAACCAAACACCGTCGTTTCAGTTCAGCAGACTTCGGCACGGTGTTTGTGTGCGTGCGACTAGAAAATGCTATGCAATAGCTTTACCGTGGCAGTCCCCGAGTGCCACACGTATTTTTTATTGCAAATATGGTTGAGTGAAGCAGCGGCTGGGTCATGCGTCATGCAGCATGGTCGTGAATGGGGAATCGCCTGCGGGAATGGGGCTACTTTCTGTTTGCACATCTTAATATGTATTGAATAATATTGTAAGTAGTATGCATTTTTGGAACGCCCCCTCATTGTGGAAACACTGGATGCGTAGCATAATATCTATTGTATTGTAAACTTGTTTTAAAGAGAGCAACTGCCGAGTTTCTTGCTGGTTCTTCTCGGCAGGAAGGGCATTCCGAACCAGTGGTACACTCATCGACGATTCAAAAGCACTTGTAAAAAAGTATATTTGAATATAAAACATTTCTATTCTATTCTATGCAATTCAAAGAAGAATCAGGAATAAAAAAAATCAGTCTCGCTAATTTTCTAGAAAATCCCGCATTCGTGGGAATTGCGGCCACCGCATCCGCCTTTGGTCGTCATAATTGACGGCAATGACTCAAGGTAGAGCGCCGCGCCGCCGCGCCGTCCTGTCTCAATGTTGCTGTTGTACATTGAACAGTCCTGCTGTACTTCTTACCTTATCGGGTAACTAAGGTAGGTAACCTAAGGTGGAATACACGGGTTTGCCCGCGAAATTCAAATTTAATTTGGTTTTTCCCAATTTGCAAACTAATACGACAAAGTAGGCTTATGGCATTCTAATTGCGCCAGTAGACTTATCATCTTCACAGGTTTACATAAAAATCTTTACTTGAAAGTAACTAGTTTAAGAAATTAATCAAAATACCGAGTTAGACGTGAGTTACTCACAAATTAGTCAGTATTTTGATTAATTTCTTAAACTGGTCACTTTCAAGTAAAGATTTTTATGTAAACCTGTGAAGATGATAATTCTACTGGCGCAATTAGAATGCCATTAAACTAGCGGCACGCTATGATGGCCGGTTTGACGTTTGTCCGCTCATGAAGTTCCGTATTAATTGATAACGACTTTGAAGGAAATAATTGTATTACTTTATTGACGATAGTGATGTGCAGAGATTCATAAATTTTATCGAATGTAGTTTTAGGTTTAGGACTCAAAATTTATTTATTAAATTGATTTCTAAAATGTATACAAGTGTAGAAAAATCAGTTTGCACCATTTAAGGGGTGAATGTACTTGTGAATATGAACAATTTTCACTATGTGGACAAACCTCTGAAATCGCAAAAAAATATCAGCTGTTTCATACAAAAGGTAAAATTTTTATTTTTATATGATATATACCACAACTCGGCATTTGGTTTTCTAAATTGAAAATTTTTAAAAATGGAATCTAATACGATCGTCACATAGGATCGCTGGCTAGCACAACTACTACCTCCGGCAAACTCGCGTCAATGCTCAATGCAAAACAAAGCAGTTTCGAATTGACGTTGCTTCGAAAAGTATAAACTGTCAGTGCAATGCGATTGTGATATAGTTTTGACCTGGCTTTGGATTTCAAATATTGATACTGCATTACTGTTGACCCTTGCTCGTTAATTTGGACTCTGTTCAAGCCCTTTGTTGTGGATTTCGTCGATATGACCGAACGTACGCAGAGAACTGTTCTAAATAGTCAGACACGTGAGTTCGTAATACGCCTTCGTAACTATTTCGATCGTGAAGCTCAAAATGGAGGGCCAATTTTACCTATGACGTCAGTGGTTGAACGCGTAGCTGATGCGCTTAATATTGGACAACGAACTGTTAGACGGATAACTAAAAAAAAATATGGCGAGACTGGCACAGAAGAAAATAAACTTCACACACCAAAAAAGAGAAAACGAGCAAAACCAGTCGTAGGCATCGATAGCTTTGATGCCGATGCTATCCGAAGACATGTTTACGGCTACTATTTACAGAAGGAGTATCCAACAAGAAAAAAGTTGGTGCATTCACTGAAGGAAGCTGGATTATTCTTCGGTGGGGAAAGTTCTTTAACGAAGATTTTGAAGACCATTGGATTTCGATACAAAAAATGTAACAAACGCAAAATATTGATGGAAAGATTTGATATAGCGATGGCAAGGTATACTTTTTTACGGCAAGTGAAAGAAATCAAAAATTGGCAAAATGTTGTGTTCTTGGATGAAACATGGCTTAATGCTAACCATACTGTAGGCCGTTCTTGGAACGATGACACAGCAGCATCTACTTCCAAAGTTCCTGTAGGAAAAGGATCGCGACTTATAATTTGTCACGCCGGAACCATCAACGGGTTTGTCGAAGGTTCTCTCATGGCTTTTGCGTCAAAAACCACTGGAGACTATCATGAAGACATGAATGGAGAAAAGTTTACTGAATGGTTTACCTCAATGTTGTGTAGCCTCCCTGAACCATCTATTATAATTATGGACAACGCCCCATACCACTCGATGCAAATTGACAAGCCACCTGCCCAATCCCAAAAGAAAGCTGATATCGTCGCATGGCTTCGTAAAAATGGCGTAGATGCAAACATGAATATGTTAAAAGCGGAATTAGTACGTCTTTTAAAAGAAAACAAACCAACCAAGATCCGATACGTCATTGACGAAATAGCATTAGAACATGGGCACAGAGTTATACGGTTACCGCCTTACCATTGTGAGTATAATGCGATTGAGTTGGTGTGGGCTCAAATTAAGGGATATGCTGCAAGACACAATACAGAACCCCCATTTACCACAAAAAAAATGCTAAAATTATTAGAAGAAGCTTGTGAACATGTGACTAAAGGAGACTGGGAAAAGGTTGTGAATAGAACTGTTAAATTAATAAGGGAAGATTATGAAAGAGATGTGAAAATAGATAATATTATAGAAAACGAACATATAATTATTAATGTAGGTGATGATAGCAGTGACGACAGTGAAAATAGTAGTATGGACGAATCTGATTAATTATGGCCTTTTGTGGCACCTTTTTTGGTATCTTTTGTATTCATATGTTTCTTGTGTGCATTTAAAGTATGTATATTCATTTTCATTCAAATATTCAGTTCGTTCAAATAAATTAAATAAACATATACATTTTTGTTTTATTAAACCTATTTAATCAGGTACAAAAACAAAACTTAATTGTTTTTTGTTCGAGGATAAATTGACATTCCACATCACTATTGTAATGTGTCAAACCGGCCATCATAGCGTGCCGCTAGCGTAGCCTATGTTGTCGTATTAATTTACAAATTGCGAAAAACCAAATTAAATTTGAATTTCGCGGGCAGTGTCGCGAAGCGCATATGCTATCGCGAAATACTTAGACCTTTGGTAAGGATAAGGTTGTATAAGTCTATGGTAGTATATGACATCGGAAATTTGTCGTTGGTTTGTAGTTTAAATATTTTCGGTTTTGAAACGTTCTTTTTTCTGATGGACATTTGTTGCATAGCAACGAGTTGTTTTTCTCGCATCCGAAGAAAATGGTGAAGTTGTGAGTTGTGCTACGAGGAGAAGATCTGATGAAAGCTAAGTATCTGAGGAGTATCTAGGTATCTGATAGCTAAGTACCTGATTATCTACGTGATTGATTTATGAGGTTCTTGAACCCTCATGGGTGAATTTCTGGATACTAACACATTTACTAGCCTCTGGGAGCGCGCTCTAGGGTTGTGTGTGAATTGGCAAGGGATGTGTAAGTGACGGTTTCAATGATGTTTAAATTGTGAGTAAATCATTATGGCTATTAAGAGCTGAGAACACATCAGACCCGATGAGATGAGATGAGATGACGTAGAGCCCTCGTGGAGGGGTGCTCCGAGGTGGTTTAGCCCTCGGAGGGGGGCTCCGAGGAGGTTCGTGCGAATGGGGCCTTCGGGTAGATAGAGCCCGAAGAAGATTCATGTTTATGAATAAGAGACATTATGCCCTTGGGCATAGGGGGCCCAAGGAAGATTCGTGGGAACGAGAGAGAGAGAGAGAGGAGATATTATGCCCTTGGGTAAGGGGCCCAAGGAAGATTCGTGCGGACTTGAAGTACTCTTAGACATGGGGGGTCTAAGAGTATGGATCAGAAAGATCGGGTCCGATGGTGAGGTGAGATTAGATTCAGATGAGATTAGATTCCGATGGTCAGATGAGACTAGATTCCGAATGGGAAATGAGTTTGATTCCTTACACGTCCACGGCTGTAGATAACTAGAATAATAGACCAGATCTTAGGGCGTCACAAATGGTGATGTCATAGTTAATTTAATCATGCAGGTTACCGGTGCACTCCCGCAGCAGAGAGAGAGAGAGAGAATTAATCGGAGTAGAGCGGTGCGACAGAAGCCTTCTAGTTGATGGGCAAGTATGACTCCATTGGGATAGTTAATCAAATCGGCGACATTCTGTTCCACTAGACATCCTTATTTAATATCCATATACAAGCGGTTCAACCGTGTATAGCGCGTAGTTACCCTTAAATATATACCTAGAGAGAAAGCAGATAGTGGAGTAGAATGGCCTCGCCGACAGGCAGACCCGTATAATCATCCCTAACCAGTAAAGGACATCTTCGACTGTTATCAGCTAATACCTAACGTGTAACTAACTTTCTGCGTGAAAGCTCGCCCTTAAGTAAGGATTTAAGCGCAGGAAGCCGTTAAGAAAAATGTAATTGCTCTTATAGGATTCGGTAGCAAAACAAGGCAAAGAAGGAACTGTCTGTGTGACACAAGAATTTTACTCGGAAACTTAAATAAATTAATCAAAGCTGTAAAAGAGTTAAGCCTAGAGAGATACTAGCTTGTACTCTAAACACCAACAAAAAGTACCCCCCGGAAGACCCGGATGGTACGGAACCCTTTGTATACGGGTACGACTCGCACTTAACTGTTTTTTTTCTACAGGCTACTATTAATATTGCTATGTAAGTAGTTGGAGGTAGGCTACATATTATGTTGTAGGTAGTAAAAAAACTGTCTACGTACTACGTTGCAACCCAGTAGGTAGAAAGGAATACTATCAGTGTTCATTGTTATTTTGTTGCAATGTAGTTTAATTATGTACTTAGATAATAAATAAAAAACCAACTGCGTTAGAATTATTAAAATAGAGTTTAATTTTTATAGAATAATTTTTTATTCAAATAAACTTTTAGCAAAATAGTAAATATTATAGTAGCGGCACGCTATGATGGCCGGTTTGACGTTTGTCCGCTCATGAAGTTCCGTATTAATTGATAACGACTTTGAAGGAAATAATTGTATTACTTTATTGACGATAGTGATGTGCAGAGATTCATAAATTTTATCGAATGTAGTTTTAGGTTTAGGACTCAAAATTTATTTATTAAATTGATTTCTAAAATGTATACAAGTGTAGAAAAATCAGTTTGCACCATTTAAGGGGTGAATGTACTTGTGAATATGAACAATTTTCACTATGTGGACAAACCTCTGAAATCGCAAAAAAATATCAGCAGTTTCATACAAAAGGTAAAATTTTTATTTTTATATGATATATACCACAACTCGGCATTTGGTTTTCTAAATTGAAAATTTTTAAAAATGGAATCTAATACGATCGTCACATAGGATCGCTGGCTAGCACAACTACTACCTCCGGCAAACTCGCGTCAATGCTCAATGCAAAACAAAGCAGTTTCGAATTGACGTTGCTTCGAAAAGTATAAACTGTCAGTGCAATGCGATTGTGATATAGTTTTGACCTGGCTTTGGATTTCAAATATTGATACTGCATTACTGTTGACCCTTGCTCGTTAATTTGGACTCTGTTCAAGCCCTTTGTTGTGGATTTCGTCGATATGACCGAACGTACGCAGAGAACTGTTCTAAATAGTCAGACACGTGAGTTCGTAATACGCCTTCGTAACTATTTCGATCGTGAAGCTCAAAATGGAGGGCCAATTTTACCTATAACGTCAGTGGTTGAACGCATAGCTGATGCGCTTAATATTGGACAACGAACTGTTAGACGGATAACTAAAAAAAAATATGGCGAGACTGGCACAGAAGAAAATAAACTTCACACACCAAAAAAGAGAAAACGAGCAAAACCAGTCGTAGGCATCGATAGCTTTGATGCCGATGCTATCCGAAGACATGTTTACGGTTACTATTTACAGAAGGAGTATCCAACAAGAAAAAAGTTGGTGCATTCACTGAAGGAAGCTGGATTATTCTTCGGTGGGGAAAGTTCTTTAACGAAGATTTTGAAGACCATTGGATTTCGATACAAAAAATGTAACAAACGTAAAATATTGATGGAAAGATTTGATATAGCGATGGCAAGGTATACTTTTTTACGGCAAGTGAAAGAAATCAAAAATTGGCAAAATGTTGTGTTCTTGGATGAAACATGGCTTAATGCTAACCATACTGTAGGCCGTTCTTGGAACGATGACACAGCAGCATCTACTTCCAAAGTTCCTGTAGGAAAAGGATCGCGACTTATAATTTGTCACGCCGGAACCATCAACGGGTTTGTCGAAGGTTCTCTCATGGCTTTTGCGTCAAAAACCACTGGAGACTATCATGAAGACATGAATGGAGAAAAGTTTACTGAATGGTTTACCTCAATGTTGTGTAGCCTCCCTGAACCATCTATTATAATTATGGACAACGCCCCATACCACTCGATGCAAATTGACAAGCCACCTGCCCAATCCCAAAAGAAAGCTGATATCGTCGCATGGCTTCGTAAAAATGGCGTAGATGCAAACATGAATATGTTAAAAGCGGAATTAGTACGTCTTTTAAAAGAAAACAAACCAACCAAGATCCGATACGTCATTGACGAAATAGCATTAGAACATGGGCACAGAGTTATACGGTTACCGCCTTACCATTGTGAGTATAATGCGATTGAGTTGGTGTGGGCTCAAATTAAGGGATATGCTGCAAGACACAATACAGAACCCCCATTTACCACAAAAAAAATGCTAAAATTATTAGAAGAAGCTTGTGAACATGTGACTAAAGGAGACTGGGAAAAGGTTGTGAATAGAACTGTTAAATTAATAAGGGAAGATTATGAAAGAGATGTGAAAATAGATAATATTATAGAAAACGAACATATAATTATTAATGTAGGTGATGATAGCAGTGACGACAGTGAAAATAGTAGTATGGACGAATCTGATTAATTATGGCCTTTTGTGGCACCTTTTTTGGTATCTTTTGTATTCATATGTTTCTTGTGTGCATATAAAGTATGTATATTCATTTTCATTCAAATATTCAGTTCGTTCAAATAAATTAAATAAACATATACATTTTTGTTTTATTAAACCTATTTAATCAGGTACAAAAACAAAACTTAATTGTTTTTTGTTCGAGAATAAATTGACATTCCACATCACTATTGTAATGTGTCAAACCGGCCATCATAGCGTGCCGCTAGTTTAGTAAACTGATTCTATACGTCATTAATACGTATATTGATGTAGTTAGGTACCTACATACACTTTGTGCTTTTTAGATCTATTCTCTGCATGGAACTAGGATTCGCGACTACCATGGTAGGTAGGAAATTGCTACCTTCATGGCGACTACGTAGGGTGCTCAACCATTTTCCTTTATGAATTAGTACATAAAAAATCTAATCTACTGTCTTTGCTTTTCACTATATGACATTGACAGATGACAGAAGTCGGAACCCTTTGTTTTCTGGTCGGTGGTCGGAACTCAGTAGAGGTGTAAAAGTAACGAAAAAAAAACGTACCCGTATGTATTCGTTACTATACATTCAGTACTCGTTACTATCGTATCGTTACTCGTTACTCCTAATACCCCATAAGTCATAACATGCTATGTTATGCTAGAGAAACAAATCGTTAATCGAGTCGTATTGTTCTTTCTATAATTTTATTATAAGACTAGTAGGGCGCGTGGGTGCGCGGCCCGCAAGCGGACCGCGGTTTTTCTATCGTCAAGTGGACTTTCAGGTCTTGATCATTTTCTATCAAAAAACCACTCTTCTATCTTTTATACTCTCCGAGATAGACACCGTTGAAGTTTGTATGGCCGCCATCTTGAATCCGCCATTTTGGATTTTTTTCAGCTCACTGCCAATTGGATGAGATTTCGAGTGACTTTTGTTCGAGCACCCCCACCTATCTACATTACCATGGCCGTGCTCCTCACCCACCTTCCAAACCCTCGATCATCATATGTCATCATTTGTCATAATGAAAATTCTTCAATAAAAAAAAATCTTGAAAAGGAATTGTATCAAAGTCGTGCATGATTCCCGGCTTCTAGTCTCTTCAATATTCGCCATATATTTTTGTATGAAGAAAAAAAAAAATCCGCCATCTTGAATTTTTTTTCTGTTCGTCAAGTAGACCTTAGGGTCTTGATCAGCTTTTGCCAGGAAACCACTCTTCTATCTTTTATACTCTCCGAGATAGACACCGACGAAATTTGTATGGCCGCCATCTTTTTTCCGCCATTTTGAATTTTTTTTCAGCTCACTGCGAATTGGATGAGGTTTCGAGTGACATTTGTTCGAGCACCCCCCACCTATCTTCAATACCCTGGCCGTGCTCCTCATCCGTCTCCGAAATCCTCAATCATCAGCTCTCTCCATAATTTTCCTCCGAATGAATTTTTGTCCTCTATACGAAACCATCGGTGGAAAAAAAATTTTTCATACAAAATTTTACAGGAGAGGTGATCAATCAGTCAGTGAATCAGTGAATCAGCACGAGCAGCTATATATATATTAACTAGCGTTTGCTCGGTGCGCGAGCTGCTAAAGCAGCTCGCGGGAAGTGTTGTTACTACAAGTAGGGCGCGTGGGTGCGCGGCCCGCTAAAGCGGACCGCGATTGTTCGGCTTTATTTATTTCGCTCGGTGCGCGAGCTGCTAAAGCAGCTCGCGGGAAGTGTTATTTCTACAAGTAGGGCGCGTGGGTGCGCGGCCCGCTAAAGCGGACCGCGATTTTTTTACTCATCAAGTAGCCCTTCGGATTCTGGTCATCTTTTGCCAAAAAATTTGTTCGAGCACACCACCCCACCTATCTGCAATAACCTGGCCGTGCTCCTCATTCACAAAAGAAAAAGAAAAAAAAAGAAAAAAAAATAAAAAAAAACAAAAAAAACAAATGTAAAATGAAAAAAAAGAAAAAGAAAAAGAGCCCTATGAACCTATCAAAATCAATGTCTTGCATAGTTCCCAACTTCTAGTCCCTTCAATATTCCCCATATACATTTTGTATGGAAAAAAAAAATCCGCCATCTTGAATTTTTTTCCTACTCACCAGGTAGACCTCCGGGTTGTGATCATCTTTTGTCGAGAAACCGCTCCTCAATCTCTTATAGTCTCCGAGCGAGAGACGGACAAAATTTGCCGCCATTTTTTTTCCGCCATTTTGGATTTTTTTTTCAACTCACTGGCAACTGCTCGAGGTTTCGAATGACATTTGGTCGAGCACCCTCCACCTATCTTCTATACCCTGGCCGTGCCCCTCGCCCGTCTCCGAACTCCTCACTCATCAGCTCTCTCCACCTTTCTCCGAGTCACATTTTTTGAGCTCTATACGACACCATGGGTGAAAAAAATTTTTTTCATACAAAATTTTACAGGAGAGGCGTGGAAATTTGAGACGTCACAGCTCGGCCGCCATCTTGTTTTTTTAATATTTTTCACTTTTTCTGTTAATCGTTTACTAATTTCTACAATAATCCAAAATTTCAAAGAAATCGGTTGGAAAACAAAAGAGTTGCAAGATTCACGTCGGCCGCCATCTTGTTTTTCCGAAATGTCATAATTTTCCCCAACTCGAATCCCCCCCCCAAACACATCTCCCGAACATCATTATATCGATTTCCGTCTCCTTCTAGGAGAACAACCCTGTCAATGAGTGAGTGAGTGAGTGAGTGAGTGTGTCAGTCAGTGGTAATCGAGCTATATATATTATAACTAGTATTTCGCTCGGTGCGCGAGCTGCTAAAGCAGCTCGCGGGAAGTGTTTTACTAAAAGTAAGGCGCGTGGGTGCGCGGCCCGCTAAAGCGGACCGCGATTGTTCGGCTTTATTTATTTCGCTCGGTGCGCGAGCTGCTAAAGCAGCTCGCGGGAAGTGTTATTACTACAAGTAGGGCGCGTGGGTGCGCGGCCCGCTAAAGCGGACCGCGATTTTTTTACTCATCAAGTAGACCTTCGGATTCTGGTCATCTTTTGCCAAAAAATTTGTTCGAGCACACCCCACCTATCTGCAATAACGTGGCCGTGCTCCTCATTCACAAAAGAAAAAGAAAAAAAAATGAAAAAAAACAAAAAAAACAAATGTAAAATGAAAAAAAAGAAAAAGAAAAAGAGCCCTATGAACCTATCAAAATCAATGTCTTGCATAGTTCCCAACTTCTAGTCCCTTCAATATTCCCCATACATTTTGTATGGGGGGAAAAAAAAATCCGCCATCTTGAATTTTTTTCCTACTCACCAGGTAGACCTCCGGGTTTTGATCAACTTTTGTCGAGAAACCGCTCCTCCATCTTTTATAGTCTCCGAGAGAGAGACGGACAAAATTTGCCGCCATTTTTTTTCCGCCATTTTGGAATTTTTTTTCAACTCACTGGCAACTGCTCGAGGTTTCGAATGACATTTGGTCGAGCACCCTCCACCTATCTTCTATACCCTGGCCGTGCCCCTCGCCCGTCTCCGAACTCCTCACTCATCAGCTCTCTCCACCTTTCTCCGAGTCACATTCTTTGAGCTCTATACGACACCATGGGTGAAAAAAATTTTTTTCATACAAAATTTTAGAAGGAGAGGGGTGGAAATTTGAGACGTCACAGCTCGGCCGCCATCTTGTTTTTTTAATTTTTTTCACTTTTTTTGTTAATCGTTTACTAATTTCTACAATAATCCAAAATTTCAAAGAAATCGGTTGGAAAACAAAAGAGTTGCAAGATTCACGTCGGCCGCCATCTTGTTTTTCCGAAATGTCATAATTTTCCCCAACTCGAATCCCCCCCCCGAACACATCTCCCGAACATCATTATATAGATTTCCGTCTCCTTCTAGGAGAACAATCGTGTCAATGAGTCAGTCAGTGAGTCAGTGGTAATCGAGCTATATGACTTGTCATAGGCGCCACAGGTTGGCTACATGAAATAAATGATCTTGATTTTGATTTTAATAAAGAATTTCAATATGGCGGTGACTTTTTTAATTTTGGCATCATCAATATTATTATATCATTTGGTATAATAATATTATAGGATATTTTTAGATATAGCCATACTATTTGTTCGGTCACTACGACGCGACGCGCGCGATCGCTCGGCGGCCGGCGCCCGGCCCGGCCGGTTCAATAACAAAGAATTTCAATATGGCGGCGATTTTTTAAAATTTTGGCTTCCATTGCCTCTTTCTTGACCGCAGGGAAACCTAAATATCGATTTTGAAAAAAATCAGTCAAATAACAAAGAATTTCAAGATGGCGACGACATCAAAGTCTATTTCTAGTTTCTTCAATATTCCCCATACATTTTTTATAGGAAAAAATAAATTCAAAAAAATAATTAATTCCGCCATCTTGTTTTTTCTCCTGATCATCAAGTAGACCTTTGGGTCTTGATCATCTGTGGCCAAGAAACTACTCTTCCATCTTTTATACTCTCCGAGATAGACACCAGGGAAAGTTTCTATGGCCGCCATCTTGAATCCGCCATTTTGGAGTTTTTTTTTCAACTCCCTGCTAATTGGATGTGGTTTCGAGTAATTTTTGTTGGAGCACACCCCACTTAGTTGGTCGCGTGGATAGTTGGCAAAAAAACCACTCTTTCACCTTTTTTAACCCATTTCCAAAAAGGAGGAGGTTCTCAATTCGGCCAGTATATTTTTCTTTTGTTAATTCTCCGAGATCTAAGACACCTATGAACCTATCAAAATCAATGTCTTGCATAGTTCCCAACTTCTAGTCCCTTCAATATTCCCCATACATTTTTTATAGGAAAAAATAAATTCAAAAAAATAATTAATTCCGCTATCTTGTTTTTTTTCCTGATCATCAAGTAGACCTTTGGGTCTTGATCATCTGTGGCCAAGAAACTACTTTTCCATCTTTTATACTCTCCGAGATAGACACCTGGGGGCCGATCGCGCTATTTTTTTACGACCGAAACGTAACTGAACTGCAAACGAACCGCAACTTTTTGAACGTTTCGTATCGCGCTAACAATTTGACAGCTAGGTGACACTCAGTTGAACTTGAGTTGGAACGCAACTGCTGTCAAACGAACGTTTTTGCAACAGTTCAATAGACGCTACTTTTTTATAGTTGAAGTTCGATCGCAACAGTGCAATACAGTGTTTACAAGTGTAGTGTTTATTTGGATTAGATATTTTTATAAGATATTTCTATAAACTTTAGCGCAATACCGAATGCGACAAAGTTGAATTGTACTTGCACCACAATCGCAACTGATCCATAACTGAACTGTAAACGTTTCGTTGACAATGCAAATAGCGCGATCGGCCTCCTGGGAAAGTTTCTATGGCCGCCATCTTGAATCCGCCATTTTGGAGTTTTTTTTTCAACTCCCTGCTAATTGGATGTGGTTTCGAGTAATTTTTGTTGGAGCACACCCCACCTAGTTGGTCGCGTGGATAGTTGGCAAAAAAACCACTCTTTCACCTTTTTTAACCCATTTCCAAATAGGAGGAGGTTCTCAATTCGGCCAGTATATTTTTCTTTTGTTAATTCTCCGAGATCTAAGACACCTATGAACCTATCAAAATCAATGTCTTGCATAGTTCCCAACTTCTAGTCCCTTCAATATTCCCCATACATTTTGTATGGGAGGAAAAAAAATCCGCCATCTTGAATTTTTTTCCTACTCACCAGGTAGACCTCCGGGTTGTGATCATCTTTTGTCGAGAAACCGCTCCTCCATCTTTTATAGTCTCCGAGAGAGAGACGGACAAAATTTGCCGCCATTTTTTTTCCGCCATTTTGGAATTTTTTTTTAACTCACTGGCAACTGCTCGAGGTTTCGAATGACATTTGGTCGAGCACCCTCCACCTATCTTCTATACCCTGGCCGTGCCCCTCGCCCGTCTCCGAACTCCTCACTCATCAGCTCTCTCCACCTTTCTCCGAGTCACATTCTTTGAGCTCTATACGACACCATGGGTGAAAAAAATTTTTTTCATACAAAATTTTACAGGAGAGGGGTGGAAATTTGAGACGTCACAGCTCGGCCGCCATCTTGTTTTTTTAATTTTTTTCACTTTTTCTGTTAATCGTTTACTAATTTCTACAATAATCCAAAATTTCAAAGAAATCGGTTGGAAAACAAAAGAGTTGCGAGATTCACGTCGGCCGCCATCTTGTTTTTCCGAAATGTCATAATTTTCCCCAACTCGAATCCCCCACCCGAACATATCTCCCGAACATCATTATATCGATTTCCGTCTCCATCTAGGAGAACAATTATGTCAATGAGTGAGTCAGTGAGTCAGTGGTAATCGAGCTATATATATTATAACTAGCGTTTGCTCGGTGCGCGAGCTGCTAAAGCAGCTCGCGGGAAGTGTTATTGCTACAAGTAGGGCGCGTGGGTGCGCGGCCCGCTAAAGCGGACCGCGATTGTTCGGCTTTATTTATTTCGCTCGGTGCGCGAGCTGCTAAAGCAGCTCGCGGGATGTGTTATTACTACAAGTAGGGCGCGTGGGTGCGCGGCCCGCTAAAGCGGACCGCGATTTTTTTACTCATCCAGTAGCCCTTCGGATTCTGGTCATCTTTTGCCAAAAAATTTGTTCGAGCACACCCCACCTATCTGCAATAACCTGGCCGTGCTCCTCATTCACAAAAGAAAAAGAAAAAAAAATGAAAAAAAAGAAAAAAAAAAAAAATGAAAAATGAAAAAAAAGAAAAAGAAAAAAAGCCCTATGAACCTATCAAGATCAATGTCTTGCATAGTTCCCAACTTCTAGTCCCTTCAATATTCCCCATACATTTTGTATGGGGGAAAAAAAAATCCGCCATCTTGAATTTTTTTCCTACTCACCAGGTAGACCTCCGGGTTGTGATCATCTTTTGTCGAGAAACCGCTCCTCCATCTTTTATAGTCTCCGAGAGAGAGACGGACAAAATTTGCCGCCATTTTTTTTCCGCCATTTTGGAATTTTTTTTCAACTCACTGGCAACTGCTCGAGGTTTTGAATGACATTTGGTCGAGCACCCTCCACCTATCTTCTATACCCTGGCCGTGCCCCTCGCCCGTCTCCGAACTCCTCACTCATCAGCTCTCTCCACCTTTCTCCGAGTCACATTCTTTGAGCTCTATACGACACCATGGGTGAAAAAAATTTTTTTCATACAAAATTTTACAGGAGAGGGGTGGAAATTTGAGACGTCACAGCTCGGCCGCCATCTTGTTTTTTTAATTTTTTTCACTTTTTCTGTTAATCGTTTACAAATTTCTACAATAATCCAAAATTTCAAAGAAATCGGTTGGAAAACAAAAGAGTTGCAAGATTCACGTCGGCCGCCATCTTGTTTTTCCGAAATGTCATAATTTTTCCCCACTCGAATCCCCCACCCGAACATATCTCCCGTACATCATTTTATCGTTTTTTGTCTCTTTCTAGGAGAACAATTATGTCAATCAGTGAATCAGTCAGTCAGTGGTAATCGAGCTATATATATTATAATAACTAGCATTTGCTCGGTGCGCGAGCTGCTAAAGCAGCTCGCGGGAAGTGTTTTACTAAAAGTAAGGCGCGTGGGTGCGCGGCCCGCTAAAGCGGACCGCGATTGTTCGGCTTTATTTATTTCGCTCGGTGCGCGAGCTGCTAAAGCAGCTCGCGGGAAGTGTTATTACTACAAGTAGGGCGCGTGGGTGCGCGGCCCGCTAAAGCGGACCGCGATTTTTTACTCATCAAGTAGACCTTCGGATTCTGGTCATCTTTTGCCAAAAAATTTGTTCGAGCACACCCCACCTATCTGCAATAACCTGGCCGTGCTCCTCATTCACAAAAGAAAAAGAAAAAAAAAATGAAAAAAAACCAAAAAAAACAAATGTAAAATGAAAAAAAAAGAAAAAGAAAAAAAGCCCTATGAACCTATCAAAATCAATGTCTTGCATAGTTCCCAACTTCTAGTCCCTTCAATATTCCCCATACATTTAGTATGGAAAAAAAAAATCCGCCATCTTGAATTTTTTTCCTACTCACCAGGTAGACCTCCGGGTTTTGATCATCTTTTGTCGAGAAACCGCTCCTCCATCTTTTATAGTCTCCGAGAGAGAGACGGACAAAATTTGCCGCCATTTTTTTCCGCCATTTTGGAATTTTTTTTCAACTCACTGGCAACTGCTCGAGGTTTCGAATGACATTTGGTCGAGCACCCTCCACCTATCTTCTATACCCTGGCCGTGCCCCTCGCCCGTCTCCGAACTCCTCACTCATCAGCTCTCTCCACCTTTCTCCGAGTCACATTCTTTGAGCTCTATACGACACCATGGGTGAAAAAAATTTTTTTCATACAAAATTTTACAGGAGAGGGGTCGGAAATTTGAGACGACACAGCTCGGCCGCCATCTTGTTTTTTTAATTTTTTTCACTTTTTCTGTTAATCGTTTACTAATTTCTACAATAACCCAAAATTTCAAAGAAATCGGTTGGAAAACAAAAGAGTTGCAAGAATCACGTCGGCCGCCATCTTGTTTTTCCGAAATGTCATAATTTTTCCCCACTCGAATCCCCCACTCGGACATATCTCCCATACATCATTGTATCGTTTTCTGTCTCTTTCTAGGAGAACAATCGTGTCAATCAGTGAGTGTGTCAGTCAGTCAGTCAGTGGTAATCGAGCTATATATATTATTACTAGCGTTTGCTCGGTGCGCGAGCTGCTAAAGCAGCTCGCGGGAAGTGTTATTACTAAAAGTAGGGCGCGTGGGTGCGCGGCCCGCTAAAGCGGACCGCGATTTTTTTACTCATCAAGTAGACCTTCGGATTCTGGTCAACTTTTGCTAAAAAATTTGTTCGAGCACACCCCACCTATCTGCGATAACCTGGCCGTGCTCCTAATTCACAAAAGAAAAAGAAAAAAAGAAAGGAAAAAAAGAAGAAAGAAAAAAGAAAAAGAAAAATGAAAAAAAAAGAAAAATAATAAAAAAAAAGGAAAAAAGAAAGAAAAAAGAAAAAGAAAAAAAGCAAATAAATGAAAAATGAAAAAAAGAAAAAAAAAGAAAAATAGAGAAAAAAAAAGAAAATGAAAAATGAAAAAAAAAGGAAAAAATAAAAGAAAAAAAAAGAAAATGAAAAATGAAAAAAAAAGGAAAAGAAAAAGAAAAAAGGAAAAACGAAAAAGAAAAGAAAAAAGAAAAAGAAAAAAAGAAAAGAGAAAAAAAAAAGAAAAAAAAAGAAAAAAGAAACAAAAAGAAGAAAAAAAAAGAAAAATCAATATTCGCCATATATTTCGCTTGGAAAAAAAATCCGCCATCTTGTTTTTTTTCCTGATCATCTAGTAGAACTTTGGGTCTTGATCATCAGCTGTTGTCAAGAAACTACTCTTCCATCTTTTATACTCTCCGAGATAGACACCAGAGAAAGTTTCTATGGCCGCCATCTTGAATCCGCCATTTTGGAGTGTTTTTTCAACTCCCTGCTAATAGGATGTGGTTTCGAGTAATTTTTGTTGGAGCACACCCCACCTAGTTGGTCGCGTGGATAGTTGGCAAAAAAACCACTCTTTCACCTTTTTTAACCCATTTCCAAAAAGTAGGAGGTTCTCAATTCGGCCAGCATATTTTTCTTTTTTAATTCTCCGAGATCTAAGACACCTATGAACCTATCAAAATCAATGTCTTGCATAGTTCCCAACTTCTAGTCCCTTCATATTGCCCATACATTTTGTATGGAAAAAAAATAATCCACCATCTTGAATTTTTTTCCTACTCACCAGGTAGACCTTCGGGTTTTGATCATCTTTTGTCGAGAAACCGCTCCTCCATCTTTTATAGTCTCCGAGAGAGACACGGACAAAATTTGCCGCCATTTTTTTTCCGCCATTTTGGAATTTTTTTTCAACTCACTGGCAACTGCTCGAGGTTTCGAATGACATTTGGTCGAGCACCCTCCACCTATCTTCTATACCCTGGCCGTGCCCCTCGCCCGTCTCCGAACTCCTCACTCATCAGCTCTCTCCACCTTTCTCCGAGTCACATTCTTTGAGCTCTATACGACACCATGGGTGAAAAAAATTTTTTTCATACAAAATTTTACAGGAGAGGGGTGGAAATTTGAGACGTCACAGCTCGGCCGCCATCTTGTTTTTTTAATTTTTTTCACTTTTTCTGTTAATCGTTTACTAATTTCTACAATAATCCAAAATTTCAAAGAAATCGGTTGGAAAACAAAAGAGTTGCAAGATTCACGTCGGCCGCCATCTTGTTTTTCCGAAATGTCATAATTTTTCCCCACTCGAATCCCCCACCCGAACATATCTCCCGTACATTATTCTATCGTTTTTTGTCTCTTTCTAGGAGAACAATTATGTCAATGAGTCAGTGAATCAGTCAGTCAGTGGTAATCGAGCTATATATATTATAACTAGTATTTCGCTCGGTGCGCGAGCTGCTAAAGCAGCTCGCGGGAAGTGTTATTGCTACAAGTAGGGCGCGTGGGTGCGCGGCCCGCTAAAGCGGACCGCGATTGTTCGGCTTTATTTATTTCGCTCGGTGCGCGAGCTGCTAAAGCAGCTCGCGGGAAGTGTTATTACTACAAGTAGGGCGCGTGGGTGCGCGGCCCGCTAAAGCGGACCGCGATTTTTTTACTCTTCAAGTAGACCTTCGGATTCTGGTCATCTTTTGCCAAAAAATTTGTTCGAGCACACCCCACCTATCTGCAATAACCTGGCCGTGCTCCTCATTCACAAATGAAAAAGAAAAAAAAAGAAAAAAAAAAAAAAAGAAAAAAAACAAATGTAAAATGAAAAAAAGAAAAAGAAAAAAAGCCCTATGAACCTATCAAAATCAATGTCTTGCATAGTTCCCAACTTCTAGTCCCTTCAATATTCCCCATACATTTTGTATGGGGGGAAAAAAAAATCCGCCATCTTGAATTTTTTTCCTACTCACCAGGTAGACCTCCGGGTTGTGATCATCTTTTGTCGAGAAACCGCTCCTCCATCTTTTATAGTCTCCGAGAGAGAGACGGACAAAATTTGCCGCCATTTTTTTCCGCCATTTTGGAATTTTTTTTCAACTCACTGGCAACTGCTCGAGGTTTCGAATGACATTTGGTCGAGCACCCTCCACCTATCTTCTATACCCTGGCCGTGCCCCTCGCCCGTCTCCGAACTCCTCACTCATCAGCTCTCTCCACCTTTCTCCGAGTCACATTCTTTGAGCTCTATACGACACCATGGGTGAAAAAAATTTTTTTCATACAAAATTTTACAGGAGAGGGGTGGAAATTTGAGACGTCACAGCTCGGCCGCCATCTTGTTTTTTTAATTTTTTTCACTTTTTCTGTTAATCGTTTACAAATTTCTACAATAATCCAAAATTTCAAAGAAATCGGTTGGAAAACAAAAGAGTTGCAAGATTCACGTCGGCCGCCATCTTGTTTTTCCGAAATGTCATAATTTTTCCCCACTCGAATCCCCCACCCGAACATATCTCCCGTACATCATTTTATCGTTTTTTGTCTCTTTCTAGGAGAACAATTATGTCAATCAGTGAATCAGTCAGTCAGTGGTAATCGAGCTATATATATTATAATAACTAGCATTTGCTCGGTGCGCGAGCTGCTAAAGCAGCTCGCGGGAAGTGTTTTACTAAAAGTAAGGCGCGTGGGTGCGCGGCCCGCTAAAGCGGACCGCGATTGTTCGGCTTTATTTATTTCGCTCGGTGCGCGAGCTGCTAAAGCAGCTCGCGGGAAGTGTTATTACTACAAGTAGGGCGCGTGGGTGCGCGGCCCGCTAAAGCGGACCGCGATTTTTTACTCATCAAGTAGACCTTCGGATTCTGGTCATCTTTTGCCAAAAAATTTGTTCGAGCACACCCCACCTATCTGCAATAACCTGGCCGTGCTCCTCATTCACAAAAGAAAAAGAAAAAAAAAATGAAAAAAAACCAAAAAAAACAAATGTAAAATGAAAAAAAAAGAAAAAGAAAAAAAGCCCTATGAACCTATCAAAATCAATGTCTTGCATAGTTCCCAACTTCTAGTCCCTTCAATATTCCCCATACATTTAGTATGGAAAAAAAAAATCCGCCATCTTGAATTTTTTTCCTACTCACCAGGTAGACCTCCGGGTTTTGATCATCTTTTGTCGAGAAACCGCTCCTCCATCTTTTATAGTCTCCGAGAGAGAGACGGACAAAATTTGCCGCCATTTTTTTCCGCCATTTTGGAATTTTTTTTCAACTCACTGGCAACTGCTCGAGGTTTCGAATGACATTTGGTCGAGCACCCTCCACCTATCTTCTATACCCTGGCCGTGCCCCTCGCCCGTCTCCGAACTCCTCACTCATCAGCTCTCTCCACCTTTCTCCGAGTCACATTCTTTGAGCTCTATACGACACCATGGGTGAAAAAAATTTTTTTCATACAAAATTTTACAGGAGAGGGGTCGGAAATTTGAGACGACACAGCTCGGCCGCCATCTTGTTTTTTTAATTTTTTTCACTTTTTCTGTTAATCGTTTACTAATTTCTACAATAACCCAAAATTTCAAAGAAATCGGTTGGAAAACAAAAGAGTTGCAAGAATCACGTCGGCCGCCATCTTGTTTTTCCGAAATGTCATAATTTTTCCCCACTCGAATCCCCCACTCGGACATATCTCCCATACATCATTGTATCGTTTTCTGTCTCTTTCTAGGAGAACAATCGTGTCAATCAGTGAGTGTGTCAGTCAGTCAGTCAGTGGTAATCGAGCTATATATATTATTACTAGCGTTTGCTCGGTGCGCGAGCTGCTAAAGCAGCTCGCGGGAAGTGTTATTACTAAAAGTAGGGCGCGTGGGTGCGCGGCCCGCTAAAGCGGACCGCGATTTTTTTACTCATCAAGTAGACCTTCGGATTCTGGTCAACTTTTGCTAAAAAATTTGTTCGAGCACACCCCACCTATCTGCGATAACCTGGCCGTGCTCCTAATTCACAAAAGAAAAAGAAAAAAAAAAGGAAAAAAAGAAGAAAGAAAAAAGAAAAAGAAAAATGAAAAAAAAAGAAAAATAATAAAAAAAAAGGAAAAAAGAAAGAAAAAAGAAAAAGAAAAAAAGCAAATAAATGAAAAATGAAAAAAAGAAAAAAAAAGAAAAATAGAGAAAAAAAAAGAAAATGAAAAATGAAAAAAAAAGGAAAAAATAAAAGAAAAAAAAAGAAAATGAAAAATGAAAAAAAAAGGAAAAGAAAAAGAAAAAAGGAAAAACGAAAAAGAAAAGAAAAAAGAAAAAGAAAAAAAGAAAAGAGAAAAAAAAAAGAAAAAAAAAGAAAAAAGAAACAAAAAGAAGAAAAAAAAAGAAAAATCAATATTCGCCATATATTTCGCTTGGAAAAAAAATCCGCCATCTTGTTTTTTTTCCTGATCATCTAGTAGAACTTTGGGTCTTGATCATCAGCTGTTGTCAAGAAACTACTCTTCCATCTTTTATACTCTCCGAGATAGACACCAGAGAAAGTTTCTATGGCCGCCATCTTGAATCCGCCATTTTGGAGTGTTTTTTCAACTCCCTGCTAATAGGATGTGGTTTCGAGTAATTTTTGTTGGAGCACACCCCACCTAGTTGGTCGCGTGGATAGTTGGCAAAAAAACCACTCTTTCACCTTTTTTAACCCATTTCCAAAAAGTAGGAGGTTCTCAATTCGGCCAGCATATTTTTCTTTTTTAATTCTCCGAGATCTAAGACACCTATGAACCTATCAAAATCAATGTCTTGCATAGTTCCCAACTTCTAGTCCCTTCATATTGCCCATACATTTTGTATGGAAAAAAAATAATCCACCATCTTGAATTTTTTTCCTACTCACCAGGTAGACCTTCGGGTTTTGATCATCTTTTGTCGAGAAACCGCTCCTCCATCTTTTATAGTCTCCGAGAGAGACACGGACAAAATTTGCCGCCATTTTTTTTCCGCCATTTTGGAATTTTTTTTCAACTCACTGGCAACTGCTCGAGGTTTCGAATGACATTTGGTCGAGCACCCTCCACCTATCTTCTATACCCTGGCCGTGCCCCTCGCCCGTCTCCGAACTCCTCACTCATCAGCTCTCTCCACCTTTCTCCGAGTCACATTCTTTGAGCTCTATACGACACCATGGGTGAAAAAAATTTTTTTCATACAAAATTTTACAGGAGAGGGGTGGAAATTTGAGACGTCACAGCTCGGCCGCCATCTTGTTTTTTTAATTTTTTTCACTTTTTCTGTTAATCGTTTACTAATTTCTACAATAATCCAAAATTTCAAAGAAATCGGTTGGAAAACAAAAGAGTTGCAAGATTCACGTCGGCCGCCATCTTGTTTTTCCGAAATGTCATAATTTTTCCCCACTCGAATCCCCCACCCGAACATATCTCCCGTACATTATTCTATCGTTTTTTGTCTCTTTCTAGGAGAACAATTATGTCAATGAGTCAGTGAATCAGTCAGTCAGTGGTAATCGAGCTATATATATTATAACTAGTATTTCGCTCGGTGCGCGAGCTGCTAAAGCAGCTCGCGGGAAGTGTTATTGCTACAAGTAGGGCGCGTGGGTGCGCGGCCCGCTAAAGCGGACCGCGATTGTTCGGCTTTATTTATTTCGCTCGGTGCGCGAGCTGCTAAAGCAGCTCGCGGGAAGTGTTATTACTACAAGTAGGGCGCGTGGGTGCGCGGCCCGCTAAAGCGGACCGCGATTTTTTTACTCTTCAAGTAGACCTTCGGATTCTGGTCATCTTTTGCCAAAAAATTTGTTCGAGCACACCCCACCTATCTGCAATAACCTGGCCGTGCTCCTCATTCACAAATGAAAAAGAAAAAAAAAGAAAAAAAAAAAAAAAGAAAAAAAACAAATGTAAAATGAAAAAAAGAAAAAGAAAAAAAGCCCTATGAACCTATCAAAATCAATGTCTTGCATAGTTCCCAACTTCTAGTCCCTTCAATATTCCCCATACATTTTGTATGGGGGGAAAAAAAAATCCGCCATCTTGAATTTTTTTCCTACTCACCAGGTAGACCTCCGGGTTGTGATCATCTTTTGTCGAGAAACCGCTCCTCCATCTTTTATAGTCTCCGAGAGAGAGACGGACAAAATTTGCCGCCATTTTTTTTCCGCCATTTTGGAATTTTTTTTCAACTCACTGGCAACTGCTCGAGGTTTCGAATGACATTTGGTCGAGCACCCTCCACCTATCTTCTATACCCTGGCCGTGCCCCTCGCCCGTCTCCGAACTCCTCACTCATCAGCTCTCTCCACCTTTCTCCGAGTCACATTCTTTGAGCTCTATACGACACCATGGGTGAAAAAAATTTTTTTCATACAAAATTTTACAGGAGAGGGGTCGGAAATTTGAGACGTCACAGCTCGGCCGCCATCTTGTTTTTTTAATTTTTTTCACTTTTTCTGTTAATCGTTTACTAATTTCTACAATAATCCAAAATTTCAAAGAAATCGGTCGGAAAACAAAAGAGTTGCAAGATTCACGTCGGCCGCCATCTTGTTTTTCCGAAATGTCATAATTTTCCCCAACTCGAATCCCCCCCCCAAACACATCTCCCGAACATCATTATATCGATTTCCGTCTCCTTCTAGGAGAACAACCCTGTCAATGAGTCAGTGAATCAGTCAGTCAGTGGTAATCGAGCTATATATATTATAATATGACTTATGTACTAGGTGCGGCATCGCAGCATTCATAATTTCAATTTGTAGAAATAATACATATTCATTACATGCCAAACTTTCTGTTCCACACACGAACACAATACCTCTAATGAATATTTAAATATTAAAAAAACCTGGATAACGAATCTCATAAATCATCAAACAACGTTATTTTCTTTGTACGTCCTTAAGTTTACATTACCTTTTTAATTCGCGGAAAATACGCACGCATGCGCAAAACGATCAGTAAGAAAAATTTCAATACACGCATCAACGCAGCGTAACATTGCGTCATTGAAACAGCGTATGTAACCATGATACGAAACATGCGAGTAACGAAAAGTATTCGTGAGTAACGTTTCGTTACTCGGTACTAGATGGCGTACCCGTTACTCAGTAACGAATACATACGGTTTGCTACAGCTCTAGAACTCAGAAAGAAAAAAATTCAAAAGTTTTACCTCTTGCTGATTTGTTTATTTATTGTTCTATTACTAAAAAATGTGAATTTTTATTTAAATCCTGTCTCATACCGTTTACTTTCATAATTCATAATAGGTACCAAGTGTTTCAATAAAATGATTGACCATAATCGAATACTCATAGCTACAATCAGCGCTATTTGTTACTTATTGTTTTTACGTGAAATCGAAGGGAGAAATTGCAATTTTAATGTACAAATTGAACAAAGATTGCTTAATGAAGGCTTTCACAGGTATTTTTATCTTTTTTGAGTAAATATAGAAAACGAATGTGAGCAAAGTTTGTAAAATGTTAAAATATAAATTGCAAAACTTTAGTGTTATGTTTTAACATTTTTGAGCACTATTATACCAACATCCTAACACCAACTTCACACATCCTATTAGTACTGAGGTGTGAATTTATTGTGGGTGTGTATATTAACCCTTAGAACTTGTTTTCTAAGAAAAACTGACATGCCAAACCCAATGTTAGCATGAAAGTTGGAACCAAAGGAATTTTATTGGTCCACATTTCTAATTGAGATGGAGATAGCAATTATTGATAGAAGACAGGGATATGTGTGTATGTCAAACAAACATCAATGTTAAATGTTACACACTGACTTTATTTATTGAGGTTGAAGACAAGGGTCTGCCCGCGAAATTCAAATTTAATTTGGTTTTTCGCAATTTGTAAACTAATACGACAAAGTAGGCTTATGGCATTCTAATTGCGACAATGGCAGTATCATCTTCACAGGTTTATATAAAAATCTTTACTTGAAAGTGACCAGTTTAAGAAATTAATCAAAATATCGACTAATTTGTGAGTAACTCACGTCCAACTCAGTATTTTGATTAATTTCTTAAACTGGTCACTTTCAAGTAAAGTAAAGATTTTTATGTAAACCTGTGAAGATGATAATTCCACTGGCACAATTTGAAGGCCATAAGCCTACTTTGTTGTTTGTATTAGTTTACAAATTGCGAAAAACCAAATTAAAGAATTTCGCGGGCAGACCCTTGTCTTCAACCTTAAGAGGACTATTACATTTTGCATCCCTCTCTCCATTCACAAAGATTTATGCATTGCATCTTCTCTCCTGACAAACTACTACTCATGTATTTAGCATATAAGTTTAAATATAATACCTTCCGTAGAATAATTGCAGGTTTTGCAATTTTACGGGAGAGCCATTTTAAGATTTTTTTCCTTCTTGATTTTTCTGTTGATAATTGATATCGTTCTTAAATAATTTTCCTTTATTTGAAATTAATTTAAATCTTCATCATTCAAGGCATGTTATTTTCAAGAATTATGAACCTTTACAATTAATTCCTTTTTCAACACAGGTGTGCAATTGTACCCTTGTTCTACCAAAGGTGCAATATGTAAATAGATTCCGTATCTTACTTCATTCCAGAAACTTGAGCATCAACATAGACTTTGCAAGAGACAATGAAGAGGAAAGATGGTTGTATGAAGACTGCATGGTGGGCATAGAACAGACACTGCCAGCCGGAGTTTACTCCACTCTTGATGATATCAGTGATAATAGTTGCAAGAGTTTGGTGAGCTAGTAAATAACTAACTGGTACTATCCATAATATCATCAGTACAATTGGGTTTTTGACTGATTTTTTATTTTCCTACCATACGGCACCATTACATAATGGTAGCCTTATTTTTTACTGCAATCTAGCCTAAGCGCTAATTAGCAATATTATTGTAACTTTAACTTCTACTTATAATTAAATTCTATATCTAATTTACAGTCCAATAACTGTCCTTAGTTTATTCTAATATATAAGTTCACTATGTTTTTGTGACCTAGTCAACTTACTAGTACTACTTTATTTATTTAAAAGAACATTTTTAAACATTATAGCACAATGCCATTTTTCTTTTTAAATATCTCAACTAGTATCGGAAATATAGAGCTTTAAAGTTACCTATTAGACAAAGAGAGCCCTATTGAGGTGTGACGTCACAACTCAAAAGCTCCTAAACTCTTCATAGAAAATTTCGTTTTAGAAAGAGAAAGATACAGTTGTAGTGAAACAGCTTTTAACTTACCTATTTGTGTTTTGACCCATATATTTTCTGTTTTTACAAATGTTATTCTTACATGTTAAATTTTCGATAGTATAATGAATATCAACATTTTGACAACAGTCAAATACCCAATTCATTAATAGAAAATTTCAAAATATACTGTTTCGAATAAAACCAAAATTTGACTTATATATTTTCTGAAACACTAATAGATAGTCTATTAGTATTTCAGAAAATATATTCAATTTCCTATTTGCAAAATTAATTCAAAACACCTGATTTTGAAAATGTTTTACTAATGAATTAGACTGAAGATAACAATGTTTTAAATGTGAAAGTAACTGTCTGTCTTTTAGTTACTTTTTCATGTCTTACTGCTAAACCAAATATGATTGAAAAATATAATAAAATTATAACACTGGAGTTTGACTGTGAGAAGACTGAGTATTGGTATGTGGTAGATTTCAAAACTACTTGAATGAAACTTTTTTTTTTCTTTGGGGGAGGAAAAAATCCCTTCGGACTTCTTGTGTCCGACTTGCACGGACTAAAACAACCTCCCCATGTCTTCCAGATTGGCACGGAACCGCATAGCATTTCTTCATGCCAACTGATCATTGTTTCATTCTTCTCTCTTCCTCTTTTCTTCCTTTTCTTTCCTTTCTCTCCTCATCATAATGGAGCGCAGCATTTTCCCATAGTTTTCCCACTGCCCTTCGCTTGACAGCATGCGCACTATTAGATTTTGGGCCTCTACATTGCTATCCACTCCCTGTGCCGCTGATCTCAGGTCTGCACAGGCAGAACACTCGAAGATTGTGAACACTTGAATGAAACTAATAAATGTAAACAGCACTGAGGGCATAATTAAGTAAACTTTGACTCTGTGTTAAAGAGGACTTTGAGAGAGATGTGTAGTATGCTACTGTTAAGTACCTTTTAATATTTGCTTAACCTATGAACTTTCCCAGAAGATAAACTAAACAGCTATTACTGTATTTTTTTCCCAAATTATTAATCATTTTCAAACCATGTTGAAATGTATTCCTACGTAGCAAATCCTACTATATAAAATTATAAACGTGAAAGTTTGTGAGGATGGATGGATAGATGGACAGATAGATGGATGTTATTACTCCTTCACTCCACAATGAGTGAACCTATTTGGATGAAATTTTGTGAGTGTGAGTTAGCTCATACCCAGGATTAACATGTAGACTACATTTTATCCGGGTAAATTAAAGAGTTCCCACGGCAATTAAATAAGTTAATCTACGCGGACGGAGTCGCGGGCATCATCTAGTGCTCAAAAGGTTGTCAATATTTTTCATGATTTTGCATTTTGCAATTTTATCATGCATTTTTACAAGCTTTTATTTAACTTGCAATGCTTGTTTGGGTCAAATCTTGCAAGATGAATTAGACCCACTTCCCGTTTTCTGATTGAGCTGAAATTTTGCATGTACAATACAATATTATTGTGACATGGAGCTGATCTGATGATGGAGACGGAAGATGGCTATCGGAACTCTGAAATAAAACGACGTAACCCCAACGAGTTTGGGCTCGTTTGATTCGTCATAACAAGTACTCTGATCCTAGATGATATCCACAGTCTAATGATGTAGCTACTAAAAGCTTGCATTTAAAAATAAAATTTTTAATTTACACTTGTTATCTTTCCAGATACACGCAATATTCAAATCACCAGTCAACATTGAGCTCCCTGCCAAGAAGTCTGAACCGATCATCCTGCACCTGCTGAGCAAAGTAAGGGATTATAGCACCCATGTTTATATACCGGTGCATGCGAGGTACCATCATGCGGTCACTGGTGGAGGGTTAGTATACTAGAAACAGCTTTTACCAGCTTTTAGGCTTCACAGAAATAACGCCACCTTCAGCATGGACCGGCGGCCGCTTTCGGACGGCTTTACAAGCGCGCCAACTATCCGAGCGAACGAATATACTATCCAGATGACGTCATCGTATTATGGCGTGCGGGCTGCGGCGTTTACGCGCGGAAATTTAAAATGCAAAATTTAAATGCATTTTTTTTGGACTGACCGATTGAATTAAATTTTATAGTAGTTTATTATCGATCAAATTTAGACACATAAAAAAAAGTAAAATACCCTATTGTAAAAACAAATGGCATAACCAGCCAAAATGAACAAAAAGTATTTATCTGCCCTTTTCCAACATGCTACGCGCGCTAAAGACGAAGAGTACAATATTTATTTCCGAACCAGTGGTAGACTCATCGACGATTCAAAAGCACTTGTAAAAAAGTTTATTTGAATAAAAAACATTTCTATTCTATTCTATTCTATTACTATTATGCGGTCCGTAATTTTCACTAGAAGCAGCGTACGATAAAAAAATTGGTGTCTGTAAAGTCGGTTTACGGACGATAGTTGTATGTCATAATGTCCATAAAGAAACATTGATGAATAAATGGCCGATCGTGCCTCTCTATCGCTTGTTCCGCGTTCTCGCTTGCACGCGCAACCTCAGGCGGAACGTGACACTTTTTTGTGCGTGTAGCCGGTGTTCATAGATATATAAGAGGTTATCACGTCAAAAATTGTGCGACGGGCGACCATCAGTTGAAGCTACATAAGCTGATAGCTTGTTGCAAGCAAAATTAGACTGTCTTAGTAATGATCTAAGATTTTAGATACACATGTATAGGTTTTCTGGGGACACTTTTCTTTTTTGCGTGAATTTTGTTGCCTTACACCCGAAGTCCAAGTATTATTAAATCAATACTTGTATCTGATGAAATCGACACTCTTTTTATTTTCAAAAAACTACTTAAACATTTTAAAAATTCTTTCACCCATAGTCATAAATAATGTTGTTCAGGGAGAATCCTCACAAGTATAGACTTCGCCTTTTCCAGAACAGTCCGGAATGCGATACCAATCCCGAAGCTGTACCTGCTGTGTCCTAACAACAAGCTGGGCCAATGCGATGACTTGTACTCTGATCTCAGCAGCGATAACAACTTCTGTGCTGCCAACGTGGCCAAGGAAGTGTGCCCGTGGAAAGAGATACCTACCATAATGGTATGTTTCTCTTCTTCTTCTTCTTTATCAACCTATTGACGTCCACTGCTGGACAAAGGTCTCCTGCATGGACTTCCACAGGCTTCGGGCTTGCGCCGCTTGGATCCAGCGGCTCTCTGCGACTCGTTTGATGTCGTCCGTCCACCTAGTGGGGGGTCTGCCAACACTGCGTTTCCAGGTGCGGGGTCGCCACTCCAGTACCTTGGGACCCCAACGACCGTCAGCTCTTCGAACTATGTGCCCCGCCCATTTCCACTTCAGTTTCGCGACTCGCTGAGCTATGTCGGTGACTTTGGTTCTCCTACATATCTCCTCATTTCTGATTTGATCTCGCAGGGATATTCCGAGCATAGCTCTCTCCATAGCCCGCTGAGTGACCCTGAGCTTTATGAGGCCCACAGTTAGCGACCATGTCTCGGATCCGTAAGTCATGACTGGCAACACGCACTGTTCGAAGACTTTAGTCTTCAGGCACTGAGGAATTTTGGACGAGAAGACATCTCGGAGCTTCCCGAACGCTGAACAGCAGAGTTGGATTCGGCGGTTGATATCTTTCTCGAAATTGGACCTACCTAGTTGGACTGTATGTCCCAGGTATATATAGTCTTTCTATATATACTACAAGGGTTGTAAGGGACACCCTAACGAAAACTGAAACTAGGGATTCAGTACATGATTCTGAATTGGGTCAAAATGTTGATATTCATTCATTATAATCGGAAATGAAACATGAAAGAATATCATATTCTGTAAAAACAGAAAATAAATCAGTCAAAAAAACAAATAAGTTATAAGCTGTTTTACTGCGACTGTAATCTGTATCTTTCTAAAACGAAATTTTCTATGAAGAGTGTATGGAGCTGCTGACTTTTGACAATTCAGTAATAAACTTCATTTTAAATATTAAAAAAAATTGCAGTCTAAACACCAGCGCTGAAATTTTTCATCTGTCTTTTTGTGATTTTGACAATTTTTTTTTAAATTTTGTAATTTAACTAGCTTCTGTTCGCGGCTTCGCTCATGTTAAGTTTGATTTTTCAACCCCCTATTTACCCCCTTAGGGGTTGAATTTTCAAAAATCCTTGATAATAGCTACGTCATTGTAATAGCTAGTTATTTCATTGATCGTTATCGTATTCGATGACATTTGCGTCAAAGTAAAATAAACCCTTATTCATTGAATTAGAACTTTATTTCGTGTATATACTACGTTTACGTATGTACGATATGCTCCATATTAAAATCGGTTGTCCTGAATTTGTGACTTTAAATCAATACTTTGAAGGATTATTTTACTTTGACGCTAATGTCATCGAATACGAATACGATCAATGGAATAACTTTTAGACAATCGGGGGGCTGATACATTGTCCAATAGCAATTAGATGATAAGAAGATGGATTTTGTTTTAAGAATATAATGGTGTGTTTCCCAGGTCACCACACCCATAACCTGGGACGTCCCGGTGGGCAACACTGACCACTACCCCATAGTGGCGTGCGGCACTGTCATCGTCGTCATAGCGGGCTCCCTCTACCTGCTGAGCACTGTGCACCAATACCAGACGCGACACAGAAACAATAAAAAGATACTATGACAATACGTCTCACTCTTTCTTATTTAGAATCTCGCATGCCAGAGAAGGACAAATACTTTTCAGTTATCAGAAGTGTAACTTTTGTGTCAAAGCTAGTCCCTGAACTAATTGGTTATGTGACACCTGCTGAACACTGCACCAATACCAGTCGCGACACAGAAACAATAAAAAGATACTATGACAATACGTCTCACTCTTTCTTATTTAGAATCTCGCATGCCAGAGAAGGACAAATACTTTTCAGTTATCAGAAGTGTAACTTTTGTGGCAAAACTAGTCCCTGAACTATTCAACAGGTTATGTAACACCATAGCGGAGTCCCCATACCTACCTGCTGACCACTTTGCACCAAAACCAGACGCGACACAGAAACAATAAAAAGATACTATGACATGCGTCTCACTCTTACTTATTTAGAATATCGCATGCCAGAGAAGGACAAAACCTTTTCAGTTATCAGAAGTGTAACTTTTGTGTCAAAACTAGTCCCTGAACTAATTGGATATGTAACACCATAGCGGGCTCCCTCTACCTGCTGAACACTGCACCAATACTAAACGCGACACAGAAACAATAAAAAGATACTATGACAATATGTCTCACTCTTTCTTATTTAGAATCTCGCATGCCAGAGAAGGACAAATATTTTTCAGTTATCAGAAGTGTAACTTTTGTGGCAAAACTAGTCCCTGAACTATTTAACAGGTTATGTAACACCATAGCGGGCTCCCTCTACCTGCTGAACACTGCACCAATACTAAACGCGACACAGAAACAATAAAAAGATACTATGACAATACGTCTCACCCTTACTTATTTAGAATCTCACATGCCAGAGAAGGACAAAACCTTTTCAGCTATCAGAAGTGTAACTTTTGTGTCAAAGCTAGTCCCTAGACCGGTTAACTAACGCCAGTTGTGACACAGAAACGATAAAAAAGCACTGACAATATGTCTTACTCGTACTTCGGTATTTAGAACCTCGCATGCCTGAGCAGGACAAAACCATTTCAGTTATGTAGGTAACTCCAGATGCGATAGTAAAAAAGGCACTAGGTATATCTCACTCTTATTATTTAGAATCTCGCATGCGAGATCAGGACTAAACCTTTTCAGTTATCAGAAGTGTAACTTTTTGCACGAAAACTAGTCACTAGGTTAAGTACTGAATTAAGCAGCCAAAGTTAATCATTATAGATAGATCAGTCGCCAAATCACTGAACACCTCTATTTAGAAAGAAATTGTAGATTTTAATAAATATCTATTGCATATCTGCTAACCACAGATCTGGCACATAACGTGCGGTCATATTACAACAATAAATAAACAACATCGTAGGTTTTTGATAATTTGCCATAACTTCAGAAGTCGTGAGCGTAACGTAAGGATGCTAACATCCTTACGTGGTAGAAATCCAACCTAGTCGCAAGAAACGCTTTAGTAAAACGTTTCTGAAAGGAACCGCCAAGGTGTGGAACACCCTTCCAGCATCCGTGTTTCCTGCCACCTACAATTTGAGTACCTTCAAGGCAAGAGTGAATAGGCATCTTCTGGGCAAGCGCGCTCAAACCTAGACCACATCAATGCTTCCCAGCGTTGATTAGTCCAGTAGACAGGTAGTTTCAGATGGAAAAAGGTCAGAAGTTAATTTTTTAGCGAATTTTGAAAATTATTTTTTTTTCGAAGCGGCATACCTCGGAAACGAATTGACATTCAAAAATTTTTTGTTATGAAACTAGTAGGAAATTTAACGTTCTACAAAAAAGTAAATAAATGCTTTTGCCGTAGGACGTAAGGAAAAAAAGTTATTGAGCTAAAACCGGAGGAAGGTTGAATATTTTGCAGCTTTCCCCCCACCCTCCTCTTTTAGCACAGGGTCCTCGAGGTTCAAAACTTGAGAAAATGTTAATTAACGATCCCTGAACAATATCCCAAAGTTTCATTGACTTCGGACCTTTTCACCTATGCCCGCTTTTTCCTACCTGTCCACTGGACTATTTTTTCAAAGAGCCATATATGTATCTCGATAACGAATTAACATACAAAAATGTTTGTATAATCAAAATTGTAGGAAATTTAGCGCTCTACAAAAAAGTATTTCTATACTTTAAAAAGCATTTCTATGCTTTTGCCGTACGACGAAAGGAAAAAAGTTATTGAGGAAAAACCGGAGGAAGATCGATAATTTTGCAGTTTTCCGCCCCTCCTCCTTCAGCACAGGATCCTCGAGGTCCAAAACTTGAGATGATGTTAATTAACCATCCCTGAACAACATTCTAAAGTTTCATTAACTCCCGACCTTTTTCCACCAAACCCCACTTTTTCCTACCTGTCGACTGGGCTGTATCAAATAATAAAAAAATTAAGTGGCAATCGGGGACTGCCGCGGTAAAGCTATTGCAAAGCATTTTTTTCAACTTATGCAATTATAATATTTATGCAATATTTTTTTGAATGATAAAAATTGTGCAAAAAAATTAAAAAACAAACAAACAAGAAAAGCGCACTGTCACTACTTTCCGAGTGAGATTTGAACCTGCGACATCATACACCATACGGTAAAGAAAGCGGCCGCACGCCCACTGCGCCAAACAGAGCTTCTTGTGAACCTCTAAAATGTTGAACGCTTACTGAACGATGGTGTTAGGTTTATTTTCGTTACGGAATTTCTTGATTCGGTCGCCGCGCTCAAACTGTTTGTCCTAGTTCAAAGCCCGCGATAAAAGCTATGCAATAGCTTAAAAACTGTAGGTAGGTATCTGTGGTGTTAGGTTTGCCTTGAATTCCCGGGAAGTCGCTGGAAACCGCTTGGACTCAATCGGCACAAGGTCGTGCTCTGTGAAAATTCTTGCTAGAGACTGATTTCCAGTTGTTTGTCAATCAAAGGTTAAAATAATGTGCTACGAGATGGCTACGAGTTACGTTGTACTCAAATATCCCCTCATAGTGTGATATTAAATAATAATTGCTCAGACACACTCAATTGCTATGTAAAGTTAGCAGGCATTTTGAAAATAAAGTTGTTTTGTGAATTATTGAGCCTAGCAGAAAAAGGTAGTCAATATAAGAAACAATTTATATTAATAATTATCGATAGGTACGTAGTGCGCGACCCAAAATCGTAATATGGCTAGCACCGCCATCTGTGAAAAAAACTTTGAAGTTTGAGAGGAAAAGCGCGGAGTAGATGGAAAGCTTTCTTTCGTCCGAAGAGTATCTAGTTACCTACTTACCTACAGTGCCATCTATATTTTTATAAGCATAACGTAATTTGTTTTTAGGTTTAAGGACCCGCCCATGGTTATTTATTGTATTGTTGTTGTATTAATGTTTTAAACAGTAAATCGTGTAATGTAACATTTCTGTTTTCTTTCTTTTTATTGACATGTGCCATGATGTAAAGCTGCGGTTACCGATAATAGGATTCCAATTCATACAATGCGGAATTCCTGTACATGGAAGCAATTGTACTTTGTGTGATTGTCGTTTGACCGCAAAGCGCAGACAGGGGTCCGATGCCCCCGGATTAGAGATCGTTACCGGGAGTAATTACGCGCAGCCTGCGGTTCCGGCCGTCGACCGCCGCGCGCTAATGTGCGTCCGACCGGAGTAGTCCCTAGCCATAGTACGCGCTGTTGCATGGGGCAAGACTGTCGTTGGAGTTTATTGAGCATTTTACACTTACAGTAAGATGCTATACCTACCTACGTGTCAACAACTAATTAGTGGCGACGATCTTTAACGTGTGCGTTCAATGTTGCATCGAGTCGCAGAGTGGCCGGCGATGTCCGGCAGCGGCCGGGGTCCCTTGGCCGGGCCCGCTCGGGGGCGGCCGGCGCCGCGGCGCACAGATATGGATTTAAGATTAACGAGGGCACTCGGGGCGCGGGGGGCGCGGGGCGGCGGGCGGCGTGTTTACGTGCGGGCGCGGGGCGGGGCGGCGGCGCGGTCGCGGATCGATGCTGGGCGGGGCGGCGCGCGGGGCGAGGCGTGCGGGGCGGGGCGCGCGGCGGCCGCCAGTCCGCCTCGGGGCCGCGTACACGCGGTCGTCGCCTGAGAGTGTCGTGCGGCGGACGGAGTGTCTCCGCGGGCTCCCGGCGGCGGCGGCGAGCCTCGCGCCGCCCGCCTCGATGCCGCGCGCGGCTGCAGCGCGCCCCCACCCCGCGCCCCCCGCACCCCCGCCCGGCGTCGCACGCGCAGCTCCGCGCCCGCGCTGCCGCTCCCGCCGCGCCCGCGTCTGCGACCCGTGTTCCTGTGGGCGCGCCAGCTCCACGGCACCGTGCAAGAGGTCCGCTGCGAGGACTACGACGCGCGCAACCGCATCCGCATAGCGCGCACCGCCGCCGGCTGGCGCGTCATCCCGCGCACCGAGATCTACAACTCGATCCGCCTGCCCGCTCCCCCCCCGCCGCCGCCGCGCGAGCGTCGCCGGCGCCGGCGCCGCGCCCGCTCGCGCCGCCGCGCGCCCGCGCCCGCGCCGCCGCCCGCGCTGTGGCTGCAGCCCGACCTGGAGTCGCACATCCCGTCGCACACGATCGCCGTGCCGCGCGCGCCGCCGCCCGAGCCCACGCCGCCGCCCGAGCCCACGCCGCCGCCCGAGCCCACGCCGCTCGACAACCTGCTGGCCGTGGCCGAGCTGGAGTTCAACCAGCAGCTGGACGCCGCGGCGCCCTACTTCCTGCCGCCCGAGGACGCGCGGGACGTGATGTCGTTCGAGCTGGGGCCGCCCAAGCCGCCGGAGGACGCCATGTACTTCGAGAGGAAGGCGCCGCCCGAGCGCGAGGAGTACGCCAGCGAGATCGGCGCGCACAAAGATCTCTTCGAGACCATCAGTGAAGTCCACTACTTACCGGAGCTCGGTGGACCTCACGATGAGGAGTTGCTCGAATCGTTAGTTGAAAAAGGTTGTGAAGATAATCAAATCCTAGTCGGCCAGGCCCTGGACAAACTGACTCATCTCGTGCACGGATCCGGCGAGTATAACGTAGAGGACGATTTGCTCTTGAGCAATGCTCCGGTCTCGGATATCATAAACCGACTCGAGCAGACGCTCGAATCGCCCGGGCAGAGCAGTATCACGGCTGCACAGGGTCTGCTACATTTACACCACATAGGAGACCACCTCTCCCAGGCGGACCACAGACAAGCCATCGAGCAGTCGTACATGTCGGAGGAAGTGTTCGCTCCGGAGGATACCTCTCAGTGTCCCATGGAATCGTTGACTGCTGCGGCTAATGAGTTACAGGAATTGAACGAGATGAACCACATAGAAGAATATGATGAGAGTGCCGATAAGAGGCTAGATGCTGACGTTGGAGATGTACACGCCATGTGTGCAGAACAAGTACCTGATTCACTAGAGGCAGATTCTGAAAATAAAACCTACCATGAGCTCCAGTCGCAAGCCGGCATGGCTTGTGATGACGACGGCGATCAAAGTGAAATCAATACACCCACCCAGACCTCTGACCATCATACTGACACCATACTTGATGGGTGTTTACAAGCTGGTGAAGAAATCTGTGAAAAGTCAGAAGATGAACAAAACATAGAAACCAACGAGGAAGTTCAAAAAGTTACCGCTGAGCCATCTACTCAAGATATGAGTAATTCAGATCACGACGAAGAATCGGCGAATGAAGATCTGGTGCCTACAGATTTAAGCATAAAGAATGTTGAAAAATCTGTAGCGCCGATGATACTTCCGTGTGACACAGACACGCCTCACCTCGAGGACAACGTGTCCGAAAAGAGCGATGAACAGCCGAGAGACCTGACAATGCACAGGCGGCTGCCGACTCCGCACGCGTCACCGCGAATGACGGAAATTCCGCGCGCGCCATCTAGGGAGTCAGATGCGATGCAGTCCCCACAGCCCAGTGGAATTCCAGCCGTGCCATCATCGCCAGAGATTTTTACTATGCCTGTGACTAAAAGCAAACAAACCTTATTCTTAGAAACACTGCTTTCATCACCCTCCCCAAAAATGTATACCTCAGAAGTAACGATTACAAAACAGCAGTGTGAACCGCTTAATCTAGGGAAACATCGAAAATCTGCCAGCCCCACCGTCTCTAGTTGCTCAGACGAAATGAAGAAATTAAACAAAGAATTCGGTGAACCGCAAGAGAAAAAAATGAGGCGCGAATCCACCGAAGAATTAGCGAAAGTGAGCAAAGTATTTAAGACAGAAGATCAAATCGCCAAAAAACCTGAGTTGAAAGTTGTTGTCAAATCACCCATCGAAGAAACTTCACCACTCAAACAGTTGCTAGCTTTGAAATCGAATCCTGAATTGAACATTCCAGATCCACTGTTAGTTCCTAAGGATAAGTTAAATTCTATTCTTATTGCCCCGGGCAGAGAAATACCAGCGCTGCTCTTACAAAGGCCAGAGCTGAGGGTGCCGCAAGTGTTCGCTTTTCCGGGCGTCTTACAGGATCCGGATATCCTGGTCGTTTCGTTTTCGCAATTAGAAACGATTTTAGAGAACGAGGAGTTGAAGTCTCCGTCACCGAAACCTCCAAAAGACAAGGACCCTAAAGCGATCACGTCGTGCAAGAACTCTATTACCATAGAAAAATCGGGCACCCCACAGCCCGATCAAACTAGTCAACCCAAGCCTATACCTTCAATGGACGCCCTCGCCGGCGACATAGATGCTGCCACGTCGGCGGCGCTCAACCAAATGCTATGGTTACCGTATCTGAGTCAACTAGAGGCCATGGCGGCTTGTTCTCAAAACATGGACTTTCTAAAAGCTTTAAATTCGGCCGGTTACACCGGTCAAAATTACCCGGACCTCTCGCAGATGTTCAACCATCCCAATCGCTTCATGGGCGCGGGTGGTTTTCCGATGATGCCGCCGATGGATTACGACAATCGGTTGCAGTTCGCGATGTGGCAAGAAGCGATGTCGCACGCGAACTCGCAGAGAAGCAAACAGGGAGCTATGGCGGAGCAGATGAAGGAGCTCTCCAAATCCAGCGACGTCCAGAATCCATACGTACATTCCACTAAGAACCACCCGAGCAAAACCCATTCCTCTGCGCGGACGAGTCCGATAGCGCATAATTATAACCAGCGGTCGATGGCTCACAATCCGTTTCTACAGAGTATGTATCCGGGCATGAATCCAAACATCCGGCCGAATGTGCCTCTGCCCGGGTTGCAAATCCCGTACTTCAATCCTCAAATGATGGGCAACCAGCGTTCTCCGCGGGGCGGTCAGCAGAAGAGCCCCAGCTCGCCTTACTACCCGAACAACAACTACTTGCAGTCGGTGAAGCAGTCGGAGAGTCAGAACCACCAGCGGAATGCGTCTCAAGAGTCTCCGAGGCCGAGGATAAGTGTGAAGTCGCTGCACAACCTCCTGGAGCCTTCAGCGGCGGCCGCGACCGGCGTGGGGTCCTCTCGGCGGAGCTCTGCGACCCCCACGTCGGTGCTGGGCCGGCGGCGCGACGAGCCGGAGGTCGGCAGCACGACGCCGCTGGGCGAGCCGCCGACGCACCTGCCGCCGCACCCGCACGACCCTGCCTCCTTCCACCTGTGGCACCCCTTGTTCGGCAAGTGAGTTTCCATTTTTAAGCCTCAGTTACGCAAGGAGAGTCTCGCATGCGAGCGACATTTTCGACACTCGCATTCGAGCATCGCTTAACTGTTTATGAGTTTTTGTCGTCATCATACTAATATGCACATAAAAAATTCGAGTGTGTTTGTTTGTTGGTTTGTCCTTCAATCATGCCGCAACTCACACTCACTCACTGTGGGTGACTCTGGTTCTTCTACGGGTCTCTGTCGTGTCTGATTTTATCAAGTAGCAAAACTTAGTACCTATATTTCATGTTTTCTTATCCTTACTAATATTATGAATGCGAAAATGTGTTTGTTTGTTGGTTTGCCCTTCAATCACGCCGCAACAGAGCTACGAATCGACGTGATTTTTTGCAGGGGTAGGTTGAGGAACTGGAAAGTGACATAGGCTCCTTCGTATCCCGGAAAATCAAAGATTTCTGTGGGATTTTTAAAACTAAATCCACGCGGACGAAGTCGCGGGTATCAGCCAGTATTGTATAATTATGTAATGTACATAATTGCGCGCGATAATTGTATGAAGAGCTATCGCGTAGGATAATCGCATACGATTCCTGCCGATCGCATACGAGAAACTCTTCTTGTGTACCTGAAGCCTTAGGCTATAATAATACCTACATTCTAGGTGTACAGTCCACGCTGATTTTATTTAAAACCATTTTCAAAATCTCGACCAATTTTCATCAAAGGCTCTCATAAAACGTATAGATAATATTATGTTTGTCGCAAATAGTAATAAGCGTGAACTGTGTAACTTTGTGTAATTCTAAAATGCTACCATGTTTCACAGGTTCGCTGTTTTTTTTATAATGCAACCTAATTACAAACTATTTCATCATCGCTAAGTAAACTTGCTTGAACCGGCGAATTTTTGATATTCTGACATTTTTTGTATTGCCAATTCGTCAGTCATTCGGCCAGTAGGTATAATATTACATTGTTTACAGACACAGTTTACTGGAACATGGTGAAAACAATAGGGCCTCAAGTAGTTATTTCACGCTGCAATAGATCCACGATGATTACTCCAATCACTTTTCAAAACCTCTACCGATCAATATTCTCATTAGATATCGGTCATAATTTATGACGGTACGATAAAACGAAGGGAGGTAAACCTACGAGTATTTCTGGAAAAATTTTAATCTAAGTATGGGCAAGTGCTGTTCCCATGGACGCTTGTACCTGTGGACACAATCGTTTCCGTCGAAAGTAGCAACCCTAAAATTCTAATTTGAACGCGACCGTAATATTTGTCTGTGGTTGACAGTTCGCGTTCAAATTAGAATTTTAGGGTTACTAGTTTCGACGGAATCGATTGTGTCCACAGGTACAAGCGTCCATAGAAACAGCACTTGCCCCTATACCTTCTTCTTCGTTTGTTTAGTCCATAGTTTCTCTGATCCTTTCCAAAATTCCGCTTCTCCAAATCCCAATTCCACCATTACAAAATAAGTTTCTCCGTTCCAAACAAAAATCCATTTCATTAGTTCAATAGTTTCTACAAAATGTGGTTTATTTTATCCATTTTAGGCATGTCGTTCTTCTAAAATTATTCATATTGAAATCATGTATAAAATCCATAGCAAAAATATTTTGTTTACAAAAAATTAAGCTTCATTATTCCACCATTTTATCCAACCCAGGTGCTATTACTCTTCACCCCTATACCTACCTATTTTTAACCGACTTCCAAAAAGGAGGAGGTTCTCAATTCGGCCGGTATCTTTTTTTTTTTTCTTTTTTTTTTTTTTCTATGTATGTCCACCGATTTCTCCGGGATTACTGGACCGATTCGCGTGATTTTTTTTTTAATCGACAGAGGATGTTTGCGAAATGGTTCCATAAAAATTTTAACCTTCAACTCCTCAAGCCTGATGCTGCAGGCTAAAACTATGGCGATTTAGGAAATTTCGATTACGAATTGATATTGTAGGTAACAAGTATGGACTACATCATGGAGCTCCAGGTCCTAGCTCCTCAATCATAGGATACTACACTTAAAAGCTTAAAATAAAAATTCTTTTCAAAAAACCGACTTCTAACGCCACTACAAAGTATAAAAATAATTTTAGTTTGTCCACGTTTGTTGAAGTCGGGCGGGCCTAAAATACAAACTATGAAACCGACTCGCGATGCTCGCTCGACTTCTACAAACGAGTCTATCATATTCTGTAGCGTCGCGCATCGGTTTCATAGTTTGTATATAGGCCCGCCCGACTTCAACAAACGTGGACAAACTAAAATTATTTTTATACTTTGTAGTTTGTAGTGGCGTTAGAAGTCGGTTTTTTGAAAAGAATTTTTATTATGTGCCGATTTCACCTAAAAATAGATACCTACCTATTTTTATGTGCCGATTTCACCAACGTCTAATGACGTTTATCAGACGAATGGATTGGGCGTTCTGACAGTATAAATACTTGTTACGTATTAATAATAAATAATAATGTGAGCGGATTTTGTCGTCGTAGAATATTTAATTGTTATCGTGTACCTGTACCTAACTTTTTTAGTTTATACTTTTAAGAAATACTTAAACTTATCTCAGCAAGAGATTTTTAGGGTGAGACCTATATATGGCACTCTCACTCAGCTCAGACTCAAGACTGAAATAAAACGAGACAAATAAATGTCGGGACATATTTGTCTCTCATTTTAACTCTATCTTGAGTCTTTAGTAGAGCCACAGACTATCTATATAGATCTCAGCCTTAGAGTTGGCTATTGTACCGAATATGCACATTTCTGAACCTACCGAAACATTTATACCTAATTACCATCTTATTTACAAATTGTTTTTGGCGTTGGTTCAATACTGTAACTCGATGTCGTCAAAAATGTTCATTTTACAACGATTTCCTTGAAATAAAACGCCATGTCACTTTATTAACATAACAATAGCGCCGAACAAAACATCTAAGTAGGTATTACTTACAAGTACAACAGCTAAGTAACATCCAGGCCATCAATAATAATAATATTATTTTGCGCATACATTTATTTTTTTATTTATTTTCTGTTTCGAAAACATAATATTATTATTAAGCTATTGCATAGCTGTCAACTTGTATATTCATCTTCGCAACTCTCAAGTATTGTCACATCATCCCAGCAGCCACGACCACTCTGACAAGAGTGACCGATTGAGAAGAAGAAGAAATTGCATAGCTTTTATCGCGGGCTTTGAACTAGGACAAACAGTTTGAGCGCGGCGACCGAATCAAGAAATTCCGTAACGAAAAAAAACCTAACACCGTCGTTCAGTAAGCTTTCAACATTTTAGAGGTTTACAAGTAGCTCTATTTGGCGCAGTGGGCGAGCGACCGCTTTCTTTGATGATGTCGCAGGTTCGAATCTCACTCGCGAAGTAGTGACAGTTCGCTTTTCTTGTTTGTTTGTTTTTTAATTTTTTTTTCATAATTTTTATTATGCAAAAAAAATATTGCATAAGTTGATAAAAAATGTAATAGCTTTACTGCGGCAGTCCCCGAGTGCCACTTATTTATTTATTTTAACCTCGATGACGCAGTGGTGCGCGCTGCATTCTTGTACCTACGTGACTGGTACTAGGTTCGATTACGGGCAGAAGCATTTTGTAAAATTCAGATTTAAGGCTAGGGGAGGTAAGTACGGTGGATCTGAAGTGTTTTGCAGTCAAAGAATAGAATGAGGTATATTATTTCTCTTGTAGACAATCAGACTGTTCCTGAAAACCCCGAAATCTCGCTTTGCTCGGTGAAAAATTAACTTTTATGTAAATGGAGATGTCAAATCATATTTTATCGTTTTCCCGCCGCTAAGAATTAAATATCTGCGTTCAGAAATTGTATTCAGATCAGATTTTTAACCGACTTAATAAAAGGAGGCGGTTCTCAATTCGTCGGAATCTTTTCTTTTATATATGTTCACCGATTACTCGAGGACGCATGAACCGATTTGAAAAAATCTTCTGTTTGAAAAAGGTTTGAAAGGGTATACTTCCCAGGTGGTCCCATTTAATTTTGATCGAAATCGGTCGAGCGGTTTTTAAAACATCAACAATAAATTAGTTGTATACGTGTAGGTACGCGTACTTTGTAAATTAATTTTTTTTCTATATAAAGAATTTTTTATATTAAATTATACATTTTATGTTGCAAGTTGCAACCCTACATCATGCAGGATTCAAAATAAGTATAATACGTTTATGTTAGGATTACGTCAAGGAAAAACTTTCATTAAAACAACCCCTTTCCAAATGGACAAAGTTTTCCGACCCTTTGCACCCATGCGGGTTTTTACTCCCCCATCCGCGCGAAAAGAATTAAAATTCAAACAAGCACGAGTATTAGTTAGTGAACGCTATGGAAAATTGAATAAGCCTTTTTTGTGTAGGTACCTACCTACTCGTAAAAGCTTTTTATAAAAGCCTAGTGTTTTTTGTTTTTTTTTTGTTTAAAAAAGTTGCACGGTTCAACCCTTCAGCCTCCAGGCTTCAGTTTCGTTTTATACCTGTAATGCAAAAAAACCGGTCAAGTGCGGGTCGAACTCGTGCGCCGAGGGTTCCGTATATCTACCTACCCATTATACCGCCATTATATCATTACTAAAAAGTTCGCCCCGAACTGAGACCTCATATAATTATTCATTCAATCGATACATGACGACCAAAACTGAAATTATTATTATGCCCGTTTTCACCAAACATACCTAAATCATCCCCTAAGTAGGAATCTCTTTACGTAGGTAGCGCCTAAATACAATCCTAAGTCCTAACATCTGTCCCATACACCTAATAGGGACTATAGACCTCAGTATCTGGTATAAATTTCAACTTGCTAGGTCCACCCGTTCCTGAGAAAATCGGTGGTGACACACCGACAGATTGACTTGGGTTGTGGGTGACAGTGACTCTGGTTCTCCTACGGATCTCTGTCATGTCTGACTTTATCAAGTAGCAAAACTTAGTGTATTTCATGTTTTCATATCTTCGTAGGCATATTTCATGTAAATTCGGTATCGCATGTCAGTAAATCTAGCCAATCTATGAAAACTCGAATCATACTAATATTATAAATGCGAAAGTGTATTTCTTTGTCGGTTTGTACTTCAATCACGCCGCAACAGAGCCACGGATCGACGTGATTTTTTGCATGGGTACCTATAGTTTAGGACCTGGAGAGTGACATAGGCTACTTAGGCTATTATGCCGGAAAATCAAAGAGTTCCCGAGGGATTTTAAAAACTAAGGGTGAGATCTATAGATGGCACTCTCACTCAGCTCAGACTCAAAAATGAGTTAGAACGAGACAGATTTATGTCAGGACATATTTGTGTCTCATTTTAACTCTATCTCGAGTCTTGAGCAGAGCCAGAGTATGATCTATAGATCCCATCAGTTAGTATTTTAGGTCATTTCTATCTGACACGTAGGTATATTACCAGTTTGACATTTAGATGGAAATACCCATTTCGAACCAAACACAATGCCCTAATTCATTTGATTGGCCAATTTACGTAAAACACAAAAATATCAGCGCCAGATATAAAGTGAGTCAAGTTACCAAGGTACACTATATGTGAATTTGGGCCATTCTTTCCGAATCAAGTCTCTATTTTCGTCTATTGATTTTCCTCAACCTCATTTTGACCTGCTTTTATCGTCGGATTCTGAATCTGAAATCATGTTCAGATAGTTTTAGCTGAAATATCTAATTTAATTTTAGATTGTTTGCAGTGATAGCCTAAAGATTAAGCAATAATAAACAACCCATTTCCACCCTTATACCGACAAAGCAATCTCTTCTCGAATAAGATGAGATTAGGCCATAGTCCACACCGCTGGCCAAGATCAGATTGGCGGACTTCACACACCTTTGAGAACATTATGGAGAACTCTCAGGTGTGCAGGTTTTCTCACGATGTTTTCCTTTACCACTAAAACAAGTGAAAGTGAAGTCAAAGATTCGTGATCGAATTTTGGACCTCCTGAAATGGCGCCGAATCTTAACTTTGATGAAGGGAACTGAAACTGACATCTACCGGCATGGTTTGATTAAAAATCGGTCATGTTCTTGAAAACTATATATTTTCCGAATCCAGAAGAGCACGTCTCTGATTTTGAATTCTATTTTGATCTATCGATTTTCTATATCCAGCCTATACCCGCGGCGACCTGACCTGGTTTGATCTAATGAACTCTACATTTAGATATTGTTTGATTAAAAGTTGGTCGCGTCACTCTAACTCTGCTTTGATATTTGCGGAGATTCGAATAATTAAATTTCTGTTTTGGAACTCTATTTTCGGTTTGATTTTCTGGCACGAGACTCTAATCTTGTCTGACCTTTGATGAGCGACTTTACATTTAGACACTTACCTATTGTTTGATTAAAAATCGGTCGCTTCACTCTGCTTTGGTATTTGTTGATGTTCAAATGGTTAGATTTCTGTTTTGGAACTCTATTTGTGGTTTATTTTCTGACACGAGTCTCTCTAATGTTGTCTAAAGACTTGAGCTGGAGAAAAGGAAATAGAAATATAAATGTTTTTATTAAAATAAACTTTTTTACAAGTGCTTTTGAATCGTCGATGAGTCTACCACTGGTTCGGAATGCCCTTCCTGCCGAGAAGAACCAGCAAGAAACTCAGCAGTTGCTCTTTTCAATACAAGTTTACAATAAAATAGATATTATGCTATGTATGCAGTGTGTCCACAAGGAGGGGAAGTTCCACAAAAGCATACCTAATTATAATTCAACACATGTTAAGACGGGCAGACAGAAAGTAGCCCCATTCCCGCTGGTTGCACCCGTTCACGAGCATGACGCGTTATCTCATAGGGTAGGTAATCGCAAACAATTTCTTGCCGTTCGCATTCGAGAAACTTCTTATTTAACTGACTTTTAACCTTTGCTGGGCGACTTTGCATTTGTGGACGAAGCCAACTGTGTGTGTCCACGTATCCGCTCCATACTTCGTTTTCTTTCTTCATCCTGGGACTTGTTACCGCAAATAGGCGATGTTCGCACGTTTTGCGTAAGTCCACTGGTACGTCTTCCCACTGGATTACCTACTCCAGCCACCCGAGATCATTCCAGAATCCATCCAGGTCGGCGAGGGCTTCAGGAAGTGTTGTGAGAGCTAATGCATTGTGGTGGAAGGTGGGATTTAAAGCACCCCTGAATTAAAGCAATTGGTCCGGTGTCTCGTCGTCCTCCATCTTTGACTATTCAACCTCCATGCATGCTCTGCGTATAGGGCTGTCGGTGATACCGCAGAATTTATTTATTTATTTATAAGCCTTTCTTATCACATAGTTATTATTATATTTACACATGTTAATTAATTTTAATTACAAATCATCCCACTGCTGGCAAAGGCCTCCCCTTCTTCCATTTTTTCTTGTTTTGGGCTGAGCGGGACCATAGTTTTCCCTCGAATGTCTGTAATCCATCTCTCCACCGTAGTACTGGTCTTCCTTGTTTCCTTTTTAAGTATCTTGGTAGCCAAGTTCTAGTGCTGTTACTCCATTTCTCAGTTCCTGCCCTCGCTACATGTCCCGCCCAGTTCCATTTTCCTGTTTTAGCTATCCTCACCACATCTTTTAGCCTACTCCTTTCTCTTATTTCCTTTTTTGTAATTTTGTCAATTAGTCTTATTTTTAGTAAGTTCCTCTCCATGTTACTTTTAATTTTTTAACTTGGTTCTTATTAAGTGCCCAGGTTTGGCAACCATATGTTAATGTTGGAACTATGCAACTGTTAAAAGCCTTAGCTTTTTAGGTGTTTGGTATTTCTTTATTTTTTAAATATATCTTTAAGAGACCAGTATTTATTCCAACTTTGCTGTATTCTTTTTTCTATCTCCTTATATCTTGCCAGTCCTTAAATGCAACTGTTTGACCAAGGTAGGTATACTTCTCAACGGCTTCCAATTTTTGGATTCCTATTGAGATATCGAGAGTATCTCTACTATTTTTCATAAGTTTTGTTTTAGACATGTTCATTGATAGACCGCATGATGTTCATAGATACCGCAGAATACTTAATATTAATAGTACGTCAGTACAGGAGTACTGACGTACGTACGTACGTACGTATTAGGAAATAGTACTCCTCAAAACACACTGTGGACGCAATGCGTTTTAACTTTTACCTGCAGTTATACCTATTCACCTAGAAGTTGCCTCTAACTACGTTAGCACATAGAATTGGCCGGACAAATTGAGCCCGCCGGGTACTTGTAGCTTTACAAGTACCTCAATACTTACCCAAAATAAAAAGGTTAGGTACCTATTTGTCGAACGAACAGTGTCCACTGTCCAGTGTCGTGCCTACAACTGTCATAATCTTGCTTCAGTTCAGCAGTTTTAGAAATGTATGGGTTCATCATACGTTCGTTCACTGGCCCCTAGGTTTGTGCAGTTTCGAACTTATAGGATAATAAAATGTCTGTCGCATAGTTCCGGTTTTCACCGCTAATGGCTCACCTTGTGGTGAGCGCTGAATGAAACCACGCCGCGTAGCTAATTTTATGATGGTAATGGCATTACCTACTATTTCTAGTTGGCTAGAATACTTTGTATAATAGAATAGAATAGAAATGTTTTAATTCAAATAAACTTTTTTACAAGAAAACAAAAAAGAAATATTCAAATCGGTCAAGGAATTGAAGCTTGAAACTTTTGACAGAAAGCTTGTGTTAGGACTTAGGAGTAGGTAAGAAAATAATGCAACGGGTGGAAATCGAACTGTTGATCTTTCAGACCTTGTATTTATTTTTATTTTTTATTTATCATGATCATTATCATTAGCAACCCATCAACGGCTCACTACTGAGCGCAGGTCTCCTCTCAGAGAAGGGTTATAGGCCATAGTCCACCACGCTGGCCCAATGCAAATTGGCGGACTTCACACACCTTCAAGAACATTATAAAGAACTCTCAGGTGTGCAGGTTTCCTCACGATGTTTTCCTTCACCGTTGAAGCAAGTGATATTTAATTGCTTAAACGCACTTGACCCCGAAAAGTCACCCGGGATCGAACCTGCGACCCCCCGAATAGGAGACCACAGTCCTAACCACTAGGCTATCACTGCTCCATTTTTTATTTATACCTAGACGTAAAAACCAAATCATTAGGTATGAGGCTATTGATTGCAACTTGCATCCTAATAAGACCGTAGCCTAACCGTAGGAGGTACCGTATGTATGTTTGCATTAACGTATATGTTCCATCGCCGAGTAACGTTTTAAGCGACGAATAAGGCACGCTTGCAGAGACGCCGGGTTAATTTGAACACAGTAACACAGTTTGTAACTTTGTAGCTAACTCTGGGTTAAAAGGATAACCCCGCGTTTCTGCAAGCGGGCCTTAAGAGCGCGTGTAACCCCAAAAAAAATCAGATTTCGCGATGAGATAAACATAGCCACAACCTCATGTGAGGCGCGACAAAAAAAAGCGTTTTGCGCGGAATAGGAGTGTAGTAAGCGCCAAAATACTATGTAACTCGTAAAATATTCATTTTCTTTTCAATTCGCTAGGCTATACTCTCTTGATAATATCAATCGGAATTTAATGTAAAAATTTTGGCTCTGTAATATGCAACACATTGAAAATAAATGAATATTGATTAAAAATTAGACCTAACTTCGAGATTTTTTATTATCGAACAAATTTCATCATTTTATGTTTTTGTCCAAACACGTCCCTTGGCAGTATGATGTAATTCTTGCGTGTTTTTTTTCGGATAATTGGAACTTGATGTACTACTGTAAAAATCAAATCTGTTTGACAGATTGTCAAATACAAAAACTGTTTGGGTACGTTTCTGCACACGCGGGGTGTTGCGCGGCGCGTGGTGCGTTGTGTCGCGCGGTAAACTCAAACATATGGCCAATTGTGAGAGCGTTCATACAGAAGCGTATGCGTTGAACGAGGAGGAGTAAATTAGACGTACTAAACGTCTAATTTACTCCTCGGTTAAAAACGTTACTGAGCAATGGTGATATTTTGACACTAAAACCCACTTAAAATAGGCGTCCACTGCTGGAACAAGGTGTAGTAACTCTAGATTACAAGAATATTATTCTACTAATAGATTCTCCTTTTCTCCCTCTTTATCAACCGATAGACGTTCACAGCTGAACAAAGGTCTCTTCCATGGACTTCCACAGGCCTCAGTCTTGCGCCGCCTTTATCCAGCGGCTCCCTGCGACTCGTTTGATTTCGTCTACTAGATTAGAATTAGACAGTGTTTATTGATTGCTCCTATGAGGCTATGAGTATGACCTTATTACAAAAATAGAATTAGACGTTCTCAAAACACTAGTCAGTACTGACGTGTCTAGAAACGGTTGGACCATTAATATTGTATGCGAATAGCAAAGAAATTACACACTCATAATGAATTCAGCGAAGGCTCCGAGGCGTTGTTTGAAGCCTCAATATGGGTCGAACTGAAAACCTAGTAATTATAGATATCTAAGTACCCACTTTGTAGTTTATAATTGACCTATAACTCAGACATTTCCTATTAATTATTATTTATCGATACTTAAACCCTATAAAATTGTGGCTTTTGCACTCACTCTCTAAACTAAAGGCCGATTCTGTAAAAGCTGCATCAATAATTTGCTGGTCTCAATTGTGGTGATTGGCTGAATTTATCGCGTTCTTTCTGCAGCAATGCATTTCAGCCAATAGCGAGTGAGTATCGGCCAATCAGAAGCGATTGCAGTCGTCACACTGTAGCGATAATTTACAGAGAATCGCACAGCCTAGCTGGTGTTATCCTTTTCCTCACAGAGCATTATTACAGGGATAGCAGGAGACCTGTTTCAACACCTGATAAGTGTCGGATAGCCTAACCGTAAATGTCACTTTCTTACTTTACGTCCAGTGACAAAGACAAAACATCATCATCATCATCATTAGCAACCCATCAACGGCTCACTACTGAGCGCAGGTCTCCTCTCAGAGAAGGGTTATAGGCCATATAGTCCACCACGCTGGCCCAATGCGAATTGACGGACTTCACACTCCTTCGAGAACATTATGAAGAACTCTCAGATGTGCGGGTTTCCTCACGATGTTTTCCTTCACCGTTGAAGCAAATGATATTTAATTGCTTAAACGCACTTGACTCCGAAAAGTCAGAGGTGCGTACCCGGGATCGAACCTGCGACCCCCCGAATAGGAGACCACAGTCCTAACCACTAGGCTATCACTGCTTCTTGCTATCAGACAAAACATGCGAATAAGCTATCCGAGACATACCTATCAGAAGGTGGTGAAACAGGTCCTTAGACCTGACAATTTAGTTCAGTTCAGAGATTGTGTACACAACAAAATTTGCCACAGTAAAAGTATCATAGGGCCAGATTTGTAGTTTATCGGATACTTCGAAGAGCTGATGGTCGTTGGGGTCCCAAGGTGCTGGAGTGACGACCCCGCACCGGGAAGCGCAGTGTTGGCAGACCCGCCACTAGGTGGACTGACGACAGCAAACGAGTCGCAGGGAGCCGCGGAATTCAGGCGGCACAAGACCGAGGCCAGTGAAAGTCCATGCTCTTGAAGAGACACATGTCCAGCAGTGGACGTCTATCGGTTGACAAAAAAGTATGTTAAATCACAAGATAAGCACCTATATTGAGTCTTCATAATTAATTTACGCGGGCTTAATCATTTTATAGAAAATCGATATAAAACTTTATAAATAAGCACCTATAAAGCATTTAGTGGTAATCTAAAATTCCGCGCCAAGGCCCCCGCTTACGCCCGTCGCTAAAGGCTTGGACAGAGACAAGGCGGGACGAAAACTCAACGTGGTCCTCATGGTGTGAGCACATTGGCATCTACAATAGATAAATAACATGTATAAGCGTGTCAAACCTCCAGAAATGTGCGAGACGACAATTAATTATTTACTTTATTCAGGTAATGGTTTTAATAGACTTTTTTTTAAAGAGATAAGTTGAAACGACATAATATTCCGAATCAGAGTTAGATTGAGTTATCTATATTGAGTGCCGATTTCACCAACGTTGAGTAGTAACGTTTAACCGTAGAATTTTTAATATTTTGGCACATTTTCAATACGAAATCTGTCAGAACGCCCAATTTATTCCCAGGTTATACGTTACTCGACGTTTGCGCAATTGGCACTAATTAAGTAAGGAAAGTGGTCAAAGGAACTCAGCCCTATTAAAACTTAAAATAAACTCCTACTTTTAAATATTACATTAAGTGAGTTACCTAATGGTGGCGCATTGACGCACTGAAAAAAAAACTTTAGACGTAGTCGTAATTCCTTATAGTTACATGGAAAAACTAAATTTACGAGGAATTCTATAATCATACTTTTTATATTGTAAATGCGAAAGTGTGTTTGTTTGTTGGTTTTTCCTTCAATCACGCTGCAACAGAGCTACGGATCGACGTGATTTTTTTTGTATGGTTATAGTTGACGACCTAGAGAGTGATATAGGCTACTTTTATACGAGAAAATCAAAGAGTTCCCGAGGGATTTTAAAAACGGGCATCAGCTAGTTGAAGATAAAATGGACTAAGCACGCATACTACGAGTTAGATTAGTCTTAACGAATAGATGATGATGATGATGATGAAGACGATAAAGATAGTAAAAAGGATCATTTGTAGGATTTAAAGAAAACTGCGACTTTTACATAATATTATACATTGTATTTTTATTGTACCTATTTGTATACTGTATATTTGTAACAAATCTTACCTATGTGTAATAAAATAAGTGATTAGTCTGACGTTCTATCGTGCCGTGACGCGTTTTTTCTGATAAGGTCTTACGTAGAAATTATTCAGGCAGCCTAAATGGTAGGACCCATAAACTTATAAAGTACGTATATTATTTTTGCTTAGTCGTGGGAAGCGGCCATGCTGTCTTTATTTCTCGACTTGGTTTATAGCAAATCAATAGTTTTTTTTTTTTTTTTTTTTATTCGATGACAAGGTAACCCTTGACTGCGATCTCACCTGATGGTAAGTGACGATGCAGTCTAAGATGGTAGCGGGCTAACTTGGAAGGGGTATGGCAGTGAACATTTAACCCATACCATACGTTTTATAAGGTTTGGCACGACCTATAGGCATGTTTCTATCAGTCGATAAAAGCGCGATACCTTTCCATATATTTTTAGCTAGCTGACCCAGCGAACTTCGTACCGCCAACTTATCTATATAAATAAAACAAATAAATTATCCCAATCCAAAAAAACAGGATATCTTTTAAGTTGGTCCAATTTACAGATAGTTACGAAGAGTAGTTTAGGAGTCCATCGCGGACAAACAATGTGACACGTAATTTATATATTATATATATTATATAAGATAAGATATCGCAGCAGTGTGTGGACGTCATCTGTGTCCTAAACTTTTAAAAACATATCGCATTCACCTGTAGTGTGTGGGGTAGGCTTTATTAGGTACTAGCTGATGCCCGCGACTTCGTCCGCGTGAATTTAATTTTTAAAATCCCTCGGGAACTCTTTGATTTTCCGGGATAAAAAGTAACCTATGTCACTCCAGGTCTTGCGGCGTGATTGAAGGACAAACCTACAAACACACTTTCGTATTTATTATATTGGTATGATTAAATAAAATCAAAATTCAAAATTATTTTTATTTCATGTAGGCCAACTTGCGCTCTTATGACAAGTCAAGAATCTACCACCGGTTCGGGAAGCGGATTCTGCTGAGAAGAGCCGGCAAGAAACTCAGCAGTTGCTCTTTCATCTATCTTGAGAACAGCTGAAGCAAAGCTGATTCCTCAGAAAAAAATCAAAATTCAATATTATTTTTATTTCATGTAGGCCAACCTGTGGTACTTATGACACGTCAAGTCTACCATCGGTTAGTCGGATAGCAAAGCCGGTAATATATCTAGAAAGCATTATGTAGCAATTTCCTTATTACCTACTACATATTCTATAAGAGGAAAAGTGGAACAAAAAACTTATTGCCAAAACTTTTGATGAAATTATAAGCAAAAGTTTTCCATCAAAATATGTTTCTTACACTTCTTTGAGGAAAACTAGGCTAGCTCATAAGGCTAGAGACAAGCTTGTCTTAATTCCGCGAGAAAATAAAAACACGCGGAACTTTTTTCATGCCCGAACAAGGAATATGGCCTTCCCAAAACATTTCACGTAATGGTTTCGAATCATTTTCAGCCTAGTAGTAGTAGGAACCTTACCTTCGTTACTCTGTGGTAGTAGGCTAGTTTTCCAATTCACTAATTTATAGATTCACCGTAATTTTAATTAATGACCAACGAGTATTTGTAAACGCAGATTTTCCTCCTTTTAGAAATCTTCCCACTCTTAAAACGAGAAAATTATACAAGTAAAACAAGAAAAGTAAACCGTCGCCTACGCAAGATGAAAATATCGTAGTTTAAGTAGTTCACAGCAATCTATTAATGTTCATTATGTAAATTAGCTAATGACGTAACATACCTACTCCAATCCAATCCAATCCATCAGCCTGTATTCATCCACTGCTGGACATAGGCCTTTCCGAGAGCGCGCCACCAAACACGGTCCTCCGCTTTCCTCATCCAGCCGCTTCCCGCCACCTTCTTAAGGTCATCGGTCCAGCGAGCTGGAGGATGGTAGGATGAGGAGGAGGACTATGGTACTGAAAATCTGCTTTTTCAGTTAAATGTTAGTAAAAAAAAGTTTTAAGTCTGTGAGGCGGCACCCCAATACAAGCTGAGTGACTTAATGCACTGCTGTACAACTAACTACCTAACTAACTAACAAAATATATTAAACTATTTTACATTATGTACCTAACTAACTACTGTACTTCACTGTACTAACTGTGTACTGTTGTGTTTAAGGGTGAGATCCTAGAGAGAGATAGATATAGATGGCACTCTCACTCAGCTCAGACTCAAGACTGAGTTAAAACGAGACAGATTTATGTCAGAACATATTTGTGTCTCATTTTAATTCTGTCTTAAGGTGGAATACACGGGTCTGCCCGCGAAATTCAAATTTAATTTGGTTTTTCCCATTTTGTAAACTAATACGATAAAGTAGGCTTATGGCATTCTAATTGCGCCAGTAGAATTATCATCTTCACAGGTTTACGTAAAAATATTTACTTGAAAGTGACCAGTTTAAGAAATTAATCAAAATACCGAGTTGGACGTGAGTTACTCACAAATTAGTCAGTATTTTGATTAATTTCTTAAACTGGTCACTTTCAAGTAAAGATTTTTATGTAAACCTGTGAAGATGATAATTCCACTGGCGCAATTAGAATGCCATTAGCCTAAATTGTCGTATTAGTTTACAAATTGCGAAAAACCAAATTAAATTTGAATTTCGCGGGCAGACCCGTATATTTATCCTTAAGTCTTGAGCACAGCCTGAGTGCGATCTATAGATCTCAGCCTAAGTGTATAGCTACCAATAAAGATTTTATTCTATTCTATTATATTCTATAAAATAATTGATTGGAAAAGCTTCATTATTCAAATGAACTTTAACACGGCTGTAACTGTTGTCTATAAATTAAAAAATTTAATCACCACTGAAGTGTGGAATCAATGGCCTGTCTACTGATACCAGAGGTGCGAGTGTCTAAACGATTACGATAAATGAAATAACCATTGATCGTAAAAGTATTCGATGACATTAGCGTCAAAGTAAAATAAACCATAACAGCATTATATTAAAGCAATTTCGTGTATGCATTCTTATACGTTTAAGTATATACGATACGCTCCATCTTAAAATCGGTTGTATATGTATTTGTGACTTTAAATCAATACATACAAGAATTATTATACTTTGACGCTAATGTCATTGAATACGAATACGATCAATGGAATAACTTTTAGACAATTTTTACCCAGGACGCTGGCCCAATGCGAATTGGCGGACTTCTCACACCTTCGAGAATATTATGAGGAACTCTAAGATGTGCAGGTTTCCTCACGATGTTTTCTCTCACCGTTTAAGCATGTGATACTTAAATGCTTATACGCACATGCCTACGTATGTATCTACCTTCGACAAGTCATTAATTCAAATACACATGTGTAAAAAGGCACTTATTTCTGAATTGTAATACGCATTTTATGAACTTATCCCCTTATTGTGGAAATATTCTATTCTATTCTAACAAGTTGCATGTAGAAATTGTTTAAAATAAAATTGAAAATGGAAAATTCGGTCTGTCGAGCTGGGATTCGAACCGTCGACTTTGAACTGTTAGGCGACTGCTGGAGCCACTAGGCTACGGAGACTCGATGTTGTACCGCGAAAATAACGAACACAATGTAATCGAAAGGAACTACGTTCCATCCGGGTGTCCCTTGACACCTCTCAAGTTTTTTTATTTGTTATTTTTTTATCCTGCTATACACTGGAGAAAACCTAATGAAAATCTTTACTAAAAACATTAAAAGCTCGTAAAAGAAAAATGCCAATTTCAGAAATAAACTACCGCCGCGCCGGTCGATCAGAAAATTTTCTCTCGTTAAATAAAATAAACATCGTCAGAGGAAGACTTTTTATTTGATTCCATTAGCAACACCGGTTGTGACGTCGGCCGTCTCTAGTTCGCTGATTGGTCGAGGTTATAAGATAAACAGTTATAGCCTAGTGGTTAGGACTGTGGTCTCCTATTCAGGGGGTCGCAGGTTCGAACCCGGGTACGCACCTCTGACTTTTCGGAGTCATTATGCGTTTTAGCAATTATACATATCATTTGCTTCAACGGTGAAGGAAAACATCGCGAGGAAACCTGCACACCTGAGAGTTCTCTATAATGTTCTCGAAGATGTGTGAAGTCCGCCAATTCGCATTGGGCCAGCGTGGTGGACTATGGCCTATAACCCTTCTCTGAGAGGAGACCTGCGCTCAGTAGTGAGCCGTTAATAGGTTGCTAATGATGATGATGATAACGATAGCACAGCCGTGGAACTTTGGACACAGCTTAGATAGAATAGAGAAAAGTTACTTTGGAATGCACTACTAGAGTACCTATCTCCTTATTCGTTCCTATGTAGGAGAGTAGTTTTCACCAACGTTCCTTTATTTTTACAGGCTACTAAAGCTAAGTTAGGTGACGCTTTCTGTCAATTTCGATTTCACGAACCTTTAGGGTACCTACACTTAAAGATGGAATTGATATTGGGTAAGAGATTGTATTTAGAGGCCACCTAGCAGACTCCTACTTAGGGGATGATTTAGGTATGGTTGGTTGGCTTTACCACCGCACTGCATAACATATCAAAACTCTACCACCAGATTTTGCTAAGAAGAGCCGGCAAGAAACTCAGCTATTGCTCTTTTTCCGTTTGAACAAAGCTTTGGTATCTGCCTATCTTTATTTCTTCAGAGAGATCTTTACTATGCGAGAGGTTTTATCCAGGAAAAATTACGTCCAATCGACTTTATCGAGAGAGATATATGCGAGCGAACGGTAAACTTTTGAGGATTCCGTTAAAGAAAATATTCTTTCATCATTTGGATACCTACGAAACCCTACAGCCTCAAATTACATTTAAATTATAAACTCTTCCATGTTATTGCAATACCGGAAACGCCTTAGGTGCCTAACCGTGCCAAATCCCATTAATAACACGTACGTAATAGGTTATTTGAATTCTGAAACAATACGAAAATTTTAATTAAGCTTTTCCTATAGGTACCTACATGATATACATTCGCGCTACACACACATCCTGAAATCTGTAACGCTCCAATAAAATGCTGCATCCCTCTCTATCACATGTAACATATTACGTTCGTTTCGCTCGCACGCGCCCGCCCTTGCGGTGCCTACATTGATTGCTCCCGGGACGTACGAGTATCTCCATTGATTTCACTTCAAAGTTATGGCATACAATAAATGCACGCTGTTCCGTCTACATGGAATACTTATAAGTTGAACTGAATATGGTATAACGACGTCATTATTATCCCTACTTATACTATGTAGTGTAGTGTTTGTTTATTGGTTTGTCCTTCAATCACATGATAAATCGACGTGATTTTTGCATAAATACACTCGAGGAACTGAAGATCTATCTATATAGGCTACTTTTTATTGCGAAAAAGCAAAGAGATCCTGCGGTATTTTTTAAGCTCATACAATACCCGATTTAATATTATTTGGTACACGTTGAGCCTCAGAAAGAAACATTTGGGCAGATTCGGCGTCGTAGAACGTCGTCCCTGTCTTACCATACTTATTATGGTTTGCTCTACGTTGTGCGACGACGTAGATTTTTTCGAAGCTTCGTAGTACTGCAGTGTTGTATTCTTGCCCTATTACAAAACCCGACGTGACTGCACCAAGCAAAATAACAGTAAAAAGCTAACTTCTGATGGAATAATAATAATTCATTTATTTCAAGTAACCAAGACTCATTTCGGTACATATTTTATTTCACAATAAAGTTAATAATAATAATCGGGCGGTCCCGAAACCAGAAGACTCCGGTTCGAGTCCAGACGATTACCTTTTCTCCTATGAATTTTTTTATTATTTTTTTCTCTAAATATATAATTTCCAAAAAACACGATTTACCAAAAAAACAAATCACAGGTCACCCAGATATTTCAACAATAATTTTACAAAACGGAAACCTTAACGTAACAACCTGAAGTGGCACGTACCTACCTGCGTAAATTTTTCGGAGAATTTTTAGGATGTTTTTTAGATGCGACAACGTATAATAAAGAACTGAAACCCTTGAAATACGGTTTGAAAGTTCACCCTTTCAATAACTTTGATCAATGCGGATTTCAGGAAATCTACTTGTGTAAGCTAAAGAAAAACTCGAAGCAAAAAGTTTCAAAACGAGTTCCTTCGTGGAAGTGAAAATTGGGTATTTGAAAACGTGGGGGGTATAGCTTAGGTCACCACTTACTTCTCAACTTGCCGTATTGTGGACATTTTAGATTTTAGCCCGGACAAAGCTATTGAAAATCGCCTACGACCTTCTGCTGCAATCCATAACCTAAGTGATATCTAAATATTATATGTATAAACGAAAAACTGACTGACTGACTGACTGATCTATCAACGCACAGCTCAAACCACTGGACGATTCGGGCTGGGCACACAGATAGCTATTATGACGTAGGCAACCGCTAAGAAAGGATTTTTGAAAATATAACAAAATGGAACGTGAGCGAAGCCGCGGGCAAAAGCTAGTTATTTATGAATGAGACAGTTTGTTCTTCAATCACGCAGCAACGGTTGAGTTGAGAACGTGAAGAGTGACATATGAAGTCAAAAATACAGCAGCTGGACAATTTGAATAAGGAATCTTAAAGAAACCGGCCAAGTGCGAGTCGTACTCGCACTCGAAGGGTTCCGCACCATAGCACAAGATTTAACACCACCTGTATCGAGCAAAAACAAAAGTTTATTGTCTGGAGTGTAGTATTTTATAATAAAAGACTGTTTGGTCTTCGGTGTGTCTTTATTTTATATCACTTGTTCACTTTTACAATATTATATTTTATAATATATTAGATGACATCACCTGCCTTGCACTATACAGTGAGTTCGTTGCTTGACGTCTCTGTCTACCCTAGACTAATAAGTACATTTTACAAGTGTCAATGTAACGTTCCGTTACAACATGAAGATCCTCTTTTATTTCTTTCTTTATTTTTTGAATATTTGTTGTTATACCGGCATTAGAAATACCTACACATTCTGAGAAAATTTCAAGTATCGTATCGTTAACGTAACTATGTACGTTTCATGAGATACAGCCGGCTGACAGACGGACGGACGGAATGAAAACGGACACTTAGTAATACTGTTCAGGTGGCACCCTTTGGGTACTCTGTGCTTTGGGTATGGAACCCTACAAAAAATATACATTCTAAATGGGGTTGTTAGGTACGTAATGCAGAAAAATACCGAAATAATATTTCGTCTGGTGGGAGGCTTCTCGTTGGCCGTGGCTAGTTACCACCCTACCGTCAAAGACGTACCGCCAAGAGATTTAGCGTTCCGGCACGATGGCGTGTAGAAACTGATTAGGGGTATGGGTTAAATTTTCACTGCCATACCCCTTCCAATTTAGTCCGCTACCATCTTAGACTGCATCGTCACTTGCCATCAGGTGAGATCGCAGTCAAGGACTATCTTGTCATCGAAAAAAAAAATACCAGCATATCTCCCTCATTCGGCCGCTGACCCCTGAGCTTAGCATCTAATGGTTTTAAATAGAGGCTAGAGCCCTTAAAGTTCCCAGGGACTTAATTCGCGGTATCTTATCGCGACGCGTAAATTGCTTCCTGCGATCCATATCTCGCGTAACTTGGTGTCTCATTATTTTTTTCCCTTTTACCACTGCTAGAATTATAAAAATTCTCTTGAAAAAACCGTCTTCAAACGCCACTACAAAGTACATATTATAAATAAATCAAAATTTACTGGCCACAAAAAGAAAAAGATCACAAAATCAAAAAAAATTTAACCTACCTAAATATTCATATAAATAATTGTCTATGTCTAATAGCTATGCTCAGAGTGTCCCTGCGGGATCGGATCAGAAATTAGGAGATCCGTAGGAGAACCAAAGTCACCTACATAGCTCAGCGAGTCGCGAAACTGAAGTGGAAATGGGCTGGGCACATACTTCGAAGAGTTGATGGTCGTTGGCGTCCCAAGGTGCTGGAGTGGCGACCCCGCACCGGGAAGCGCAGTGTTGGCAGACCCCCCACCAGGTGGACCGACGACATCAAACGAGTCGCAGGGAGCCGCTGGATCCAGGCGGCACAAGACCGAGTGCTGCAGAAGTCCATGCAAGAGGCCTTTGTCCAGCAGTGGACGTCTATCGGTTGAAGAAGAAGTGCAACAGCTAAACGGAGCGATGACGTCCGGAAAGTGGCCGCCATCGATTGGATGCGAAAGGCCGAGGATAGGCAACGTTGGCGCTACTTAAAAGAGGCCTATGTCCAGCTGATGGCTACTGGTGTCATCATTCATCAATCAATCTTTAATAAGACCGGCCCGGTATCTAGCCGGCTTTCTGTACTAGAAACAATGAAGAGAGAGAACATTTTCTCTAATAGGTAGGTATAGTCTAATAGGTCTGCCTGCCCATCTTGACTTGAATTGAATTGTAATTTGTAGTACTTACCAACGCTTTTTTTTGGAACTTCCACTCATTGTGGAAATATTATATTTTATTCTATTCTAACAAAGTCGCATAGGTTAAATCGGCTTGCCATCCAGCTGCCCACAAGATAGTATAAAAAATTTATTACAATGTAATAGCTTCATAATAATATTGTAAAATGATTATTATTTTGAAAAGAGCAACTGCTGAGTTTCTTGCCGGCTCTTCTCAGCAGAATCCGCTTTCCGAACCGGTGGTAGTCATGACGTGTCATAAGAGCCACAGGTTGGCCTACGTGAAATAAATAATTTTGAATTTAGGTATCACTATGCGCGTCATGATCGTAGCACAACGACGTATCTGCATTCTACTAACTACAGTACAGCCATTTGAAATAATTTAAATAACAAAAAACGTATAGCAATGAAATTTTCCATAATCTGAAATTTCATTGCTACAGGTTTTTATTATATAAAATTTAAAGGAGATGGCGAATTCGATAGAGTTGCTGACCCAGACGAACTGAACTGAACAGTGAACGCCCACGTTCACGAATCAAACTTCTCATACTTGTTCTAGAAAACCAGACTAACAAAAAATTAATCAAAGTCTATCAAATAAAGTCGGAATCAAAAAGATTTTCACTTGTATTGCCATGTAACGGTTATTTATAATGTGTACTTGTGAATAATTATATTTTAGATTCCCATCTTCTAAAAATATGGGGGTTTACACAGAAAAATACTCTGAAAAATATTAATTAAAATTAAATGTTTTCTGGATCTGAACGGTTTTTAAAAATGCTGGGTCGAAATTCGCCAACCTCCTTTATTTAAATTATTACAAATGGCTGTACTGTAAAGTTAGTAGAACGCAGATACGTCGTTGTTCTACGATCATGACGTGGTAAGGATTAAAAAATACTATAACACGGGGCAGCTAACGAAGCTCGAGGCTGTTTCAGTTTTAATTACCCCAATTAACTGACGGCCATTAATTTGTTTACTGCCCACCTACCGGCAGTCGGCGATAAAATAAGCTGATGGAAACTGCTCTATTTATAACATAATACATATATGTAGGTAGGTACACATATAACCCCGTACATCTGCGTCGATACAAGGATAATTATTATTCTTTTTGACGTGATAACTGATAACGTCTTATAAATCGATGGACACCGGCTGCACGCACGAAAAAGTGTCACGTTCCGCGTGCAAGCGAGAGCGCGGAAATAGCGATAGAGAGGCACGATCGGCCCAAGCGTTGGCTTGTGACACATTTATTCATCAATGTTTCTTTGTGACGTTATCACGTAAAACTATCGTCCGTAAACCGACTTTACAGACAACCAATTTTTCGATAACAAGATAGTTCTTGTACTACGAACTCACCTGATGATAAGTGACGATGCAGTCTAAGGGCCGCCGCTCATTGTGATTTTTGTCGCCAAGTAGAGTGCTATGAAGATATATGGAAGTGCGCTCACTGTAGAGACGAGACAATACGGCGATAGTTCCAGCAACGGACGATACTTGGAATCCATTTCAAGAATGAGCGTGTTTTGTCGCCCAGTGACATTAAAACAGTGGGCGACAGTAGGTGGTGGTGACAGCGACTAAAAGTCACGGCGACAAAAAAACCACAATGACCGGCTGGCCAAAGATTGTAGCGGGCTAACTTGGAAGGGGTATGGCAGTGAACATTACCTACACCCATACCCCTATTCGGTTTCTTCACGCCATCGTGCCGGAACGCTAAACCGCTTGGCGGCACGTCTTGACGGTAGGGTGGTTACTAGCCACTGCCAAAGCCTCCCACCAGACCAGACCAGAGACAATTCATTTTTCAATTTGAATGATGACAGAGATAATTCAGAAAATATAAATTCCCAAATAACCCCAGCCGGGAATCGAACCCGAGACTAGGTCGTCGAAAATGTTTAAATTAAAAATTAGAAGCCTCAATAGCCCAACGGTTATAGACGCGGACTGAAAACTGAAAGGTCGCAGGTTTGAACCCACCCGTTGCACTATTGTCGTACCCACTCCTAACACAAGCTTTCCGCTTATTTGGAGGCTAGAGGAGAATATCAGTCTACTTCAAATTGGCTGATATTCTTAAAAAAAATGTTTTAAATAAATTTTTAAATTTTTAGTTTCACTCCTTCGTTTATCAGCTACGCCACCAAAGCTATAATGGAACGTGTGTTATAAACGAAGGCAACAAATATCGTGATGGAAAATTCTTATACTTATTCGCGTAGCCTCCATCTGCCAAACTGTCCGAAAAGGAACTTGGTTCCAAAAAAATGTTTTTAATGCAAAAATGTTCTACTTTCATCGCGAATATTAATTGTTATTCACTGTGTTCCGATAGGAAACGAACTCTTTGAGAAAACTACTTAACGAAACAACGTTTTTAGGTATCATCCCAATTATTGTGCACAACAGAATGGTTCCCATCGAGCGAATTCGGTCTATAGGAACGATAAATAAATAATACATGGTGTGATCAAGGTAACGGTAATTAAGTCAGTTACGGTTATGTAGATCAGTCGTCAGTCAAATAGGTGTTTTGTTACGTTCAAACTCCAAACCAACCCGGTCAACCACCTCCGAGCTCCGACCGTACACCCGTGACCTTTGCTGACTTGAATTGTAGGCCAAATTTTGCTACTGAGATGTTTACGTTAAAAATAACTTATTCTTACCGGTTATTAATAGCGGATCTTCCAAAATAAGTACAAGTGTAAATTAAAAATTTAAAACACCCCCGACATGTGAAACTCTGGCCGGACTATGTACGACATACCTAAACTAGTGGTTCGCCCCGAACTGAGACCTCGCGGTATCCCATAATTCCCATAAGGTAGTTTTAACTTTATTATATTGTAATTAAAACGCGCCGAATCTGATGACGTCAATCGTCATCTGCTTTCGTGGATGGGATGCATATTTACAATATTAAAGACAGCGCCATCTAGTAACAGTATAGTGAAGTTTTGTTAAAAACATTGATGCCCATTAAAACTCAATATTTATCTAATCTTAGTATTTGTTGTTCAAGTACAGAATATAATTCAAATTATGTGTAAGTTTCAAGTTTTAAAACAAAGTGGTTTTAGAAATCTAGCCTCGAATACAATCTCCACTTTGAAAGCCCCCCATTTCGTATGGGAGCCCCCCTGAAATAAATATTTTTATAACTTTTTAAGCCATTTTCGGCTGGAGGCCATCATTTTACATATCATATCTAAAATTGAAGTAATTACGTTCAGTAATTCAGAAGTTATAAGGCTGTGACAGACGGACGGACGGACAAGTGCAAATCGCTCTAGTAAACTCAGAGACCTTCGCTTCGCTCGGTCGATGATATCCTGTCACCTATATAGTATTCTGCTCCATCATCAGATCCTCCTCCTCGATCCTCGATCATCATCTATCTAATATCTACTCATTGAGACTATTCTAATGAGCCCAAACACACTTTAATGTAAGTTACTGAGGAGTTAGGTATTCACTATTCCACATACTTCTTGATGCTGCAGCATCAGCTCAAGGTTACCATGCCTTGGAAATAATTCGAAGTAACACTACACATTTTAAATCAATCGCACCAGTGAAAGCTTGTACGACCCCTTATTCGAGTAGGAAATAACCTGATGATGGTCAAACGATTTAGCAGATCTTCATGAATTATAGCTAAGATCCATGTCGATTACATAAGCTTACAAACAGAATAAACAGCATCCAAATCGGTCTATTATCCAGTCATTCAGTCTGTCTGTTACCTTTTCTGAATTATTGTGAGTGCTGGACTTATTCTATTAATTACTTTCTCAATATTCATACGCCATATTGTAAATGGCGGGATGTATACGGAATCAATTATTACTCTAACAGCTCTTGTAACTACATTCTGATGAATAAAGTGTTATTTATTTATTTATTATTTAGACAAAAGGCAAAAAACCGGTCGTATTGTATAAAGAGGAACATAATATTATTATTATGGTAATTTTGCCTCGGAAAAGCGCAGATTTCCCTCGGGTTATAAAAAAACCTAAGTCTACATCTACTTGGTTGGTGTCGCGGACCACGCAGCCTGCACCTGCTAGAATATATTTCTAACTAGAGATTGTTGAAAAAAAAACTTCAAACAAAAATCCTCTTATCGGATTTATGTTCGTTAGGTGGGCGTAGATTTGTGAAGATTATGGACGATGCGTACGGCTCTAGGAGCATTATTAATGTTGTACAAAAAACCTTGCTATTGCATAATAATAACAACGTGGTAATAATTAAATTGCCGTGTGGTGACGGCAGATCAGAATACAGTTGTCACCACCCCTGCTCTTCCCGCGGGTGTCGTACGAGGCGACTTAAGGGAATATAACGGAGAACGGGCAGCAGCGTCCTCTGTGCTACTACTACCATCTACTGCGATCACCAACCCGTCTGCCCCGCGTGGTGATTATGGGCAAACCCTCCCCTTCGGAGAGGCCTGTTGTCCAGCAGTGGACTGTTATAGGCTATTGATGAATAATTAAATAATACCTACAAATTTATTAGCAGTGTTCACTTTGACGATTCGTAACGTTATGAGACAATTCATCGAATCATAGGCTATCATCATCATTATCAGCAACCCATCAACGGCTCACTACTGAGCGCAGGTCTCCTCTCAGAGAAGGGTTATAGGCCATAGTCCACCACGCTGGCCCAATGCGAATTGGCGGACTTCACACACCTTCAAGAACATTATGAAGAACTCTCAGGTGTGCAGGTTTCCTCACGATGTTTTCCTTCACCGTTGAAGCAAGTGATCTTGACTCCGAAAAGTCAGAGGTGCGTACCCGGGATCGAGCCTGCGACCCCCCGAATAGGAGACCACAGTCCTAACCACTAGGCTATCACTGCTTACTATATGCGGAGGCTGAGTCTGATGGAGAGGAAGAAGCCATAAGACGCCAGGGAGTTGAACCCAGGGTCTTTTGCTCGCAAGGCCATTGGCGTTGTTGCCTCATCCTCACTAATATGTGCTATTATTTTGAGTTTTTGACCTTTCGTTCCAAGTGACTCATTTTAAAAACAAAAGGATAACAAAAGCCCTGAAACGCGATTATCATCGGTTACACAGATTAGCGTGATAATACTAACTAGGTACATGGTTACGTACATTACATACTACTTACATTAAACATTTATAGTTGTACTAGCTGACTCACGCGACTTCGTCCGCGTGGATTTAGTTTTTAGGGTTCCGTACCCAAAGGCTGCCAATGGGACCCTATTACTAAGCCTCCGCTGTCCGTCCGTCTGTCAGCGGCCTGTATCTCGTAAACCGTAATAGATAGACAGATGAAATGTTCACATATTATGTATTTCTATTGCCGCTACGCGCTATAACATTTTTACTTATTTTGTATTTCAATTGCCACTATAACAACAAATAATAAAAATTTAATTAAATTAAAAAAATTAAATTAAAATATTTCCATGGGTACATGGTAATATTTTTATTTAATTTTTTTAACGGAACCCTAAAAGAGCGAGGCCTGACTCGCACTTGGCCGATTTTTAAGAATCCCGAAGTTCACCGTCAACAGGTACCTAAATCCGGCATTAGGAGTGCAGTACCTACCCTGCATCATCAGGGTTGAGGGTTGGAACCTGATAGTGCCAAGCATCGACTTCATGATTGATCATGAAGTCATCTTCAAATAGCGAGTATAGCTAAAATCCACCTCGATTACGTTAGCTTACAAACAGAAAAAACCGCATCAATTCGGTCCATTTGTTAGGGAGCTGCGAGGGAAAAGGATACACAGACACACACGCCAAACTTAGTTATAACACACCTGATTTTGTCGGGGGTTAAAAACGGGATTCCCGCGGATTTTAAAAATTAAATCTTTTAATATAAAACATGATTTTTAAAACACCTACTTCAAACGCCCGCGCCACTACAAAGTAAATAGTTTACTGTTGATATTTTAAAAACCGCTCGACCGATTTCGATAAAATTTCAATGGGACCACCTGGGAAGTACTTATATCCTTCAGAGTAATCGGTGAACATGCATAAAAAAAAGATTCCGACGAATTGAGAACCTCCTCCTTTTTTGAAGTCGGTTAATTAACTTCACGTGGATGAAGTACCGGGAAAAGGCTAGTTTGAAATAATACATGCTACATACATACATACATACACAGTACACACCTACTGCCTGGCGTTCCTCTCGGTATAGAGTGACTGGAAAATGGAACCCTTTCAGCCTATTGTCTGGTGCTCTGGTCCGCTTACAGTAACGCAGGTTTGGAGTCGCCGCCTTTGGTATTTAACCGAGGATCAGGTTAAAGTCTTGTTAAAGTTTTTAACCATCAAAAACCCAATTTGAGTTAAACTCAAAGATTTACATTGCACCGTCACTATCTTATCATCTTTTAGTGCCAATTTCACCAACGTCGAATGACGATTAACCGAGGTATAAAGTGGGCGTTCTGACAGTTTTTGTATGGAAATTTTGCTAAAATATCAAAATTCAAAACGCTCGGATAAGATCAAAAGACTTATTTTACTTTTGTGAAATCGGTCCAGTATCAAAAAAAGAAAAAAATGCCTACAAACAAGTGGGAATTAGCCAATTTTCTTACTGAGCCAGCGGAGATTATGAAAAATCATCTCAACCAGTCTTATTGGAATTGTTTCGCCGGGGCCTCATCATCCTTTAAGTCCTCAACTAGGTATAGCCATGCAAAAAAGACGTCGATCCGTTGCTCCGTTGATGCGTGATTGAAGGACAACCCTACAAACTTTCGTACTTTTATTTATAAAATAACGTTATGGGAGTTAGATTTTATTTATTTTCTCTCTTAGGGCCGTTTTCACCAACGTAAAACAAGTCTTACCTACTCTTATCCGAGCGATATTTTGACAGATTTCAATACCAAAACTGTCAGAACGCCGTATTTATTCCTCGGTCAAACGTCACTCGACGTTGGTAAATTCAGCACTTATTGGTTCACTTGTTTTTCAATTCCGATCTTTTATATTGAGCTTTAGCGGAAATCAATGAGCGGACCACAATTTATTCTGATATTTCCTTAAGTGTAGGTTAACACTTTAATAAAAAACATAAAAAATAAATAGTAAAAAAAAGCAATGTGGCATCTCTAATTTCTAAAGAGCTCCATTGTAATATGGAGTCTTAGCAAAACGTAGTTCAACAACTGTAACGTGTTGCTACTAGATGTCGCTACTGAAAAAAAATAGACACGTCATGTGTGTGCGGCCATGGTGTAGCGGTAACACACTCTGGCGCGATTCCCAAGAGACGTGGGTTCGAATCCCGCTGGGCTCGGAATTTTTGATATGTGTATATTTTATTCGGACCACAAGAAATTAACTTAACTAGTCTAATTTTTCCAACTCTCTCCGTTATTCGATGAAATAATTCATACAAAAATAAAACGCTTGAAATAGAAAACCAAATTTCTTTTCCTTCACACAATGTGCCGGTGAAATCGCATAATAACAAGCAAATGGCCGCGTAATTTACGTGCGTCGTGTTTTTCTTTGATCGCAACAAGAGAAACGCGTGACATCTCTGAGCGACCGGTGCTTGATGGAAGACACGCGTTCTATTTTGAACATTAAAGTGTTTTAACCTGTTTCAACCGACTTCAAAAAAGAAGGAGGTTCTGAATTCTTCGGAATCTTTTTTAATGTAGGTATGGGCACCGATTACTCGAAGACGCCTGAAACTACTTAGAAAATTCTTTCTTGTTTCAAAGGGTGTTATACTTCCCAGGTGATCCCATTCTAATTTTATCGAAATCGGTCGGGCGGCTTTTTAAAAAAATCAACACTTAATTATATATTTTGTAGTGGCGCGGGCGTTTGAAGTCGTTTTTTTTTTAAATATCTTTTTATTACAGATTATACTATCAGTTTACGTGATCCATGTCCCATATCTAATATGTAAAATTCTCATGTCGCGGTGTTTGTTACCAAGCTCCTCCGAAACGGCTGAACCCATTTTTATGAAATTTTGTTTGCATATCGGGTAGGTCTGAGAATCGGCCAACATCTATTTTTCATACTCCAAATGATAAGGGTGACCCACCCCTAAATATTTTTGTTGACGGTACGAAGTTCGCTGGGTCAGCTAGTAATAAGTAGGTATATGAAATTTCATATATTATATTATGGAATATATCACGTAGTTATCTGGGATTTCGATCAGGAGCAAGCTTTCTCTAACTTTTAATTTCTAAGTTATAAGCGTTCGTTTGCAAAATATCACTTGCTTTAACGGTGAACGAAAACATTCTGCAGAAAACGGCACGCCTGAGACTTTTCCGCGATGTTCTCAAAGGCGCGTGAATGAAACGCGCCAAATCGTAAAAATGCGATTATGCGAGATACAAAATCCCCCTGTATTCTCAAGGATGTAACCTATCTCTGTTTCGTATAAATCGGTTTAATTGTTGTGCTATTGAGATGCCCAAAACACTTTTTATTTCGCTGAACGGGTGAACATAGGTCGTTGAATCCCTACAAGTTGACTTCTCGAGATATCGATTATTATCGACCAAGGAAAATGATCATATTCACAGCGCATTTAGTTTAGAATACCTCTTTACACCTAATCTTCATCATCTGTAACGGAGACAAACAGAAAGCTTTATCTATCGTGCAGTAATGTCGATCTTACAAGCAATGAAAAAAAACTAATAGCAGTTACAGCTATATTATTGTTATCAAGATCAAAGTTTTTTGTTATTACGTATAATATCGATCGTTCGGATACTGACAGTCGACAGTTGTAAAGATAAACCAAATCGTTTTAAATGCAGGTGCATTGGGGATTAAAAGACTTCTGAAAGGTACCTAAAGTGACATGTCAGGAGATATACCTAAGGGCATATAAATGAGATTAATAATTATGCGATATAAATTATTTAAGGTTATTAGCTCGGAAACTCGGAAAGTGTGCATAATATCTCGATCATTTATGGATAAGTATAGAATAATCGATTCATCGACGTTTCGCTCGTTTACTGCAACAATGTTAGATATCTCTTGATTTTAACTAGTTTAATTACGTAGTACTATTAGGTATATATTCTGTGGTATAATGTAGAAAAAATAGTTTCTATTCTATTTCATGCTCTATGAAAACTACTACATTATTTATGGCCGATTTCACAACGTCGAATGACGTTTTACCGAGGAATAAATTGTGCGTTTTGACAGTTTTTGTATTGAAAATAAAAATATGAAATTTACGCTCTGATAAAACTTTTTTTACGTTGGTGAAATCGGCCCTAAGTGGAACAGTAAACTCAAAGAAGACTTTGCTTTAAAGTTTTCAAAACTAAGATACCTAAGTAGCATAACCATTTGAGAAACTCGATTCCGCGTCCGAACGCTAACACGGGTCATGGCCCATGGGCACACACAAATTCGAATCGCAGCCACAAAGTACATTATACAGCGCAGCGATCGAATTGCGTTTTTTAGCATCGGCGTTTCGCGATTTTTGAACGCTGACCTTCGCTACTTTACTTGCTTGGTTTTTTGACGACGCTTTTGACTTTTGAGTCGCAAAAACGCGATTCAGTCGCAAACGTCGATCGCTGCCACTTAAAGTAGCCAGTCTGCCCTCTCCCCAAGCTACTTGTGACCTATCTATCTACCTACCTGCTACTATGCAGACACCGGCAGCTATCGTTTGAAGTTCAAAATCGATACAGTACATTTATTGCTACTACATAGGTACGTAGACACCTATAGGTATTCTGTGTACCTAGACGAGAGCTGAGTGCCTGGGATTCTATTAGGGTGACCAATTTTCATAAATTTCTAGGACAGACCTAGAAATTCGTTAGTTTTGTTAGTCCCTAAACATTTTTGCTTATTTTTTTAAATTATTTATAGGATTTTCTTTACATATCAAAGAAAATCAGCCCCATCCATCCCTGCACAAATATTACATTTATCCTTATACCTATCTTATAATACTTAAACTCTAAGCAGTTTAGCCTCTGAAGCAAGTTACGGTATAGGTACTTTGAAAGATGCCCACCTCAAAGCTCTTTATTAAAATTAAAGTTATTCATTAATCTTGCGCCTTTAACTAACTTTTAAAAATAAGAAAGTTTCAAAAATAAATAATTTTAATACAATGTACGTTCTTTGTTTTCTGGAAAATATACGATATATCAGGTTCTTATAAGTCATGGCATGATTCAGTAATTTAAAATTCACAGCAGACGCTGAATTACCAAACCAACAAATCTATCAAAAATGGCCTAAACTTATCGACCGAGCGAAGCGAAGGTCTTTGAGTTAACTAGAGCGATTTGCACTTGTCCGTCCGTCCGTCCGTCTGTCAGAGCCTTATAACTTTTGAATTACTGAACGTAATTACTTCAAATTTAGATATAATATGTAAACCGATGGCCTCCAGCCGAAAATGGCTTAAAAAGTTATAAAAATCTTTATTTCAGGGGGGCTCTCATAGAAGCGAATGCGAAGTAAAAAAAAAAATATCGCGTTACATAAAATTGTTACGTATCATTTTAAAGATAATTTTGAACTGAGTACAAAAATATTTTTTTTTTAATTTTTCCCTTAAAATTGACGAAATGGGGGGCTTTCAAAGTGGCGATTTTATACGCTCGCTTGAAGACGCTCCCTAAGAAAATCCGCTATGGATTTTCAAACTGATTTTATGTTTTTAGGTCACTTATATCCTGTACTTGAACAACAAATACTAAAATTATATGAATATTATAAAGAAACGAGATTATTTAATTTTTAATGTACATCAGTAATTCATAAAGCATCAACATAGCTTCACAATAATGCTAATAGATGGCGCAGTCAGTAACTATTCCCATGGAACTACGAGTTACGACTAACGACCTATCCCAAAAACAGTTTTGCGTCGACCATTATTATTTAGTTACTTATTATAATACAATAATTGTATTGTAATTTTTTTTGTACCATATTATTCAATTAAAATTATTTTTTAGTTAAATTTTAGTTAAATATTGTATATTTTCTATTCGCGTCGATAGATGACGATTTGTACAGATGCCCGTAACCCGGTTTCACTCGTTAGTACCTACATAATAATTCAATGTTTTCACTAACGTTCCCTAACCTTTACGGGCTACCTATAATTTAGGTGATTGATGTTTTCTGTCAACTTATTTATCACGATCCTGTACGGGACACCTAAAAGGATATTGGGACGGATGTTAGGACTTAGGATTGTATTTAGGAGCTACCTACGTTAAGAGACTCCTACTTAGGGGATGATTTAGGTATGTTTGGTGAAAACGGGCATAATAATAATGTCAGTTTTGGTTATCATGTATCGATTGAATGAATAATCATGGGATACCGTTACCGCGAGGTCTCAGTTCGGGGCGAACCACTAGTATATAAAATGATCTAACCTTAACTATTAGACTTCTTTACATGAATCTCAATAAACCAGAATGGTTCAAATCCCATTCTTCGCACTATGGTGTGCACTACTTTACATTTAGCTGTAAAGAAAAGGAGAATTTAAAACTTAAAAAAATTATAAGATAACATCATTTTCTAATTTCACTGTAAACCGAACATCTATGTCATATCTCATCAAAGCTTGTTTATGTCAAAACAAATAATTCAACTCCAGTCAAGATGTAATTAAATATTATGATGCGTATTTTAGTAGCATTATATATTTATTTTATGCTTGTATTAATAAGCAAATCTACACGATGCTTTAAGCCTCGATGCTTTATTATAGCTACGTAACTAACTAAGCCGCTTTCACTGTAGCATCTATTTGAAAGCTTCCCTGATGGATCACGGAGAGGCGTCCGCACGGTTGCGTTTGAAGCTGAAAATCAATAGAGCACATTTAGCACTATGTACTGCAGTACATATAGCTCCTTGTACCTAAACGAAATCCCCGGTTCCTGCTAGGGTTTCCAACTTTCATTTTTTTCTGGGACATTCCCGATACACAACCCTTTTAGTTTTGCCATGCTTCATAAAATTTCCCTTGCATCGTGCTACACTGTAACAACGTTTGAACCACTTTTATTTGAGTTGGTTGATTTTTAACCGACTTCAAAAAAGGAGGAGGTTCTTATACTTCCTACTACTACAGGTGGTCCCGTAAAAATCGGTCGAGCGGTTTTAAAAAAATCAACAATAAAATAAATACTTACTTGTTGCGCGGGTTTGAAGTCAGTTTTTTAAAAAGAATTTTCGTTTAATATTATTAATATAATCGTTGTTCAGTTTGTCATTATGAAAATTTCTTGTCAATTAAGTGTAATTAATTCTTAGGCTATTAAACAATTACTGAATTTCTTTATGACTTAGTGCCATGAAAGCACTGCTTTCCATTCAGCTGTCCAATAGTTTGATGATGTCATAATTTTTTACTCGTAGTTGATACTGTTGTTTTTGTTTTTTAAAAAGTGCAACTGCTGAGTTTCTCGGCAGCTCCTCTTGGCAGAATCTGCTATCGCAATCAGCGGTAATGTCTTGACTTATCATAAGAGCCACTAGATAGCCTACCTACATTAAATAAATCGTTTTGAATTTTGATCATATTTTTAATTCCAGTAAAGGTGTTAATGCTAAAAGATAAAGTTGATGCTCGGCCCGCAAATTCCATTAATTATTTTGATATTCTAGAGCAAGATCCCAGTGCCGCCAGACCTAAGTTATTTTCTCAGCAATTATTTGTGTACGATAGAGTACTGTTCAAATGTCCTTTCAGTGTATGCGTACCAGCTAGATTGTGCCGACGGCCAATTTCCAGATACCAGGTGCTAAAGGTAGGTAAAAACTAGAATAACTTATCTTAAATTCTTAGGGCTGATTTTCATATATGTTTTAAAGAATATTGTAAAAATTAATAAATTAATACTGCCAGACGCTTACCGCTGGCGGTAACTTTAGCCAGACGCTTTGAAGCTCCCAAAAAAATAATTTAAGTTAACTTATATTCTCAGTTCTGATTTTTATACATGATACTCAGAGAACTATTGCAATATCTTCTGCAAGCTGCCAGACCTATTGGAGGGGTCAAACATCCCCCCAGACACACATTAAGTGTCCCTACGAGTATGAGTGCGAGAGTGATTTGATGGTTTTATAATACATAATATAACTTTATTAAACTTTATTACGGGTATTATCCAATCCAATCCAATCTATCATCCTGTATTCATCGACTGCTGGACATAGGCCTTTCCGAGAGCGCGCCACCAAACACGGTCCTCCGCTTTCCTCATCCAGCCGCTTCCCGCCACCTTCTTAAGGTCATCGGTCGAGCGAGCTGGAGGGCGTCCTACACTGCGCTTGCCGGTACGCGGTCTCCAATCCAGAACACGTCTGCCCCATCGGCCATAGGTTCTGCGACATTATCCGGATTTTATCCCAGAGAGAGATTCCCAACATAGCTCGCTCCATACGGGTATTATAGAAGTCTTAAATAGTAATTAAATAATAGTCTGAACTTTTGATTATTTATTCACATAATAATTATAGAAATTAAAAATATTTAAATTTTTAATGAGAATTTTGTACTTAAAGTTAAATATTTTTATATAAATACTTACAGATAAATATTTTTCGGGTTTTAACTATCCATCCATCCATCCATCAGCCTGTATTCATCCACTGCTGGACATAGGCCTTTCCTTAACTATACTCTTGCATAAAATCACGTCAATACGTAGCTCTATTGCGGCGTGATTGAAGGACAAACCAACAAACACATTTATAATATTCGTATGATTAGTATATGACACTAGCTGATGTGATGCTGAAGCAGTGATAGCCTAGTGGTTTGGACTGGGGTCTCCTACCTATTTGGGAGTCGCAGGTTCGATCACGGGTACGCGCCTCTGACTTCTCGAAGTCAAGTGCATTTAAGAAATTAAATATCACTTGCTTCAACGGTGAAGGAAAAAATCTTGAGGAAACCTGCACACCTTAGAGTTCTTCATAATGCTCTCAAAGGTGTGTGAAGTCCACCAATTCGCATTGGGCCAGCGTGGTGGCCTATGGCCTATAACCCTTCTCTGAGAGGAGACCTGCGCTCAGTAGTGAGCGGTAGTGGGTTGATGATGAAGATTATGATGACTAGCTGATGCCCGCGACCACGTCCACGTTGATTTAGTTTTAAAGTCCTTCGGGAACTCTTTGATTTTCCCCGATAAAAAGTAGCCTATGTCACTCTAGATCCTAAGCTATACCCAGGCAAATCACGTCGATCCGTAGCTCTGTTGCAGAGTGATTGAAGGACAAACCAAAAAACACACTTTCGCATTTATAATATTATAGTATGATGATATTATCTCTCACACACTTAAACAAGTGAATCATGTTCTAGCGCTCATACATATGGGGACGCATAATGTGTGTCTGGGGGGATGTTTGACCCTTCCAATAGGTCTGGCAGCTTACAGATAATATCGCAATAGTTCCCTGAGTATCATGTATAAAAATCAGAACTGAGAATATAAGTTAACTTAAATTATTTTTTGGGAGCTTCAAAGCGTCTGGCAAAAGTTGCCGCCGGCGGTAAGCGTCTGGCAGTATTAATTTATTAATTTTTACAATATTCTTTAAAACATATATGAAAATCAGCCCTGAGAATTTAAGATAAGTTATTCTAGTTTTTACCTACCTTTAGCACCTGGTATCTGGAAATTGGCCGTCGGCACACTCTAGCTGGTACGCATACACTGAAAGGACATTCGAACAGTACTCTATCGTACACAAATAATTGCTGAGAAAATAACTTAGGTCTGGCGGCACTGGGATCTTGGACCATTCAGCGTTTCACGTGTTCTGATGCAAGAACTGCAATCTGTCATCCACCATAGATAATATCATCTGTCATTTTGACAACAGTGTTCGGCTGTCAACGTGACAGTTCTGTAAAGGACAGATTGCAACTCAGCACTGACAAAACGGTCTATACCTAGTAGGCTTGCGTAAGAACCACTACTTGGGAGTTGAAATAAGTTGGTTTAATCGCAATTCTCCAGGAATATCGCTAAATGAAAAAGAAGTTAAAGAATAACGCTGCAATCTTCTTCGCTCTAGACTTGTAAATTCGCTTTGTATTATCTATATCTATAAAAATGAACCCCTGTTTCCTTTGGTCACCTCATAACTTGTGAACGACTACCGATTTCATTCATTTTTTTTAAGTTTTCTAACACTTTGTAGAAGGTTCTTACGGAAAGAAAAGTTAAGAAAATTGCGCAAGAAATTGGATAATTTCAGAAAACTTGACGACTATTTGAACTTCGCGAGTTTGAAAGTTCGCGCGTTTGATGAATGTGAATATATCAGACAGTTGTTTTAATTTTGTAACAAAAATTGTCTTTGGTTTTTTTTTTGGTCATAGAGTTGACATTTATCATTCCAGTTCGAATTGAATATTCATAATATCAAAGACAGGAAAACGTCTGTCGGGTCAGCTAGTTACAATTTATTGCGAATCTACACTAAAAATGCGTTTCGGGGTGAACTACAAGTTTCGCGCGACGTTCACCAGACCACTAGAGTCTAGTGGTACTCTAGTAGTCTAGTGACTAGACGTTGTAAAAGCCTTCATCATTCCATACTTAAACTTAACCAAAGCAATAAAAGTACAGCTTTGTTTAATTGCTCTACCATTACGAAAACCTTATTATACTACTTATTCGCCATTATTATTTTAATTTTCTTTTTAAATAGTATCAGCCAATCTGAAGACTAAAAGTACTAGCTTAAACTTCGGAGGACCATGTACGTCATTATGAGACGAGCATTGATTGGATTTAGGTTTTAAAATCAATTTTCCTTCGTTCCACCCCTTATCAACCTTTTAACTCTTTAGCGGGTAAAATTCCCTTTCAATTTTAAATCTCTATGTCCAGTGCATTATGCTTTGCGTTGTCTGTATGTTGTCTGTCAATCTGTCTCTAACTATTATATATAGATAGAGTATATTGTATTTTGTCTACCTATTTAACTGTTTCATTCATGAACTTTGTCCCCTATATAAAGGTCTTTGGGGCTTCCAGAATTTGCATTGTTCACATAGTAAATGTTAAAGCTAAATTACGTAATTAATGTTTTAATGAATATTGTAATTTGTTATTTATAAATTCATTCATTAGGATTTATAAATAATTCAAATAGGTACTTTTGAATGTATGAATGTTTATGTAGGTATTTGTATAAATTACATCAACTTTGTTTTTATTTAACCCCTCTAAAATTTGTATTTAGTCACTGTATATAGTACTTCTGAATTCAACCGTCACTCATCCCCCATTCTACTTTGTCTGTGGTGTGAACTGTCACCAAGTGTCACTTTACCTTTGACGAAAATAATTACCGCACAATTTTGAATTTCGAAGAAATCTAAGTTCATAATTTTTTTTTTAATTTTTAAATGCTTTAATAGGGTATTTGACTACTTTTAGAAAATCATCTTAAATTGTTAATAAAGCTATGCTGAAGCTATAACAAAACGTATATTTCGGCATAATTTTCAGTATTTTTCATAAAAATCGAGACATAAATTCAAAAAAATAAATTGCCGCCGAAACGTTCCATTTGCTCTCATGACGTCACAGTTCACATTTCAAACAATGACAATTCCACAGCCCATAGGTGGTGTGGACTGTGACGTCATTCGAGATCACGGAACGTTTTCGATCACGTGAATTATAGCAATTTTATTTAATGTTTTCTAATTAAATAAAGCTTTATTTTTTAGTTTTGTCGTATGGAATAATGTTTTTAGATAATAATCTTTTAGGATGACACCAAATGAAACGATATTTTTAATATAGTCAAATACCCTATTTTATGTTTTATTTTAAGAATAAAATTATGGGAACTAAAAACTTTTCTTAATTTGGATTGGGCTTGATAATTTCTAAGTGTAACCCTAAAATAGTGGTAACCCTAGCTCTACATTTCAATTTAATGTTGCTCACTATAATAGTATTGCTAGGAATTTCACGTAAGACAACATCAATTTTGCTGGAGAAATTGGAAAGGACCGGCTCCTCGACCTTTGGCCTCGAACTATGCGAAAAGTAGGTTTTGCGGCTACATTACAGTTCAATCAACGCACGAAGCCGACATTTTCGGAACCTATCATGTACCTATTCAGCTTGACAAGTACGTCGCGTTGTTTGAAAATCATAAAGGGAAGCATATCGAAGGATTTACAAAAATCCTTTGTGGGGTTGAATATACGCTTTTATAATATTAAGCCGAAGAAATTTTTAGATCTGTCATTACTCGCACCGTAAAAAAAACAGATTTAGTTCAATCGCAGTTATTAGTTATTGAATTTCTTAAGGACAAATACCTACCTACTACATGGGCGTTAGGAGCTTTGCATGCCCTCAAGATATGCCCTACCTACCTACTCGTAGACTATAGTGTAGCTTAATAACTTTTTAAATTCTAATAGCTTAAAAGTAATATTGTAAAAATTATTTTGCAAAGAGCAAAAACAGTGTCTTGCTGGCTCTTCTCAGTAGAAACTGCTTTCTGAACCTGCGCAGTGGTGGTACAATTTCAAATTGTCATAAGAGTCACAGGTTGACCCGGCCGTAAATCTCTAGGTCGTCTAGGAACAAGGAATGAGGTCCAGCAAATGTTATGTTTTGTCAATCAGTGTCATGAATCATGATACTAGTTTTTAGGTAAATTCGAAAAACAAAAATTCGTAAGTATAATAATATCTCCGTTCAGTTCGGATTCTCCGGAATTCAGACATTTTGATGCAGTATATAGCAGGCCTAGAGGTACATAATATATTTTTAAATGTTCACTTTTTTTTCCTTGGCATAAAAAAATTCTATTCTATATAAGTCACAGTTATTTTTCTATAGCTATTGTAGGAATGCCATGTTTGTTTAAAATCAGATTTAATATTATCTTAGACCACGACAGATTGACCTGAATTTCACGCGTGCGAAGCTAGCAACATATCCGAACAATTGCAAAAACCAAAAGCCTTTCCCACCATCTATAAAAGGGTCCAACTATTTCAGAGCGTTGAGTTGAGAAACGTAGAATGTACCTACTACATACCTAGTTTGGGGGGGGCGCCTCCCCCCGCGGTCGGTCGATTGCCTCTGAGCCGTGCGGAGCGGCAACACCGCGGGGGGGGGGGGCGAAGGGCGAAGCGGCAACGTCTCGATCAGCTGTTGCACACTTATAAATTCAAAACAGGCGGTCGCGAGTCCCTCGGGAGCATGGATGTAGGGCGACTTCAAAACATTGATTTCCAAGGAGGGTTCGTTTCTCCAGTTATGGGTAGGTAGTTAGCTGCAATGTTTTCACGATAGTGTGACCTAGGGGCAACAGCATTCATTACCAAGGACACTATTAACATTAAACATAACAATATAAATTGTAACAAAAAATCTTCAGATAGTTGTATATATGATAACACCAAGACCAAGTGAGGAAGAAGTGATGTAGTAGATGTCCCCTTAGATGCCAGCTTAGGGAAGAGTGGAGGCGTATAGTGAAGCGTGCCACAACACCTAAGTGACGACTACGACCGCTCTTTCAAGACAAAAACGACAAAGATGTATGATACCAATGATACTACTCGTAGCTTTGACTCGCATTTTCTTCCGCCTGCCTGAATTTAGGCTAGGCTTTATAGGGTAATTGTTTATGTAACTTCAAAAAATCCTCCTTAGTTAAGGACCAAGAGAGTGACATAGGCTACTTTTGTATTGGAAAAGAGAGGATTTTTGGAAAGTAGTAAGTATGATTGGAAAGTATAGAAACCTTGTAATACCATAAGGTCCTTAGGTAGGTACACCTGAGAATAAATAATTTTACTTTACACTGCGATGTTTTCTAAAGGACATGAGAACATTTTGTGCCTCCAGCGAGCTTGTATACCTACTTCCTGCTAGTTATCGATCCCGTGTCGGTTGTTCCGGGTCGGGAGCTGTCAGCCGGGACTCGGGAGGGAACTGTGTTGGCAATGGGAGGACTCGTCATCGATCTTGCGAGAAGACCGTGCTATACGTAGATGTGCAGTGTTTATGTCTGTTACGTCTATCTCAGTTATCTAATGTTCCTATACTCAATCTATCTGTAATCGCTCGTTTAGTTACGAGCAACGTTGTTTGTTGATAGTCAAAAATTATATATATTTTTTTCACTAATAGTAACTGCTTGGTAACTTATCTTCAGACTAGCTGATGCCCGCGACTTCGTCCGCGTGGATTTAGTTTTTAAAATCCCTCGGGAACTCTTTGATTTTCCCGGCGGCGATCTAATTAAATTTTAGAACACAAAAGCTACTATTGTGTCTTAACTATGATAGTTAGATATATAGATATAGATATATATATATATATATATATATATATATATATATATACCCTTGAGGACTTATTTGTAAAGAATAATGAGTACTTTAATCATGTAGTACATCATTTTTATGTATCATCAATAGTTTGCTACTTTGGGTTACATTATTGCAATTTTCTTACGGGTCTCTAATTTTTAACCGACTTCCAAAAAGGAGGAGGTTCTCAATTCGGCCGGTATCTTTTTTTTTTTTTTTTTTTTTTCTATGTATGTCCACCGATTTCTCCGGGATTACTGGACCGATTCGCGTGATTTTTTTTTTAATCGACAGAGGATGTTTGTGAAATGGTCCCATAAAAATTTTAACCTTCAACTCCTCAAGCCTGATGCTGCAGGCTAAAACTATGGCGATTTAGGAAATTTCGATTACGAATTGATATTGTAGGTAACAAGTATGGACTACATCATGGAGCTCCAGGTCCTAGCTCCTCAATCATAGGATACTACACTTAAAAGCTTAAAATAAAAATTCTTTTCAAAAAACCGACTTCTAACGCCACTATAAAGTATAAAAATAATTTTAGTTTGTCCACGTTTGTTGAAGTCGGGCGGGCCTAAAATACAAACTATGAAACCGACTCGCGATGCTCGCTCGACTTCTACAAACGAGTCTATCATATTCTGTAGCGTCAATTTTTTTGAAAATAAATTATAGCCTATGTTACTTCCTGATAATTTAGCATTCTATTGGTGAAAAAATGGTTAAAATTGGTCCAGTAGTTTCAGAGCCTATTCGGTACAAATAAACAAAAGAATTCCTCTTTATAATACTACTAGTATAGATAACAGACAGATTGAATATAGGAACCGAGTAAGACACATAGGCTTTCAAGTCTATGGTATAAATTGTGTGTAAATTGTCTTTAATGTAATATTTAGATTCAAAATTTATTTAATTGTAGACAAACTTGTGGCTCTTATGACAAGTCAAGCATCTACCATCGGCTCGCAAGCGCAACCAATGGTAGTATCTTAACTTGTCATAAGAGCCACAAGTTGGCCTACCTACATGATAAATGATAATATAAATAATTTTGTATTTGATTTTGAAATCTTTAAACTGCTCTCATGAATAATTACCAGTATAATTATTAATTAGTATAACGACACCCCCGTACAACAAACCAATAAAGTGCTATAATTATGGACGTTTTCATGTTTTGTCAAATGTGGTATTGCACGAGTTTTTCTATTAATATTTTCGGAAATATCAATGATGACACTTTATTGTACGGAAATTCATATTAGTGCTTATGACGAACTATTTTTGTAATTACCTGGCAAGGTGCTATTACCGGTTTATTGGCGTATAAAATATCTTCATGTACTAATTGGTAAGCATCATAACATTACTCTTATCGTATTTTTTTTAATTATACCAGTAATAGTATCTTATAATGTTTTATGTCTCTATAGTTATTTTGTAGTATTTGAGTGAAGTGTCGACCCGGGCGCGTATTGCGTTTTTAAAATATTGCAAATTTCATACAAAAATTCTGTAATTAATTTTTACAGTATCACTTTGGAAAAATTTACTCCAATAATCCCGTAAGTGACTTTTACGGAAAAATGTTCCTAAGATATTTCCAGCAATATCATCTATCTTTCTTTCATAAATTTCAGTCTTCTGAAAAAAAAAAATATTTTAATATTGACCGCAAAGACTTGTGCAATAAAAAATTAGTTTTCATTTGATGTATCATATACCTGAATATGCTAAATTAATATAGAAAGCGATACGATGATGGCAGCTTTTTGTTCATCCGCCCAATGATAATAATATCAGTAGGTGCTACCTACAACATTAGTTTCTGAGAATTGTTACATTTCTACGAAGCAGTCACAAAGCCCTTCATTTTCCACGCTGTCCCCAATATCATTCGTTTACCAAGAAGTTTTCCACGGACCAATATTCGCGTCGAAATGAATTTTTAACGTAGTTGTAGCGAAATATTTATTGAATTTTTCGTTTCAGTGAACACCTCGCTCTGGGTCTCGCTCTCGGTTGAACGACTTTTTTATAATTTAATATAATATTTATTACTTACATTACTTTATTTGAAGAATAATGGTATTATGTTATAATATAAAACGTTATTTTAACTATATAAAAAATTATACTGATATTTTTTACCCAAATATCCAATTATATTCCCTTTATTTTATAGAAAAGAAAAGTAAAGAATATAAAATTAAATCCCGGATCAAAATTCACAGTGAACAACAGACCGTAAAGAAAGTAGCATACCAAGTATCTAACTAATCCTAGAGAAAATCTCCTCACAATAGCACATTTGGGAGCAACAAGACAATAATAGAGCAGAACGATATCATACCGTAGGCCGTAGCGAGAGGCGATACAATCAACGGGTGGTATCTTTATTGGTATCAGATCCAAATGTGGTGTGGATTGCGATCTGATAGCTTAAAGTAGGAGCACTATCTTGGGAAACTTGCTCGAGTAAAATATTCGAAGTGCTGTTTTCACTGACTTTTAACGTGTAGTAGAATATAATAAAACTTTTTACACAAACTAAACACTTAGAGAAATTAGTATTCTAATAGCGTTAACCTTCGTCTAACAAAGATTAAAAAGGTGATTTACACGACAGGCAAATTACAAATCGAAATAGGCTCATGAATTCTCAAGTACGTCTCAACTCTCAAGGTATCCGAAGTTGTTTTATGAGAATGGGTGTGACTTTTTAATACGCTTTTATTAGCTTGGTATTTAATAAAAGTTCAGTCAATTTTTCATCAGTGCTATGTTTATTCTGTGCTTTCCTTAACGTAAGTTTAGCAAATCTATTAAAAGATGTTTAAAATGAAACATATTCTTTTGAAGAGCATACAATAAGCAGATTAGATGGCATTGTGTTGTGTGTATCTGCGTGTCCTCTAACCTTTAAAACTTGAAATTCGCTTCCCAAATATGATAAGTGTGTATAGTTAACTTAACATGTCTTGCAACTCAGTAAAACAACGCCATTCGTTTTAAAACTCTATTCTTGAACGCAGCGCCAAATACTAATTTGTCTCATGAAAATACAAAAAGGATATAATCTAGCCGTTGCAAGACCTTAGAAGGAATGCAAGGCCGCAAGATCAGCGATAGCTCCAATTGACGCCCTCTCGGTGTTCTAACATACCTACATACCATGGTTAATAACCATCTATACTTATAATAAAAACTGTAACTGGACGATTTCTGTACATTTAGGTAATCTATTTTGAAAATTTTAACCGGGGGATGCTTTATTATCAATACTGATCCCAAAACAGATTTTTATTTAATTTTTGTCTGTCTGTCTGTCTATCTGTCTGTCTGTCTGTCTGTCTGTCTGTCTGTCTGTCCGGGCATCATGCAAAAACTACTGAACGGAATTGTATGAAATTTGGTATAGTAATAGGTGATACTCCGGGTCAACATATAGGATAGTTTTATCCTGATAAATAATAAGGTTCCTCCAGGATAGGGGATGAAAGTTTTTATCGGTTTTACTTCATAATTCCGTCAAATTTGAACCGATTTTAATCATTCTTTTTTTATTTAAAAGTGTATAATATCAGGCATAGTTTGTCTAATTTTGATGAAGATCTGATAAATATTATAGGAGATAGAGGACATAATGCTTCACGGGTAGCAGCAAAAGTCACTCACATAAAGGACAACGATCGAATACAGGCATTCCATATTTATATGAGGGTTTTAGCCATAGATATAGACTTTATAATTGACCTCCAGGCCGTAGATGATTATACCATTGTGTTTGTTTTGTAGCCTACCCGTGCGAAGCCGGGGCGGGTCCACTAGTATCATCTAAATATATAAAAGGCAAAGGTGACTGACTGACTGACTGACTGACTGGTCTATCAACGCACAGCTCTAACCACTGGACGGATCGGGCTGAAATTTTGCACACAGATAGTTATTATGACGTAGACGTCCGCTAAGAAAGGATTTTTGAAAATTCCAACCCCAAGAGGGTTATGGGGGTTGAAATTTTGTATAAAAGTCCGTCATTTATCAAATTATTTTTCATGTAATATCCATGAAACTTTAATTTTTGGGCTTTCGATAAAAAAATAAGAAATACGTGTTTCGCAAATTTTGAAAATTCCACCCCCAAAGATTTCAAATAGGGGATGAAAATTTGTATAAAAGTCCAGATTTTTAAGTTAATTTTCAAGTAATATCCATCAAACTTGGTACTTTAGCTTTCATCTAAATATATAAAAGGCAAAGGTGACTGACTGACTGACTGACTGACTGGTCTATTAACGCACAGCTCTAACCACTGGACGGATCGGGCTGAAATTTTACTTAACGTAACTTAACGTGAGCTAACCAACCGCTAAGAAACCATTTTTGAAAATTCAATCTCTAAGGGGGTAAAATAGGGGTTTGAAAAATCGAACTTAATGTGAGCGAAGCCGCGGGTTAAAGCTTTTACCAATAAAAGTCTAACTTAACGTGAGCTAACCAACCGCTAAGAAACCATTTTTGAAAATTCAACCTCTAAGGGGGTAAAATAAGGGTTTGAAAAATCGAACTTAACGTGAGCGAAGCCGCGGGCAAAAGCTAGTTATATTATATACTGTGACCATACCTACTTAGCCGTATCAACTTTCAAGTTTCAAGGTTTTTATTATGAACCCAGAATGTAGAAGCTCACTCATACCTATGTTTTGTGGATTTACATAACAATGAAACATCGGTGAAATAATAATAATCTCACGAAATAAAAAGATATACTTACCCCTAATATAGGCATAGATACTTAGTCATTAGGCACATGACATCAAAGTCTGTCTTTGATATCATGTGGCTAATGATTTGCTGGTGACGTGATATTCCAAATTCCAGGCAAACTGAGATCTCTGAGTCCACTAAGACTTTGCATGGTGAATTTGCACTTTTCGATCTGTCAGTCCGTTTGTTTCTTATTTTGTTCTAATTCTAAAAACCAGGACCCAAGGTCGAAAATAACGTTATAAAAAGATAAAATAAAGGGCAATATATAGGTATATTATAAGTATAACCAACCTACCGGTTATAAGATAGGTTTGCATTTTACGATGTACTTTACTATTGTTGAAGATAACTTAATTTTCTCAATGTTCTGGTAGGTATAACCATAAATAAATCAATAGAGTACAATTTTATTGTCAACAATTTGAAATCATAACATTAGTTATTATTCTATCGGCGTCCATGTTGGAAACACAAATATTGACTCAATTAACTTTATTGGATTACAACACATCGTGTCTAATACAATTTCCTAATAAAATTTAACCGACTGTGGAATAGGATTATACATAAGTTCAACCACAAGCCTATGAAAAAATTCTCATTGAATACAATAAACACGTTTAAGAACCGTAACTCGACTTCGGAAAATTGGTTGTAACTTTACAACCAATTTTCCGAAGTCGAGTCATCAATAAATCAATAGTATGATGAATGTTACAACTTGTAACATCCATCATATTATTGATTTTATTCATATACAAGTGTAAATTAAAAATTTTATTTTTAAATGCAAGCTTTTAGTAGCTACATCATTAGACTCTGGATATCACCTAGGATCAGAGTACTTGTTAATTGTTATGACGAATCAAACGAGCCCAAACTCGATGGCGTTACGTCGTTTTATTACAGAGTTCTGATAGCCATCTTCCGTCTCCATCATCAGATCAGCTCCATGTCACAATAATATTGCATTGTCATCCGATTTACACATACATGCGGAAGTGGGTCTTATTCATCTTGCAAGATTTGACCCAAACAAACAAACTGGTCAAGCTAAATAAAAGCTCGTAAAAATTTATCCTATCACCCGGACTAAAATAGTGAATCGGATAAAACCTCATTCATTAAAATCTACACAGTATAGAAATTCGGAAGTAGCCTAGAAAATCTGAAATGGTTGGTCACCCTAGCAATAGAGAAAAATGTTAAAATTATTTTGGCCATTAAAAAAATGAAAAGATTATCTTACTAATATTATAAATTCGAAAGTGTGTTTGTTTGTTGGTTTGTCCTTCAATCACGTTGCAACGGAACTAAGGATTGAGGTGTTTTTTTGTATGGGTAGGTATAGTTGAGGACCTGGAAGTGACATCTACTTAGTTACTTTTTATCCCAGAAAAACAAAGAGTTCCCGCGGGATTTTAAAAACGAAGTCGCGGGCATCAGATAGTAAAAAATAAATGTGGAGTTCCTAGGTATTCACTATTCGTATACTCTACAGTCTACCTAGCTACTATAATAGATAGAACGGCGCGTTTGGCCTCGTTTCTTGTCCTAGAATTAATACGATATTAAAACCGGCACTAATCCCTACGCAAATGGAATTAGGTAAAGACTAAAGCTCCACTGCACTGCTTAGACCTTTATCGCATTATTTGCCGACTCTACAACATGTAGCTGTATCTAATATCTAATATCTACTTGTATCGTTTGTAATAAAAAACCCAGTTTAGGTAAAAATGTCGCTTAGGATCATTGAATTATTATGTACTAAAGCACCTTAAGCAGTGATAGCCTAGTGGTTAGGACTGTGGTCTCCTATTTGGGGGATCGCAGGTTCGATCCCGGGCACGCACCTCTGATATTTCGGAGTCAAGTGCGTTTAAGCAATTAAATATCACTTGCTTCAACGGTGAAGGAAAACATCGTGAGGAAACCTACACACCTGAGAGTTCTCCATAATGTTCTTGAAGGTGTGTGAAGTCCGCCAATTCGCATTGGGCCAGCGTGGTGGACTATGGCCTATAACCCTTCTCTGAGAGGAGACCTGCGCTCAGTAGTGAGCCGTTGATGGGTTGCTATTTGCTAATGATGATGATGATGAAAGCACCTTAGGGAGGGAGGGAGCCGCTGGATTCAAGCGGCGCAAGACCGAAGCCTGTGGAAGTCCATGCAGGAGACCTTTGTCCAGCAGTGGACGTCTATAGGTTGATAAAGAAGAAGAAGAAGAAGAAAGCACCTTAGGATAAGTCGAGGGTCATGGGCCATGGTTCTATATGCTTCCACGGATCTCCTCATTTCTGACTTGGTCATGAAAAAAACACCAAGCATAGGCTCTCTCAATCGTCCACAGGGTGTTCGCTGTGCGATTGCATAATCGCACAGCAGAAAAAAGAATTCGCAGCCAATAAAGATTCAAAATGAGAACACGAGGGGTGACGCTGACACCACAGATAATAAGTTACACGGCGTTGGTATTCCAATTTCGAAATGCTGCGGAAGGAAATGCAGCGGGGCCGCGCCCGGGGGACGTTCAATAATTTGCGTGCGGGGGGAGAGGGGAGGGGAGAGGGGAGGGGTCGGTGCAACAGCCAGGCAAGGTCACTGTCGCCACACCACGCGATCGGGATCCATTCATGCCGGTGCGGATGTTTTCCAAATTCGAACACGGGAATCATAGATAATAGGGTATTTGACTATATTAAAAATATCGTTTCCTTTGGTGTCATCCTAAAAGATTATTATCTAAAAACATTATTCCATAGGACAAAACTAAAAAATAAAGTTTTATTTAATTAGAAAACATTAAATAAAATTGCTATAATTCGTTTTCGATCACGTGACCATGGCCAGGTCACGTGATCGAAAACGTTCCGTGATCTCGAATGACGTCACAGTCCACACCACCTATGGGCTGTGGAATTGTCATTGTTTGAAATGTGAACTGTGACGTCATGAGAGCAAATGGAACGTTTCGGCGGCAATTTATTTGAATTTATTTCTCGATTTTTATGAAAAATACTGAAAATTATGCCGAAACATACGTTTTGTTAGCTTCAGCATAGCATTATTAACAATTCAAGATGATTTTCTAAAAGTAGTCAAATACCCTATTATTGTTTGTTTTTGTAGTCCACTTCACGCTTGAGTGTAGCCAGGTGTCGACCTAGTTTTTCTTAAATACTTACCTGCTTTATAAAGTTATTTATATTTGGAGTCCAGTCTTTTAGATAGGTAGGTGGATTTAGTTAAATTAACAATTCCGTGGGAACTCTTTGATTTTCCCAGATCAAAGAAGCCTACCCAGTCTAGATCCTAAACTGTACTATGCAAAAAATCTTGTCGATACGTAGCTTTGTTGTGACTTGTGGCGTGATTGAAAGACAAATAAACACACGAATAATATATAAATGAATTTATAATATTAGTAGGGGTTCAGACCTGAAAAAAAAGTCTGCACATGCACAATGGGCGACACCTTTGCCTTTTTATTGCAATATATTTTATTTCTATTACCCATGTAATGTACGGTACCTATGTCACTTTGATTTTTAAATCAAACATAGGGCTGTAAAGTAATGCCGTTGATTCCAGATAGGTATATCTGAATAGTAAAAAAGTGTGAATTATAATATACTTACATAGATTTTTCATTAATGCGTAACATTACATAGCTACTTACAAAAATAAATTCGCAAAATATTTAAAATAATTAAGTCACGCCCCCATCGTAGAAGTGGTAGAAGTAGACCTATGACGCATATAGAATAGAATAGAATAGAATAGAAATGTTTTTTATTCAAATAAACTTTTACAAGTACTTTTGAATCGTCAATGAGTCTACCACTGGTTCGGAATGCCGTTCCTGCCGAGAAGAACCAGCAAGAAACTCGGCAGTTGCTCTTTTCAAAATACTTTTACAATATACTTAACAGATATTCTATGTATGCAGAGTTTCCACAATGAGGGAAAGGTCCACAAAAGCATACGTAATTATTTCTAACTAGCTGATGCCCGCAACTTCGTCCGCGTGGATTTAATTTTTAAAATCCCTCAGGAACACTTTGATTTTCCGGGATAAAAGTAGCCTATGTCACTCTCCAGGTTCTTAACTATACCCATCCAAAAAATCACGACGATCCGTGGTTCTGTTGCGGCGTGATTGAAGGACAAACCAACAAACAAACACATTTTCGCATTTATAATATTAGTATGATTAGTATTAAATTGCATAGGAAAATACTATATTACGTCCATATGATGTATTACAAATTACATCTATACCCACTATGTATAATCATTTTGGCTACCGACGCCTTTGGAGTAGTTTAACTTTGACAAAATAGACCTATCCATGATGCGCTATACGATAAAGTGTAAATGCCAGCTTAAGATGACCCGTACATTCAAAGTTTCCTATGCATTCCGGGGTTCAAGTTATTTGGACCTAATACTGAGGATTGTGATGACTATAATTTCTGAACTACTAAACCTGAAATAATTTACAGGACAATCTTTAAAGTACCTCCTTCCTAACAAAAAAAGAATGAATGAAATCTGAATACGCGCTAATGAATTACAACTAAATACACATTTTGACTTTAATCCCCTCTCCCAAGGGAACCGTGCTGAATTTAGGGATAAAAAGTATTCTATGTTTTACCTCGTAGTATGAACTTAAATCATGCCAAGTTTCATTTAAATCCGTCCAGTAGTTTTTGCGTGATGCGCGGCCAAGATACAGACAGACAGACAGACAGACAGACAGACAGACAGACAAAAAATTAAAAAAAAATTGTTTTGGCTTCAGTATCGATTATAGAGTGCCCTCAAACAAAAATTTTCAAAATATCTTCAATGTACAGAATTGGACCTGTTACAGTTTTATTATATTATAGATTATAATTCAACACATGTCAAGACGGGCAGACAGAAAGTAGCCCCATTGCCGCTGGTGGCACCCGTTCACGAGCATGACGCATGACCCAGCCATTGCTTCGCTCAACCATATTTTAGGGAACGCAACAACCCGCATCACATATCTATCATTTGTCTATCCCACTCAATTTACGTATAGCATTGTCCTTCTCAGTTATAGTAGAATCACTTCGTTTGTACTTTAAATAATAATATGAAGTCTCGGGGCTTACTTAGGTATAAACTGCAAAAGTTAGGGGTGGTCTATTTTACCGCTCGACTTGCAAATTACTCTCTTACAAGTATTAAGTAACCCCCTCGTTTCAAATTACCACCATAATTGTAATACGAATGGCATATTTTATATACTCATAAAGTAATCCAATAGAGATTATACTTACGTCCAATTAAGCGAAAATTAAAAGGCCCGATGCCGCACACAACGCGTCAACGCGCTGAGAATCCGAAATTGTTAGGCCGTGTTTCTGGGGGTAGTTGCTAAAATCCATGATCTGGGCCTAAGAATCGCGCCTCACAAAACAGAAGCCATGTGGTTTCACAAGCTGCCTAGGCGATTGGAACCACCCAGCTTGTCGATTTGCGTGGGTGATACCGATATCCAAATAGGTCGGTATCTTAAAAACTTGGGGCTAACCCTGGACGGCCGCTGGGGTTTCGAGGAACACTTTGATCGTTTGGTCCCTCGAATACAAAAAATAGCAGGTGCAATGCACGGTCTGCTGCCTAATCTCGGGGGTCCACAAGAAGGAGTTCGCAGACTATATGCGGGCGTTTTGCGATCGATAGCTCTTTACGGGGCACCTGTTTGGACACAAAGACTATCTAGCGTACAACGCCTTAGAGCAAAGCTAAACAGTGTGCAACGCAAGTTGGCCATCGGAGTCGCACGAAGGTATCGCACAATATCCTTTGAGGCCGCTACTCTACTGGCCCGTTTCCCACCACTAGATATATTGGCGGATATGGATGCAAAGGTGTATGCCCAAACTCATGACAGCCAGAATAGTGGAGACGAATTGGAGCCCGAAGGTTTAAGACAGCGAGTGCACAAGCGGGCACTTTTAAACTGGCGTATGCGTCTCGAAGAGGAGAGGAATGCACTCCAACGCGCTGTTGGTGCAATACTGCCTAGTATTGAGGCCTGGCTGGAAAGGAAGAGTGGCAATATCACCTTTAGACTGACCCAGATACTAACCGGACATGGCTGTTTCGGTGAGTACCTGAGTCGGATTGGTCGCGAGGCTACTGCACGGTGTCATCACTGTAGTGAGGATCGGGACACTGCACAGCATACGTTAGAAGAGTGTCCTGCTTGGGATGCTGAACGCTGTGCCCTAATGAACTTTGTGGGAAACGACAATTCTCCACCAGCTGTGATAGCGGCTATGTTGGCAAAGGACGAAGCGTGGAAGGCAGTGGTCTCCTTCTGTGAGACTCATGAGATCTATGCCTCTACCTGACTGTGAAAATCCCTTCATAATTGGTTCATTTGTTCTGAAAATTAGCTCTCGAAAGTTCGATCTTTTCCCTAAGATTTGATAAACCGACAAAAACACAGACAGAAAACTAACAGCCGATTTCCTCTCACGGAAATGCGCTGGCGTTTTTCCGTTAGGTTTGTCCGTGGTCTAAGTACCTATTAAAAGAAAGTCTAGACTAGAGTGGAGTGTAGGATAGAAAGGCCGTTATAGGCTTTCAATCTACATCGTGCTATGGAAAGTCGTGTTAGCGTTTTCACATCGAAACTGCTGTATGGTTTCCAATTAAAACTGCAGCATATAATTAGTGATAGGAAAATGAAATGTTGTAGTTTTTTCTTTATCATCCGATAGACGTCCACTGCTGGACAAAGGTCTCTTGCATGGACTTTCACGGGCCTTGGTTTTGCGCTGCCTGAAGGTGGAAGACAAGGGTCTGCCCGCGAAATTCGAATTTAATTTGGTTTTCCGCAATTTGTAAACTAATACGACAAAATAGGCTTATGGCCTTCTAATTGCGCCAGTGGAATTATCATCTTCACAGGTTTACATAAAAATCTTTACTTGAAAGTGACCAGTTTAAGAAATTAATCAAAATACTGAGTGAGTTACTCACAAATTAGTCGATATTTTGATTAATTTCTTAAACTGGACACTTTCAAGTAAAGATTTTTATATAAACCTGTGAAGATGATACTGCCATTGTCGCAATTAGAATGCCATAAGCCTACTTTGTCGTATTATTTTACAAATTGCGAAAACCCAAATTAAATTTGAATTTCGCGGGCAGAACCGATGTCTTCTACCTGAATCCAGCGGCTACCTGCGACTCGTTTGATGTCGTCGGTCCATGGGGGTCTGCCAATGATACGCTTCCCGGTGCGGGGTCGCCACTCTAGTAGGTACCTTGGGACCCCGAAGACCATCAGCTCTTCGTACTATGTGCCCCGGAATGTATCTCGGAAAATCAAAGAGTTCCCGAGGGATTTAAAAAAGAAATCCATGCGACGAAATCGCGGGCATCAGCTAGTAATAATATATTTAAAGAAAGCAGTAGAAGGTTAAAATATTCAAAACTCTACTCCTCTATAACTTCTTCCTACAACTCTTCCACACTTATTAGGCAAAGAATTATAGTAGAATATAGAAGTATTAAAGAAGTCTTTGTTATTAGGTACTAGATAAGGTGTTTTATTATTATGTATCTTTCTTTTCGTTCTTGTAATTTACTATCTATAAGTGCATTTACCTAGCTATAATTTACTTTTTACGCCTTTAATTGACTAGCATACTGTTATTAGGTTAAAGATTTAAGATGGAAATTTTTGTATGGAAGTTGTTGGTGTATTAAAAAAAATTAAGTGGCACTAGGGGACTGCCGCGATAAAGCTATTGCATAGCATTTTTTATCAACAATATGCATAAACAACAACTTAATTATAATAAAAATTATGCTAGAAAAGCGCACTGTCACTACTTCGCGAGTGAGATTCGAACCTGCGACATCATACACCATACGGTAAGGAAAGCGGCCGCTCGCCCACTGCGCCAAACAGAGCTACTTGTGAACTTCTAAAATGTTGAACGCTTACTGAACGACGGTGTTAGGTTTATTTTCGTAACAGAATTTTTTGATTCGGTCGCCGCGCTCAAACTGTTTGTCCTAGTTTAAATCCCGCGATAAAAGCTATGCAATAGCTTAAAACGTACAGATTACAGAATTTATACATAGATTGCAGTGGTTCTAAGTAAGGTCTAGTGTCAGTACGCGGGTGAGTGCACCGTGCACTGCGCCTGTGGTACACTTATGGTGGTGCTGGTAGTATGTTAGCGGAGCGGGCGCCGGGAACCGGTCTCGGTAAAAACACGATGCATTGCTAACCTTGACTGCACTGCACATGCATTATTTATACACGAAACACGATGCACTGTGTACACAGCACACACACACGCACATGTACTTTGTGTTCACAAACATATAAGAAAGTTTGACGACCTCCCTGACTCAGTGGTGAGCGCTGTTGCTTTATAACTGGGAGGTCTCGGGTTTAATTCCCGGCGGGGTCGATTTGGGAATTTATAATTTCTGAATTGTCTCTGGTCTGGTCTGGTGGGAGGCTTTTGCCGTGGCTAGTTACCAACTTACCACCCTACCGTCAAAGACGTGCCGCCAAGCGGTTTAGCGTTTTGGCACGATGGCGTGTAGAAAGTAGAAACCAATTAGGGGTATGGGTTGAATGATCACTGCCATACGGCATACCCCTTCCAAGTTAGCCCGCTACCATCTTAGACTGCATCGTCACTTACCATCAGGTGAGAGCGCAGTCAAGGACTAGCTTGTCATCGTATAAAAAAAAAGAGTTACCTCAGTTGAGAGTTAGTACGTACTCGTACATACTAGGTTCTATAGGACTTATAGGTAGACAATTAGGTATAGCTAATTAATGTTGTTACGCATATTTTTTGGAACGAAGTTCCTTTTCCGACGGTTTGGCGGATGGCTAGATAAAAAATGTGTATTTTCCGTCCCGACCCTTGCTGCTAGGCGTAAGAATTTTCGGTCACGTCATAGGATAGAGTACAACATACAGGTACCTACCGAGCTTGGAAATTGCAAAGTTATCTCTAACTTTCGCCCCCGACTTCGTCCGCGTGGATTTTTTTTATATCCCCCCGTTCCCCCCGGTACGCCGTGTTTTTGTCGTGATAAAAAGTAAGTAGCCTATGTGACTCTCCAAGTCCTTAACTATACCCTTGTAAGTTCTAAAAAATCACGTTGATGCGTAGCTAGGTCCGTCGCTAGTTTCTACTTTCTACCATGCGTGATTAAAGGACAAACCAACAAACAAACACATTCGCATTTATAATATTAGTAAGAGATGCCAGACATTGAAGAGATTGTAGAGCCAGCGAGATCCTGTCTAACTTAATTTTCTAATTCTGGACAGTCATTTTAACGTTATTTTACTTTTATTTTTGTTTGTCCAACAATATTATCACGCAATCTGATCTGACAACCAACAAGAACCTTATTTTAAAAAAAACATCATAAAAATTTGAAAGCGAAGCGTCCTCAAAAAGGAACCTTCACAAAAATTACGGGCGTGTGTAAATTGACAGGCCTTTTCGTCAATAAAGTTATTTAAATGGGCCCTCATCGGCTTTAACAAGTGTAGGTATTCGGTATTTATAGCAAAACGAGCCTCGCCCCTGTTTTTATCAATTAAAATGTGGCTTCGGAGCCGTCAAGAATGCATCCATGCAGGAATGCATTACCCGACTTCAATAAACCTCAGCCAAACAAAATTAAACATTATTTCTAAGCTTTAAGACGCATCCGGACTGCAAAAAGGTTTGTGTTACTCGACAAAGTTACTTTATAGTTATGCCAAAGGAATTTATGCTGTAAATAATGAGTATTAGGGGTTAAATTTTAAGCAATTAGTTGGTAATTTGTTGTTTTGTACCACAAAATGCAGGGAGGGCGCGTGTTCATTGTACTAAGCAATCGGACACGGCAATTGAACTTTTAAAAGGGGGCGCGGGAGTCATTTTTATAATTGTCAAAATTGTTTGGGAAGAAAAATATTATTCCGATGCACTTACAGCAATTGTTTGATCTGTGACTACATGTAGGTATTGTTGTTTGTGTGTTCTTCTTTATTTCGAAACAGGTTTTTGCCCACGACTTCGCGTGGAGTTGGGCATTTTTTTAACCCTGCGGGAAATAGCCTGTCACTCTCGATGTCCTCAACTAATTCCGTTGTTGCGTGATTGAGAAACAAACCAAGAAACAGACGGATTTTCGCATGTCATTGTAATATTAGGACTTAGGAGAGACTAGCTATAAAGTTAGCTACTCATGTGGGTTGGTTTAAAAAAAATCAAGTGGGAACTCTGATTTCTGGGATAAAAAGTAGCCTACATTCCTCCATGTATTCAAATCCTCTACTTGCCTGTGAAAGTCCCGATTCCTGTCAAATCGAATCAGTTCTCCGAAGGATTATCTCGGGCAGACTAGGTTTTTACAACTTGAAAATTTAAACAATTTTTGTTAAATTAAAAAATTAATTAAAGCACGACTAATGAAATAAAAATACTTTAAATAAAAAAAAAAATTGTTATTAATTTTCTGTCACGACGTATTTAAGCATGAAAAATATTATGCATGAAAAATATTATATTATAATATTTTTCATTTAAATTTTCATACAAACATTATTTAATTAAAATGTTGTTATAGAATTCATAAAAAACGTTCTTAGTAATATAGGTAGGTATTTCGAATTACTGTGTATTTGACCGAAACGAAATTTTTAGTATTGCAAGCTGTTTTGAATCTACCTTTACCTATATTATGTCAAAGTACAAGATAAAAAAATCAGCCAAGTGCGAGTCGGGCCTCGCTCTTCTAGGGTTCTGTACATATACCCAAATCACTTTTCCTAGATATCTCAGTTCTTAGATAAAGGGGATAGGGGAAAAAATGCTCGTTTGTTTTGGTCACAACTTTGATGGCCCCCCATTTCTTAATTTTTTAAGCTAAAATATAATAAAAAATATACTTGAACTCCACTTAATGAGTTCTAGACAATGACACCCCACATGTCAGAGTAAAAAAATAAAATTTTATTGCGACTCCTTTTTCATGTATGGGAGGGGCTCCCTTGATTTTTTAATTTTATTTTTATTATTTGTTGTTGTAGCGACAATAGAAATACATACTCTGTGAAAATTTCAACTGTCTACCTATTACAGTTTACGAGATACAGCCCGCTGACAGATGGACGGACGGACAGACCGTCAACTGAGGCTAGTAATTGGGTCCCGTTGGCACCCTTTGGTTACAGAACCCTAAAAACAATGCCAAATTACAGCTCTTTGGTGCCAATAGTCTCTGCGCTAGACCGCAGACAGACAGACAGACCGACGACAGACGGATAGACTTGATGAAACTATAAGGGTTCCTTGTAGTTTTACTACGGAATCCTAAAAAATACCTTATAATATTTCAATTCATCATTTCATTGTTCTTGGTTACTGCCATAGAAATCTTAATAACAAGGCAAGTTATTGCCATATCATGTCTATTAGATCAGTACATAAATTAGACTCTCAGGTACTTGTATTATATATTAGTTTAGTATAGGTACCCTAGTAGGTACCTACTCCGTAGTCCGTACTACATTTACAAGGTATAAATTACATTCTCATAGCAAAACTGTAAATTATAATTCAGCAAGCAATTACGTAGCAAACTGCAGCATTCGCTAATTATGTACAGTTATCACCAAATTGGCTCCAGCTTACATTAACCTACTTTTTGAGCTGCTAATGTAGGTTCAATACACGCCTAGTCTTAACGGGATGGTCTCGATTTCATTATGGTGCGGCTACATTATCGGGGTTCGGCGAATGTTAGCATTATCGCGAAGTGTAGCCGGGTAGTTCGTTGTGTCGTTGTGTTGCGAACATAGTACCTAATTCTGTGGTCGCGAATGAGTTCTGGTGAACTCGCACGATAATCTAGACACAACTATGTCTATCTTTCCGTCCCTCATTTATCGCGACCGCGCGACACGAATGTTCGCACGATAAGAATAAAATAGAATAGATTTTTTATTTAAATAAACTTTTTACAAGTGCTTTTGAATCTTCTGGCTCTACCATTGGTTCGGAATCCCCTTCCTGCCGAGAAGGACCAGCAAGAAACTCGGCGGTTGCTCTTTTCAAAACAAGTTTACAATACAATAGATACCATGCTATGTATGCAGTTTTTCCACAATGATGATAATGTAGCCGCACCATAAAACGAAGCCTGCGATTGGTTTGTCTAACAATATAATGTAAATTAAGATTTTAAAACCCCCGACATAGGAAGTGTGAACCTATGGCCGGACTATCTATGTATGATTTATATTATACCCGAAATCATGTTACCCAGTTTGCTGCTCCATCATCAAATTCTCCTCCTCGATCCTCGATCATCATCTATCTAACACCTACTCGTTGAGACCGTTCTAATGAGCAGACTACTTGATTATTATTTGTCTATGGTGATTTCGATCGTCAAACTTTGGCAATAATTTTTAACCATTGACAAAAAGAAGGGTGTTATAAGTTTGACGTTGATCTGTGCGTCTGTCGGTTCCCTAGTAGCTCCTTAGTGAACGGACCGATTTTGATGCGGTTTTTTCTGTTTAAAAGCTAACGTAATCGAGGTGGATCTTAGCTATAATTTATTAAGATCTGCTCAGGCGTTTGAAGAGCTTCAGCACATTTCTTACCTGATTAAAGTGTTTTACAAGCTTTCACTGGTGCTATTGATTTGAAAATTGGTGTATTGTTACTTCGGATTATTTCCAAGGCATGTTAACCTCGAGCTGCAGCATCAAGTAGTCTGCAGGATACCCAACTCCTCAGCAGCTTACAGCAGATGTAGTGTGTTTGGACTCATACGAACGGTCTCAATGAGTAGGTGTTAGATAGATGATGATTGAGGATCGAAGAGGAGGATCTGATGATGGAGCAGAAAATCAGGTAACAGGATGTAAAGTATATCGTATATAATCCGGCCATAGATTCACAGGTCGGGGGTGTTTTTCAATTAACACTTTATCTTTCCACCCATGAGGCCGGTTATCCAATGATGCAAGGTTGGACCTTTTCCTGAAAACCTTTTAAATTGTCTTCGGAAAACTCTTGTAAATGCTCTACGGGAAAAGTAGATTGTGTCAGCCCTATAAGTCACTACAAAGGCCGTCGACCGTGTCAGACCGCGCGGCTCCATTGCACCGTCATCTCGTCACAGCATCCAGGCGCGAGATGAGATAAATTGGGATGATACCTATCCGTACTAATACTGTAAATGCGAAAGTGTGTTTGTTTGTCCTCCAATCCGTAACAGCAGCTACGATTCGACAGGATTTTTTGGAAATGGAGACTGACATTTAGGTATAGATTTTTAACCCGGAAAATCAAAGAGTTCCCACGGGATTTTTTAAAACTAAATCACGCGGACGAAGTCGCCGGCATCGGCTAGTGCTAAAAAATTATTTCTTTCTGATTATAGCAGAGGTCTTCCAAAATAAGTAAAATATCGTACCGGAACGCAAAATCGATAATATTTTATTCTATTGTACAATTTGCTTGTAATGTAACTCACAAGAATCCTCCAGACCAAACCAGAAAAAATTAAGTAAATAATTATAAATGTCCAAAGCCCTTGTCGCGAATTGAACCCGGGCTTTCCACTTACATATAACACTAAAACGCCCGCCACTGCGTTATAGAGGTGTTCACTTTCCCTGGAAACAAAGATAACACGCTCTTTGTTACCCACGCAAAAACCTGAAAGCCTTTTAAGTGGACACCATGTAGGTATGACGTCATAGTACGTTAGTGCTTTGTTTATGATCCCTCTTTCCACATCTTCGTACATGCGTCTCACTTCACAAATGACGTAATTAGGATGATCCAAATAGAAATAAATAGATGAACATTATACAACACTTACTATCTTTTTGCCCGCGACTTCGTCCGCGTAGCTAGGTTAGCTTTTTGCTGGTTACGTATCATTAATTTCGATGCTGACGTGTAGTTCAACCGTGGCTATAGTGTAAGTGGCTAACACACTCGGGCGGAATTCTCAAGAGATGTGGGTTCGAATTCCTCTGGCTTTGGAATTTTTGATATGGGTTTATAAATTTATTCCTTTTTAAAAATCTCTCGGGAAACCTTTTTTTTCCGAGATGAAAAGTAGGTTAAGACTTTATGACTCTCTAGGTCCTGCATGATTATGGCGATGCAAAAGATCACATCGATGATCGATTCGTTATCGATGTGATTTGATATGGAGCAACGAATCAACGGTTTGATCAACGAATCAACGGTTTGATCAATGATCAACGGTTTCAACCACTCGATTAAAGGACAAACCAAGAAACAAACAAACAAGTTACACACTTTCGCATTATTATATAATATATTTTATTATTATCTTGGTATTATGAGATTTTAAAAAACTAAATCTACGTGGCCAAAGCCACGGGCATCAGCTAGTAAGCAATAAAAACTTTTCACACACAGCTGTTTGCCAGAACTCATTTTTAACAATATGGAGATTCGAATTTTTTTTCGTCGGTTGAAAATATAAACGTACCTACTACTAGGCTACCTAACTATGTATTGTACATAACTATACTACAAACAAAAATCCGATAAGAGGATTTTCGTTCGTTAGCAGAGTGCGTAGATTTGCAAGCCCACGCGAAATAGTATGATATTATTGTACATGGAAATAGCCTCAATTGAAGCAGCGAGGTTAGGTTAGCCTCGAGCCTCGTGGTTAGGACTGCGGTCTCTTGTTCGGGGGTTGCAGGTTCGGTCCCGGGTACGCACCTCTGTCGGAGTTATGTGCGTTTAAGCAATTAAATATCAAATGTTTCAACGATGAAGGGAAATATAGCGAGGAAACGCGAGGAAGCGTGTGTGAAGTCCGCCAATTCGCATTGGGCCAGCGCAGCGTGGTGGACTATGGCCTATAACCCTTCTCTGAGAGGAAACCTGCGCTCAGTAGTGAGCCGTTGATGGGTTGCTGATGATGATGACAACGATGAATAGCTTCAATAACCTATAGGTTGAAAGTGTGGACAGTAAACTGAAAGTTCGTTGATTCGATTGACCTACGGATGGGAATCGAATCAACAAACTTTGATTTACATTATTAATGATGTACCCACTCCTAACATTTATTTAAAGGGGAGAGGAGAACATTAGGGAAGTTCAGCTTGGCTTGGTATAGGCATTGAGGTGCTTTAGTACATAATAATTCAATGGGTATAGGCCATAATCTACCACGCTGGCCGAGTGGAAATTCTCAGACTTCACAAACCTTTTATAAAAAAATATTTTTAAAAAACCAACTTCAAACGCCCGCGCCACTAAGCAAAGTATATTTATAATTTATTGTTGATTTTTTAAAAACCGCTCGACTGACCTGGAAAGAATAATACTTTGAAAAAAAAAAAAGAATTTTCCTAATCGTTTCAGGCGTCTTCGAGTACTTAATCGATGAACATACATAAAGATAAAATAAAAAAAGATTCCCACGAATTGAGAACCTCCTCTTTTTTGAAGTCGGTTACAAATTCAGGCATGCAGGTCACGATGTTTTCGATGTCGCAGGAAAAAGCTTGTATGTACATTATTATCAATACATAACTATTATGAGTAGCAACTGTATCGGAAATACATCACCATTAATTGATTCCGTCCGTCCGTGACGACAATCGCTTTTATCGCGATGGCCGACATTTGCGTTAAAATGTATGTAGTGCTTGGTTGTTCACACCATTTTTAATGCCGTTATAGCTAAATTAATGGCACGGAATGCATCGCTATGAGTAATGTTTTACATATTTACTTTTAATCACCGATGTATATATTTTTATCCGTCTACGCTTTTAATAGTCTTCGAAATAGATATCCTTCTTTAGGAAAGAGCAACAAGGTTCTTTAGGTGTGTGTGTGTGTGTGTGTGTGTGTGTGTACGTGCGTCATCTACAGCGCCACTTGCAGATTTGAAATAAATCAGTTATGTACTTTGAGTATATATTATATACTCAAAGGTTATGTACGAAGCCGCGTTTCATTCATACGTATCAGTTTAACTACTATATCTACCTACTAGATATTTTGTACAACAATAACCTAAAGTAAATAATATTCATAAAAATTAAATCTACTTAACTGATCGATAAATCATCCTTTATGGTTACGGCCCGATGCCATCCATCGAACCGCAAGACATCGCATGGATCTGCGTTCTGCACCACGATAAGTAACACAATGTATATTGTTTTTCCAACTAACCATATTATACACATTGGATCTAGGGGCAGACTAGAGGAACAGACATATTGGACCATTCGGGGAATAAGACTTTCGGGGCCGTAAGGTACTTGGGTACATAGTATAAAAAACTTATTACAATGTAATAGCTACATAATAATATTGTAAAATTATTATTTTATTCTAAAATTAAAACTAAAATAAAAACTAATTAAAATTTGCGCCTTTTGGTGTAGAGACCCTGGGGCCGTGGGGCCCGGAGGCTCGCGCACTTTTTTTAGAGATATCGAAAAGAGCGATCGAGTCTACCGGGGATCCAAGAGCTGGCAGCTACCTTGGCCAAAGGATTAGCTTGGCCATCCAAGGAGGTAATGCTGCCAGCATCTTGGGTACTATGCCACACTGCGGTGGCTTGGATGGGGTTTTAGATTTTAATTAGTTTTTATTTTAGTTTTAATTTTAGAATTAAATTTAGGTTTAATATAGTATTGTATATATGAAATTTTCTTAAGGATCTCTAATATTTTTGGAAAATGATTATTTTGAAAAGAACAACTGCTGAGTTTCTTGCCGGCTCCTCTCAGCAGAATCCGCTTTCCGAACCGGTGGTAGTCATGACGTGTCATAAGAGCCACAGGTTGGCCTACGTGAAATAAATAATTTTGAATTCTTTTGAATTTTGAATTTTACCTTTAAATCAAGAGTGAATATGCATCTTCTAGGCGATTAAAGACTAATAAAATTGGAATCTAAAATTACACATCGAGTCCAAGAAAAAGAGAATTGACCCGCCTTTCCAAAATCGGCTTCGTAGAGCGTCGTCAATCGAAAAACCGACGAACGCAAAGAAATCTAACCAAAGAAAAGCCAAGGCCAACCGAAGAGTTCTACTGCCGACTACTATAACTTCGTTAGACGTTAGTGTAGACCGCGGAGCCGTCAGTCGCGACTCGCGAAGCCGACGTAAACTTAAGTGACATCAATAATGTTCAAAGCATCTGTATTGAGTAACTATAATACTCAGACTTCATGACAAGCCTTTGTAGTCCATATTTCTGAGGACTTAGAGACGACATTTGCATGAATACAAAAGTGTTTTGTCACTCAGGAGACTAGGGTTGTCACGCTTTCAATGGTAGTTTGTCAAACCTTATAATAGGTTATTAAAACACAAGTTTTAATAGAACCTAAGCTAAGTATCGCCGGAGTTTTTTAATACCTACTTAATTTCGTACACTTATCTTATCTTAAAACTTTTGACCAACAACAAGTAAAACACGAATGAATATTGTAAATTAAATAAAAAAAAACTCGAGAGATGTCAAGGGACACCCGGATGGAACGTAGTTCCTTTCGATTACATTGTGTTCGGTATTTTCGCGATACAACATTGGGTCTCCGTAGCCTAGTGGCTGTCCGTAGTCTGTAGAGCTGGGATTCGAACCATCGACTTTGAACTGTTAAGCGACTGCCGGAGCCACTAGGCTACGGAGACCCAATGTTGTATCGTGAAAATACCGAACACAATGCAAAATTCACATACAACAAAAAAGTGTCGGTTTAATAAATGTGTCGAGTGTCGGTTCCTTAATTTTTTCCGTCTAGCCTCCTTCCGAACCGCGCGATAAGGAACTTACGTTCCAATACTTTTAAAGTAACGTCATATTTTATATTCCTTGGTAACGTCAAAATTCTGCGGACAATAATTATTAGATATAGACTTCCCAGACCTCCTTGGTAAAGTCGCGCAGTAAAGTAAATAGGAAAAAATATCTACTTAATAAGTATGCTTGCCATATTTATTTCATTTTTACTGTGGATTTTTTTATATGATAATCGTAGTAAACCCATTATAATATTACTTATCCAATCAACCTATGTCAATCAGAAAAGGCCTTTTGTAGGTCCGTGAAAAGTGAATGACATAAGGCCACACTTCTCGGTTCTCGCGGGTTTTTTCATAGAAACGAACGTATTAGATACCTGCGCTGATAAATCTATTTTTTATGGTTCTATATCTTTAACATAAACCAATATCGATTTATCTCTTCAAAATCCTACTAATTTCCTACTTTTCCTACTAATATTATAAATGTGAAAGTTTGTGAGGATGTATGGATGTATATTTATGAATATTTGTTACTCATTCACGCTACAACGAATGAACCGATTTGACTGTTTGGAATGGAGATAGCTCATACCCATAATTAAAACATAGGCTACTTTTTATCCCGGTTACAGAGTTCCCGCGGGAATTTAAAAACCTTAATCCACGCGGACTAAGTCGCGGGCATCATCTAGTATTTAAATGATAATATTTCTCTCTGGTTATGATCGTCAAACATCTCTATATTAGCGCTTTTTGAAAGGGAAGCTTATTGCCTAGAGTTCAAGACCACAGGCTTAGGCTGAGATTCATAGATTAGATCGTACTCTAGCTCTACTCAAGTCTCAAGATAGAGTCTGAGCTGAATGAGTACTATCTATATAGATCTCACCCTGAGTTCTTAACGCACTAAGGCCCAAATTAGATGGTGCCTCGTTCATCTTTGCAAATATTTTTGCGAAAATGAACGGTCTTAATTCGCCCTAAGGGTGAATTTTCTATGGTTAATTTTTCGAGATTTTTGCTTTCATTTTCGAGGGTCATCGGTGAGCCATCCGTCTAAATCCGCCCTTAGGGCAAAGGGTTCGTTTTCGCAAAAAATATTCGCAAAAATGAACGATGAACGAGGCACCGTCTAATTTCAGCCTAACGTACTAACAGTACGACAACCCTGCGCGGCGAGGTCGTTACCCCGCATTATGAAATATGCAATATTATGAACGGGGGATTTGGGTCGGGCGCTGATCGTTGACTCGCGCATTTGCATTTCATTACGTATTTTTAACCCCCGACGTAAAAAGAGGGGTGTTATAAGTTTAACATGTGTATTTGTGTATCCGAGGACATAGGATCCGAGACATAGTCTATCATCTATGGGCCTCATAAGAAGGCTCAGGGTCACTCAGCGGACGATGGAGAGCGAGCTATGCTCGGTATATCCCTGCGAGATCAAATCAGAAATGAGGAGATCCGTAGGAGAACCAAAGTCACCGACATAGCTCAGCGAGTCGCGAAACTGAAGTGGAAATGGCCGGGGCACATAGTTCGAAGAGCTGATGGTCGTTGGGGTCGTTCCCTCGTAGCACCCTCCCCAAAGGACCAATTTTGATGCGGTTATTTCTAAAGCTAAAGTAATCGATGTGGATCTTGCTATAATTTATGAATTATGAAGATGACTTCCTACTTGATTAAAGGGTATTACAAGCTTTCACTGGTGCGATTGGATTGTTTGGTGTACTGTTACTTCGGATTATTTCCAAGGCATTGTAACCTTGAGCTGAGGCTGCAGCATCAAGTATTCTGCGGGATACCCAACTCCTCAGCAACTTACAGCAGATATAGTGTGTTTGGGCTCATTAGAACGGTCTCAATGAGTAGGCGTTAGATAGATGATGATCAAGTATCGAGGAGGAGGATCTGATGATGATGATGGAGCAGAAAACTGGGTAACAGGATGTCATTCTCACATCCGTAAAATATATCGTACATAGTCCGGCCGTAGATTGACATGTCGCGGGTTTTTTTAATTTTCAATTTACACTTTGTTAATCTGTGACTATTACTGTCTGACATGGTCTTTAATATTGGACAGAGATTTAAGGGCGCCTATCCACTATAACGAAGCGGAGCGTCTGTCTGTGTATCTAGTTTTGGCTTATATTCAAACTGGCGGAGCTGATTTAGACTTGTGCTTTAGAGCTGGTGGGATTATAATTATACATGCGTTTAACCTGGTTGTTTATAATCCATGTTTTATGTTACCATTTTCCAGAAAAATATAGGAGCAATTTTTAAAGGGTTTTTCATTAAGTAGGTAGGTAGTAGTTACGTATCATTTCTAAGTAGTTGTTGTTTGTGCATAATTTTTGTTCATATCCATATTTTATTTTATTATGTCTACTAGTTTCTACCTTATCGTCGCCTCTGTACCGCCAAGTGATTTAGCGTTCCGGTACTATAAAAAATTTAATATACCATATATAGAAGCCGATTAGGGGTATGGATTTAATTATTTGTACTGCCATCAGCCATACCCATTCCATGATTGCCCGAGTACCGAACTGCATTGTCACTTACCATCAGGTGAGATGGTTAGAGGTGAGGTCAGAGATGGTGAGAGTCAAGGGCTGATGGGTCGATTCACTGGGACTACGGATAAAAGCCCTTTCTTTCATCAATAAAAAGTTAATACTTAAAATTTTTTCTTGCAAAAGTCCTCTGTGCAAAAACTTTACATACTTACCTACCGAGTACCTACTTATTTAGGGCCTGTTTCATCACCTTCAAATAAACTTTAACCGACAAATAAAGTTGACATTTTGATAGGTTTTGTACAGGCTATCTGTATAATGTCTTTATTTGATGGATGAATTTACCTACTTGAAGGTGGTAAAACAGACCCATAAACAAATTAAGGTAACTATGTACCTTACAAACTACTTATAAAAGTGCGGAATCTTGGGTATTTTGGCCATATCCTCAGGAATAACAAATACGACCTCCTGCAGCTCATTACACAAGGGAAAATAGCTGGCCGAAGACCACCGGGTCGGAGAAGAACATCGTGGCTTAGAAACCTACGCCAATGGTATGGAAAAAGTACCCGATCCTTGTTCCGAGCAGCAGCGTCCAAAGTGCAGATAGCCCTAATGATTGCCAACCTAAGATAGGAGTCGGCACTCGAAGAAGAAGAATGTATCTTACCTTCAAACTTCTAGGTCTTAGTCTTCGTTTATGTACAGGGCTGCATATCTGGCACACTCCTGTACTGATCAAAGAGTCCCCCAGTGTGTCCGCCGTCCGCCGCGGGTCGATCGGAGTCACTTAGCAACAACCTTGGCACGTTTCGTTGAACCTCACAGCTCACTACAGCACCACAAGTATCACAACTACCTATACCGCCTATACGTACAGAAATTGAACGTCGGGTACGCTTGGTCCGTGCATTTACAATTCCGTTTTAAAATTCAACGTAGGAACCGCGTAGGTACCTACTATACCTACCCGTCTATGGAATTCTGAAAAAAATATACGTTGAATACCTACTTGTACTTCAATAAAAATACGGCGTTTTGGCAGAAATTAAATGCCGATTTCACCAACGTCGAGGGACAATTTACCGAGGAATAAATCGGGCGTTCCTGCAATTTTTGTATTGAAAATACTGTCATAATATCACATCACATCACACTAATATTATAAAGGCGAAAAGTGTGTGTGTGTGTGTGGATGTTTGTTACTCTTTGATTTGTCTGAAAGGAATGAAGATAGATTTTACCCTGAATTAACACACAGGTTAGGTCCATTTTTCCCCGGAAAATTAAAGGGTTTCTGCGGGAATAAAAAACCTTAGCCACGCGAAGTTGTGGGCATCATTTAGTCAAATATACGCTCGGTTAAGACTTATTTTACGTTGGTGAAATCTGCCCTAAAGGCACTACGAACTCAACTTATTCATAAAATTTGCCTATTGACACTTTTTTGAATAAGTTGAGTTCGTGAAGATCAGTTTAACCAGGAACCAATGAAGTTATGAATTTATCTAATGAAATAATAGTGAATAGGCATTTTCTAGGCAAGCGCGCTCCAACCTAGACCTCATCAGTGCTTTCCAGTATTGATTGTCGTCAAGCGTAAGCCTATCTCCAAATATAAAAAAAAAATCGGATTCATGACAGATTCGATAGCGTAAACCTGAAAAATTACACTGGATCTGCTTACCTAACAAAGTTCTGCTAACAAAGTTGCATGGGTTAAATCGGCTTGGCATCCGGCTGCCCACAAGATAGTCGACCGAGCGAAGCGAAGGTCTTTGAGTTAACTAGGGCGATTTGCACTTGTCCGTCCGTCCGTCCGTCCGTCCGTCCGTCTGTCAGAGCCTTATAACTTTTGAATTACTGAACGTAATTACTTCAAATTTAGATATAATATGTAAACCGATGGCCTCCAGCCGAAAATGGCTTAAAAAGTTATAAAAATCTTTATTTCAGGGGGGCTCTCATAGAAGCGAATGCGAAGTAAAAAAAAAAAATCGCGTTACATAAAATTGTTACGTATCATTTTAAAGATAATTTTGAACTGAGTACAAAAATATTTTTTTTTTAATTTTTCCCTTAAAATTGACGAAATGGGGGGCTTTCAAAGTGGCGATTTTATACGCTCGCTTGAAGACGCTCTCTAGAAAAATCCGCTATGGATTTTCAAACTGATTTTATGTTTTTAGGTCACTTATATCCTGTACTTGAACAACAAATACTAAAATTATATGAATATTATAAAGAAACGAGATTATTTAATTTTTAATGGGCGTCAGTAATTCATATAGCATCAACATAGCTTCACAATAATGCTAATAGATGGCGCAGTCAGTAACTATTCCCATGGAACTACGAGTTAAATTCAATGTTTGATAAATAATTCAATGTTTTCACTAACGTTCCCTAACCTTTACGGGCTACCTATAAGTTAGGTGATTGATGTTTTCTGTCAACTTATTTATCACGATCCTGTACGGGACACCTAAAAGGATATTGGGACGGATGTTAGGACTTAGGATTGTATTTAGGAGCTACCTACGTTAAGAGACTCCTACTTAGGGGATGATTTAGGTATGTTTGGTGAAAACGGGCATAATAATAATGTCAGTTTTGGTTATCATGTATCGATTGAATGAATAATCATGGGATACCGTTACCGCGAGGTCTCAGTTCGGGGCGAACCACTAGTATAAAAAAACTTATTACAATGTAATAGCTGCATAATAATATTGTAAAATGATTATTTTGAAAAGAGCAACTGCTGAGTTTCTTGTCGGCTCTTCTCAGCAGAATCCACTTTCCGAACCGGTGGTAGTCATGACGTGTCATAAGAGAAATAAATAATTTTGAATTTGAATTTACCTGCCACTTCTCAGGCAATAAAAATACAGTCTATTATTCGGACGATGAATTTCCATGTAAAACTTAACATGAACGTGAAAAAAGTCAATTAAGAATAATTAATTGAACACCTAAAAGGAGACATGACATCGCAGCTTACAATTTAAATGATGTAATATTGATAAAAGCGTCTTATCGCTTGTATAATTAATTAATTATCATCTCTTTTAGGATAGCGAGTAATTTATTGTATAAATATAACATTAATTAAAATTGTGAAGAACTACTATGAGTAGACGTACCTGCTGTGTTTTGAATACAGATAATACTGATAACATTATGTATATAAGTAATAGTAATCGAAATACGAATTTTTCTTTGAGGCCGGCTTGCGAATCCCTAGGGTTATCTATCTATTTTAACTCTGAGCTAACTGCTTGACAGGGGTTAAAAATAAATCGTCTTGCACCACCAAGAGTTAGGAACAAACTTCGAGTATATTTAACCCACATTTAACCCATGTTTAGATCTTAACTAAATTATGATCTTAATTATAAATCGCATAATTTTTGCCGCCTTTATTGTAACTTTAAACTTAAACTTATTACTTTTAAAGTAACTTATTGCTAAATTAATCTAATTAGGGCTAGTTCCACATCAGGCGTTTAAAGAAAGTATACTGTTGATGTTTTTTACCAAGAAAAGGGTCACAGAAGTCAGAGTAACTTTTCGCCAAAAGACTGTACATTGAGTATGATGGAGCGAATAATACGATTTGTTTAAATTATTCTTTTTGCTTTAACTTTAACGGTAACTTTAATTTAACCACGTTAGAGTGGCGCCGTATAAAATATATAAAATAGAAAATCTAATAAAAATTTGAAAAATAATTAATTTTAAATAATAAATTTTAATAATAATTTTAATTAATTAATAAAAGATTTTTTCATTTTCCTAATTTGTGTGCAATAAATCAAAATAGATTCTAACCTTTTAGGAGCAAATCGCGGGTACCTACCTACTATTTACGCATTTTACTTTCTAGGTAATAATATTAGGTATTTATAAATCAATTTCAATTTTCGTAAAGTAAGTAATCCTTTCATAAATTGGCGGGATTTGTTCGCGAGGGTAGCTACAACAAGCCTGAACGAAACCAATAGTTTTTGATCCCGATATTATCCTCCCCTGGAAACAAATCTCCGGTCGATCGCCCCCGGGGATCGGTTTGCGGGATACGGGATCTTTTATAAGGCCGCGGCCGCACTGGTAAGGCGAATGACGACGCGACGCGACGCGATTAACCGTGTGTCCGGCGTCCGCATTGCAGCAGCGGCGATAAAGTAGCGAATTGCGCTTACATCGCGTAATGACTGGCCGTACTCAGGCTGAGATCTATAGATGGCACTCTCACTCAGCTCAGACTCAAGACTGAGTTAAAACGAGACAGACTTATGTCAGGACAATATTTGTGTCTCATTTTAACTCTATCTTGAGTCTTGAGCAGAGCCAGAGTACGGTCTATAGATTTCAGGCTCAGTGCGGACACATTCATTGGTTTTAGTAGACTATTGAAAATTACGCGCGACATAAATAAATTCGCGCGTCGCACATCTGATGCGGCCGCCCCCATTTGTTTAGAGGAGTTTGTCTCAGCGAAATCGCCGTCGCGTCGCAGTCACCTTACCAGTGCGGCCGCGGCCTAAAGCCTTCATGTTCAAGTTTTTGTAACAGATTTTATATAAGACCTTGATAAAACTCGCCCAGAAAAGTGTAGAGAAAATTTTCTTTAAGGAAACAACAGCTTTTGACCGGAGTTCACTCGTGAGTCGTGTGCCGGAGTCTATAAACCACGTGACGTAAACCAGACTTGACTAAGTGATGGGCGATGGCCCAAATTCGTCCGCATGGATTTAGGTTTCTTCAGAGTCCACTGGAAACACTTCGCTGTCGAGATACTCGGTTTAAGCCATGAGATTTATACCTAAACCTTCTAGATTTTGTCCGTGTTTTCGGCAGCGTGGAGTTAGGTTTTTTCAAAATCTTGCGGAATGAAGAGCCGTTATTTACCAGACCTCAACTATACCATGCAATAAAATCACGTCGAGTCATGAACAAACAAACACGCTTTCGCATTTACAATATTAGTAAGGGAGGATGAAAAAACAACAATGCAAAATTCAACTTCAACAAAAATGGCACTGTCGAAACAAGAACAAAACCCTATAAATGATGTTCCATTCATTAAATGATACAATCACAGCGGCATGCTCGTATGAACACCTGCTCGTATGCTGTGAGAACTGGCGGCAATGTGTAGGTACGTTACAGTGCCCTGAGACCTTAATACCAGTTGCCGTATCTCGAAAACTTTTCGTTCTTACCGCAGATTTAAACAAACGTTTTATAATAGGTACTAGCAGCTGATGCCCGCAATTTCGTCCAGGTTTTATTAGAATAGAATAGAATAGAAATGTTTTTTATTCAAATAAACTTTTTTACAAGTGCTTTTGAACCGTCGATGAATCTACAACTGGTTCGGAATGCCCTTCCTGCCGAGAAGAACCAGCAAGAAACTCGGCGGTTGCTCTTTTCAAAACAAGTCTACAATTCAATAGATACTATGCTATGTATGCAGTGTTTCCACAATGAGTTCCACAAAAGCATACATAATTATAATTCAACACGTCAAGACGGGCAGACAGAAAGCAGCCCCATTCCCGCCGGTGGCACCCATTGACTACCGCGGGAATTCTTAAATTTTCCAGCATAAAATGCAGCTCACGTGTTAATCCTGGGTATGAGCTATCTCCATTCCAAACAGCCAAATCGGTTCTTTCATTGTCGCGTGAATCCACAAACTATCCTCGCAATCTTCCGAATTAGAACTATTAGGACGATTTGCTGAAGGATTGGGGATTCCATAACATTATTATCGCAAGAAATCTCCTACTTTCCCTACTACTAGACTACTACTTTCGTTTACTAACATAGATGTTAACAAAGTTTTTGTACTAGTCGAGTCGCAAACACTACATCGAGTATCGTTTTTGGATACTCGTACTGAGGCATATGGTAGAGATAAGATATCTGCCATTACAAATGTTATCCGTTTCCGCTAAGTGCATGTGTAATGCGCTTCATTAATAACAACTGTTGCTTTACTTTGTTTGCTTCCTATCTATGGGGCTGGTAATCCATTACATTACGCTAAAAGTTTGATTCTGCTGGCGACCGCAGACCGCAAACCATAAAACGTAGACCGCAGCGGCAAGCCGACATTACTGGGCCTATACTACCAATATTTCTTCTCTTTCTTTATAATAGACGTCCACTGCTGGACAAAGGTCTCCTGTATGGACAACCACAGGCTTCGGTCTTGCGCCGCCTGAATCCAGCGGCTCGCTGCGACTCGTTTGACGCCGTCGGTCCATCTAGTGGGGATGTCTACCAACACTGTGCTTACCGGTGCGGGGTTCGCCACTCCAGCACCTTGGGAGTCGGGACCCCAATGGTCCAAACTCTTCTAACTATGTGCCACGCCTATTTCCACTTCAGTTTCGCGACTCGCCGAGCTATGTCGGTGACTTTGGTTCTCCTACGGATCTCCTCATTTCTGATTTGATCTCGCAGGGATACTTCGCTGGCCATCGCCCGCGGTGACCCTGAGCCTTCTCATGAGGCCCATAGTTGGCGACCATGTTTCAGAACCACATGTTATAACTGGCAACACGCACTGTTCGAAGATACTACCTACACACCTACTAACCTACACTTAAAACAATACCTATTATTTTAATTTTGTTTTGAGACGAGTGAAGACAGCTCGAGGTCCCAAAAAAGTAAAACTTTTGAATTTTTTTTTATTAAAAGGAACTTAGATTGAATTACAATTAGTTTTATCTAATGCTACGCGTAACGCGTTGTAAGTTGTAACACCTAGATTCGGATCTAGAATTAGAATGATGCTCCTATAAACCTAATCTGAGGAATGAGCCTAAAACGAATAACATTTTTAAAAGAAAACTAAAAGGGTCGTGGTGTCGCAACTCGCAATAGCTGACTCCACGACTTGTATCCTGCGCTTTTGGTTGCAGCGTATACGTAATACAACTGAAACCATATCTTAGTTGTGAAAGGCTTTAGAAGTCCATCGCATTATGATCGCAAGAAAACTTTTACCGTCATACATCAGTAAAGGGTTATAACCCTCAGCAATGAGGAATACGACTTTGATAAGAAAATATCGTTTCAGCGGCCATTTTGTTCCTCTCTCCGTTTTAATGTGTAATCGTTAACGTTTTATGTGACTATTTAGAGCTGTAGAGCGGAGTTGTATGGGGAATGACTGCATACTAACATGTTACTTATATAGATCTATAACCTAACAGCCGTTAAAACTTGGTACCTACTCAACTATATCTACTAAATAACGTTTTACTATTATTTAGGGCTCCATGTCTCATCATCGTCATCATTATCAACCCATCATGGGCTCACTATACTGAGCGAGGTCTCCTCTCAGAGAAGGGTAGTAATACCTAATATCATAAAATAGTGTGTTTAATGTTATACATTCCTACTAGGTATACTTAAAGTCAGAAGAGTGTGTCTTTGTTGGTTTTTCCTTCAATCACGTAGCAAGTAGCAACGGATCATGGTGTTTTTTGTATGAGTGCAGTTTGAGAATGTCAGAGTTACATAGGCTACTTTTTATCGCGGAAAGAATTCTCGCGGGAATCAAAACACTTTAATCCATGCAGGCGAAGTCGTGGGCATCATCTAGTGTAAATACATATAATTATTTTTAAAAGAATATAAGCCAAGTGTGACAAATATTCTCTTCTCTCCTCCAAATAAATGGAAAGCGTGTGTTAGGAGTGGGTACGACAATAGTGCAACGGGTGGGGATCGAACCTGCCACCTTTCAGTTTTTAGTTTCAAGCTTTCAATGGCTGGATTATGCGACATTGTGGAATTGGGCTACTTTCTGCCTGCCCGTCTTAACGTGTATTGAATGGTAAATTTGCATTTTCTTCTCAGAACTTCCCCTCATTGTGGAAACACTGCATACATATCATAGCATGAGTTTCTTGCTGGTTCTTCTCGGCAGGAAGGGCATTCCGAACCAGTGCAGTGATAGACTCATCGTGGGTTCACAATCACTTGTAAAAGTTTATTTGAATGAAAAATAATTCTATTCTATTCTATTCTATTCTATTCAGTCTGCACCTTGAACCGTTGGACTATTAAAGATTTAAATAAGTATAAATTGGGGTTTTCGGTTAAAAAAGAAGATTCTATATTATGTAACGATCCCTAATAGCTCGATATCTTATCAGCTGGACTGAAATGCCGCGCTGGGTTGATGTGAAATAGCAATTCCGGAAAGCCATTTTTCTTTGTGAAATCGGGTTTCCACAGAGTGTATACCTACCTAACTAGGTACATATAACAAAGAATTCTTTAGGTTACGAGAACATGGGACGCATGGGCTAAATAGGTACCTACACGCCGTTATATTGAAAATGGGCAGTGTGATAAACCTATCAGAGATAGAATGAATGAATTCATCATTCACCATCAGCAACCCATCAACGGCTCACTACTGAGCGCAGGTCTCCTCTCAGTGAAGGTTTATGAATGAATTAATGAATGAAAATATCTATTTATGCAACTGCATCGTAATGAGGGTCATTTTAATTCGAGTGCTGTTTTTTGATACGAGACTTGCCGAGTATCAAAATAGGATAGTACGAGAATTAAAATGACTAATTACGTTCAGTTGCATACAAGATTTTATCTACGACAAGGAAAATAAAATCATTAACAAAATACGCCGTAGGCTCAATAAAGTAACAAAAAGTAACTCCGTAAGCCGCCACCAGCCGTCTGTGGCGCCTCTGTCATATGAACGGTACAAAAGTGCCAGAACTCAGAGCCTTAGCTTTAGGTATCCTATTTTAAGAAGATAACCATTTCCAGTCAGCTCCCATACAACGAGCTGCATCGAAATGAGAAGCAAAACCGAAAGAGGGTTCATTTCGATTCAGCTGTCAAATTCGAAATTGGAACTTTTCGATGCTGGAGTAGATAAATATTGCTTTAATAGATGATGCCCGCGACTTCGTCTGTGTGGATTAAGATTTTTCAATTCCCGCGGGAACTCTTTCCTTTTCCGGGATAAAATGTAGTCTAGGTATATTATGATAATCCTTGGTATGAGCTAACTCCATTGCAAATTTCAGCCAAATCGGTTCATTCCTTGTGGCGTGAAGGAGTAACAAGCATCCATCCATCCACCCATCCATCCATCCATTCATCCATTCATCCATTCATCCATTCATCCATCCATCCATGCTAACAAACTTTCGCATTTATAATATTAGTAGGAACTAGGATGTAATGTAATGTACATTAAGTAATATTCTCTTCCTACACACTTCTCTTACAACTGATTATGTCAGACGTGATGTTTCACGTTCAAAGGTAGACTAGCATTTACAAAATATATAAATAGTTTATGTAATGTACATGCAAACCAATCGATCTTAGATATACCTTTTTTTTCTGTGACCGAAGAGATATATACCCATATATCAAATATAAGGGACCAGAGTGCATTCAAACTTGATCCCTAACATGTAAGCTACAAGATCCGATTTCGTTCGTTCCCCCGTGACCTACGACCTATATAAAGGCGAGGTCAGACCAATAATAATTTGCGACAGGAGCGAATTGGGACTCGAAAGAATTTCACTCTGTCATTCATTTTAGTTTCCTACGAGTACATGTCACATAACGTTCGCTTTAAAATAAGGTTTTTATTTTTTAAAGAGAACTAGTTGAACTGGCTGATGCCCGCAACTTCGTCCGCGTGGATTTAGTTTTTAAAATCCCGGTTACTGTTTGATTTTCCGGGATAAAAAGTAGCCTTCGTCACTCTCCAGTTCCTCAAGTATACCCATGGAAAAAATTACGTCGATCCGTTTCTTTGTTGCTGCGTGATTGGAGGACAAACCAACAAACAAACACACTTTTGCATTTATAATATTAGTAAGGATCTACTCCTTAGCTTCGAATCCATAATTCTGTTTTCATTTGCATAAAGGTGGTGCAGGTTTTAATCTTTTTTTTTGCGAAAATCTGATCTGATATTTTTCTTCAAATCTAACTATTTCATTCTTTTTATTATTACCAAACACATTATTAGGTAACACATTATTTTCACCAAAAAAAAACTAAATATCTGGCTCTTTTAAAAAAACTTAAACAATAGGCTTTTTGCATTGAAACCCTAAACAACGGGAACGGAAAACAAAAATAAGTAAAAAGTAGACTTCGAATAAGGTAACAGAACTCTGTCGCGATTGAATAAGCTTTTGAACAAGTTTTCTTTTCAATAGTGCTTACTTATTACAAAACAACAAACTTATTTTCAACTTCGAGTACTTATACCTTCTACTTAGTAACTATACTTACTTAGCTAACATTATTTCTTTGCATAGTGAAGTAAATGGAGTTCAAGCAGTGATAGTCTAGTGGTTAGTACTGCGTTCTCCTATTCGGGGGGTCACAGGTTCGATCCCGGGCTCGCACTTCTGGCTTTTCTAAGTTGAGTGCGTTTAAGAAATTAAATATCACTTGCTTCAACGGTGAAGGAAAACATCGTGAGCAAACCTGCACACCTGAGAGATCTTCATAATGTTTTCAAAGGCTACACACGCCGTCCGCCAACTCGCATTGGGCCAGCGTGGTGGACTATGGCCTACTTCTCTGAGAGGAGACCTGCGCTCAGTAGTGAGCCGTTGATGGGTTGCTGATGATGATGATGAAAGTAAATGGTGGTATACTTTTATGATAGGCATGTAAAATTGTCGTTTTGGTTTATGGGTCTCTTTCTTCATCTTCTTTATCAACTGATAGATGTTCACTGCTAGACTGCTTTCTCTTGCATGGACTTCCACAGGCTTCGATTGTTCGCCACCTGTATTCAGCGGCTCAAGGCGACTTGTCTGATGTCGTCGGTCTACTTTTGGGGGAGTCTACCAAGACTGCGCTTTCCGGTGAAGGATCGCCAATCGAACACTTTACAACTCCAACGACCATCATTTTCTTTGAACTTTGTGCCCGATTTCCACTTCAGCTTTGCGGACTCGCTGAGCTTTGTCAGTAACTTTGGTTCTCCTATGTATGTCCTCGCTCCTGATTTCCTCTCGCGGGGATACTCCGAGCATAGCTCTCTCCATCGCCCGCTGAGTGACCCTGAGCCTTCTTATGCGGCCCTTAGTTTCTTCTTCTTCTTATTCGTGACACTTTGGTCATCGCGAAGTGACGTCTTTAGCGGCAGATGTGATTCGCCTCACGAGCATTCGCTACTTCTGCCTGCTGGCCGACAGCCTGGTACACTCGTGCAATGGACCGCCCACAGCAGACTTAATTTGGTCGGTCCATCGCATGGCCCTTAGTTAGCGACTATGTTTCGGAGTCATAAGTTATCACTGGCAACACGCACTGTTCGAAAATTTGGTCTTCATGATTTTGGACGATATTTTGAACACATAGCAACGTGCATACGTACCTACTGGGTATCTAACGTCCAGGATCGCAAAAGCAGGGACTGAAAACGGTAGAAGAATAAGGGTATTTAACCGGTTAAATTAATCGTAACCGTTATGTCAACCCTTTTCAGTCATACCGTTATTTAACCCAAACCTTATTTCGGTACCGAAAAACAAAAATCAGTCGTTATCTATCGTTTTAAGTCAAGTCGAGACACGTCACGGACCGCGGTCGGCAGAGGCGGGAGGAGTAGTCGTCGGCAAACTTTCTGCGCGGCACGCGAGGCTATTATAAAATAAAAACCTTTTTTAGGTATATTTAGTTTTTTCTTATTTTTTTAAAGAAAGATCAAAACCCTACCCTGTAGCATCAAGATTGAAGAGTTCGGTCCTTGAGTAGATTTTTTAAAAATAATTTTAAGCTTTTTAGTGGTAGCTCATAGGATCAATCTTCACAATATTCTCTGATCGCGAGCGGCGATTTCTCTGTTACGGCATGATTGTAAACCAACCCAACCAACAAACACACTTTCGCATTTATAATGATTCGGATCGGATCACAAATATACAAAAGACTGGACTCATCGGACTCGATGGAATCGACGCGTTATAATCAGACTCCAGTGCTTGAAGACTAAGTTTTTTTTTCAACTCTACCCTTATTGTGCTTTGAGCTCAGACACGATTTTTGATTTAATTTTGAAACTTAAGTTTTTAATGAAAACTCGAGTTCAGTATTAGACTAGAATTCGAGCTGGTACGCTGGTACTCGTGCTTTTAGGCTACAGTTTATTTAATGACTCGAGCTGGTATTCCCAGAAGGGCTCGTCTAAAAAATTTTGTCTACCTGTTTTCTCGTGATATCCCTAAGAGATTCACGAGTAAATGAGTAGATAAAATTTTCTCGTGGCGCGCATCTTACCCCTGAAGGACTTGACTTGACTCGGTACTCCAGTCCTTGCACGCCCAACATCATGAACTGGATAATACTAAAACAACAACTGGATAAAAGCTAAAAGCAAAAAATCGAAAAGTTGCCACGATACATTAGCCTTGGAGCGGAAGCAAATTAATCAATTAGTGATTAATTGCAGCGACCGGCGCACCCTTACACAGGATGAAAAGTACATACCTACATGTCTACTCGTAATCCAGTTTAAGGGTGCCCGACCACTGAAGCGTAGCGGAGCGGAGATGACCTCAACAAACCAAACAGCAGGCTTCCTGCCAGAAAGTTGATCATGAAATAAAGCTGTTTTGGTTTACGGGCATATTTGCATCTGTTCAATTGCAGAAACCGAGGGATTTTGGTTATATGTATTATGTCCAGCGGTGGACGTCTATCGGTTGAGATAACTATTACTAAGGGACTCGCCATATCGCTGGTCGATTCCAGAAAAGCTACATAGTTAGTTGTAACATAGCAGGTGAGTACCGGCCAATCAGAGGTGCATCACACACACACACACACACACTCACACACACACACACACACACACACACACACCACACACATCATCGTCTCACCTGATAGTCATCCACGACATGGAACACTTGCCAAAACCGCCACAGAACATGATCTGCTGCCGATTGTACCTATGTCAGCTGCAGATTCAGCCAGTAGCAATGTTATAAACACAACTTTCTTGCTAAAAGATCATTCTTATTTGACCTCATTTTAACATGTTATCTAATATATAAAATTCTCGTGTCACAATGTTAGTTACCTTACTCCTCCGAAACGGGTGGACCGATTTTTATGAAATTTTGTGTGCATATCGGGTAGGTCTGAGAATCGGCCAACATCAGCTATTTTTCATACCTTTAAATGATAAGGGTGACCAACCACTAAATATTTTTGTTGGCGGTACGTATAGTTCGCTGGGTCAGCTAGTTTCTATATATGTTATTGTTATTTATATATTAAATAATGTGATTCTGAGGTGTACCTACTCCGAACACAACTGCTCCGCTCCACTCCGCTTCAGTGGGCAGGTGCCCTAACGCCGCGTCCGGTTCATATTCAATTGCATCTATCAACTAAAGAAAAAGTGACAATAACAATCATTTAATGCAATTTTTTGCTGCAGACAAATTAAATTGGGAAGTAAAAGCATGGATGTTATTAACAGTGAAACGTTACTGAACTTTTTAGAGGAGTTTTGAGATAAAAGGTAAAATTCACGTACACAAAAGTTGTCTTTTTATCCTTACAATACAGGAATCTAATTGTTGCTCTGAAGCCTGAAACACATTTCCGTCACAAAATAAAAGCGAAATTGCTGAAATTCCACCAGGATTTATCCGTTGGAACTTGTATGACATGCGAAACTGAAGCGATAGGTATTGTGGCTAGGTGGATTATACGGGTCTGCCCGCGAAATTCAAATTTATTTTGGTTTTTCGCAATTTGCAAACTAATACGACAAAGTAGGCTTATGGCATTCTAATTGCGCCAGTGGCAGTATCATCTTCACAGGTTTATATAAAAATATAGTCAGAATATCGGCTAATTTGTGAGTAACTCACGCCCAACTCGATATTTTGATTAATTTCTGAAACTGCTCACTTTCAAGAAAAGATTTTTATATAAAGCTGTGAAGATGATAATTCCACTGGCGCAATTAAACTAGCGGCACGCTATGATGGCCGGTTTGACACATTACAATAGTGATGTGGAATGTCAATTTATTCTCGAACAAAAAACAATTAAGTTTTGTTTTTGTACCTGATTAAATAGGTTTAATAAAAAAAAAATGTATATGTTTATTTAATTTATTTGAACGAACTGAATATTTGAATGAAAATGAATATACATACTTTATATGCACACAAGAAAAAAAAACAAACAAACAAACATGTCTTCAGATAGCATCGGCATCAAAGCTATCGATGCCTACGACTGGTTTTGCTCGTTTTCTCTTTTTTGGTGTGTGAAGTTTATTTTCTTCTGTGCCAGTCTCGCCATATTTTTTTTTAGTTATCCGTCTAACAGTTCGTTGTCCAATATTAAGCGCATCAGCTACGCGTTCAACCACTGACGTTATAGGTAAAATTGGCCCTCCATTTTGAGCTTCACGATCGAAATAGTTACGAAGGCGTATTACGAACTCACGTGTCTGACTATTTAGAACAGTTCTCTGCGTACGTTCGGTCATATCGACGAAATCCACAACAAAGGGCTTGAACAGAGTCCAAATTAACGAGCAAGGGTCAACAGTAATGCAGTATCAATATTTGAAATCCAAAGCCAGGTCAAAACTATATCACAATCGCATTGCACTGACAGTTTATACTTTTCGAAGCAACGTCAATTCGAAACTGCTTTGTTTTGCATTGAGCATTGACGCGAGTTTGCCGGAGGTAGTAGTTGTGCTAGCCAGCGATCCTATGTGACGATCGTATTAGATTCCATTTTTAAAAATTTTCAATTTAGAAAACCAAATGCCGAGTTGTGGTATATATCATATAAAAATAAAAATTTTACCTTTTGTATGAAACAGCTGATATTTTTTTGCGATTTCAGAGGTTTGTCCACATAGTGAAAATTGTTCATATTCACAAGTACATTCACCCCTTAAATGGTGCAAACTGATTTTTCTACACTTGTATACATTTTAGAAATCAATTTAATAAATAAATTTTGAGTCCTAAACCTAAAACTACATTCGATAAAATTTATGAATCTCTGCACATCACTATCGTCAATAAAGTAATACAATTATTTCCTTCAAAGTCGTTATCAATTAATACGGAACTTCATGAGCGGACAAACGTCAAACCGGCCATCATAGCGTGCCGCTAGTGTAATTCTGTTGTAGGTACATCATCTCTTTCAGTAAATTAACAGGTTGAAAACTCGTTTTATCCCTTTCATAACGCTCTCTGTGTAGAAGGATAGCATTAGATAGAGCTGTCAATTAAGTTTAGTTTAAAGATTTTGTACAGAGGTAGCAACATTGTCTGTTTTAACGTAAGGAGGTTAAGGTAAGGTTAAGCCTTAAGGTGAGGTTAATGATTACTTCTGAATCTATATATCTATATAAAAATGAATTGACGTAGTGATAATGAAAATGAAAATGAAAAAAAACATTCGCAGATTTCTGCTCCATCCAACACCTACTTATTGAGACCATTCCAATGAGCACAAACACATTTATCTGCTGTAGGTTGCTGAAGGAGTTGGGTATCCCGCAGACTACTTGATGTTGTAGTATCAGCTCAAGGTTATCATGCCTTGGAAATAATCCGAAGTAACAGTACACCTTTCAATCGCACCAGGGAAAGCTTATAAAACCCTTTAATCAAGTAGGAGATGAGCTGATGATCTTCAAATGCCTGAGGATCTTCATAATATACCTTTATTATGTTAGCTTTCAAACAGAAAAAACCGCATCAAAATCGGTAATTCGTTAGGTAGAAAGGTACAACTGATGCACAGATAATACACAGGTGCAAACGTCAAACTTAATAATACCCCATTTTTGTCGGGGGTTAAAAATAAAATCAAGGAAGAAAGTGACAACGTTTTTCAATAGAAAATCGGAAGTTGCTACCCCTATTTTTAATACACAAGTCCCCAACACGACCCACATCTTTAAGATAATAAATCCAACTCCTGTCGCACTTGTTTACCCCGTATTATCCGTTATTGTCTTGTTGAGGCGTCGTCGTCGCGGTCCCGCCACGTGGCATGTGAGTGCAGCCTAACGGGGAGGACGGGGTGGGAACACCCCCCGGGTGTAAAACACACCCTAACAGGGTGTGGGGTGGCACCTCCCCCATGCGTAGACAGGGTTGTCACAATGGAAAAATGAAATACGTGGACAGAAAATGTTGGAATTTTGTTCGAGGAAAGAAAAAAGACAAGCCGATTTTTATTTGACTCTCCGCCTAGCTTCTGAAAGTTCATACAGAATTATGAATTTTTCGTGTATGGATTTATGGTTCTCTAAAAATATTTTATTTTGTTTTTTGAGTTTGAGGACCGTGTACATAACACGGTCCTCAAACTCAGGTTTGTTTTTGGGATATTTACAAACACATATCAATATACTAGTTGTTCGCCCCGAACTGAGACCTCGCGGTAACGGTATCCCATGATTATTCATTCAATCGATACATGATAACCAAAACTGACATTATTATTATGCCCGTTTTCACCAAACATACCTAAATCATCCCCTAAGTAGGAGTCTCTTAACGTAGGTAGCTCCTAAATACAATCCTAAGTCCTAACATCCGTCCCAATATCCTTTTAGGTGTCCCGTACAGGATCGTGATAAATAAGTTGACAGAAAACATCAATCACCTAACTTATAGGTAGCCCGTAAAGGTTAGGGAACGTTAGTGAAAACATTGAATTATTATGTAGGTACTAACGAGTGAAACCGGGTTACGGGCATCTGTACAAATCGTCATCTATCGACGCGAATAGAAAATATACAATATTTAACTAAAATTTAACTAAAAAATAATTTTAATTGAATAATATGGTACAAAAAAAATTACAATACAATTATTGTATTATAATAAGTAACTAAATAATAATGGTCGACGCAAAACTGTTTTTGGGATAGGTCGTTAGTCGTAACTCGTAGTTCCATGGGAATAGTTACTGACTGCGCCATCTATTAGCATTATTGTGAAGCTATGTTGATGCTATATGAATTACTGATGTACATTAAAAATTAAATAATCTCGTTTCTTTATAATATTCATATAATTTTAGTATTTGTTGTTCAAGTACAGGATATAAGTGACCTAAAAACATAAAATCAGTTTGAAAATCCATAGCGGATTTTCTTAGGGAGCGTCTTCAAGCGAGCGTATAAAATCGCCACTTTGAAAGCCCCCCATTTCGTCAATTTTAAGGGAAAAATTAAAAAAAAAATATTTTTGTACTCAGTTCAAAATTATCTTTAAAATGATACGTAACAATTTTATGTAACGCGATATTTTTTTTTTTACTTCGCATTCGCTTCTATGAGAGCCCCCCTGAAATAAAGATTTTTATAACTTTTTAAGCCATTTTCGGCTGCAGGCCATCGGTTTACATATTATATCTAAATTTGAAGTAATTACGTTCAGTAATTCAAAAGTTATAAGGCTCTGACAGACGGACGGACGGACGGACGGACGGACGGACAAGTGCAAATCGCTCTAGTTAACTCAAAGACCTTCGCTTCGCTCGGTCGATTATATCTCTTAGAGTATTTAACCAACATTAAACGCGAAAGCCATCGCGATTTTCGCGCGCGCGAAACGCGACGCACGCAAAAGGCCATAAAATCGCTAAAGGCCATAAAAACGCGCGATTTCTGCCGCTAAAAGTAGCCCAGTCTGCTCTCTCCCTAACTAAAACGATATTTTTAACAAGGGTTTCGTGTAGCAAAGCAAATGAAAAGATCTAGTATCTAGGTAGGCTCTATAGCTATAGATCTCAGCCTGAAGGTTAGGTACGTTAATGTCTCTGGCAACCCTACGCGCAGGGCGTGCTCGTGATTTTTTTCGAAACAAAAATATCTCTAATTGGTATTATTGCTAAGTAACGGGATCGGCGTTTTTTGCCACTCAGCTCTTCGATTCCGCCATGTTCGATATATTATATATATTTGATACATTTGTTTGTTTCGATGTTTTCGCTTTTAGGAATTGTGTTTTGTTTGCTGATGAATGTTTATATTTTGCTTCTGGAAGCTAATTTAATACCTATACGGTATTGCGTAATAATAATTAGTAAGTCGCGATCAGATTTCACGTTGAAATGTTACACAATATTATACTTACTCATTTCGCAATGTCATTTATTTTATTTGTCGTTCGTTTATAATATAAGGTTCAACGCACTTTTAACTACCTGGAGGTATCTCTGATTCTGTTCTTGTTCACTGATTTATGATTTTCTACATTTAAAATTATAGTTAGGCACCTACCTATTACAAAGAGTTTCTCGGTTGGAAGTGGAACGGCATTCCATACCAGTGTTAAATTCGCTTGACGATGTAAAAGCACTTTGTTAAAGAATATTGGAATTAAAAAAACATTTCTATGCCATTCTATCCTAAGGGTGCGTAAGTATATCAGCTGTGATTTAACGCACTTTTAAACACAGAGTGAACGCAAACGAAAACAATATATACCAGTGTATGAAAATTAAAGCTAACAATATTCATAGGTACAAGATTTATAGAAAAAGGGGAGACAGGGGTAATTTCACAAATGAATTTTAATTAGCTTCATTATTTTTAAATGTTTTAGAATGCCAGTTTTTAACCCAGGCGCAAAAAATCGGGTGTAATAAGTTCGAGCGCTTTGATTAAGTATGCCTAAGTATAGGTACTTTTGTAAATTTTTGCATGTCAAAATTGCCTGAGTTCAATGTACCTTTACCTTATTGAAACTCAATAACTAATAAGTACCACCCATTTTTATATGTATAAGTACCATCGAATGCTCATTGCTCATGTATTCAAATAATTAAAGAAAATTTAATTTAATTTAATTAAATATTACTTATGAAAATTCTGTTTAAAACACTGACTTCAAAAGCCACTACAAAGTTTAAAATAATTTTACGTTGTTAATAAATTGTATGTTGAAGTCCAGCGGGTCTACAAAGAAACGATGAAACCGATGCGTGACGCTAGCCTGACTTTAACATACGTGTACAAACTAAAATTATTTTTCGTACCACTTGCTCAAAAAAGTGACATTCTGTGCCACAAAAAGCGAACATAACAATAGTCATTTTTAATCTGTTAAAAACAGGGAAAGATAATTGTACTGAATTTCATTCATCCTCTAGGGGGAGAATGTGATTTAAATTTGGAATACTTACCGAAATTTATACTGAACTACATCTGTGTTTACACCATTGAGTTTGTATATAAAGCATTATACATCTTTTTGAAAAAGGAATACGCATTTATTATGCAGTTATGATTATTAAATAAAATTACGAAAACCGACGAGGCCGTATGAGCTTGATGCCTTTGCTTTTCCGACAAAAAATATTAGTCTAGGAATTTGCCGCGTTTTTGTTTTCTTCAAATACATAAACGTTAAGTTTATTTTAATTTATTTTTATAAATAAGTAAATGTTCTAAAAATACGTTACGATGTTAAATCAAAGCGACAGTGACAGTGAATTGTCGGATTCCATCGGTGCAAATGCTCAGACGCAAGAACAGAGAAATACTCAAATCAACTCATCAACAATAAATGTACCAAACAAAAATGTAACTCTCTCTATCAATAATAATTGAACCAATGTTTCGAATGTTAACTTTTACTTTTAATTGTCATTATTTTTAATAAATGCTTATCTCATATTATTATTGTGTTAATTTTTTCGCAAATGGTACGAAAAGTAGAGTATTTTCCTCGGTGATAAAGCTGTCTTAGTCTTGGGTGAACTTAAATCCCTCGCTACACTCAGGCCTCGTCTTAAATCCCTCGCTTCGCTCGTGATTTAAGTTTTTAACACCCTCGCTACGCTCGGGAGTAAACCTCGAGTCCTTCGTTACGCTCGCGATTTAAATCGTCACCCGCGACAGAAGACACTGCTTTATCCCCTTGGTTAATAATCTACTATTAAATACTTTGTAGTGGCTTTTCGTCATTTTTTTGTCAAGTCGTTTTTTTAAAAATAATTTTTTTAGATATTATTATTTTAACTTTTTTTAGCTTTTTAATGTAGCTTTATAGGATTAATCTACAAATTCGCTGATCGCGAGCGATTTGCTCTTATTTATTGAGGAGTTCCGTCCACCACCACTGAAGATATTCATCAGATCTTCACCAAGAAATGAGACCAACCTGACGGTATGTCCTTTCAAATAAAAAAAAAATATTGAAATCGTTTCAGTTTTGACTGAATTATGGAGTATCATCGCAAAAATAAATACGCGCCGAATTGAGAACCTCTTCCTTATTTCAAAGATGGTTAAAAATGAATTGCAAATTTTATATATTAGTCAATACCAGTTTTATTTTTATTGCGAAACGCGAAATATGAACTGTAAAGTGTAAACACACGTAATAAATCATACAACACTGTACAAGTAGGTAGATAAATAGGTATACCTATAGAGTATAGACACATCATAAATTCCATCAAACGGCTCGCGAAGAACCGTTACGATCTTCAAACGCACTGCGAAGCATCATATTTTAGAATCGCTCGGATAATTTATGTACTAGAAAGTAACAATTACGGATAACCATTAATATTATAATGTTTCTTACGCGTTGTTAATCTGAGATCTTGCGTTATAATTAACTGTAGATTTTGCCCGCGACTTCATCTGTGTGACCCGACTCCACTCTCCAGCTCCTTAAGGATGAATAGACGAGTCTGCCCGCGAAATTCAAATTTAATTTGGTTATTCGCAATTTGTAAACTAATACGACAAAGTAGGCTTATGGCCTTCTAATTGCGCCAGTAGAATTATCATCTTCACAGGTTTACATAAAAATCTTTACTTAAAAGTGACCAGTTTAAGAAATTAATCAAAATACTGAGTTGGACGTGAGTTACTCACAAATTAGTCGAAATTTTGATTAATTTCTTAAACTGGACACTTTAAAGTAAAGATTTTTATATAAACCTGTGAAGATGATACTGCCATTGTCGCAATTAGAATGCCATAAGCCTACTTTATCGTATTAGTTTACAAATTGCGAAAAAAAAAATTAAATTTGAATTTCGCGGGCAGAACTGTGTCTTCCACCTTAACTTAATACCCATACAAAAAATCATTTTGCTCCATATAGCTCTGTTGCGGAGTGATTGAAGGACAACCCAAGCGACGCACAATTTATCGCATTGCCATCGCCTTACCAGTGCGGCCCTTGCCTTAGTATGAGCTACCATAGTGCTTTCACTACTTGAGCGAAAAAAGTTTAAAACTGCGACTGACATAGATTTCAAATAGGTAGTGATATCCTTAGTAAGTATTCACCTACTTATTTGTAATTCGTGTATATAAATAAATACGAAAATGCGTTTGTTTGTTGGTTTGTTCTTCAATCGCACAGAGGTCATCGCAGCGATCGACATGATTTTTGGCATGGATGGATATATCTGAGTTTTCGGAGAGTTACATAGGTTTTTAGGTACCTTTTATCCCGAAAAAAAGTGAGTTTCAACCAAGGGGTTAAAAACCAAACTCCACGCGGACAAAGTTGCGGGTAAAAGCTAGGTATAGTAAAGAGATAAGGCGTTAGGCGGAGCATTTTCTTAACTATAATTCTATACAAGATTTTTCCCATAATTTCGAAAAACTTCCAAGACAATATTAAATTCCATTTCCGTGGATCCTAATAGCACTACAGAGAGGAAAAGGGGGAGGGTAGGTAAAGGGGAGGGGGTAAGGTACGTCACTCAAGACGTACTAAGTGTAGTTTCAAGCGAGAGAGGTACTCGACGAGGCATTTGGTTCCTTTCTTCGATGGGGAATTCCCCCCTTGTTTAACCGGGATCAGTTCCTTGTGTTGGCGCTGATTTGATCAATTAGCAGTGGCAATTAGTATTACACGCTGTTAGAAGCACAAAGTTACTGTCTAGCCGGCTAGCCTTCTGAGGGGGCACTGTTGGCCAAAGAAAATCAAACAAATATCTTCTAATAAAATACAATTTTAAAAGAAGTTGCTTTCTATACACACGTAATTTTATTCTTGTTTGAATATAGGCAACTATAAAGTAATATTGTCTGTGATTTTCGTAAAAATATTTACTTTAAAAGATAGACTTACTAAAAGATTTATGTACAGTAAGGAATTACGTACTTATTTCTACTACTGTCGCACCTAACATAAAATATTTAACAAAAATCACGACGATAAAATCGATAAAAAAACGGGCCTATGAAAACTTTACTTTATTAATATTACTTTGCATCCAACAAAAAGATTACCCGAGAATATTCCTGGTGAAAGCTGATATAATTCTTAGGTGTTAATTAAATAATTGTGCTACCCGATCGAAGACGGAGTTGGTCACTAGTTTTAAATAGTTCACCCTAAAAAAGTACATATCGAGATACGAGATGTACCTAATACTTTGTAGTAAGTAACAAAAAAGTAAAATTTTAGGTCGTATAGGTCAGTCATGTACATTATTATGTATATATGTAATTTATAATATGTATATCTTAGTATAAATAAACATTTTACGGACCTCGAGCCTAACGAAGTTAGTTGGCAGCCCGATCACCGCCGGAACTACGCATCCATCCCCCCCCCCCTCCCCCCAACGCAATAACCTCCCCCATCCCTCCCACACGATTTCGAGATGTGTTCATATCGCCCCCGTTACACTCTACCCCCGTGCATAGCTCCGCTCAAAGCAAAACTTTGGCCTTATACCGACACGGCAGCCCAAAAATAGTACCTGTGAAAAAATTGCGCGCTCAACTGAATTACATTTTAACTTTGACAGCTAGATTGTTACCTGAATCCCTGTTACTCGCAGTAGCGCTGAAAATATTTGCTGAAAATGAACTATGACTTTTTTTTACTGACAAGCGTAGGTATGGGTTTGATTAAAAAAACTCCCACACCAAGTTAGCCCGCTACCAACTAAGATTACATCATCACTTACCATCAGGTGACGATCAGTCAAGGGTTCACTTGTAATCGACTAAAAACCCGTAATAATAATAATAATGTCCTCCCGACCGAATCCGATCACGGCGGCCAACCTGCTCATAGATTAACCATCTGTGCGGCAGATATTATAGTGTACAAGGGCGCAGAGACACAGGTGCACTCTCTATTCCCTCACTCTCGTAGTCCAATGGGACGGAAAATCCGACACGACCGTAGAGAGATCAGGCGCAGGGCTTTATATTCTCTCCGAGGCACGGGGGTTACTCACCGCCAACTTCCTAACTCCGGGCTAGTAATGAGAATTTCTTGACAAAAACACAATTTTTTTTTTTGCCCGAACCGGGAATCGAACCCGGGACCTCGTCATGCGTAGTCGAACATGCTAATCACTAGACAAACTGGCAGTCAGTTTATTTAAAAACCCGGTCCGGGGACGGTAGAGGATGTGTCTGTGCGCTTTTTTTTTTAAGCTATTGTAAGACAGACGCGTTTCTGAGACGCAGAGAAAAACCGCACCGCGCGCTGCCCGCGCTGACGCTCCCGCCCTTTAGTCGCCTGTGCATGCGCGCGCGTACTTCAGCGTACATTCTTTTGTATTAAAAAACCCCCAATCATTTTTGCATTAAAATGGTTATTAGTATTTTTATGGGACATCACAATAACATTGAAAATAGTGCCACGTCTGTTGCTGGGTGGGGACAGTGTCCATACAATTTTTTGCATAGTCCTTCAGCCAAATCCGTCCAGTAGTTTTTGCGTGAAAAAGTAACAAACACACACATACAAATTTTCGCCTTTATAATATTAGTGTGATGTGATTCTGAACATGAATAATATCCCCTTTTTAACCGACTTCCAAAAAGGAGGAGGTTCTCAATTCGGCCGGTATCTTTTTTTTTTTTTTCTATGTATGTCCACCGATTTCTCCGGGATTACTGGACCGATTCGCGTGATTTTTTTTTTTAATCGACAGAGGATGTTTGCGAAATGGTCCCATAAAAATTTTAACCTTCAACTCCTCAAGCCTGATGCTGCAGGGATATTGCTCACCTAAAATAAAGAGATTTAGGAAATGTCGATTACGAATTATTATTGTAGGTAACAAGTATGTACCACATCATGGAGCTCCAGGTCCTAGCTCCTCAATCCTGATGCTGCAAGGTACTGCCTACCTAAAACTATGGCGATTTAGGAAATTTCGATTACGAATTGATATTGTAGGTAACAAGTATGGACTACATCATGGAGCTCCAGGTCCTAGCTCCTCAATCATAGGATACTACACTTAAAAGCTTAAAATAAAAATTCTTTTCAAAAAACCGACTTCTAGCGCCACTACAAAGTATAAAAATAATTTTAGTTTGTCCACGTTTGTTGAAGTCGGGCGGGCCTAAAATACAAACTATGAAACCGACTCGCGATGCTCGCTCGACTTCTACAAACGAGTCTCTCATATTGTGTAGCGTCGCGCATCGGATTCATAGTTTGTATTTAGGCCCGCCCGACTTCAACAAACGTGGACAAACTAAAATTATTTTTATACTTTGTAGTGGCGCTAGAAGTCGGTTTTTTGAAAAGAATTTTTATCTATACAAAAAAAAGCGTTAAGCCTATGACAATAATGTAGGTACTTAAATGGTGGGGGATTGGAACGACGACCTTTATTTTAAAGTTTTTTTTAGCTTTTAACCGACGATTATAAATTGTAACACAATGTTCGCCCGTGACACCACCCAGAAAGGGCAATACTTGTTTAGTAGGTACTTGGTTAAGCAATGTATGAAATGCACCAAATATACCTACCTACATAAGAGGTTCATGCCAAAGAAATAATGTCCTCGTATGTATGGGCAGTAGGTCTGTACGTTGTAGTCATATAAGGTCGTCCATAAGAAACGATCGGTAGGCCGCAGTAATTAGATTTCAGTCCGGTCCCTACTCCGTTGATTGTTGCTCCAGATGTTTGCGATGCTGCCCGGAGACCGGAGTCCGGACGATTTCGTTTGCTTAACGAGATTCCATTCAATACAGAAATGATTACAAATATAGAGGGAAAGGGTCAAAGTAATCAGTGTTCATCATCTGAATAAAGTTCTACAAACCTTAAATTTCTAACGCCGCGCCCAGCCATAGTCCATTCCACTAGCCCTGGTGTGGTGATAGGAAACGAACAGTAATTGAATCAATCATAATACAGGAATGGGTGACGGCATAGTAAGCAATAGCAAAATGTAAAGTAGAAGGCAAATGGAAAATCTTAAAAGAAAAAAATCTTTTTTAAGGGAGGGATATAACGTTTTTGGATACCTATATTATAATATTCGTTATAATATGATTATATGATTAATTATAGTTTACTAATATATCATAGTACCTAATATATCTTTATACTAGCTGACCCAGCGAACTTCCTACTGCCAACAAAAATATTTAGGGGTGGTGGTATGAAAAATATATGTTGGCCGATTCTCAGACCTACCCGATATGCACACAAAATTTCATAAAAATCGGTCCAGCCGTTTCGGAAGAGTTTGGTAACAAACACCGCGACATGAGAATTTTATATAATGACTGAGCCAGGATGGTCGTTATTATTTTCAGTGATCTTTAAACCTCGTGGGCAACTATCAGTAGATTATGTTGGTTTGCAATCAAAGAAGGAATCCACTCAAACAAATTATAATGTCCAATCAAATAATCTAAACACAATATATCACAATCACTTCACGCTTATTAACGTAGGTTAAACAGTATGGAACGCGCGATTGATTCCACGTATGTCTTCACAAGCCGACCACCGACCGCCATCATTAATGCTTCTTCTCTGGTCGGTATGACATCGCGTAGACTCTATCGAAAGCCGCGAGGTGGCGTTTGCATTCCAATTATTGCCAACTCATTTCATAATTGAATGAATATGCATGCATTTCTGACTTTTTGGAATTTTGCGTTTTAAACAATTAAATATCGGGTGTTTGCTATAAGGGCGAAGGAATACATCGGGAGGAAACCTGTATGTCTTCTAAGAAGAACACTCGTTTCTCACGCCATTTTTCCATTCAGAATAGAATAGAATATTTTATTTTATTATATTTTATATAGAATATTTTTATTATATTTTTATTCAGAGGAGACCTGTGCCCGATAATGAGTCTGCGATAGGTTGAGATGAATGATACTTATTATGTATCCGAAGATGTAGACGTGTCCAGAATTAATCCGGTGCTTCTTCTTCTTCTTTATCAACCGATAGACGTCCACTGCTGGACAAAGGTCTCTTGCATGGACTTCCACAGGCCTCCTCGGTCTTGCGCTGGAATCCAGCGGCTCCCTGCGACTCGTTTGATGTCGTCGGTACTCCTAGTGGGGGGTCTGCCAACACTGCGAATCCCAGTGCAACTGCAGGTCGCAACTGCAGCGCCTTGGAACCCCATCAACGACTATCAGCTCTTCGAACTATGTGACCCGCCCATTTCCTTCCAGTTCAGAGTCCATTAAAATCCGGTGCTAGACTACCGAATAGATAAGTATAGTAACTTAGATATAGTAACGTCAATTTGCCAATCCTATTAATACAAACCAACGAGAAGTATTCGAAGCCATGACCGTCCAGATTTCAGCCCGCCTTCAAATATTGAAGCTTCGATAACACGGCAATAATTTTTCTAATTAATCCTCCTTAGAAATGTGTTCTATTTCGTATTAAAAGCAAGAATTTCTGCGCTAGGTAGAGCTTCGTCGCGTCGGGGGATCTGCGAGGGGATTAGTTTAGATTACATTTTTTCCATCCTTCCCCTCTTTCCCTTCACAAATTCTACTGAAATTAATATAAAAAATTACTTGAGAAAATATTTTACGCGAAAGATGTCTGAGCCCTTTTTTCTAATATTATTATCAAGAAACAGAGGTCGTACCTATCTCCTTAATTAGCGGGATTTTTTAAATGAATATAAGCCTAGTTGAACTTGACTAATATTCCCCTCTCCCCTCCATATAAGTGGAAAGCTTGTGTTGGGAGTGGGTACGACAATTAAGTCCAATGGGATGACCACATTTTGTCAAAAGTATCTGAGATTTTTACAATCAATGAAATTATTAGAATGTGCGAGGGACTATACGAAATGTAATTTTGTCCTCTTAAAAAGGGACCATGTAAAACTTATAGCACCGAGTCTGCATTCATAAACGTACGGTGGGGTAAGTAGATACCTACTTAGCGTATGCGGGTGAGGTTACGATCTACATCTGATAACACAATTCAATTGCGTTTATTAATATAGGTACCTAACGTAGCATAATGGGCACCTATTGACATTCGAGCGGCGAAGGCAGTGGGTTCGACCCCCGGCCGCGGGTCAGGAAGCAATTGGACCAATTGCCATGTGACCGCGACCGCGCGTGCGAATGCTGCATGTCGCAACTCGCATGTGGGTGTATAAAGAGCACAGAGCCTACTACACATTGCCCAATGCCCTCGGCCAATGTAGTTTCGAATATAGGAGCACTTGACGCGTACCTGTTAGCCACGTGCATCTCAATTCTCAAGTTAAAGTTTTTTCAAATTAAAATTCAATAAGTAAATTGATTTTCAATTTGTTTTTCGTCGGAATGATTTATTTAATGTGAGCTAAATTGTGGCCTTAGAGATACAGTCAAGAAAATGGTTTGTAACGAAAAAAATCTGTTCAGAAAAGCCTCCACGAAGCTCAGCAGACTCTTTTTAAAATACAAAAGTAACAAATAACAATGCCATTAGATTTTACGTAGAATAGAATAGAAATGTTTTTTATTCAAATAAACTTTAAGAGTGCTTTTGAATCGTCGATGAGTCTACCACTGGTTCGGAATGCCCTTCCTGCCGAGAAGAACCAGCAAGAAACTCGGCAGTTGCTCTTTTCAAAACAAGTTTACAATACAATAGAATAGAATAGAATAGAAATGTTTTTTATTCAAATAAACTTTTACAAGTACTTTTGAATCGTCAATGAGTCTACCACTGGTTCGGAATGCCGTTCCTGCCGAGAAGAACCAGCAAGAAACTCGGCAGTTGCTCTTTTCAAAATACTTTTACAATATACTTAATAGATATTATTCTATGTATGCAGAGTTTCCACAATGAGGGAAAGTTCCACAAAAGCATACGTAATCTATATATATAAAAGAAAGTGGTGTTAGTTACACTATTTATAACTCAAGAACGGATGAACCGATTTGGCTCAAAATTGGTGGAGAGGTAGCTTAGAACCAGGAGACGGACATAGGATACTTTTTATCCCGTTCGACCGCGTTTCCGTCAAGTCAATATAAAACCTGTTTTAACAAAAATGCATCTGACATGGAATAAAAAAACGAAAATGACAGTGGAAGAACAAAACGTAAATGACAGCTAAACGTAATTTTGTATTTGGTTAATTATGGTAAAAACAATTACAAAAATTATAGTTTAACGTAATTGATAATATCATCAGTAATATGTTTTCTCTTTGAATCATCATTAACAATGCCGCGAGCAAGACGATCAAATGTTTCCTGCTACAAAGCTACGGATTGACGTGATTTATTGGATAGGTATAGTTGAGAACCTGGAGGGTGACAAAGATTTCCCGCGGGATGTTATGAACTAAATCCACGCAGACGAAGTCGCGGGCATCAGCTAGTTATTTCTAATTATAATTCAACACATGTCAAGACTGGCAGACAGAAAGTAGCCCCATTGCCGCTGGTGGCACCCGTTCACGAGCATGACGCATGACCCAGCCATTGCTTCGCTCAACCATATTTTAGGGAACGCAACAACCCGCATCACACGACACCACCGCAGAAATGTTAAAGAGAGTGTGACATACTTAGGCTACCCATCTTAAGGCATCGAATTGAAACTAATATTCAAATCAAATACTCATTTTAAAATATGACTTGTACACAAGTAAAGTGGAAACTCTGAATAGAATAGAATAGAATTATTGTATAGATACTATGCTATGTATTCAGTGTTTCCACAATGAGGGAAGTTCCACAAAAGTACGATTGATTAGGAACGAGATTACGATTATGACACTTCAGTAAATCTTGTGGGCAGCTGAATTCCAAGCTGATTGCATCAATGCAACTTCGTCTTTGAAAATTCATTGATTGATTGATAACCGGGGCTTGTAAATTAATAAGTGTGTTTTTACTTGCTTATTACAACTTTTATATAAATTGTGTAATGGGGAAATTAAATATTCATTCGAATTCATGTTTTGTTTTGGCAATTGGAAAAACAGAGCTTTTACACTCACATAGGCCGTCATTCGCTGATCACATTGGTTAAATGTGTACTGGTACCATTACTTCCTACACTAATCACAGCCCCGATATTATGAATCCTTGAAGCAATACTGTATAAATACATAATTGAATTAGATAGAATAGAATAGAAAAGAAATATTTTTTATTTACATAAACTTTTTTGACGTGATAACGTCTTATAAAGTTATAAATCGGTGAAAACCGGCTGCACGCACAAAAAGTGTCACATTCCGCCTGAGCCTGCGCCTGCAAGCGAGAGCGCGGAACAAGCGATAGAGAGGCACGATCGGCCCAAGCGTTGTCTTGTGACTAGAGAAAATTGTAATTTTCAATTAACTCCTTCTTTGTATTTTACAAAATCATAATAATTAGTGATAATAATTCAATTCAATTCATAAAGGTTTAATTCTTCATAAATGTTTCTGACTTTATTACGTAAAACTATCGTCCGTAAACCGACTTTACAGACAACCAATTTTTTTTCAAGTGCTTTTGAATCATTTAAAAACTAACCAACCATCTGTATTCGCGTTAAGAATTTTAAGGCTCGACCTTAAAATCCTTAACGCGAATCCAGAGTACAGACATAGGAAAAGGCTAGTAAAATAAGTACCTACCTCAACTCAACGTAGTAATAAGTTAGAAACTTGAAGTAAACACCTCTCAAGACGAGGTCGTTGCCCCTTCAAAGGTAATAAGTAAGCGATGATTTGAGCCGAGGCTTTAACTCTTCGGTATTTGCCGAGCCCTGTGGACTTAGTATGAGTCTACATCTGGACAACTTAACTTAGATCGATTTCGAATTTTTGTTAGAACATCGGTATTACCTGCTCAATAAACTACCTTTTATAATATGCTACTTACAGTAAACTATTCATTATAACTAGCAAAAAGCTGAGCTTTGTGAGGGCTCGCGTAGTTTTTCTAACGGGTAATAAGTTCTGTTGCAGCGATGTTAACTCTTTGGTTTTCTAACAGATGGCGTAAGTAGTACAATAAATACAAAATTGAATCCAAAATTGAAAAGTCCAATGAATACAAAATTGTTAATGTTCATTTTTTTATGGATTTAAAATTATCGACCGAGCGAAGCGAAGGTCTCTGAGTTTACTTGAGTGAATTTGCACTTGTCCGTCCGTCCGTCTGTCCGTCCGTCCGTCCGTCCGTCCGTCCGTCCGTCCGTCTGTCAGAGCCTTATAACTTCTGAATTACTGAACATAATTACTTCAATTTTAGATATTACTAGCTGATGCCCGCGACTTCGTCCGCGTGGATTTAGTTTTTAAAATCCCTCGGGAACACTTTGATTTTCCGGGATAAAAGTAGCCTATGTCACTCTCCAGGTCCTCAATTATACCCATGCAAAAAATCACGTAGATCCGTGGCTCTGTTGCGGCGTGATTGAAGGACAAACCAACAAACACACTTTCGCATTTATAATATTAGTAAATATGATTAGAATATTAAATTACATAGGAAAACACTGTAATATTACGTCCATACGATGTATTACATCCATACCTACTATGTAGTATGTAGGTATAATGATCGTTTGGCAAAATCTGACGCCTTTGGAGTAGTTTGACTTTGACAAAATAGTATCCACGATGGCTATATACGATAAATTACAAATGCCAGCTTAAGATGAGCCGTTCATTCAAAGTATCCTGTAGATTCCGGGGTTCAAGTTATTTGGACCTATACAGATGATTTTGATGTCTATAATTTCTGAACTACGAAATTGACGACCTTGAAATAATTACAGGACAATCTCTAAAGAACCTGCTTTCTAACAAAAAAAGAATGGATTAAATCGGAATACGCCTTAATGAATTACAGCGAAATACACATTTTGACTTTCATCCCCTCTCCCAAGGGAACCGTGCTGAATTTCGGGATAAAAAGTATCCTATATTATACCTCGTAGTACTAACTTAAATCGTGCCAAGTTTCATTTAAATCCGTCCAGTAGTTTCGGCGTGATGCGCGGCCAAGATACAGACAGACAGACAGACAGACAGACAGACAGACAGACAAAAAATTAAAAAAAAATTGTTTTGGCTTCAGTATCGATTATTATAGAGTGCCCTCAAACAAAAATTTTCAAAATATCTTCAATGTACAGAATTGGACCTGTTACAGTTTTATTATATTATAGATGATATGTAAATCGATGGCCTCCAGCCGAAAATGGCTTAAAAAGTTATAAAAATCTTTATTTCAGGGGGGCTCTCATAGAAGCGAATGCGAAGTAAAATATATTTTTTTGCGTTTCATAGGGTTGCAGTACCTCATTTTAAAGATAATTTGGAACAGAGTACAAAAGTATTTTTTTTATATATTTTTTCCTAAAATTGACGAAATGGGGGGCTTTCAAAGTGGAGATTGAATTCGAGGCTAGATCTCTAAAACCACTTTATTTTAAAACTTAAAACTTACACATAATTTGAGTTATATTCTGTACTTGAACAACAAATACTAGGATTAGATAAATTTAAAGAAACGAAATTATTTAAATTTTAATGGGCATCAATGTTTTAAACAAAACTTCACTATACTGTTAATAGATGGCGCTGTCTTTATTATTGTAAATACAGTTTTGCGTCAGCTATTCTTATTTTGGTCTATTACTAATTATGTTATTCAATTAGCAAATTATTATTAATAAAAGTATCACGTTGTTTTTGCAAAAGTAAATCCGTTTCTATTTACAATAATTAGACGTTAGCACCTATTTACTACCGTATGATGGTACTGTGTCTATGAATGTAAAGATGAGCGCGCATCTAGACATGCTCGCCGCAGAAGCCGCAAGCGCGCAGTCATGACATTTTATAATTTTTTTTATTATGAAATCGTATACTACGTAACACCCGTTCAGCGATCCAGCTGAATTTTAATAAAATACTGTAGGCATACGCATCCCATCCACGAAAGCAGATGACGATTGACGTCATCAGATTCGGCGCGTTTTAATTACAATATATAGTTAAAACTTCCTTATGGGAATTATGGGATACCGCGAGGTCTCAGTTCGGGGCGAACCACTAGTATTTTTTTTACAGATAACACATTTGGATATGAAATTAAATTTGCTAGTTAAGAACGCGTATAACACCAAAAAAAATCAGATTTCGCGATGAAATAAAACATAGCCGCAACCTCATGTGAGGCGCGACAAAAGAAAGCGTTTTGCGCGGAATAGGAGTGTAGTAAGCGCGAAATACTTTGTAACTCGTAAAATATTCATTTTCTTTTCAATTCACTAGGCTACTTACTCTCTTGATAATATCAATCGGAATTTAATGTAAAAATTTTGGCTCTGTGATATGCAACACATTGAAAATAAATGAATATTGGTTAAACATTAGACCTAACTTCGCGATTTTTTATTATCGAACAAATTTCATCATTTTATGTTTTTGCCCAAGCACGTCCCTTGGCAGTATGTAATGTAATTTTTACGTGTTTTTTTTTTCGGATAGTTGAAACTTGATCTACTAAGCTAAGCTAAGCCATTCTACTTTGACGTAATAATCTTTCGACACTCGAAATCGATCAACTTCCTCGAGATGAACACACTAGTACTAAAGCAGAGCCTGAGCGCAGGAAGGCTCGACTTGTTATGGCTTTAACGTGAAATGCCACCAAAGCTATTTGACCTTCTTAGCTGGTTCCATAGTCCACACATACAACACAAGCTAAGCTATATGTTACCACTTATAAAAAGCCACTTGGTACAGTACTTGGCAGTTAAATAATGAGCCTCATAAAGAGACGATCGACCAACCACGGCTTTGTAGAGTGTCGTCTTTGTCACTCATACCTATGTGAATATAGGTCTACTAGCTGATTACCCGCGACTTCGTCCGCGTGGATTTAGTTTTTAAAAGCCCGCGGGAGATCTTTGATTTTCCGGGATAGTCACCCTCCAGGTTCTGAATTATACCTATCCAAAAAATCTGTATCCATCGATCCGTAGCTTTGTTGCAGTGTGATTGACGGACAAACCAACAAACAAACACACTTTCGCATTTTATAATTATGTATTAGTAAGGAAGAATTAATAATATACGATGATAAAGGCGATCAAATTAAATTTTAAAACCCAAAAGCTACTATTGTGACTTAAATATGATAGTTAGATATATTCCCTCACGGACTTTTTTATAGAGAATAATGAGTACTTTAATCATGTAGTACATAATTTTTATGTATCATCAATAGTTTTCTCAGCACACGCCAAATAATGCATTTTATAGGCAAAGTTTTGGTACTTTGGGTTACATTATTGGAATTTTCTTAAGGATTTCTAATTTTTTTGAAAATAAATTATAGCCTATGTTACTTCCTGATAACTTAGCTTTCTATTAGTGAAAAAATGGTTAAAATCGGTCAAGTAATTACAGAGCCTGTTCGGTACAAACAAACAAACAAACAAAACTTTCCTCTTTATAATATTAGTATAGATAACATTTTGTGTCAGAGCCTGTTGAACTGTTGAGTTTCTTGCCGAGTCTTCTTAGAAGAATCTGCTTCCCGAACTTAACTTGTGATAAGAAATAAAGAAATTTAACTCGCCTTAACTTATTATTTATTCATTTTATCATTTTCAAATTAATCAGAGGTGATTGCGATAATTATTGTGTTAGTATAATAATAGTACGTTTGGACTAGTAGGACCTTTGAAATCTGAGCTTCCAAAATGCGTCACTCCAATAAGAAAATCAACACTCGCATAAAAGGAAAACTGGACCAAGTGCGATGTAAACAAAAAATAGGTTCAATAACATGAGGTTATGAAAATAACTGAATTGTGCCGCATGAATAATTATGTTGTGTTTACTTCGTTAGGTATTTCGTAGCTTAAATTAGGTGGATGAAGAACTTTATAGTGAAAAAGGCTTAAATATTTTCAAAATATTGTAATGAGGTCACACTGTTAACTTGTAAACACGGTGTCCCTTCTTTTTTTTTAATATTGATATAATATTATGTTGTAAAGCAGTGATAGCCTAGTAGTTAGGACTGTGGTCTCCTATTTGGGGGGTCGCAGGTTCGATCCCGGGTTCGACCTCTGACTTTTCGGAGTCAAGTGCTTTTAAGCAATTAAATATCACTTGCTTCAACGGTGAAGGAAAACATCGTGAGGAAACCTGCACATCTGAGAGTTCTTCATAATGTTCTTGAAGGTGTGTGAAGTCCGCCAATTCGCATTGGGCCAGCGTGGTGGACTATGGCCTATAACCCTTCTCTGGGAGGAGACCTGCGCTCAGTAGTGAGCCGTTGATGGGTTGCTAATGATGATGATGATGATTATGTTGTAACTACTCGTTAGGGCCGTTTTCACCAACGTAAAATAAGTCCGAGCGTAAATTAGATATTTTGGCAGATGTTCAATACAAAAACTGTCAGAACTCCCAATTTATTCCTCGGTGAAATCGGCACTAAGTCAAATATTTAGGTAACTGATCCAATTCCAAAGTCTACTTTATCAGCTAACAAATCAATCTAAATTGAAAGTTCATACCCACTTCTCATGCATATCAAATAACTATATAAGATTAATTGCTAATTAGAAAGGCGTGTCTGTCTAATAATTAGTAAGATTATGGTTGACTAGCTGATGCCCGCGACTTCGTCCGCGTGGATTTAGTTTTTAAAATCCCTCGGGAACTCTTTGATTTTCCGGGATAAAAAGTAGCCTATGTAGTCACTCTATTACTTCTTACCCGGAAAATCAAAGCGTTCCCGAGCGATTTTAAAAACTAAGTCCACGCGGACGAAGTCGCGGGCATCAGCTAGTTTATAATATTATAATAGAGATTTATAATATTATTAGTAAGTATGGTGTAGGATTTGAACCGTGTCCTGTCACTGATGATGGATGACCCCCCTACCCCACGTCCCTACGCGGGCACAGAATATATACGCGGGTCACTACATCGATCCCCGATACAGCTATAGTGTAACCAACTATCCCGGATCTTCTAAGTCCCACTTTTATTGATCATCATTATCATCATCATCAGCAACCCATCAACGTCTCATTAGTCATTACTGAGCGCAGGTCTCCTCTCAGAGAAGGGTTATAGGCCATAGTCCACCACGATGGCCCAATGCGAATTGGCGGACTTCACACACCTTGGAGAACATTACGATGAACTCTCAGGTGTGCAGGTTTCCTCACGATGTTTTCCTTCACCGTTGAAGCATGTGATATTTAATGGCTTAAACGCACATAACTCTCCATAATAATCTACATGTCTAATCGCTACAAGGCGCTGTATAGAGCAGGGATTCCCAAAGTGGTCGATATCGACCCCTGGGGGTCGAAATCGGTTTCCCAAGGGTTCACAAACGAAAACTGATTTTTGTGGTCGACGAGGTCTAAAAATCGACCCCAATTAATTAACACAAGTGAGCATTTGAAATTTTCAAGATATTGTATTGTATTAGTTTAGCTATAAGTTCTTTTTGTAACATTTTAACATTTTAATAAAAAAAAAAAAAAAAAAAAAAAAAAGATATTGTATAAAGTTTTGTTACGTGTATTGTTGTTAAAAGAATTACTATTATTTTGTTAAATTTTGATGAGAAAATCATATCAAGTTTGCTCACTTAATAAACCGCAAAGTTTTTGAACTGGTAAGTATTTTGTATTAATAGGAAAAAAACTAGAGATAGGATTTTTAAAGTAATTTGGCTATTGGGGGTCTGAGGTATCAGTTTATTTTGGAAAGAGGGGTTTTGGGGTTCTTGCCCAAAATAGTTTGGGAATCCCTGCTGTAGAGGGTTGGGTGAGCGCAGAAGCTCTGCCAGAATGAGGTTGAGTAGTTGAGTACGTCCGTCAGAGGTGCGTGCCCGGAATCGAACCTACGACCCCCTGAATAGAAGACCGCAGTCCTAACGCAGCGAGTGCCACATTTTGACTACAACGTGGTCAACCTGGTAAATATATTAAAGTAACGGCCAATGATCACCCGTCCCAGCGAGAGCGAATTGATGAGTTAATCAAACACAATAAGCATTCATTCCCACAGTTAAACCAATAAAGGTGGGACAAAAAACGCGCGTCCGAACGCACATAACTGTTTACTCAGAAAGAGATCGAAACACCAGACCGAACGATTAACGTTTTTAGCATACCTACTATCACAAAAACTTAATACAGAGAACAGACGTGCCGACTGCCGACCAAGTTGGTAGCTGGCTTGAAACACGCTAAAACATTTAGCGTTCTATTACATTTCGCATCCCTGTCTCTCGCACATTCTACTATTTTTAATGATTGTAAAAATCTCAGATACTTTTGACAAAATGCGGTCAATATTATCTTCAACTGTTAAATTACGGATATCATCACTATCACTACATATAATAAAACAAAGTTCCCGCCGCGTCTGTCTGTCTGGCTGTTCGCGATAAACTCATAAACTACTGAAAATCTATTTAGGCGGATACAGTATTAATCCTTATTAACTATTAAATACGTTAGTTACCATAAGCATTTCATGCAAATTATGATAATGCTTTACAAGTTTACACCATACAATTTAAATGAATATCTTAGGAGTTATCGCAAAATAAAAACGAACGTGCGCCAAAATAAATATGCGGATTTTAACCCGATGGCGATGACGGGCCTCGCTCACGTGATGCGACCAGTGATCACATTGCTATATTATAATCCGAGCGATACTTCTTTTATAAGCCAACGTACTGTTCAATATGGTGTTCAATATAACTTAGGGAACATTTAAAAGAGTTTGCAAAGCATAGGCGTAATATGCTCTACTACCCGTGCGAAGCCTAGGGTGGCTAGTTTAATATAACATTATGGACAACTCTCAGGTGTGCAGTTTTCCTCCAATTCTATCCTTCACCGTTGAAGCATTTGATAATTTAATTGTTAAATTGCACTATAAAACTCCGAAAAGTCAGAGGTGTTAATCGAACCTGCGACCCCCCGAATTAATTTCCCCGAATAAGAGCTCACAGTCTTAACCACTAGGCTATCACTGCTTTTTCATCTATCACTACATAATGATGTGGTCGTACCTAGCTATGAATAAATAACTCGTAAACGACTTAAGTGGTTGCTTGACAGCAGCCGACAAGTTGTCACGTCTGAAGAGGCTCCACGATTAACGTTTTTCGCATAGCCGATGTAGTCTAGGCAATGAAGCTAGTGGACCCCAACATCAATTCCTCAGGCGACGAAACTTTACAGAATGATAAAGTATCAGTAGTTAAAAGTATTTTATAAATATCCAAAAAAAAATTAGAACGGAAGTTAGGTATTTTTACCTAAACTCTTTTATGCTTAATATCTCAGTTCGGCAAAATGCTCGGTCAAAACTTTCTTCACCTGAAACATTCATGTAAAGTCTAGAAACAAAATATAAAATATCCAAAATATACTCCTAGTCGAAACCACCAAATTTTGAAAAATACGTTTTTTCAATGTTACTTGCAGCGAAAAATTGCTCTGTGAATTTTTTTCACTGGAATGTCCTTTTATAGCCGTTTTGTACCAACAACTTGAAAATCCAAACAATATACCAAGAGACTATATTTTTTTCAAAAACTACCCTTTTACTCACAGTGCAAAATTTCTCCATCCATTTTTTTTATTGATATGATTACAATTATTTTTTTGTATCAAGTATCAAAATATCCAAAAAAATAATCAAGCGCATTAAAAACTATAAACATTTTAGAAAGAAATATTTTATATTTAATCCATCAAGGGAAGCAGGAGCGTGGTGACGTCACGAGACCGGACATATTATCTGCCTATTATAGCGACATATTTTTTTCTACGGTGACGCGAGCCTGTATTTCGTTGAATCGACTGTGCAATTGTCAATCAAAAACTGTTGCCAACGACGGTGACTATGACGATCAATTATTCGTTATGATTTATGAACTATACCCAAGATGTCCCAGATGTCAGTCAGCCTATACGAGATTAGTATGGCTCTCAAACAGCTCAAGAACAACAAAGCGCCTGGTGATGACGGAATCATTGCGGAACTCCTGAAAGCGGGTGGACGCTTATAGGTTGATAAAGAAGAAATAGATATGAATATTTTTTACTTTTTAAAATTTAAAAAAAAAAATTTTTGATGATATTATGTTTAAGCTCGAGCTTTACGACCATTAGAATAGAATAGAATAGAAATGTTTTTTTATTCAAATAAACTTTTACAAGTTTTTTTACAATCGTCAATGAGTCTACCACTGGTTCGGAATGCCGTTCCTGCCGAGAAGAACCAGCAAGAAACTCGGCAGTTGCTCTTTTCAAAATACTTTTACAATATACTTAATAGATATTATGCTATGTATGCATTACATATACTGTAGTACCATTAGTAGTGACCTATTTATTCGAAAATTCATGTTTAAGAACACCAGAAATCTAGATCGTCAACGACATTTTTAGCGAATATTGAGACGTAAATAAGACAGATCGAAAGAGCGTTAAAAACTGAGTATGATACCATTAAAAAGTTCAAGTTTTGGCCAAAATGTCCTTTACGCCCTTTGTAATCCGAGGTCCGTGTGTAATCCGATACATCGATGCTGGAAATTTCAAATTTTGTAAGCGACAAACATGCGACAAACCCCTAATTTTCAGGAGGACCAAACAAAATTTTACCTTTTAAACTGTCATAACTCTCATTTTTAGGGTTCCGTACTCCGTACTAAAAACGGAACCCTTCTAGAATCACTTCTTTGTCCGCCTGTCTGTCCGTCTGTCAATACCCTTTTTCTCAGGAACACATGGAGGGTATCAAGTTGAAAATAGTATCAAATACTCAGGTCTGCAATCCCTTGTAGCTGTGACAAAGTCTAAGTCGACGCAATCAAAAGATACGGCCTCTTATGGTCCATCTATGCCGCATATTTTAACACTCGCAAGACCTAGAGGGTACTTCCTGTTGACCTAGAATCATGAAATTTGGCATGAAGCAATGTCATGTAGCACAAGGAAAGGAAAAATTCCGAAAATCGTAAATTTGTAGTTGCATCACAAAAAATTTTTTTTTTGTGATGCAGTATATCCTACTATCCTAGTTCCTACTATGCGATGCGATGACTATGCAAAAGTTTGTGAGGATGTATGGATGGATGTTTGGATGGATGTTTATTACTTTTTCACGCTACAACGAATGAACCGATTTGGCGGAAATTTGGAATGGAGATAGCTTATAAACAGGATTAACACATAGGCTACTTATTATCCCGGAAAATTACAGAGTTCCCGTGGGAATCAAAAAACCTTAAATCACGCGGACGAAGTCGCGGGCATCATCTTGTATAGTATAACCAAAAAATATGAATATTCAATTTAATATAATAATATCGAAAAATTTTGGAATAAAATAAAAAAAATTGGTTGTCTGTAAAGTCGGTTTACGGACCATAGTTTTACGTGATAACGTCATAAAGAAACATCGATGAATAAATGTGTCACAAGCCAACGCTTGGGCCGATCATGCCTCTCTATCGCTTGTTCCGCGCTCTCGCTTTCACCCTCAGGCTCAGGTGGAACGTGACACTTTGTCGTCGTTTGTCGATGACAATAAATGGAAAATAGTAGTACTCTTAAATAGAAGACAACTCATTGCTTGATAATTTTAGAGTTTTTTTTAGAACATTTGATGTATAAAACCGTATTGATATTGTTCTATATTTGCATTAAACTTTTCAGATCATTGCATTTTGCTTCAGATATTTCAGGTTCCAATTCAATTCTTACACCTTTAGAAGATTTTTGGTGCATTTGAAATGTTGGACTCTTCTTCCATTGATTTTTAACAATCATTCATTTTCATTGAGACACTTCTTTTATGCATTTTTTCTAAATTGACTCAGTTTATTAACAAAGAGCTTTTGCTATTTGTAAATAAACTAAGCTAACGCCTTTTGCTGTTTGTGTCGTTTAGGCTAAGGTCGATTCTTAAATACCTATTTAAAACTTATTATTTCAAGACACTACCAAGTATGTTAAAAACAATATACTTTGTAATGTCTTTGGATGTTATCTAGCACATTCGATTGGAATCAGACCATTGCATAGACAGGGTCGTCTTAACCACACTGGACGCTGGGGTGCGAAAATCCGCCTGCGCCCCCCTTGCCAACAAAAAAAAAATTAATTAATTTTCCATTTTTGTATTTCATTTACTCTAAAATAAAGTTAGATACTTTATAATTGACTTCAAAAAAAGGAAGTTTATATCGGCGCGCAATCGGCTCATATTTTTTTCCATGCAGGTATGTACACCAATTTCTTCGAGATTTCAGACCGTATCGCATTTTTTTTTATTTGAAAGAGAATGTTTGCTATTAACTATGAAGATTTAGAAAATATCGATTGTGTATTAATAATGTAAGTAATAGGTATCAATCATAGACTACATCGTTAAGCTCAAGGCCCCAACTCCTCAATTCTGATGCTGCAGGGTGCTGCACTCTTAAGCTGTGAGAATTTAGGAATTTTTGATTGTGAATTCATATTGCAAAGACCAATTAATTACCTTTAGTTAGACTACACCACGAACTCCAGATTCTATCACCTGACCTGACAATCAGACCTGATGCTGCAGAATATTGCACTCCTTTAACTATTCTATTGAATGTAAACTTATTTTGAAAAGAGCAACTGCCGAGTTTCTTGCTGGTTCTTCTCGGCAGGAACGGCATTCCGAACCAGTGGTAGACTTATCGACGATTCAAAAGCACTTGTAAAAAAGTTTATTTGAATAAAAAACATTTTTATTCTATTCTATTCTATTCCTAGGCCACTAAAAATAATAACGATTTTCAAAAAACTAACTTCAAACGCCTCTATAAATTACATATACATATAATCTTTGTTTCTACACGTATATTGAAGTCGGATGGGCATATAAGAAACGTCGAAACAAACGGAGGCGCAACGCACACCAGATTTACACATTTGCCGCCAGTAGGCTATTCAAATTTTGCCGCCAGTAGGCTATTCAAATTTTGCCGCCCCTACAAATCTCTACAATATTGTGTCAGTTCCTAGATTATTTTAACGACCCAATGATTTAATTAAGGCTAGCTGAGTCTGGTGGGCTGAAGCCCAGCAGCATCAGGATTGAGGAGTTTGTACCTTAAGCTCAATGATATAGGCCAGTGATTAACGGCCGTACTACGCAGCTATGTATTCCATACTTGATACCTAAAATATCAATCTGTAATGGAAATTTTCGCGAGCGAAGCGATCGTGAAAATATTTACTAAGTCAGAATCTAAAATTTGATCTATACGATCTAAAATTTTACTTTTTTTATTACTTAATACAAATATTACATCTCGTATCTCCAGCCCTTATTTATAAGAGATATCAAAATTTAAAATATACAGATCGATAGAGATAAAAATTTCGAGTTCAATGGTATATTATCAATTAGTGTACTTAGGACAAAATGTCCCTTACGACATTTGAAATTTCCAGCGTCGATATCAATTCGTCGCTACTTACGTCAATGTTAATTCAAAATTTTTAAATACCAAAATAGATTTTAGATCGTAAAGAGTTTTTAATTTTTGTAGACGCGTTACATCATAGAAACCAGGCAGTTTGAAATGAATTACGACATTACAAAAAGCTACAAGCTACAGCTACTGTACAAGAAAGTTAGAATCTAAAATTTGATCTATACTAACTAAAATTTTACTTTTTTGTTACTTACTACAAAGTATTACATTTCGTATGTCCAGTCCTTATTTATAATTATAAGAGATATCAAAATTTTAAATAAATATACAGATCGATAGAAAGAAAAATTTCAAGTTCGATGGTGAATCAAGTGTACTTACGACAGAATGTCCCTTACGACATTTGAAATTTCCAGCGTCGATATCAGTTGCATAAACTGTCTAGCATTTTGCTTTAAACAGTTTGCAAATTTCTGGCGTGCCAAATACGTACTTAAACAAAATATATTTAATACATTTCCTCCTTTATTTCCTCAAATCCAAGTAATAAAAAAAATTGAATTTTAAGCTATTGCATAGACACACAATAATTTCGATAACCGTTCCATTTCGTTATACCTACCTATGTATTTATAACCGACTTTAAAAAGGAGGAGGTTCTCAGTTCGACTGTATGTTTTTAAGCTATTGCATAGCTTTTATCGCGGGCTTTGAACTAGGACAAACAGTTTGAGCGCGGCGACCGAATCAAGAAATTCCGTAACGAAAAAAAACCTAACACCGTCGTTCAGTAAGCGTTCAACATTTTAGAGGTTCACAAGTAGCTCTGTTCGGCGCAGTGGGCGAGCGGCCGCTTTCTTTACCGTATGGTGTATGATGTCGCAGGTTCGAATCTCACTCGCGAAGAATTGACAGTGCGCTTTTCTTGTTTGTTTGTTTTTTAATTAAATAATTAATTTTTGCATAATTTTTATTATGCAAAAAAAAATATTGCATAAATATTATAATTGCATAAGTTGATAAAAAATGCTATGCAATAGCTTTACTGCGGCAGTCCCCGAGTGCCACTTAATTTTTTATTTTAATTCACTTACCTAGACATAAGCTTACAAAAAAAATAATTTATGAGCCCTTATTTAAGCTCATTTATCTTGTACAAATAAAATATTAATGTTCAGTTACACGTTTATGTTCAATATTTAGCATTGTAGAAGGCATGTAGTAACATGTATATTATTTTGTGAAGTCGCTTCGCTCGCGCACGCTAAACTATACCCAATGTCTCAAGAATTAAGGTGCATTATCGCGAAAACGCAGTTTAGATTTCAAAAAATCTGTTTCAATATCAATGTTCTTCGTGATATTTTTTTTGGATATTTAGGATAAGAGTGTAAATGTGACTACCTACTATGATAAAAAAAAGAAATTGGATTGAGAAATTTTTCATACCAAGTTATAAACAATTTTCAGTTGAAGTAAGATAAATAGATTTTGGTATGGATTTTTTTTGGATTTTCTTACACGTTATGCTAAATTACATGTTAAGGACATTTAAAAATGAAAAATTGACTGAGCAATTTTGTGGTCAAAATTACGGACAAAAAAGGAAACCTCTTTAAAAAGCGACAGTTCCGTTTGAAAAAAGTTTTGGATTTTTATCAAGTACCTCTTATTAAAGCTAATAATTACTTTGGTAAAAAAAAATTGGACGGAGAAATTATTTATTTCAAAATATTGAGCTATTTGTACTTTTAGGTATAAATACCTAACTTCCGCATGGATTTTTTTTTGGATATTTTTGTGTAAATTTTGGGTCATCCCATACTACAACCCCGTCAAATTTCATCGACTGAGGATTTGATGTGGGGGTCTCCATACAACAGACCGCCCCATTGCCTAGGCTAATGACAAAAAACCAATAATTGACTGACGCGGTACAAATACTCCCCATCAGCGTTTTTACGCGTCGCTCGATGATTTTCACTGCAACGCGTTATTTCTGTTCCATGCATTGAGTTGCAGGAAAAAGAAATGCAAATATGATAAGTCAGGCATAAAAAAATCGTTCCGACTCAGCTGTAGGCCAATTCTGTAAAAGCTGCATCATGCATGCATGCGGGGCCACCGGCGGGAATGGGGCTGCTTTCTGTCTGCCCGTCTTAACATGACGTATTGAGTAGTGCGCATGTTTGGAACTTCCCCTCATTGTGGAAATATTCTATTCTATTATATCAAGTTGCATCCAGCTGCACACAAGATAGTATAAAAAACTTATAACAATGTAAATAGCTACATAATAATATTGATTAAATGATTATTTTGAAAAGAGTAACTGCTGAGTTTCTCGCCGGCTTTTCTCAGCAGAATCCGCGTTCCGAACCGGTCGGTGGTAGAGTCATGGCGTGTCATATAAGAGCCACAGGTTGGCCTACGTAAAACTTTTTTTTTAAACAATCATTGCTAGCCTCAGTTGTGGTGATTGGGTCAATTTATCGCGTTCTTTCTGCAACAACGCATTTTAGCCAATAGCAAGTGAGTAGCGGCCAATCAGAGGCGACTGCAATCGCCACAATGTAGCACCATCATCAGATCCTCCTTCTCGATCCTCGATCATCATCTATCTGACACCTACTCATTGAGACTATTCTAATGAGCCCAAACTCTCTACTATTTAGTTGCTAAGGAGTTGGGTATCACGCAGATTACTTAGTGCTGCAGCATCAGCTTAAAAAAATATCATGCCTTGAAAATAATCCGATGTACACCACAATTCAAATCAATCGCAATCAGTTTTAGAGAATCGCACACAGATAATATTTTTTTGCAGTAAAGTAGCGTCGCCTCTAAGAATACGATAGGTCTGGTTCCACGCAACAAGACATGAAACCTAAAAAAAATTCTATCTACCTAGATTGCAGCTATGACCTACCCCATTGCCTAGGGTCACTGCTACTGGTCTCTTAGTGCCGATTTCACCAACGTCGATTGAAGTTTAACTGGAGAGTAAATAATTGGGTATTCTGACAGTTTTGTATTGGAAAATCTGCCAAAATGTCAAAACTCTCGGATATGACTTATTTTACGTTGGTGAAATCGGCCCTTATTTTCCCTATCCACGATTTTTTTTCTTTCTTATTTGTTTGTTTTTATACATAGGTACTTACATAGTTTGGCACAAAAGAAAAAAATTGGCAGTCATACGGACTGCCGATAGAAGTGAAAACTAGATTTGCTAATAATTAAAAACAAAAAATTAAAAAATAAAATAGATAAAAATAAAATAAAATAATTAAAAAAAGCGCACTGTCACGTTACGTGAGTGAGATTCGAACCTGCGACATCATACATTAAACGGTAAGGAAGGCGGCTGCTTGCCGACTGCGCTGTACAAGGTTGCTTGGGAACCTCTAAAATGTTGAACGCTTACTGAAATCTCCAGGTGACGATGGTGACGGTGACGATTTCGCGAAATACATGTTTTTTGCTCACCCACAAAATTGCTCAACGTGCCTAAAGAAGTTTTCACTTCAAAAATCTGAATCCGTCTCCGCTGTCACAGTCGCCGCACGTGAACAAATAATTACTGTGTTTAAAACTCGCAAAACGTTGCGTGCGAGCTGCAATTCATTTGGTAAATAATTCACAGCGACTCGTACCAGTAACTAGGTCAAGTGCGCGTGCGGTGATCTCGAGAGCGACGCACATGCGCCTTGAGTTACACTAGCCGATGCCTGCGACTTCGTCTGCACCGTCATCATCATCTCAACCCATCACCTTTGAGTATCAAGTTGGATTGATACTCAAAATTGCATTGTTAGTAGGTATGCATTTTTGGAACTTCCCTCATTGTGGAAACACTGCATACATAGCATAGTATTTACTGTATTGTAAACTTGTTCTGAAAAGAGCAACCGCCGAGTTCTTCTCGGCAGGAAGGGCATTCCGAACCAGTGGTAGACTCATCGACGATTCAAAAGCACTTGTAAAAAGTTTATTTGAATAAAATATATTTCTATTCTATTCTATTCAAAGATCGCCGCGTGCCGGCCTACTTGACTACTTAGGGAGAGGACACACTGGCTACATCATCATCTTCACAGGTTTATATAAAAATCTTTACTTGAAAGTGTCCATTTTAAGAAATTAGTCAGAATATCGACTAATTTGTGAGTAACTCACGTCCAACTCGATATTTTGATTAATTTCTTGAACTGGTCACTTTCAAGTAAAGATTTTCATGTTAACGTGTGAAGATGATAATTCCATTGGCGCAATTAGAATGCCATAAGCCTACTTTGTCGTATTAGTTCACAAATTGCGAAAAACCAAATTAAATTTGAATTTTCGGACAGACCTGTATAATCAACCTTAAGGCAATAAAAGCGCGCTATCGCTGCCGCTAAAAGTAGCCAGTCCATCCGCTTCAAGCAAGCAAGTACCCGTTTTCTCGTGATAGGTATCACTTAGAAATTTAAGAGTAAATGAGTAGACAAAATTTTCTCGTGGCGCGCATGTGGGCAAGGATCTGAATGAGAAGGATTTAGGGCCTAAACTTTAGGCCATAGTCCACCATGATGGCCGAGTTGAGAGGTGTTTATGTTTTCACCATTTACAAATCATACGCAGACAGTTCGGATTATTTATTTAGGTAGGTAAGTGTATGACGAAAGAAAAAGTTTTAATGCAAACTGGATAAAAAACTTTTTAATGATCTTTATACCTCTTATTGTATCAAGTGGATTAATCGTGTAATTCATTAATTGTTTCAGTATCTTTATTAATTAGTGGATAACGTGAGCTGAACATCTGATAAAGTGTTAATGAAATAATTTAATGCTTGTTTTCAGTTTGGATTAATAAAAAAATACTTTTAACCATCATCACTTTCCATCAGTTGTTTGTGATAGTGGTCAATCATGTGCCTATAATATATACAAAAAAATAAGCGGAAAGCTTGTGTTAGGAGTAGGCACGACAATAATAGTGGGTTAGTAGACGGGTTAGTGGACATCTCGACCGAAAGAATTTGTACCGAATGGCCGAGTTATCCTTTTGCATTTTTTTTAATGACCCTTACTCTCACAGTTTATTAAGATTTGAAAAAATTCTTCTTCTTCTTTGTCAACCGATAGACGTCCACTGCTGGACAAAGGCGTCTTGCATGGACTACCACAGGTCTCGGTCTTGCGCCGCCTGAATCCAGCGGCTCCCTGCGACTCGTTTGATGTCGGTCCACCTAGTGAGGGGTCTGCCAACACTGCGCTTCCCGGTGCGGGGTGCGCCACTCCAGCGCCTTGGGAGTTGGGACCCCAACGACCATCAGCTCTTCGAACTATGTGCCCCGGCCTTTACCAGTTACCACTTCAGTTTCGCGACTCGCTGGGCTATGTCGGTGACTTAGTGACCATGTTCGGATCCTTAAGTGATCATTGAGAATATTTTTGTTCCATAAATATTGTAATACTTATTGGTACATCAATATCAAAAATGGTCTTAGAGATGTTTTTTGGCGTTTTCGATTTTGGCCAAAAATAACCAAAAGCACCTACTTCAATGTTATTGCGAATTTTACTGTAATAAGATTAAGTTGTTTAACATCGTTGCAATCTGACACTAAAAGCTTTTGACATAAAGCTTGGTTTTCCGTGGAAATATAATCCGTAAGTAGATGGTCCACAATCTACTTTAAGTATACCGTAAGCAAACACTGACGGCAGACTCTTTACACTTAAAGAAAACTCTGTTTATCTTAGTCTGTTTGCTAATCCTCAAGATAGACTTAATTTAAATTCCGAGTGAATACGAAGTCTCAACGCTCGTTCGTTAAGAACACTTTACAATACTACTTTTGAACGACTCAGGGTCTGCTTTTGAAAGTTTCCGTTAATCTCTTTGTTGGTTCTCTCACAATAGAGGTGGCAAAACGAATCTTCGTTAAGGTAGAAGACACGATTCTGCCCGCGAAATTCAAATTTAATTTGGTTTTTCGCAATTTTTAAACTAATATTATATCAAAATAAATTAATAAAATTATAAATTAATCAAAATATCGACTAATTTGTGAGTAACTCACGTCCAACTCAGTATTTTGATTAATTTCTTAAACTGGTCACTTTCAAGTAAAGATTTTTATGTAAATCTGTGAAGATGATAATTCCACTGGCGCAATTAGAAGGCCATAAGCCTACTTTGTCGTATTAGTTTACAAATTGCGAAAAACCAAATTAAATTTGAATTTCGCGGGCAGACCCGTATATTCATCCTTAAGATTGGATCATTTGTATCATAAATCAGTCCAAAGATTTGAATCAGTGAACCGCTTTATTTGAATCATTTGGATCATCGATTCTAAATTAGAGCAGAAATTCTTGCCGCTTATATCGCATTAAATTGACCTTTGTTAAAAATACTTTGTTTTATGAAATATAGAAGTGCGAACGATTTTTGGGCAGTAGCGGGTATTTTAGCTACTAAAATATTCTTCACCCGACTAAATACTAATGTAATCTTGAGGTGGACACGGGTCTGCCCGCGAAATTCAAATTTAATTTGGTTTTTCCCTTTTTGTAAACTCATACGACAAAGTAGGCTTATGGCATTCTAATTGCGCTTGTCATCACTTTTTTTTAGAGCCTAGCTCACAATATAATTCAGATTACTTACACATTTTTGTCTAAATCACTTTGTATTTCATGATTCTGCAAAGATCAAAATATACCTAGGTAGGTACCTTCATTGAAAAACTTGCCATTACAACAGCCTTGAATCCTGATTTTCTTCTTCTTCTTCGTTTGTTTAGTATCATCTACTTAACATAATATTATCTGGGGACATGGTAGTGTCCACGCCAAAGACGAGTAATAATTTCGCTGAATGTCAGTTGCAATTGAGAAATATAGCTCAAATCATATGTACATAATATTATTATAGCTCAAACCACAGTATTTTCTTATGTATTTTCAATGTTAGAAGAACAATGTTGACAGAGCGTCTACATACCTAAACTTCCTCAGCAATCTGGATTAGCTCGGATAGTTCCATGGCTCGGTAGATAAAGATAAATAGGTAAATACAGTCTGGAAACTAGATTAGGCAAAGCAGTCTAAAGAGATTTGCTTTCATAGCTGATTTGTGTATTTAGGCCCAAATTAGACGATGCCTCGTTCATCGTTCATCTTTGCGAACATTTTTGCGAAAATGAACCGTCTTAATTCGCCCTAAGGATGAATTTAGACGGTTCGTTTTTCGAGATTTTTGCTTTCATTTTCGAGGGTCATCGTGAGCCATCGAAAATGAACCGTCTAAATTCGCCGTTAGGGCAAAGGGCGTAGGGTACATTTTTGCAAAAAATATTCGCAAAAATGAACGATGAACGAGGCACCGTCTAATTTGACTGACTTTAATTCGCAAATGAAAAATCTGATTTAAAAACTTTCAATAAGTATAAAGTTTCCTTTAAATAGACTTGTAGGTAGGACTTTAATTCAAATCAAGGGTGTGTTTTCAGTTGACATGACAAATAGACGTGAATGCCTGTACCGAGTGGTTTGTGACTAAAATTCCTAATGTTAATTCTGTGGTTAATACTCAACACATTTAATATTTAACCTGGAAACACTCATCTGAGCTATTCGCTACCATCGGAGTTTCAGCTGTTAGGTTACTGCGTTACACTATATTTAATTGACAGCTGTTGTAGTCAGCAATGCACTTAAACCCTGTCCAACCGTTTATTTTCTTTTTGACAGCTCAGTCTCACTACTTTCAATATGTGTGAACTGTGAGAGAGTGAGACTGAGCTGTCAAAAAGAAAATAAACGGTTGGACAGGGTATAGCATGCACTCTAGTTCTTAGCAATATAATAGAGGCGGCTACATATTTGACGCTGTATTTTGGTGCGTTTTGAACCTTAGGCCCTTCTCCCATTACAATACTTGTAGGAGATGATACTCGAGTAGAATACTAGTTGGATACTTGTTCACTACCCGATGCTCGCATATTATGCTACTGAAAAATTACTAAATTCATCATTTGTGCACTCGTTTTTTGTGGACGGACGTTATGTCGAGCGATTCCAGTGACGAAGAAGCAGTTGCAGTTTTTCTGTTTTATAGAAACAGAAGACGTCAACGCAAGAATAGAAAATACTGGATTCATCCATATATTGAAAGAAACATAAATTTGTATTTTTACGCATGTATTCTGGTAATTTGTAGTTGTAAAGACAAGCATGTTTTTCAACTTCTTGTACAAACTTAATATTTATTTCTTGCTCCACCGCCATCTTGTCGAGACGCGCAAGAGACGCGATGCACAAGCGACCAACACGGCGAGTCGCGCGATACTAGTCGCGGACGCGTAGGATACCAGATACCTGTAGCGTAGTGTGCGAGCCTGCATTCAAATTTCAAATGTATGTGAGATACTTGGCAGCGACTAGTCTCCGAGACTTGCAGAATACTTGAATCGCCTGTGCGTATCGTAATGGGAGAAGGGCCTAACTCTCTGCTCAGTAAACGCCTCTCAACCTTATCTAACAGTTTTTTTCTCTTTCTTTCCAGTCAAAAATCCTACAACAGTCCATGGAGTTGGACGACAGTGACCGCTACCGGGGACTGACCGCGCGCGCCGCGCGGGCAGCCGCCTGCGCACTGAGAGGCGAGCGCGCGGGGGACGCTGGGGGCGGGCGGGGAGGGGAGGGGAACTGGGACACCAGTGTACACCTAGGTGCGGGACAAATGCTGTAGGTTAGGTTAGGACTCGATGTCGGGAGACCAGCGACATTTCAAACAGACTTTCACATAAATGATCTTGCTTTATATGATTTAAGGTTGAAGACAAGGGTCTGCCCGCGAAATTCAAATTTAATTTGGTTTTTCGCAATTTGTAGACTAATACGACAAAGTAGGCTTATGGCCTTCTAATTGCGCCAGTGGAATTATCATCTTCACAGGTTTACATAAAAATCTTTACTTGAAAGTGACCAGTTTAAGAAATTAATCAAAATACTGAGTTGGACTTGAGTTACTCACAAATTAGTCGATATTTTGAAGCAATTAAGAATATTTCGCAATTAGAAGGCCATAAGCCTACTTTGTCGTATTAGTCTACAAATTGCGAAAAACCAAATTAAATTTGAATTTCGCTGGCAGAACCATGTCTTCCACCTTAAGGAAAAAACTAGAATAGAAACCCTTACATGACCAAATGTGTCTCTTTTTGTCAGCTATTATTATAGTCGATCGAGAAAGACTTAAAATACTGAAATATTTAAGATCTTATAAGATCTACTTTGAAGATGCGAAAGCATAAATAGGACGTTCGATTTGACGATTTGCTACATAGTAACGCACTTAAAGGATTCTGCATCATCAACACCTCTTCGTGCAAGAACTGACAAAGTAGAAGACATGAAATGCAGTTAAAATTGTTACATTTTAAACGTTGCTGCCAACAAAGGCCCGACAGACAGTTAAAACTTTAGTAAGAGTCAACAAATCGCAACAAAGCTGGTAGATTTCTAACATTGAAACACTGTAACTTCAGACTAAAATCCTTTGGTCTAAACTTAGAGCTCGTTTTATTGTGTCGATACTAGAAAACCAGCAACTTTGTCAAGATGTCGGACTCGTACTAAGCCTATAGCTCAGCATTCTAGGTAATAATGTACCTATAGCTTTTGTCCCCCTGGGTTGTACATAACGGAATAACGTGAGTGACTAGACGTTCAAAAGACATGTTAATTTTCCAAAGGTTCTAGAACTATTTGGTATAAAGACAGTAGTTAAGTACTTTAGTTGTGTTTAAGTATCGCCTTGATATTATTTATTATTCTTGTATCTGTGTTGATGTTTTTTTTTCATTCAAAAATGTATGAGTGACGTTAAACGGACAGAAAAATATAATAAGTGTATGTGATCTGATGTGAATGTTTTTTTAAGAGAATTGTTTCTGATTTAACTTCAAATTGTTAAACTGTGTACCTATTATTTTTAAATATGGTCTAACCAACGATCTGTATTTGGACTGCAAGCCAACTGCAAAATTGCAAAACTGTAACAAAACTGCCGACCGTTTGTGCAGTATGCAGATCTACAACTGCAGTTTTGTTACAGGAATCCAACTACAATGTAACCATATCAGAAGTATAACTATTTTGTAGTCGGCTCACAGTGCAAATTCAGTCCGTCTGTATGACACATAGAGGCTATGATTTTTGTGCATAGTTATGTAACGACAGGTGGCTTGACTCGTTTCGTGACTAAGAGCTATAAAATATTATATTTTGATATAAAACGTGTTACAATTTAACTAATTTTAACGCTCAGTTTACATTGGTAAAGTTGCAGTTAGGTAGGTACTACATAAACTTAAAAGTAAAAATATCTATAATTTTTTTTATAAATAAACATGGGAAGAAATAAATTCAATACAAATTCAAAACCTGTATGTCTGAAAATACAAATTATTTTGCTTTGAGATGATAGGTACTGTACCAAATGCATACCTAAACGAATATTTAGATAACACATCTTTACCAGTATAATCTAGGCAATTCTTATTAATTTTATGTAATATAATGGTCACCCTATTATCACTGACGTAGGTACCTAATTAAAGTATGTATTGTCGGTCAAATTTGAATCAAATGTTTACATAACAATATGATTCGTTTTCCCCCGCACCACCCGCCGTGTAGTGAACGAGTTGATCCGTCCGATGTCGTTAGCTCCCCGCGTCGTCGCCTTGTCGTAGTCGTCATCGAAACGTGGTGTGTGAACTTTTCCTTCTGCCAAAAACAAGCGCTAGGTACTGCCAGCGTATTAATAGGGTATTTGAATACTTTTAGAAAATCATCTTAAATTGTTAATAATGCTATGCTGAAGTTAACAAAACGTATATTTCGGCATAATTTTCAGTATTTTTCATAAAAATCGAGAAATAAATTCAAAAAAATTAATTGCCGCCGAAACGTTCCATTTGCTCTCATGACGTCACAGTTCACATTTCAATCGTAATTTCATCAACTTGTAGAAGATTTCCTGTATTAGCTTTTACAAAATTGGTTTCTATTGCTAGGTATTCTTAAATAAATTATTAACGATGAAAAACAGAGGAAATTAGCATAATAAACGCCACACAAACACGTCGAAATGTATTGACAAGATGACAATTCGAGAGGTGGTGTGGACTGTGACGTCATTCGAGATCACGGAACGTTTTCGATCACGTGACCATGGCCGGAATTATAGCAATTTTATTTAATGTTTTCTTATTAAATAAAACTTTATTTTTTAGTTTTGTCGTATGGAATAATGTTTTTAGATAATAATCTTTTAGGATGACACCAAATGAAACGATATTTTTAATATAGTCAAATACCCTATTCCGTAGTAAGAATTAAGTTAAAAAAATAAACTAAATTGACAGGTCTCAAAACAGAGTCCTTGATTTCTGTACCTTGCATCGTCACTTACAATATGGTGTGACACTGACAGTCAAGCAATTACCTTGTGTATTACAAGGTCATTGCAGTCAAGGGCTATTTTAACATCGCAAAAAATTCTCAGTGGACATGTAAACGAGTCCTCTGTTTTTTATTCGCTAATGAATTTAAACATTGCACTACCATGCACCCGATAGTGTCATATTATAAGTGATCAGGGGACTGATCCCCTGAGTTTTTTTATTCACTAATGAACTTGGACATTGCAGTACCATGCGCCCAATAGTGCCATATAGGTGCACAGGGTACTGATAGGTACCTACTGTCGCTGTAGACAGTTCAGTATTGACTCTGCCGGAATGTGAATTCATAATATGCCAGTGTTTAATGTCACAACAAAGTGCCGTTAAATGCTAAAATTAAAGGTCTGTACTTAACCTCGATATTCTGCCGTACCCGAGCGTGTGGCTAAAGGTTCTAAAAGCAGTTTACGACTTTCAGACTTCAATGTTTTAATGGCTGATAGTTACACTAAAATGGCAAATAAGATTAGCGCCTGCATCATAGAGAAGACATTTTTATTTATAATTTATGTTAGGTTATGATTGGTTGAAGAAAATATATGTACCTATCCGAGACAATGCTTTAAACCGTCTAGAATAGACGTAAAGGCCTAAATTAGTGCAATAGTTTTCATGAATTCCAAGGCGTGACAAGAGAGTACCCGACTGTTAATATTAAACATCGAGCGCCTAAAGAAACAATCAGCCAGCCTCACCTTTGAAGAGCGTCATCAGTCATCACTGTCACTTTTACTTATGTGACGATTTGCGTTTAGTCCAAAAGAGACTATGCTATTCCAATGTGTATACTAACAGCTCCTGAATGAACTTGTAAATTGAATATTTTATTACAATTTACATCATGTAATGCTTGTAAATTGTAATAGAATATTTCAATTGTAAAAAGCTTAGAATAGGCAAAGTGTAAGGAGAAAAGCAACAAGCACTAAGCAGAGGAACCTATTTCTTCAAAAAGAAAATGCGGAAAAAGTGCCAAGAGCTGTCAGCCAAATATTTAACATCAACATTCTACTGAACCTTCCATACTCTGTGATTCTACACACTACATTCTTAGAGAACACTTTACGTGAAACTACAAGGGTTAGTCCCTAATGTTGTGCGAATTCAAATGAGTGACTAAAGATTTTTTATTTTTTTTGATATTTTCTCGTACAAGAACTATTTGTCCGACAAAAACGTACGTAAAAATACTAACCTAAGAAAAGGGTCTAACTAACAGCTGTGCTCTTTATATAGAGCACGTACGTAAGGAAAGTTTAAAGAATATTTCCAAGAAATCGTTAAAACTCTAATAGTTTTAAAATAACTTAGTTTTCAGTTCAATTTGTCCAAGTCTCCGTCTTAACCCAGTTAATTTATACGGCTGTGCCAGATCCAGCCACTCTAGTCTGTACTCTATAGTAACTACCTACTGCCTTAATGTTTTTTTAATTGCACACACAAGTCAATGACTCTACGGGTAATGCCGTATGGAATGGAAGTTGGAACGAATAGACATGAAATGATTTAGTTTTTACTAAGTCTAAAGGAATACCTACGAGTACTTCTACTGCGATAATTTGTTGTTAACACTTAACTAAGTTTATAGATGCAATAGGCGCCGTCTGGTTAAATCACCGTTAAATCAATTTTTATGTAGGTAAGTAATTGGCATTTTGAAATTACGTTTCAAATTATATTCCATAATACTTAATCCATTTTATTTTGTTCTTATAAAAACCAACATTTCTAAAAAATTTATCAGTTTGAACTCGTAGATAAGGGCTCCTCCAACATAAACAATACTTTCAAAGCTAAAGTTTTCTGTCATCAAAATTTAAAAAAAACAAATGAATATACGTATTAACTATAAAGTTGTCATATTTTTACTTATGACAGGTCGCACTTATAGATTTTACTACACAAAGCATAGGTAGTGAAAAATCAAGTGGCATCATTGAAAAAATTAAGCAGGCCCATTAAAGCAGTATGATGAGTATACATACCTGACTTAAGAAAACATTCATAACTCATAAATAATTATAAAAAACATACTAATTAAAGCTAAACAGCTTGAAGGTCACGAAGAGAAGTTCACACTCCACGTCAAACCACTGGAACGGAATTGCTTAGCCACCCACCTCAATCGGGCGTCCATACTTAACTAATTGGAGGAAGTAATTCACAGTATAATTACATAGGAGAGGACGCTCTAAATACCATATCCCTTATTTATAAGATGGTGCATCGGGTATATTTGATGGAAATTGGATAGAAATTTTTTATTGTACTCAGCCCAAAATATACAGTTTCTTAGAAATTTAATTAAGAAGAAAATTATGAGTTTGTATCTCTATCTACTCCCTAAAGTGTACTAACTTTGTTGTTCACTTTCTGATTTTGTATCCAATAGACATAAACACAAAGATAGTACAAGTTAGATCGTCCCTCAATAATTGAAAAGAAGTTTGTGAAATCTTCACGCTCATATTCATTATAACCTCTGTGTCAGCGACTTATATTTTGGGTTCGGTATAAATAAATGATATAGAATTTATAATTGATTAATTTAGTTGTGATATTTACGAGGTATCGCGCGATGGAGTCCGCGCATCTAGTTCCAAAGTTGGGCATAGAGCATGGGCGGCAGTCGATGTGTTAGAGAATCGACAATTCGACTATTTGATAACTATAGTGATCTAGTGCTGGAAGAATATGTATTTTCTTATTATTTTTATGATCGAGGAATAATCGATAACGTAGCTTAGACAGGGTTGCTCCTAAAATACCAGCATTATTTTACTAACTTCCTATGATTTTAAAAACTTTTAATTTTTCAAACCAAAAGACATAGGTACGTTTTAATTGGTTTTAGATTAAATTTATACGTACCTATGTTTGTATTCGTAATAAACTCTCGAGATTTGCCTTAAGGTATCGGTACTAAAAATCACACTTATTTGTCAAAAAATATTTTTTATAAGTACTTATAGTAATTCTTGGTTTAACTACACAGAGTTATCTGAGTACAGATTACCTACTGGTATTTTGCGAATAATCCTGTATATTTCTATATTTCCTTTTAACTTAAATACAAGTATGTAGGTAAGTAAAGGCCAGCCCATATCTGTGTGTCCACGGTTCGAAATGAGTGCAATCCAAAATGGACTGTATTAGGTATATCGTAGTTAGAAAAGTTAAGTGATGGTTCGGTGCACGGTGCATTTAATTTATGTATGGGTTGAATGCAGATTGAATTTGAAATTCTGATTCGAATACGTTTTCGTTGTGTGTCCGTGACTTTACATTTTTGAGCATTCAAAGGCTTGTACTACATTAAGCTGGTGTCGCTTGAGATACTTTATCCGTTGCTGAAGTGACTTAAGTGAACTAGGTACGCTCGATTTTCAGGACATTCAGTTGCTTAAGTAACCAAAAGCAGTACTTATAATATAATAAGTTTTATCTTTGTATTTTAAAACTTATTATATTCTATGTACTTCGTTTTTTTCTCATTATCTAAGAAAATCCTTTTTTTGTGTCGGACAGGACAATAATTTTTTATTTTTCAAATTAATTTTAAGTGTAATCGTGCGTTCTATTTGGGCGTAATTATGTACTGATTATACTACATCTAGTCTCTCAGGCGATATTAGCGTTCAGCTCATCACTTTGGCCCTTATAGTTTACGCACTGCATCTACGTGGCTTACTACGTGGTACTTAAAAGAACCGTTAGTTTATAACAAAACTTGTAAGATTATAAAATGACGAAAAATCGTTGACGAATTTACGAAAATAAGCATAAATTATGGAAAGAACAGTGTAGCCGTAATATTGTCAAAGTTTGAGCTGATTATAGTTACTTAACTTGTATACTTAATTTATTTTTTCATAGCTGTCATAGAGGGTAAACAAATCGCAGAAAACGTGCGGAGAAACGCGTAAACTGTGAACGTAACCGGTAACCGGGCGCTTACGGCCTTCTGACTTCCATCATGACGTGCTAAGCGCGTCGCTTACGACTTTCTGCGAGAAACCTTTCAAGGGTTTACCCTTCAAGGGCCGATTTCACCAACGTATAATAAGCTTTACCCGAGCGTAAATTTGATATTTTGACAGTATTTTTAACACTAAAACTGTCAGAAACGCACAATTTATTCCTCGGTTAAACGTCACTCGACGTTGGTGAAATCAGCACTATCTAAGAAAAAATAGATTTAAATGTTTTTGTACGTTCACAGTTTGCTGTCAGTTAATAATCTCGCTTGTTTTATTGTAAAATGACTGATACGATCGTTGACATGCAAAATGTCATACATTTGAGGCGCGTAAGCTATGTAAGTCGTGTGTAAATTACTAGTGGCTTTTAATAATAATTATTATTTATTAAAAATCAAAAGTTACATACTTAAGTACTTATGTTAATAATAATAATAGATAAATCAAATAAATGTTTTTCTTATGCAATAGTAAAAACTAAAAAGCACATTTCTTTTAGATATTATATACTTGTTAGTGTAAAAAATAATTAATAAATATTCATAAATTATCCGTAATTTTACTAAATATTGTAAATTATTTCAGAATCAACCTGCATCTCTGCTCTTAATAGTATTTAGACAGGAGTAGGTTTACAATTCCTGGAAAGTCGTAACTCAAAGTCGCTGTGTCAAACCAATTTCCAACTTAATCCTGATAGAGTTAAAGCATATATATTTTATCAACTTTCCCGTGGCTACATAAATCTTAGTCCAGGTCCCAGGAGTTGTCGACTTATAGTGACATAACAATCGGGCTAAAATGAGAGCGGGAGACGAATAATGCGATCTCTCTTTCACTCTTAGGTCTTAGGGTAAGGTTGGGTTTACACAACATTGTCTTCATGTCTTCATGTTTAAGAGACTTCATACTGGAAGATTATTCGATGTAAATGTATGCGAAAATTGTACATAATGTTCTGACATTTTATTATTTGAAAATATTTTATTAGTGTGGAAAATACAATTTATGAGAGTATTGTAATTCGGGGTAACTTTGCTTTTCAATGTTGTTTTGGTAGTCAACAGTAAAGTTGAGATTCTTTATGAGACGCATCAACGAAAAACTTTTTTTGCGTAAATTTTCACATGAAAAGCAATAAAGTCACATTTTAACATTTACTAGGAAAGCTCTACTCTGAAAACCAAGTTACTTCGATTCAGTAAGTAGGTATATTATGGAGGTAGGTACCGTGAAATAATTTGTCAGAATATTTATATACTTTTACTTTTTTACTAAGCAGATTGTATAAATAATAAGATACACATTTAAAATCTATTGATATTCACATATTGATGTTACAGTTAAGAATTTGTTTAATGTTAAGTAGCTGACGATGTTGTAATAATAATAATTAGGATGAAGTATAGGTGTAAATTCGACCTTAAATTTATATCTATTTTATATAATTGTAATCTAATAATCTGCTCTCATTTCAGTCGGCTTGAGTCTGTGTTAGCGTCGTAATATTATGTAATTAAACGCCTGCGCTTGTATAACATCTATTTACAAAGAATATAATGGAAAAAATTGCTCAATAGCAGCAATAATAAAAAATGAAGTTTTCTATTCTTACTGGAGCACACTCCATCAAACTGATACTTATTTATCGATATGCTTCGTGCACGTATACTTTAACCTATAGTCCGAATTCACCTAAAAAGTGAAGTCTCCGTTGGAAAAAGACAGGTCTTCGTACATAAAAGAATTGCGCTCATAAAATTAGTAATAGTAGTTAAATTTCGTAAACAAAATATCAGAAAATATTAAAAACTGATTTGTTCACTATGCAAGCGCGTAAAGCAACGCATGAAGACAGAAAATTCAGTGGTACGTGAAAAATTAAATTGGACAAAGCCTGTTGAAAATGTTTTAATTCAAACTCGGATCGCTAATGACTTGTCACTAGCGCTCCGTGCATGGGTCGCGGGTAGGCTAATAGGCACTAAATCGATACTGACAAGAGCTAACGAAGTATCAACGCGGCTCCAATAAGTCTGAGTGCAAATTAAATGTCGAAAAGATTTTAGTTGCGTTGTGTGAAAATTAATAATGAATTATGTGTCACTTGCTCTTACGTTATAACTTGCGAAGATTTGGAACTACGAAAAAGCGCGTTTCTTCATTTTTAACGAGTCTAGGGGACTATTTAATCATCCACAAGTAAAAACCGACGAATTAGTCTAACGTTCTGACAGATTGCCAGTAGTAACTTAACATAGTAAAAACCTCTGAATATTCATCTGTATATTCAAAGGTAAAAATTGACAAAAAATCAAATATCATCAGTTAAAATTTAATTGACGATGGATATATAAATAAGGCCCTAAGTAAGGAGGTCCTGAGGAGAAGTGGTCTGAGATTCTATATTTTTTTTTAATAAGTAAATCGATATTATAAAATCGCAGGCATGACGAATGACAACTTTTTTTTATATAAAAGAAAATGAAAATCAGTATTTATTTCGTTATTTTTTAAGTTTTCAATGATTTTTATTGTTCTTGTTGCTTTCCTTGGGAGTCTTTATCGATTTTTTAGATTTAGTAAGTACAATATTTGTATGCGGAACGGGGATCGACGCTAGAAATCCTATTAAGTGTTGATTATTATAAAAATCGATGTTTGCAACTAAAGCCGGATTATAATATTTTTGTCCGCAATACTTTTCTAATGTATATTTCCATTTTTCTATTCCGGTATGTGTAGAACTTTTGAATGAGCTAAGCTCTAACAATTGGTAAAATTATACAGACAGATTTTTAATTTATACAATCAGGTTTTCGTGTGCTTACTGCTTAGGTAGTTTTTCAAAAACGTCGCTCTGTTGATGTAAAACCTGGTTTTAAATGTTTCATAATTAGGTATATAAGTATAAGTCGCGGCACAAAAGTCTAGCGCAGAACAAAATAGCTGCGCATGGGGCACTGTCGCGCGACCAATGACGACGAACGGAATGCGACTGGAGAGCCAATCAGCGCCATGATACCTTATTTTTGACTTCTAATAACGGTCAGCGCTAGACTTTCGTGCCGTTACCTATACTTAATATTTTGTCGTAGAAATTTAGAAAACCGTAGTAGTTACTGTGGCATACTACGGTTTTCTATATTTCTACGACAAAATAAATGTCATTTATTTGGGGTACCGAAGCGGCGCCGCAGCGACTCCGTAGCGAGGCTTTTGGCATCGGCCCCTAGTCATGAGCTTGTATGTTAAGGATGATTATACGAGTCTGCCCGCGAAATTCAAATTTAATTTGGTTTTTCGCAATTTGTAAATTAATACGACAAAGTAGGCTTATACTTTATAGCATTCTAATTGCGCCAGTAGAGTTATCATCTTCACAGGTTTACATAAAAATCTTTACTTGAAAGTGACCAGTTTAAGAAATTAATCAAAATACTGAGTTGGACGTGAGTTATTCATTCACAAATTAGTCGATATTTTGATTAATTTCTTAAACTGGACACTTTCAAGTAAAGATTTTTATATAAACCTGTGAAGATGATACTGCCATTGTCGCAATTAGAATGCCATAAGCCTACTTTGTCGTATTAATTTACAAATTGCGAAAAACCAAATTAAATTTGAATTTCGCGGGTAGAACTGTGTCTTCCACCTTAACTAACTATTATTTTTGTTCAAATTTTCCCGGATCGACAATCACGTCGTCTGCGGTCGCCGTAAACCGTATACAGAAATAATACCAAAGTCTGAACGCTGCCTCCATTCGCCTACACCATTTTATCGCAAGATTTATTGAACCTAAAATCAGTAAGCGGTTAGAACTTAGAACAAGTCTGAATAATGGTACCATTTGTCCGAGCTAGGCTTAACGCTTGTCTGGACCGGTTTGGGTCACAGGTTCGATTCCCCGTTAACGGTTGTTGGTTATTATCGTTCGTGAATAGTATTTTCCAAAAGTTTCCTGATTGTAATGGTCTAAGAGATGGTGGGGAATTTTGAGTCGGTACTTGATAAGTTGATATCAGTGTATTGTTTGTAGTACAAATAATCGGAAGCTTATCCGAGTGTGACCTACAAATGATAGCTATCCCGTTTGTGTTTTATGAGTTCTAATTTCTTTGAATCTTAAATTTTATATATTTATTTAAATGTATAATTAAGTACCTACCTTAATATATTGTTGAATACTAAAACTAATATAAGCTCCAGCCGTAGCTTACTGTTGTAAACGTGCCTTTATTTATAATGTACGGTTACCTACATTTTTTGAGTTACAGCGGTAGCCTTTGAAGGTTTCGATCAACAATTATTGATAATGTACCTTCTAGATAAGCTATCGGTCTTCAGAAAGTGTCCATGAAATATTAATTATCCACGAATAGATGAAAGCTATTAAAGTAACGTCTCACGACGCCGCAGTGAACTTTAAAAAGTTGTAAAAATACAAGACAAGTATGAAGGATTAATAAAATCTAAATTTTCACTAACTCTCATTTTTATCACCAACTCTAAATTGAAAAAAAAAAACCATGAAAGATTACTTGCATAGAAGCGCATATATAGCAGGTACATTATTAATCGATGCAATAAAATTGAAATAATCGGCAGATCATTATAAAATTCAAATGTACTTAAATCTATCATAGCTCAGCTGGTAGATCCATCTATTAGTACTGCATTATTCCAAACTTCTTGGAGCAAATGCCCCCTCAAATTTTCCCACCAGCTCGCTGGCTATAATTTGGATAAATCAAATTACGCTTCTAAAGTGTACTATTAATTACATAAAGTATGTAAATATAGGACAACTAATACCTATAATAATAGTGAATGTTGTAATTTGTATATAAGTAACGAAAATTAAATTTTAAATACATAGATAAACATTGTGTGTATTCATTTATTTATTTACATAAATCCCACCCTTTTCGGTTCTGTACCTGGAATTAGGTATTTCATGTGTCGGTCGGTATCCCGTATCTGGTACATCGCAAGGAATGGCGTGCGCTTGAGGAGGCCTGTGTCCAACGATGGACAAATAAAGGCCTAGCAAAGAAAGAGATCCAGTACCACCGTATTATTATATATATTTTGACGACCTCCCTGGCGCAGTGGTGAGCGCTGTGGTCTATTACTGGGAGGTCTCGGGTTCGATCCCCGGCGGGGTCAATTTGGGAATTTATAATTTCTGAATTGTCTCTGGTCTGGTCTGGTGGAAGGCTTTCGTTAGCCGTGGCTAGTTACCACTAGGGCTTGCATTCGAATATTCGAATATTCGAATTATTCGAATAATATGTCTTGTCCGAATATTCGAATATTAAATCTGCTATATTCGAATATTCGATCAATTTTCCGAAAGCAAAACTCGGAATATTGATGTGCATGTCACAGGCATTTTTTGTGATTCCGCCGTTTACATACGGCGTTGTCAGTTTAGAAACGCTCGCTGTTATGTAATGCCGCGGCAAATTGAAGTATTTAGTTCTGTTTCTTATGCCTAACAAGTACTATGTTTGCCAAAATCTAAAGTTAGGTTAGGGTTATACATGAACAGTCGGGTGGTAGTGTGAACAGTCAGGTGTGTGTGAAGAGTCTGGTGAACACTTAGGTATATTGGCCAAATGGAACCTAAGTGCCCGGCCTGCGGCCAGGCACCTGACTGTTCATGTCGCACCCCAACCTAACCTAACTTTAGAGGCAGATTCGTGGCCCTGGTGCTTGGGAATAAATAATAACTACATCTAAAACTACAGTGAAATTCATCGCCTCCAGGCGATGGATATGGGGTGTCCGTCGCCTGAAGGAGTAAGATCCTCGGGCCGGGAGACACACTTTGTTCCTTGTGTGCCTCAGATAGAGTGATGAGTGAAGAACTCTGTGTTTGAGAGGAGGGTCTGTCTCAGCAGGCACCGCTGGCTGGGTTGCGTGAACGTGATTATGGTCCCGTTGCCCAGTCACCAGGCGATGAGAAGGAACCTTTCGACATAACTGTCGCGTCACCCCGGGCGCGGTGGTATCCATGATGGATTCCCCATGTAAAAAAAATGTATATTAACCAAATGGAACCTAAGTGCCCGGCCTGAGGCCGGGCACCTGACTGTTCATGTCGAACCCCAACCTAAGCTAATTTTAGAGGCAGATTCGTGGCCCTGGTGCTTGGGAATTGCGTAGATTCGCAATAACTACATCTAAAACTACAGTGAAATTAAAACAATTGAACGAGTTGTCATTTTGCCTTCGGCATATTACATAACAGCGAGCGTTTCTAAACTGACGACGCCGTATGTAAACGGCGAAATCACACAAAATGCCTGCGACATGCACAAAATATTACTTTTAAACTCCGCGCGCAACATTATGCTTAGAAGTAGAAGACAATAATTATGCTTAGAAGAAAGCAGTGATGAGGTCTAGCTTGGAACGCGCTTGCCTAGAAGATACCTATTCACTCTTGCCTTGAAGGTTCTTAAGTTGTACGTGTAAGTGTAAGAATAAGCCAAAGTTAGATGATAAGATTAAAACGTATTTTATTTTTGTGCAATGTAACATTGATCTGATTCTGATCACATAATTTCTTCTTCTTTGTCAACCGATAGACGTCCACTGCTGGGCAAAGGTCTCTTGCATAGACCTCCACAGACTTGACTAGACTCGGTCTTGCGCCGCCTGAATCCAGCGGCTCCCTGCAACTCGTTTGATGTCGTCAGTCCACCCAGAGGGGGGTCTGCCAACACTGCGCTTCCCGGTGCGGAGTCGCCACTCCAGCACCTTGGGACCCCAGCGAACATCAGCTCTTCGAACTATGTGCCGCGGCCATTTCCACTTCAGTTTCGCGACTCGCTGAGCTATGTCGGTGACTTTGGTCCTCCTACGGATCTCCTCATTTCTGATTTGATCTCGCAGGGATACTCCGAGCATAGCTCTCGCCATAGCCCACTGAGTGACCCTGAGCCTTCTTATGAGGCCCACAGTTAGCGACCAATTCTCGGATCCGTAAGTCAACACTGGCAACACGCACTGTTCTTTTAGTGTCTGTCTTCAGGCGCTGAGGGATTTTGGACGAGAAGACATCTCGGAGATTCCCAAATGCTGCCCAGCCGAGATGGATTCGGCTGTTGATCTCTTTCTCAAAAACCTGTTGAGGATATGATCCCAGAGCCAAACTGACCCGACACTATACCGAAGATATCCCGGACGTCAGCCTATACGAGATTAGTATGGCTCTCAAGCAGAACAAGGCGCCTGGTGATGATGGAGTCGCTGCAGAACTCCTGAAAGCGGGTGGATTACCGGTACTTTAGATCTTTCAGCGATTGTTCAATTCCGTCATTCACGAGGGTATACCGCCGGAAGCATGGCACAGGAGCGTGGTGGTTCTATTATTCAAAAAAGGGTGATAATACCTTGTTGAAGAATTATTATAGACCCATCTAGCTACTGAGTCATGTTTATAAGTTGTTCTCGAGAGTGTTACGAATCGTCTCGCTCGTAGGTTCGACTACTTCCAGCCTCCCGAACAAACCGGATTCCGAAAAGGTTTTGGCGCCATAGATCACATTCATACGCTGCGGCAGGTTATACAAAAGATGGAAGAGCATAAACGGCCACTTTGCTTAGCGTTTGAGGACTATGAGAAAGTCTGAGATTTGGTGGAAACTTGGGCCTTATTGAGGTCGCTGCAGAGATGCCGGATTGACTACCGGTATATCCAAGTGTTGAAGTGCTTGTATGAAAACGCCACTATGTCAGTACGTATACAGGACCAGACTACGAGGCCAATCCACTTGCAGCGTGGAGTGTCACAGGGAGACGCAATCTCCCCAAAGCTATTTACCGCTGTATTGGAGGACGTCTTTAAGCTTCTGGATTGGAACGGACTTAGCATCAACATAAACGGTGAGTATATCACTCACTTGCGATTTGCCAATGACATAGGTAGTCGTTATGGCAGAGACTCTGAGCGACTTCAATACAGTGCTCAACGATCTCAGCACGGTTTCTCAGCGTTGGGCCTAAAGATGAACATGAGCAAAATGAAAATCATGTCCAATGCTCATGCTCCACTCCACCCTCGTTAAGAATATTGCACTTGACATTGTGCACGAGTAAATAATATACCTGGGACACACAGTCCAGCTAGGTAGGTCCAATTTAATAATTTCTAATACTGAATTATTACCTATTTGTATTCTATCAACGTTGAAAATCTTTCTTTTAAATCTTTTAAGTTTTGTAAGTAAGTAATACGAAGTAAGTAGTACGAAGAACCAAAAATAATGTTTAGAATTTAGTACTTTATTTCTAGTTACATGATAAAAGATTTTAAGCAAGTTGTTGTTTTTGTAATTAATTATTTGATTTTATTGATATATAAATATTATTACAATACTCGCACTCATATCTCGGTTTATAAGACTGTGTTATGTTGTGGTTGTCTTGTTAAGCACCAACTTTTTATATTTTTTGGAGGACTGAATTAGTGCCATAACAATCAAATTCCAAACAGTTCTTTAATTTTTAAGTAAGATTTAGTTTTGATTCAGAGATATTAGACTCAAAATAAGAGATTGGCAGTTAAAAACATGATTAATAATCATGTTTTTAACTGCCGATCTCTTATTTATTATAACATCTTTTGTTTTTTTTAATTATTCGAATATTATTCGAATAATTCGAATAATACCCGAAAAAAAGTCGAATATTCGAATACCAAAATTTTCGAATATTTGCTAGCCCTAGTTACCACCCTACCGTCAAAGACGTGCCGCCAAGCGATTTAGCGTTCCGGCACGATGGAGTGTAGAAACCGATTAGGGGTATGGGTTAAATTTTCACTGCCATACCCCTTCCAAGTTAGTCCGCTACCATCTTAGACTGCATCGTCACTTACCGTCAGGTGAGATTGCAGTCAAGGACTGTCTTGTCATCGAATTAAAAAAAAAAATTATACCTACGTATAGTATACTTACTTATAGTATATACCAATACCTTTTCTTTTTCGGGTCGCAACTCGCAGGTTCGATCCTAGGCAGACTCATAAGGCATCACCATGTTTCTATAAAAAACTATAAAACTCCGGCCACATGAGTTGGGCCACCTTGCACTTTTCGGTTTAAAGTATGGTAGGGTGCATTAAAAAAAACGAAAGATTTTATGAAATTTTAATGGTGGTAAGTATATTTATTCAGTTATCTTGTGAGCATCGTTTCATTGAATATAATGTTTGGTGTTATTATTGGAAAGATATTATGCCGAGTAGCCCAATGTAACATTTTTCAATAAACACCCTGATTGGACTAATAAGCATATATTATATATTTTTTCATATTTTTGAAAAAGATGCGGATGACTGACGGATCTATAAACGCACAACCTAAAACCATTGGGGGTAAGAATTTTGATATTGAGTTCCTTTTATGATCAGTTATACCTGTGTATGAAAACTGGTGTTTGGGCTTTCAATTCAAAAATAAAGAAATGTGTTCAAAGCAAAGCGGCGGGCATAATATTACACATTCTTTGTATCAACTGCTTTAAAGCTATACCTAACGCCATCTTTCGAGTAATGAGAACAAACTTATCCAAACGTTTAACAATAACGTCGCTAGATGGCGCTTCACAATAGGGTATTTGCCTACCTACCATAGGTATTTGACTATAATAAAAATATCGTTTCAACTGGTGTCATCCTAAAAGATTATTATCTAAAAAAATTATTCCATACGACAAAACTAAAAAATAAAGCTTTATTTAATTAGAAAACATTAAATAAAATTGCTATAATTCTGGCCATGGTCACGTGATCGAAAACGTTCCGTGATCTCGAATGACGTCACAGTCCACACCACCTATGGAATTCTCATTTTGTCAATACATTTCGACGTGTTTGTGCGGCGTAATAGGCTAATTTCGTCTGTTTTTCATCGTTACTATTTTATTAAATACCAAATAGTATGCGACACGCGGCCTAAACACATATTATAAAATTGACATTGTTTGAAATGTGAACTGTTACGTCATGAGAGCAAATGGAACGTTTCGGCGGCAATTTATTTTTTTGAATTTATTTCTCGATTTTTATGAAAAATAATGAAAATTATGCCGAAATATATGTTTTGTTAGCTTCAGCATAGCATTATTAACAATTTAAGATGTATGTATGATCTAAAAGTAGTCAAATAGCCTATTGCCAAGTCCTTCGACAGATGGCAGTGACATACGATTTAGCACAAGTACGTCGAAGCGATATCTCGCCCAAAGAGAGAGAGATATTATATTTTCGATGTAGACTAATTTCTCGTTCGACGAATCCATGTGTGCAACCATGTTAGTGTCGATAGAGATATAGAGATAATACAAGAAAAGGCGTCGACAAAATTTTTCTCGCGCGTGCATGCTAGGCGTGCTGGACAGAAAAATTCAAAATTCAACCAATTTTCATGCATATAATTTGAAAAATACATTAATTAAATATTCATACTCTATTGAAGTTCTGAGTGATAGAATTTCAGAAACGCGTTCTTAGTGAGTGTCTATGTCATAAAAGGAACCTATTTTACGTTTAACATGAACTACAAAACAACTGAAATAGTTATATATTTTTACATTCAACAGTTTCGGGTTGGCGTTAATGAGCCAGTCAAGACATGTTCTTTTATATATTTTAAATAATATTTATTATTTATAGCTAGATCATAGGATTGGTAGCTTAGTTGCTACTAGATACCGCGAGAATAAATTTCATTATGTAAGCAAGCGGGTAAAACAATATAAATTAATAATTGAATAGTTTATTATTATTATACATCAAGATTGCTTTAGTTCATTATTTATTATGATATGCTAAGTATACAAAAGTCAATTTTAATTCCATTAGGCCCGCTTGCAGACACGCCGGGTTATCCTTTTAACCCAGAGTTAGCTGCTGCTTTGACAGATTTCGTATAAAGCTTCTGTCAAAATTACAAATTTATTCTTGGGTTAAAACTAACCTGACGTCTCTGCAAGCGAGTCTTAGCATATAAGTGCAAGGTTCAGTGTTATTTTAAAAAGAGACTTCTATGCTGATTGTGACTTCTATGAAAATTCAAAAAATATTGGTCATAATATCATCAATAACATCTCGACAGCGGAGTAGAAAGAAAAGGGAAAGGAGATTGGCGAGAGCCCATAGAGTTTCTGACCCAGACTTGAGGCCCACGTTCACGAATCAAACTTCTGATACTTGTTATAGTAAACCAGACTAACAAAAGAGTTAATCAAAGTCAATGTTTCCATTTCATATTTTTAAGGCAATTTACCATTATGATTATCATATAGTAGCTTTGAAAATGTTTTATTTTAATGTTTAATTCACACCCATCTCCTCACTTCCCATAACTTCATCACATTCGTCTGATAAACGATGTCGTCTTATTAGAGCGATACCATAAGCCTCATTCAACAGTCAACACAGACTCCAAATTGCTTGCAATCAAAAAGTCCAGAAAGAATTGCTGTGTCTCTGAACGCCAAAATCGTGTATCGTTTTGAAGAAATCGTAAGTCCAAAATCACGCCAAAGCGTTTACAACGAACACAAAACGAACGAAATAAGAAAAAATGAAATAAACGCTCAGATGCAATAATGCAATGCAAAGTGTGTAATTGTGAAAAATTATATTTTTGATCCCCATCTAAAAATATGGGGCTTACAAAGAAAAATACTTTGAAAAATATTAATTAAAATTAAATGATTTCTGAATCTGAACGGTTTTTAAAAGTACTGGTTCAAAATTCGCCATTCTCCTTTCAATAAAATCTGGTGCCGAGACTAACGCTTTACCTTCATTTCAGCTATTTCTGAAACAGTCACAACCATTCCAAATATTATTATTTTTCTTTTGAAAATAAATCATTGAACCTTGCACTCGTTTACCTAAACGACATTAGGTTGCTAATGTCGTGGTATGTATTCGCAACAAGAATAATATATTGAAACTTTACATTATGAATTTTTTGAAACAATATATGAAATTAACGAGTAAATCGAGAATTTACCAGCGAGAGCACTGAGCAGTGCTCGCAGTGTATATAGGAACACACCCCTAATGTCACTCGGATGACATTGACAGGAGATGTGTGTGAAAACAGCAAAATATTATAAAACTTCCTTTAGGTAGAAGTTTATAGTCCTCAAGTTAAAAACTTAACAAACTGCAACTGAATACGATTTCTTTACACACTCACAAGGCTTGTTTCAAATGACAGTTTAAAAATTTTAATATCAACTTTATTCTTCTTTATCAACCTATAGACGTCCACTGCAGGACAAAGGTCTCCTGCATGGACTTCCACAGGCCTCGGTCTTGCATCGCCTGAATCCAGCGGCTCCCTGCGACTTGTTTGATATCGGTCCACCTAGTGGGGGGTCTGCCAACACTGCGCTTCCCGGTGCGGGGTCGCCACTCCAGCACCTTGGGACCCCAACGAACATCAGCTACACATTACGCACTAGTTAATGGTAAAAATATAGGCACAATGTATTTTCGATCGCAAATGAAGTTATAAAATTTTTGCACGTTCATTTGAAACAATGCATATGAATATAAATATGTATTAATTGTTTAGGAGCTGCAGGTTCAATTCCTGCTCATGTCAAATTAATAAAATATAATTATAAACATAACTTACTTACTTTTCGAAAAAAAGCCTCACTTATGTAATTTACTAAATAAATCTAAGCAATCAAATATATTAAAATTAAATGTCTGTAAGTTAAAATCAAATTGGATTTAGCACACGTAAAACTGAATTCAATTGAAAAAAAAATTAATTAAAAATACTTTCAATTATTCATCTGTATCAAATAATAATTATGACTAACTTAAACACTCATAGGCTCAAGACACATTGCTGTAGATAACAAACGAAGCGATACGCCTTTTCTAAATTAATATCAAAATTAAAAAGGTAATCTGCACTATAGGTAACATACCACGAAATTATTAAAATGTTTACTTTGTTAGAAATATGAAGCAAATTCAAAAATGTGTGAGCTCCTCTGTTTTTTTAATAGGTAATCTACTAGTAAAATGCTGTCATTTGTCAAACAGTTTCCGTAAAATAAGTTTTCATGTACTATCGCACTGAAATAGGGTTCCAATCATGATCATGCGTCATGCTCGTGAACGGGTGCGCATTTTTGGAACTTCCCCACATTGTGGAAATATTCTATTCTATTCTATCAAGTTCCATGGGATAAATCGGCTTGGTATCCAGCCACCAACAAGATAGTATAAAAAATTTATTACAATGTAATAGCTACATAATAATATTGTAATATAATTATTTTGAAAAGAGCAACTGCTGAGTTTCTTGCCGGCTCTTCTCAGCAGAATCCACTTTCCGAACCGGTGGTAGAGTCATGCCGTGTCATAAGAGCCACAGGTTGGAATACGTGAAATAAATAATTTTGAATATGAATTTGAATATATTTGCAGTGAAAACATTGATCGAAATATTTGTTCCTTAAAATTATATGTACATTATGCAGTGGACATAAAATTTCAGTTAACTTTGCAGTATAGAAAAAACGCTTTGCGTCGCTTCGCCTCTCCCGCAATCTGCCTTGAGCCTTTTATATTTTTTAATTATTCTATTGTTAATAGTAAAATATATTTCATTAAATAGGTACTTTATTAAGAATAATACACATTATACAATTCTGGACATATCTTCAATGAAAAATGCACCTTAATAAGATAAAACATTAAGTATAGATTCTCACTCAAACAGCAATACTAAAGTTTATACTATATAGTAACAATAAATATTTCTTTAAAGCTAGATACAAAATTGTAACTAATTAATTATTATATAATATACATTATGCACTTATTATTTTATTGATCGAAATTTTAATTGACATTAACAGAAGGATGCGTTTCTCTTTAATTAATTATAATATATTATGCTTTTGTATCGTCAATTAACATTTCTATCATACATCCAATACAATGATGTCACAGGCCGCTTTAGGCGTTATATCTTTGGAATAAGAACTAATCTTGCACGCTCTTACAATCAGCAGTCGAAACTCCCTTAGAGGACACCAAAGATGTGTGGTTTTAAATAATACTTAATAAACTCATCTTTATTTCCTTAGACATACGATTCAATACAAAAATAACATGACAAAATACACCGGAAGGCTAAAATGCATTATTTTCATTATACAATTTACAACCGTATATCTTAGCAAATAAAGTTTAGTTTAAATTGTAGTCACTAAAATTAGTTGCAGAGCTGGTCCTTAAGTGTTAAGTTAATAAGTCTTAAGTTACTTGGGGAACGTTTTGGTATACTTGAGATCTGAAAATTAGAAAAAAAAATCTACTTTGAATAAAGGGTAAAGAGAAAGCAAGGAAATTTTAAGTGTTAAGTTTCAGGCCTCTAACTTTCCAAGTTTTATGCAATTAAATATCACTTGCTTCAACAGTGAAGGAAAACATCGTGAGGAAACCTGTACGTCTAAGAGTTATCCATAGTGTCCTCAAAGGTGTGTAAAGTCTGCCAATCAGCACTTGGCTAGCGAGGTGGACTAGAACAATTACTGTAGTAGAAGAGGGCCAGTGATTGGTTGATGATGGTGATGATGATGATGATGACGGGTCTTTTTTTGAGAACGTATAAAAGCTTATAACTAAAGATTAAGATAGGTATAAAGGACTTTAGTTTAAGGAACTATGGCGTCCGTGAGCAAGCATGGAACCATGAGATGTGCATAAACTCATATAGTTACTTATCCAACAGTGAGAGCCGCAACGCCTCGTCCAACGCCTACTGTTCGTCTTGCAGCTGTCGGTCCAACGCCACCTGTTCCTGTACAATGATGTCACAAGACGGATATCATCAGAGCCGCATCAACGTCCTCTTAAACTCACCTAGTTACTTATCCAGCAGTGAGAGCCGCAACGCGTCGTCCAACGCCTTCCATTCTTGCAGCTGTCAGTCCAACGCCACCTATTCAGTCCTGTACGGATATCATCAGAGCCACATCAACGTCCTCCTAAACTCACCTAGTTACTTATCCAGCAGTGAGAGCCGCAACGCGTCGTCCAACGCCTTCCATTCTTGCAGCTGTCAGTCCAACGCCACCTATTCAGTCCTGTACGGATATCATCAGAGCCACATCAACGTCCTCCTAAACTCACCTAGTTACTTATCCAGCAGTGAGAGCCGCAACGCGTCGTCCAACGCCTTCCATTCTTGCAGCTGTCAGTCCAACGCCACCTATTCAGTCCTGTACGGATATCATCAGAGCCACATCAACGTCCTCCTAAACTCACCTAGTTACTTATCCAGCAGTGAGAGCCGCAACGCGTCGTCCAACGCCTTCCATTCTTGCAGCTGTCAGTCCAACGCCACCTATTCAGTCCTGTACGGATATCATCAGAGCCACATCAACGTCCTCCTAAACTCACCTAGTTACTTATCCAGCAGTGAGAGCCGCAACGCGTCGTCCAACGCCTTCCATTCTTGCAGCTGTCAGTCCAACGCCACCTATTCAGTCCTGTACGGATATCATCAGAGCCACATCAACGTCCTCCTAAACTCACCTAGTTACTTATCCAGCAGTGAGAGCCGCAACGCGTCGTCCAACGCCTTCCATTCTTGCAGCTGTCAGTCCAACGCCACCTATTCAGTCCTGTACGGATATCATCAGAGCCACATCAACGTCCTCCTAAACTCACCTAGTTACTTATCCAGCAGTGAGAGCCGCAACGCGTCGTCCAACGCCTTCCATTCTTGCAGCTGTCAGTCCAACGCCACCTATTCAGTCCTGTACGGATATCATCAGAGCCACATCAACGTCCTCCTAAACTCACCTAGTTACTTATCCAGCAGTGAGAGCCGCAACGCGTCGTCCAACGCCTTCCATTCTTGCAGCTGTCAGTCCAACGCCACCTATTCAGTCCTGTACGGATATCATCAGAGCCACATCAACGTCCTCCTAAACTCACCTAGTTACTTATCCAGCAGTGAGAGCCGCAACGCGTCGTCCAACGCCTTCCATTCTTGCAGCTGTCAGTCCAACGCCACCTATTCAGTCCTGTACGGATATCATCAGAGCCACATCAACGTCCTCCTAAACTCACCTAGTTACTTATCCAGCAGTGAGAGCCGCAACACCTCATCCAACGCCTTCTGTTCGTCTTGCAGCTGTCGGTCCAACGCCGCCTGTTCCCGTGCGGATATCGCCAACGCCGCACGCAGGTCCGCGTCCAGCTCGTCAACGTCCGCGTCGTCTTCCGCACCAGCGTCGGGCAGGCAGACGTCCGACGGCGCGTTGGACAGCGACGCCTCGATCGCTCTGTGATACCTAGCCGTGTTACTAGCTGTCTACTTCATAGCATTATTAACCTACTACTACGGGAGGGTTCAGTGTTTAGCAGTAATTATGAGGCTGTCTGTGGTTTCGGGTTTTTGCAAGCTTAACTTAATTTAGGATTAGCTGATAGCTTTAAGAGAGATTTTTTTATAATGGGTGTTTAAATTTTCGATACACCCTAGAAGCATATTATGCTTGATATTTTATGTATATACATAAATATTATACACAATACTATATACAATGTTATATACATAAATGTACATAACATTAATGCAGACTTTCAGTAGATTCAATTAGATTAGTTTCAAATTGAAAAAAAAGTTCTATGAATCTATTGAAACTTTCAATAGATTCATTGAACTTTTTTCCGTTGTTAAGATAGATACAAGGCTGCGATCTCACAAATCAAATAACGATGCAGTCTAAGATGGTAGCGGGTTAACTTAGAAAGGACATGGCAATTTATTTGCTTAGTTATTTTTAGACGTGTAAGTAGAAAATTATGTAATATATTGATACCTAGAGTGAAGATCAGACCGTCAACAAATATTACAATAAGATATTATCGTGATCCTGCTCGCCATATTTTGATTTCAGGAATGGCTAATACGGAAGTTGTTATTGCCACATTGCGCAATCGCCATTCTTGTGATTCGCTGAGTTTTAGGGTTCCGTACCCAAAGGGTGCCAACGGGACCCCATTACTAAGCCTCCGCTGTCCGTCCGTCTGTCAGCGGCCTGTATCTCGTAAACCGTAATAGATAGACAGTTGAAATTTTCACATATTTTGTATTTCTATTGCCGCTATAACAACAAATAATAAAAATTAAATTAAATTAAATTAAAATATTTCCATGGAAATATTTTAGTTTAATTTTTTTTAACAGAACCCTAAAAGATCGAGGCCCGACTCGCACTTGGCCGATTTTTTTTATATCATGTTGATAAGCTACTGTAGCACTTTTGTTTTGAAACTGCCGAGTCGGTTCATCTCACCACAATCTGTTGATTGTGACTCTCACTATTTTGGGCAAGAGACCCCTTTTCCAAAATGAACTGATACCTCAGATTCCCATAGCAAAATTACTTTAACAAACCTTTTAGGTAGATAACCTATAGTTTTTCTCCTATTGATTCAAATAAGAACTTGTGTTAATTACCTATTAATAAACACAAGTTCGATTTGGTCGATTTTTAAACATGTCAAACCGATGTCAGAGGTGAATCACTCGCACTGAATCTGTAAAACTTTAGGACTAAGTAAGAGGTATTGCGATATTTATTAACAGTCTGAAAACAGCTTACTATTTTGTTCGGATCACTCGTTTAGCGACGTACAAGCCTAATTTACGCTAAAGCAATACAATGCGGTACTCTTATTCGTCGTCTTAGGATTAAATAAGTTTCTGGTAAAGGGTGTTACCACACAAATGGATCGATTGTCGATCGATAAAACGTTTGTCACGCCAGAAATGTCATGCAAATGTCACACCCTATGCAGAATGTCGCAGTGTTATTTTGCGTTGCGTAAATCAGACTTAGGACCAGTTTCACCACTATCCGTTAAAGTGTCTGATATGTATCTAACAGATAAAATATCTGTCAGTTTGGTTAAGTTTATCTGCTAGATTCGGACACTTGTGAAACGGAAATTTGAACGCTATCTGTCAGACAAGTAGTGCATAGGCTATCAGGCACTTTATCAGCAAGTGCTGAAACAGGCCTTTAAAATACAGACTTGCCACAGGCTAACTATGCAAATAGATACATATATCTATCTATTAATATTAATAACAGTAAAACGTTCCACATTTAACTAAACAAGCAAACAGAGGTGAAACACAAAAGCTAATCTAAAACCGTCGATATCTGCAACGAATAACGTTAACGTAAGGTTTCATCTTCTTCTTTATCAACCAATAGACGTCCACTGCTTGACATAGGTCTCTGGCATGGACTTTTAGGCCTCGGTCTTGCATCGCCTGAATCCAGCGACTCGTTTGATGTCGTCGGTCCACCTAGTGGGAGGTTTGCCAACTTTGCGCTTCCCGGTGCGGGGTCGCCACGGTGGTGGGACCCCAACGACCATCAGCTCTTCAAACTATGTGCCCCGCCCATTTCCACTTCAGTTTCGCGACTCGCTGAGCTATGTCAGTGACTTTGGTCCTCCTACGGATCTCCTCATATCTGGTTTGATCTCGCAGGGATACTCTGAGCATAGTTGGTTTTCACATTTCTAAATAAGGTCAGATTCAGCTTTTGCAGTTATAGAGTGGAGTTAGAGTTTTAAAAATACCGCGTAAACCATTGTTTTTCCGGGATAAAAGGTAGCCTATGTCAGTCACCTAGGTCTAGCCTAGCCTAGGGTAGCCTAGGTCTTCAACTATACTTGATACTTCATACATGTGAACAAGGGCGAATTTCTTCTTTATCAACCGATAGACGTCCACTGCTGGACAAAGGTCGGTTACATAAAGAAGAAAGTTGTCTCGTTAAATAAGGGTACGGTATGGGTGAAGGACAAAACAAGAAACAAACACACTTTCGCATTTATAATATTAGTATGACTTCATAGGATGAATTATGGCGCCTACCACAATATTTGCAAGTAAATTTTTATTTGCAGTTATATGCAGAATGACCAGAATACAAACAATTTAAGCAAAAATTATGTCAAAAGTAAAATAAATGTTTGCACCGGGTTTAGTTGGCACGTGAGGTGTGGGGTTTGTGGGGTGTAGTGTGTGTATGTGTGGGGTGCTACAGTCGGCAGTGCTCACCTCTGTAGATGCGAGTCCTCGTGGTCTAGCAGCGAGGGCGCGAGGCGCGCGCGCGGCGGCACCGGTGACGTGGAGCGCGCTCCGCGCAACGCCTCCCACACATCCACCTGCCCACAGACGAAACCATCATCGCCGGCCCACTACTGGACACAAGCCTCTCAGAGTGAGAATGAATGTGGGTTTAGGTCATCCACCACATTAACCAAGTGCGGATTTGCAGGCTTTACACACCTTTCAGAAATTGTGGAGTACTCTCAGGTACGCAGGTTTCCTCACGACATTTTCCTTCAATGTTGAAGTAAGATAAGATAAGAATTTATTGGTTCAATTACAACTACATATTATATTACAAGATTACATACACATCATAACAAAATAAAATAGCTAGAGTTGCTGCTGTTGTGCACCTGTTTTCTGAATAGTTTAAACTGTATCTCACACACAAAATATACAAACTAAAGACAACAATAGAGTGTATCTGTAAGGTTTGCGCTTGTTTTGCTTTGCGTTAAAATGAGTTTGTGATGTGTGCGTGTGTGTGGGTGAGTGTATGTGTGTAGGTTATTTTTTTATTATATTAAGTGATATTTAATTGCTATAATTATAAATGTACATAATCCGAAAACTCAGAGATGCATGCCCCCGAAAAGAATACAGACAACCCATTAGAAACATGTCCCAAGCAGCAAATATCCCAAGTTACTGTATTTGGCGAGCTTCAAACGAGTGACCTATGTCCGGCATTGTACTACAAAGAAGAACAAGAACTACTAAAGAGTTCCTCTGTACCCTGACCTGACCCGAGTACCGACCTGGTCATCGTGTGTCCCGGCCTCCATGAGGCTCTGCTGTATGGCATACTGCAGCAACCCTTCGTCATCGTCACAGCTGAGCCTGTCATCCGGAGCCGCGGCGTCCCTGTACCCGCGCCCCACGTTGAAGCACTGGTCGTCCACCACACACGATAACCTGTCCCCTTCCTGGATACACTCAACGTGTGGCACTGGGGTCTCCGTCGCGAAGATGTTGCCGAAAGTTATCCGGGCATTTAGCACGTGGAAAAGGGGGATTTCTGTAAAAAGTAATGTTTGGAGTTGAGGATAATCTATGGAACAAATGGCCACATTGAAAAAAATAGCTTTGGTTAATTTAAACATAACGAAATATTATCCAAGCATATTTTAGCGTTAGTTAAAAACACCAGGAAATATACCAATTTCTTTGAAAGAAAAGTTGGGTTTATTTCAAAAATTGCTATACCCCCATCCCAGTTAGCTTGCTTGGAGTTTAAGATTGCATCATCATTCACCATCATGTGAGAACACAGTCAAGGGCTATCTTGTCAAGAATTTAAACAAAGACAAGTATTATTAATTTTGTGAAAGTCCTGTTAAAAACTTTCAACTGTTCTGAAGATTAGCCTCGACAAACCGTCAGACAAAATTTAAAAAAAAGAGTGCTATAGTTCTTATAATGAGCTTGAAAGAGTAAACGAAGGTTTTTCTCACCAATTTTAACAGGAAATCCGGCAGGGAGCTGCATCTGTATGAAATCTTTTAATTTCGCGAAGTGAGGCGATGATATCGACGCCATTAGATCCAAGATAGGCATTATTTGTTCTTGGAGCTGAAAACATTAAATTATTATTATTCATATAGATTGTTTTTTATATTATAGATTGTTTGTTGACTAAGTTTTCACCTCAAAACTTAATTGAGATAATTTTAATATTAAGTGGACTATTACATTTCGTATCCCTCTCTTTCGTACATTCTTATATTTTCAATGGTTATTAACTTCGACAGTTAAATTACGGATATTTTAGACATATTTTTATTATCATATAACTAGTTTTTGATAGAGAAAAAGGGCATGGCCTTTTCTGATAAGAGACCTGCGCTCAGTAGTGAGCCGTTGATGGGTTGCTGATAATGATGGTGATAGTTCTATTTCGAGAGCAAGTGATGATTTTTACCTCCAAGGGATAGTCCTCGCAGAGCCACAGTGTGGCTCGGAACTTCTGCACCTTGGTGGCGATGTCCCTGGGGCGGCCCACGTCCCGGTCGAGCGGCTCGTCCGAGAAGTACTCCTCCCACGTCACGGGCCTCAGCTCCTCGCGCGACCTGCTCCTCCGGGGGGGTTCTTCCTGGAACAACGGGCATCATGACAGTCACCAACAATCAATGAAATTGGGTATTTGACTGTTGTCAAAATTTTGATATTCATTATATAAAATCGAAAATGTAACATGTAAGAATAACATTTGTAAAACCAGAAAATGAATCGGTCAAAAACAAACAAGTTTTATGCTGTTTTACTACGACTGTATCTAATCGAAAATAATCGAAATTTTCTATGAAGATTGTAGGGAGCTTTGAGTTGTGACGTCACACCTCAATAGCGCTCTCTTTGTCTAATAGTTAACTTTAAAGCTCTATATTTCCGAGACTAGTTGAGATATTTTAAAAAGAAAAATGGCACACTATTTAAAAATGTTATTTTAAATAAATAAAAAAATATCAGTCAAATAACGAATTATGTATTTATGTAATGCAATAGGGATTCATGGATTATAAAAAAGGTATTTATTAAGATACTTATTTTTATAAAATAAAACTATAAAATCGAATTAAAAAAAAATCGAGCGAAATCAGAGCGATATGTCGCATCTGTGTTCAAACTTTGACAAGCTACTATGAAAAAACATAGAGATGACGTCACGAACGACGCCATGACACCGTCGAGTGTTTTTGCGTGAATTTTAAAACTTAAAACAGAAATGGCAATTTTATTTATGAACCCTTTTTTTTATGAAATAAGATATTTTTCGAAATAGTCGCACATCATCCAACAGTTTTTCAAAACCGGTCATCATGACCTATCATGGACTATTTTTTATTCATTGGCCGCTCTATATTGATATAGAACATGCTATATAGCTTACCCTGTCCGGTGTAAGAATATAATAGAATAGAATAGAAATGTTTTTTATTCAAATAAACTTTTTTACAAGTGCTTTTGAATCGTCGATGAGTCTACCACTCATCGTAAGGAGAGCTCTGGCCGTATGTGCCCGCTTGTTTCCTTTGACCGGATCTTGGACCCAAATCCGCAATTTATTGATATTTGACACTTACCCTGTCCGGTGTAAGGAGAGGAGAGACCGGGCTAGACGGGGCACTGTCTTCATTGTCCGCCAGTGCCAGCAGCAGCCCGGCGAGGAGAGCTCTGGCCGTATGTGCCCGCTTGTTTCCTTTGACCGGATCTTGGACCCAAATCCGCAATTTATTGATATTTGACACTTACCCTGTCCGGTGTAAGGAGAGGAGAGACCGGGCTAGACGGGGCACTGTCTTCATTGTCCGCCAGTGCCAGCAGCAGCCCGGCGAGGAGAGCTCTGGCCGTATGTGCCTGCTTGTTTCCTTTGACTGGATCTTGGACCCAAATCAGCAATTTATTGATATTAATTGACACTTACCCTTTTTTTTTTGTTGACGGGGGGGAAATCTCCTTGAGATACCCGATCGAGCCTGACACTTACCCTGTCCTATGTTAGGAGAGGGGAGACCGGGATAGATGGGGCACTGTCATCGTTGTCGGCCAGCGCTAGCAGCCCGGTGAGGATAGCTCTGGCCGTATGTGCCACCAGATCTTGGACCCAAATCCGCAATTTATTGATATTTAACACTTACCCTGTCCGGTGTAAGGAGAGGGGAGACCGGGGTAGACGGGGCACTGTCGTCGTTGTCCGCCAGCGCCAGCAGCCCGGCGAGGGGAGCCCGGGGCGTGTGGGCCCGCTTCTCCCCCTTGGGCAAGTGTTCGGAGCGGGTCTTGGACACGAGCTCCACGTTGTTCGCGCTGAACACCTTGCACTCGTAACCGTTCACGCTTTCAGACTTGTCTTGCCGCCAACCCCATATGCCGCTTTTATTTCTGAAGATAAAAATACAAAATAAGCTAGAGTTCTAGCTAGTTATCTTTCTTGCTGGTTCTTCTCGGTTGGAACAACATTCCGAACGACGAGAGGTAGATTCACTTGACGACTTCATTCATCTCTTATGACAAATCCTACTAATATTATAAATGCGAAAGTTTGTGCGGATGGATGGATGGATGTTTGTTACTCTTTAACACCACAATAAATTAACCGATTTGGCTGAAATTTTAAATGGAGACAGTTCATATACCCGGAATTAGCATATAGGCTATATTTTATCCCGGGAAATTGAAGAGTTCCTGCGAGAATTCAAAAACCTTAATCCACGCGGACGAAGTCGCGGGCATCATCTAGTATTTTATATTTACAGTGTCTATCCACTGTAAGTACTGTTGCGTTACACCGCGGTTGCAGTATAACTGGCGTGTTTTTGTAGAGTGACGTTGGAGGAACGAGGTAGAGAAATACAGACTTGTGAGTATCCAATGGTAGTGGCATATATTTACATAATTACATTGATTTTTTTACTAATAAAATTACATGAAAAGAAGTGGGAGTAGATTAGACTATGGACTTAACTACGTGCAAAATATCGCTGATTAATCATCCTTGAAATGTCTTGAGCGCGGAAGAAAAATATGAACATAATATGCTAGTATGCTAGTATGTTCAAGTATGCGTGTGTGCCATAAGTACAACTAACCTTTCAAAGCTAATTTTGTCCGTGTCCAGGTAGTTGATAGCCAGCGGAGCAGACAGCCGTTGCTCCAGGATGTGCGGCTGGGGAGGGGGCCACTCCCGCGCGCCCCTCTCGCCCCCCACCTCGAAGTATTCACAGCCGGACGTGCCCACTTCGTGGTCTAACTCCACCAGACTAGCACTGCGACCTGTAGACAACAAATAAATGAATTTGTTTTTGGCCTACGGGTGCTTGCATAAAGAAGCAGGTTCCCGGTACCGACAGGTCGGTGCTGGTCGCTACCGGTCGGTGCGGGTACAATAGCCCCGTGTTATCATATGCACTCTCACATAAAGAGACAGGTTGAAACCGACACGGTTTCTACCTGTCTCTACCGACCAGCGCCGACCTGTCCGTACCGAGAACTTGCTTCTTTATGCAAGCACCCTACCACATTATGGGCATTCGGCAACTCTCAAAGACTTCCCTCAAGTATTTTGGTGCCAAAAGCCTGGTGCAGGCTGTTGGCACCAAAATAGTTACTAGACCAATGAGGCAGATAACTATTATAATAATAATAATAATAAATAGCTTGCAAACGCTAACAATCCACAGAAATACGTACACTTATACAAAAGGCGCTGATTTTAAACACATGCCGGTTACTACGCCAATTTTTAACTAAGACTAAGAGTCCCTGATTGTGCATTTGGCTCTGCCCCGTGTATAATTATTTTCACTTTCATTAAAAAAAGAGACAAGAAATGTTTAAAAAATATATTAATAATTAGATGATGATAGCCAAATCGGTTCATTCACTGTGGCGCGAAAGAGTAGCAAACATCCATCGATCCATACGTCTATCCTCACAAACTTCCGCATTTATAATATTATAGTAGGATAGGATAGGATATAGTAAGTGTGCGTGCATACTTCACTCACCCTGCCCGCGGAATATGTAGGTCCTGTCGCCGCGCTGCCAGCGGTTGTTCTCGAAGCCCACGAGCGTGGTGTCGACGCGTACGTTAGCGCCGCGCTTATACACCTTGTACGTGTCGAACGGACACATGCGCGAGACCAGCGGCACTGAATAGAATAAAATAGAATAGAATAGAATAGAAATGTTTTTTTTTTAGAATAGAAATGTTTTTTATTCAAATAAACTTTTACAAGTACTTTTGAATCGTCAATGAGTCTACCACTGGTTCGGAATGCCGTTCCTGCCGAGAAGAACCAGCAAGAAACTCGGCGGTTGCTCTTTTCAAAATACTTTTACAATATACTTAATAGATATTATGCTATGTATGCAGAGTTTCCACAATGAGGGGAAGTTCCACAAAAGCATACGTAATTATAATATCTAATTATAATTCAACACATGTTAAGACGGGCAGACAGAAAGTAGCCCCATTGCCGCTGGTGGCACCCGTTCACGAGCATGAAACATCATGAGACTTTACTAGGAATGCTGAAAAACACGCTGCTGTGGGTTGATGAAAGATCGACGGTGTCCCCACTTACAGTGCCACAAGTAGGTATAAGTTGGCGGTGACATTCTGAGGAACTAATTCGGTCATCCAATTTTTATACTCTTTGTGAACGGAACTATGAAAGACAACAATATCATTTTATAAGGAGGGGTACGTCGGAGGGGGCTCGAGTGGCCAAATAAAAGTAGATTTGCAATTGCACTTGATGTATTCACGCTACTTTACACACGTTACAATTTATGTGAATTAACTTAATAGCGCGCTGAAAGTACGTCCGTCCACCGCAGTGCGATTCCAGCTTGCCGCAACGTGCACTAGCTTCAGGGCTAGGGCTAGCTAGGGCTTGAACTCGAGAGGTCCGGGCAACCGTACACAACCGACTCAAGTAAGCTCGAATTGATGATCCCACATTCATCTTACACTATATAGATCCACGGCACACAACTGACTAGCGCGATGTAATTTAGGTACAGCGCCGTCTATCGGCCTGGGTAGCCTAAGTCATGGGTCATTTGTGGGAATGGGCGTGACGTTTTATAATAAAATTCCACAGTCGATCTTAGACTTGCCTTTACACAAGCTTAAGAAATCAGTTAAAACTAATCTCATGAAAAAAGCATATTATACAATTGAAGACTATATAAATGACAAAAAGCGTGGATATGATTCGTTCCAGCGATTCATGAGATAGTAGGTAATGATTAACCTGTAAATTCTCTTTTTCATCATTGTGGAAACACTGCATACATAGCATATTAATATCTACTATATTGTAAACTTGTTTTGAAAAGAGCAACTGCCGAGTTTCTTGCTGGTTCTTCTCGGCAGGAACGACATTCCGAACCAGTGGTAGACTCATCGACAATTCAAAAGCACTTGTAAGACAGTTTATTTGAATAAAAACATTTCTATTCTAAGTATGTCATGATCTCTTAAAACATTTCTGTGGTGGTGTCGCGTGATGTGGGTTGTTACATTCCCTCAAATATGGTTGAGCGAAACATGGCTGGGTCATACGTCATGCTCGTGAACGGATTCCACCGGTGGGAATGGGGCTACTTACTGTCTACCCATCTTAACATGTATTGAATTTGTAAGTAGGTATGCATTTTTGGAACTTCCCCTCATTGTGGAAATACTGCATACATAGCATAGTACTTATTGTAAACTATTTTGAAAAAAGCAACTGCTGAGTTTCTTGCTGGTTCTTCTCAGCTGGAAGGGCATTCTGAACCAGTGGTAGATTCATCAACTATTGAATAGTTGATGAATCTGTAACTGCACTTGTAAAAGTTTATTTGAATAAAAAATATTTCTATCATTTTATTCTATTCAAAGGGTGGACCCCCTTATTGTGTGATGTATTTATTAACGTTTTGATGATTGTGTCCTATGATCTGCTTTCAGAACCAGTGGTAGAGTCATGACGTGTCATAAGAGCCACGGGCTGGCCTATGTGAATTAAAGAATTTTGAACTTTTTTCAATTTTTCCTGCCGAGAAGAACCAGCAAGAAACTTGGCGGTTGCTCTTTTTCAATAAAGTTTACAATAGGCTCTATGCTATGTATGCAGTGTTTCCACAATGAGGGGAATTTCCAAAAATGCATACTTACAATTCAATACATGTTAAGACGGGCAAGCAAATAGTAGCCCCATTCCCACCAGTGGCACTTGCTTGTCTTTAAATTGGCTATGGGTTTAGTTCATACAGGACGTACCCCAACTAGTGAACTCCCATTTCATCTCGACATAGAAGTCTGGCGCGAGGCTGAGCTTGTTCAGCAGGTCGGGGATGCCGCTGGACTGCACCACGTGGCGCTGGTAGTCGCGCCGGGCCAGCACCATCGACAATAGCTCAGGGTTACCCGTCGCTGTTGCTTCTTGCACAGCTGTAAAAAAAATTGGTTGTCTGTAAAGTCGGTTTACGGACGATAGTTTTACAGTACCCGTCGATATATATTGCACATCGAACTTTGGAATAAAACGCTATTCTATTATATTCACAGTTCGACTGCATTTTTTTTATATATGTCACGTGATATGCTCGCCGATTGTGAAGAGATTTCAGTAATTACTACGTGAATTTCTGGCTAGCTTTCCATGCAATAGAATAGAAATAACGTTTTATTCCAAAGGCCGATGTGCAATATATATCGCCGGTACTGTACGTGATAACGTCATAAAGAAACATTGACGATGACTGGCGGGCGGCACGAGCCAACGCTTGGGCCGATCGTGCCTCTCTATCGCTTGTTCCGCGCTCTCGCTTGCACCCTCAGGCTCAGGCGGAACGTGACACTTTTTCGTGCGTGCAGCCGGTGTTCATCGATTTAATTCAATTCCCAATTAGTGGCAATTCATCGATTTATAAGATGTTATCACGTCAAAAATTTACAGATACTATTACAGCAGGTCCCAAGGTGCTGGAGTGGCGACGACGCACTGGGAAACGCAGTGTTTGGCAGACCCCCCACTAGGTGGACCTATGACATCAAACGAGTTGCATGGAGCTGCTGGATTCAGGCGGCGCAAGACCAAGGCCTGTGGAAGTACATGCAAGAGACCTTTGTCCAGCATTGGACGTCTATCGGTTGACAACGGTGATTGAAGGAAAAACCAACAAACAAATACACTTTAACATTTATAATATTAGTATGATTTTGCCAAAAACTATAGGAGCACAAAAAAATTAATAGAATATGTGTGTGTTTTAGTGGTAGTGTGGCTGGCTCACGAATGATAAGTCAAGAATGTACCACCAGTTCAGAAAGCTGATTCTGCTGAGAAGAGCCGGCAAGAAACTCAGCAGTTGCTCTTTTCAAAACAAAAATGTTACAAAATGTAGCTTAATTATCTTGTGGACAGCTGAAGCAGCCGATTACAATAGAATAGAAATATTTTTTATTCAAATAAACTTGTTCAAGTGCTTTCGAATCATCAAATGAATCTACCAATGGTTCGGAATGGTACTTTGGAACCGGTGGTAGAGTCATGAGGACGTGTCATAAGAGCCTATGTGAAATAAAGAATTTTGAACTTTTTTAATTTTTCCTGCAGAGAAGAAACAGCAAGAAACTTGGTGGTTGCTATTTTTCAACAATAGGTACTATGCTATGTATGCAGTGTTTCCACAATGAGGGGAAGTTCCAAAAATGCATACTTACAATTCAATACACGACGGGCAGACAGAAAGTAGCCCCATTCCCACTGGTGGTACCCGTTCACGAGCATGAAGCATGATCCAGCGGTTGCTTCGCCCAACCATATTTGGGGGAAAATAACTGTGACGTAACATCCGTGAGAAATGCAACAAGCACTCACCCGTCCAGCCATCCTTCTCACAATTGACATCAGCGCCAGCCTCAATCAGCGCCCGCACAGCCTCCAAGTGGCCCAGGGTCACGGCCAGCAGCAGCGGCGTGCGCCCGCGGTTGTCTGGCCTCTCTATGTCTTCCTGTGAGAACTGGAAATAGCAAACAACAATCAGCGCTGCATAGTAAAACAATGAACAAGTGTAAATTAAAAATTAAATTTTATAAAACTAGAATTTAGGTTAGCAGTGATAGCCTAGTGGTTACGACTGTGGTCTCCTATTCGCAGGTCGCAGGTTCGATCCCGGGTACGGACCTCTGACTTTTCGAAGTTAAGTGCGTTTAAGAAATTAAATATCACATGCTTTAACGGTGAAGGAAAACATAGTGAGGAAACTTGTACATCTGAGTTGTCCATAATGTTCTCGAAGGTGTGTGAAGTCCACCAATTCGCATTGGGCCAGTGTGGTGGACTATGGCCTATAAACCTTCTCCGAGAGACCTCGCTCAGTAGTGAGCCGATGACGGGTTGATAATGATGATGATGATGATGATGATGAGATTTTAGGTGGCTACATCATCAGACCCTGGATATCATATACGACTCTATTACTCAAGACGAATCGACCAAGCTCGAACTTGATGGTGTCACATCATTTTATTACAGAGTTCCCATAGCCACCTTCTGTTGATATCATCAGATCAGCTCCATGTCAATATTGAATAGTCATCCGATTTACATATTCAGAAATTGGAAAGTGGTTTGAATTAGCCTCAATAGCCCAACTGTTAAAGGCGCTGACTGAAAACTGAAAGGTCGCAGGTTCAAATGCCACCTGTTGCACTATTGCTGTACCCACTCTTAGCACAAGCTTCCCGCTTATTTGGAGGGGAGAGGAGAATATCAGTCAAATTCAACTAGGTTGATATTCTTTAAAAAAAATCCAGCTTGCAAGATTTGACCTGAGCATACATACATACATAAAGTCTCTAGTTCAAACTATAGTTAGTCTTAATTGATTGTCTGTGTAAAAATGGATACAGTTTTATACTGATTTAATTATATTTGTCTTCTATTTCGGACATAAGGGAGAGAACCAGAGTTACAGACACCCTGGCTAGGATGGATCAGCTGAAGTGAAGGTGGACAGGTCGCATGTTTGGAGACGCCCAAGAAAAGTGGAGTACCCTAGTGATACAGTGGTACCCATGGGACGTAGAGGGACAAAAAAAGGGCACACAGCCGAGACGTTGGGAGGATGAGCTGAAGCTTACAACTGGTCTACTCTGGAGAAGGGTGGCACAGGACCATATATAAGGATTTTTACTATGGCAAATTTTTTTAAAGCTATATTTAGTATTTTCTTTAAACACATCAAATATTTCTTTAGGTTTTAATTTTTACAAGCTCTTATTTAGCTTGACCAGTTTATTTGTTTGGGTTAAATCTTGCAAGATGAATTAGACCCACTTCCTGGTTTCTAATCGAGCTGAAATTTTGCATTTATGTGTAAATCGGATGACAATGCAATATTATGACATGGAGATGATCTGATGATGGAGACAAAAGTTGGCTATTGGACCTCTGTAATAAAACAACGTAACCTCATCGAGTTTGGGCTCGTTTGATTCGTCGTAACAAGTACTCTGATCCTAGATGATATCCAGAGTCTAATGATGTAGCTACTAAAAGCTAATTTACACTTGTTCTACCAATAATTCAACTTTTTGCCAGATCAGACATACTAAGTGCCCCTAACAAGATTTCCTATGTGAAGTGCACAATATTAGGCAGTGTGTTTAGGATTTTAGTCCATATCAGGGACCAGTTGTGTGGCTTCATCACTGATAATGAGATTATTTCTACTTTCATGTCATTCACAACAAAGTGAGTGAGCACTCACTTTGTTCTACAATAAAACCTATGTTACTTTTTATTTCTGATACATGACATGACCATATCACTCACTTGCTGCAATAATTTTGTATCCCAAAAAAGAAAGCTAGAATGTAGAAAAAATCACTCTTCAATGCTATATGAACTTATATGAACACTTCACAAAAGATTTTAAATACTATAAGATTTTCAAAAACTAAGATTTAACCCAATTTGAAACCCTGAAGACATTTTTTGCTACAACCTGTTTTATCTTAATTTACTTTGGAGTGTACAAAACGGAGTAATGTCACAGCAAAGCCCTTAATCATTTATCACATAACTAAATCTATAACTATTGTTTTAAGCATATCTATTGAACGTTGAAATGAAATTAATCTAAAACTAAATTAAAATCTATTTTACTGCAATCATTTTAAAAGTGTAAACCTTTTTAATTTCCAATCAGCTCTACAAATGCCTTTTTTTACAGATATAATACCTACTATCATCTGAACAAAGGTGATAAGTGATTCTAATGCAATTAACCTTACACTTTGCTTTACACCAACAATTGACGAAATATCATAGTGGAAAAACAAAAATACCTTGTTGGATTGTAGGGCATTCTTCAGCTCTTCCTGCTTATTGTTCCAAACAAGCCAGTGAATGGGAAAGCGGTCTGCAATCTCTTCAGCCGTCAGGGGCATAGCGTATGCACATAAAACTCTTGTTCGAAGTTGTGTCCTGAACCAATTATAAATAGCATGAAGCACCTCCTAAACTTGTTTCGGTCACTACACTAAGCGAAAGTCAGAAGTCTGCTAAGTACTGCAAATAAATACAAATTACTATCCTAAACAAACTTCTTCAACATTCTTCATTTGGCCTTGAACCATAGACCACGAACATGAACTGGAACATTGAAAACGGGAGGGCTGCGATTAAATTTCCTACCCATGGATTAACATAGAGCACAGCTGTCAAATGTCAAATTTTATATCAAAGAGTATTTAATTCAGTCATGGTCCATGGAACTAGGAGTTACAACTACGATTCAGTAGGTGCATGGAACAAGGAAAACGATTAGGTAGACTTACCAAGTCTATGCTTTGGACGAAGATAGATTAATTATACTTTTGATCAATATAATATAGGCTACTTTTGATTCCGTAATAATCCATGGTTCCTGCAGAATTTAGAAAAACTGAAATTCACCTATAACTTCTTCACGCAACAACTAATTAACCGATTTGGCTGTTTAGAATGCTGAATAAATTGAGATAGGTTATAACCCTGGATTAATGAATATAATTATGTACCATACATCTCTTAGAAATCCATGGTTCTCGCAAGATTTTGTAAATCTTCACGCCACAACTAATGAACTGATTTAGCTGAAATTTGGAACGAAGATAGACTATACTCTGCATTGACTTATAGGCTACTTTTTATCCCGTAAAAATTCATTGTTTCCGAAATATTTTGAAAACCCAAAATTCACGCATTACGTCTTCATGCCAAAACTAATGAACCGGTTTGGCTGAAATTTAGAATGGAAATAGATTATAGCCTGGATTAACACGCAGGCTACTTTTTATTCCGTAAAAGTTCATAGTTTCATCAAAGTTCGACTACGACCTACCTACCTACGGCAGATATTCAAAGTGTTTGATAGGGCGTAAGAACCATCGAAAGTGTCTGACTGCTGAGGAAACATCTTCTGATAGCTCCCCAAGTAGTTAATATAATATACAAAACTCAGCTTTTTTACTATGACGAAAGTATAATCTGAATTTATACACCTTTACTACCTATTGATATCTCCCAAATTCACCATAATCCAAACTTCATAGTCGGGGATCGTTCCATTTCTCTATTGGGGACATACGCAGAGAAACTTTCAGCTTTTATAAAAATATGACGAAGGTCTGAACAGTCTCGGCTCCCAGTCCATGTGAAGATGATACTGCTATCGTCGCAATTAAAATGCCATTAGCCTACTTTGTCATATTAATTTACAAATTGCGAAAAACCAAATTAAATTTGAATTTCGCGGGCAGACCAGGCAGACCCATATAATCAACCTTAATGGTACCTAAACTAGCGGCACGCTATGATGGCCGGTTTGACACATTACAATAGTGATGTGGAATGTCAATTTATTCTCGAACAAAAAACAATTAAGTTTTGTTTTTGTACCTGATTAAATAGGTTTACAGTTCTCTGCGTACGTTCGGTCATATCGACGAAATCCACAACAAAGGGCTTGAACAGAGTCCAAATTAACGAGCAAGGGTCAACAGTAATGCAGTATCAATATTTGAAATCCAAAGCCAGGTCAAAACTATATCACAATCGCATTGCACTGACAGTTTATACTTTTCGAAGCAACGTCAATTCGAAACTGCTTTGTTTTGCATTGAGCATTGACGCGAGTTTGCCGGAGGTAGTAGTTGTGCTAGCCAGCGATCCTATGTGACGATCGTATTAGATTCCATTTTTAAAAATTTTCAATTTAGAAAACCAAATGCCGAGTTGTGGTATATATCATATAAAAATAAAAATTTTACCTTTTGTATGAAACAGCTGATATTTTTTTGCGATTTCAGAGGTTTGTCCACATAGTGAAAATTGTTCATATTCACAAGTACATTCACCCCTTAAATGGTGCAAACTGATTTTTCTACACTTGTATACATTTTAGAAATCAATTTAATAAATAAATTTTGAGTCCTAAACCTAAAACTACATTCGATAAAATTTATGAATCTCTGCACATCACTATCGTCAATAAAGTAATACAATTATTTCCTTCAAAGTCGTTATCAATTAATACGGAACTTCATGAGCGGACAAACGTCAAACCGGCCATCATAGCGTGCCGCTAGTGTAGTTTGTTTATGGTTAGGCCGTGTTCCCACTACGCCACGCCAGACCGGCAGATTTGCAGGAAACCGGTCACCGGACACCGTGTTAGTTTCTTATGGGATCCGGTGTGTTCACATTACACCGGATCCCATAAGAAAATCACAGTCAAGTACTCACCTGAGTTGAATTTTGACCTGTGCGCACAATGGACGACGAAAATGTTGTGCGGTGGTGGTCTCTTAATAGAAGGCTAAATGGAGTTAAAAATAACATGTTCACATTACTCCGGTCCGGTGGTTTTACCGGCACTTCGCAGTGACTCGGTCGGGCTCGGTATTTTTGCCGGACCCGGGATAATGTGAATAGCTTCTTATAAATTATACAGCCACTACTAGCCCTTTCGGCAGTTTTACCGGACCGGCGTTGTGGGAACCCGGCCTTAGGCTATATTATTATACTCTTTAGGTTAGGCGTACTATGCTAGCGGCACGCTATGATGGCCGGTTTGACGTTTGTCCGCTCATGAAGTTCCGTATTAATTGATAACGACTTTGAAGGAAATAATTGTATTACTTTATTGACGATAGTGATGTGCAGAGATTCATAAATTTTATCGAATGTAGTTTTAGGTTTAGGACTCAAAATTTATTTATTAAATTGATTTCTAAAATGTATACAAGTGTAGAAAAATCAGTTTGCACCATTTAAGGGGTGAATGTACTTGTGAATATGAACTATTTTCACTATGTGGACAAACCTCTGAAATCCCAAAAAAATATCAGCTGTTTCATACAAAAGGTAAAATTTTTATTTTTATATGATATATACCACAACTCGGCATTTGGTTTTCTAAATTGAAAATTTTTAAAAATGGAATCTAATACGATCGTCACATAGGATCGCTGGCTAGCACAACTACTACCTCCGGCAAACTCGCGTCAATGCTCAATGCAAAACAAAGCAGTTTCGAATTGACGTTGCTTCGAAAAGTATAAACTGTCAGTGCAATGCGATTGTGATATAGTTTTGACCTGGCTTTGGATTTCAAATATTGATACTGCATTACTGTTGACCCTTGCTCGTTAATTTGGACTCTGTTCAAGCCCTTTGTTGTGGATTTCGTCGATATGACCGAACGTACGCAGAGAACTGTTCTAAATAGTCAGACACGTGAGTTCGTAATACGCCTTCGTAACTATTTCGATCGTGAAGCTCAAAATGGAGGGCCAATTTTACCTATAACGTCAGTGGTTGAACGCGTAGCTGATGCGCTTAATATTGGACAACGAACTGTTAGACGGATAACTAAAAAAAAATATGGCGAGACTGGCACAGAAGAAAATAAACTTCACACACCAAAAAAGAGAAAACGAGCAAAACCAGTCGTAGGCATCGATAGCTTTGATGCCGATGCTATCCGAAGACATGTTTACGGCTACTATTTACAGAAGGAGTATCCAACAAGAAAAAAGTTGGTGCATTCACTGAAGGAAGCTGGATTATTCTTCGGTGGGGAAAGTTCTTTAACGAAGATTTTGAAGACCATTGGATTTCGATACAAAAAATGTAACAAACGCAAAATATTGATGGAAAGATTTGATATAGCGATGGCAAGGTATACTTTTTTACGGCAAGTGAAAGAAATCAAAAATTGGCAAAATGTTGTGTTCTTGGATGAAACATGGCTTAATGCTAACCATACTGTAGGCCGTTCTTGGAACGATGACACAGCAGCATCTACTTCCAAAGTTCCTGTAGGAAAAGGATCGCGACTTATAATTTGTCACGCCGGAACCATCAACGGGTTTGTCGAAGGTTCTCTCATGGCTTTTGCGTCAAAAACCACTGGAGACTATCATGAAGACATGAATGGAGAAAAGTTTACTGAATGGTTTACCTCAATGTTGTGTAGCCTCCCTGAACCATCTATTATAATTATGGACAACGCCCCATACCACTCGATGCAAATTGACAAGCCACCTGCCCAATCCCAAAAGAAAGCTGATATCGTCGCATGGCTTCGTAAAAATGGCGTAGATGCAAACATGAATATGTTAAAAGCGGAATTAGTACGTCTTTTAAAAGAAAACAAACCAACCAAGATCCGATACGTCATTGACGAAATAGCATTAGAACATGGGCACAGAGTTATACGGTTACCGCCTTACCATTGTGAGTATAATGCGATTGAGTTGGTGTGGGCTCAAATTAAGGGATATGCTGCAAGACACAATACAGAACCCCCATTTACCACAAAAAAAATGCTAAAATTATTAGAAGAAGCTTGTGAACATGTGACTAAAGGAGACTGGGAAAAGGTTGTGAATAGAACTGTTAAATTAATAAGGGAAGATTATGAAAGAGATGTGAAAATAGATAATATTATAGAAAACGAACATATAATTATTAATGTAGGTGATGATAGCAGTGACGACAGTGAAAATAGTAGTATGGACGAATCTGATTAATTATGGCCTTTTGTGGCACCTTTTTTGGTATCTTTTGTATTCATATGTTTCTTGTGTGCATATAAAGTATGTATATTCATTTTCATTCAAATATTCAGTTCGTTCAAATAAATTAAATAAACATATACATTTTTGTTTTATTAAACCTATTTAATCAGGTACAAAAACAAAACTTAATTGTTTTTTGTTCGAGAATAAATTGACATTCCACATCACTATTGTAATGTGTCAAACCGGCCATCATAGCGTGCCGCTAGTGTAGAGAGACTAGAGACGGCCCTGTATTATTTCCTCGGGTCTAAGCTGTTGGATCCGTCTTTTTTAATTTTGATGAGCGCTGATAGCCTCGTAGAGCGGCCACTATAGTCTATACCTAGAAGAGTGGCGACAGCCGGCGAAATCATGTAGGGTGGAACCACATCTGTGAGGATCGATTCGCATTTATGCCGATGCTATAAGACACACTTGTAAGGATCGCGTCCTTACGGATCCGAAAGGATGCGTACGCGTCCTTACGGATCCGTAAGGATGCGTACGCGTCCTTACGGATCCGTAAGGATGCGTACGCATCCTTTCGGATCCGTAAGGAGGCGAAAGCCTATAAACATTGATGTCTGCGTAGGGATGGTCGATGATGGCATCGATATTTTAATTGCTAGCTCAACCACGATATTAATCTTCTACACAGAGGAAATGGATGCCAAAAATTGAAAAAGTCGCCGCCATATTGAAATTCTTTGTTTTTCGACCGATTTCGTTCAAAATCCATATTTAGGCTTCCCTTGGGTCAAGAAAGAGAAAATAGATGCCAAAATTTTAAAAAGTCACCGCCATATTGAAATTCTTTGTTTTTCGACCGATTTCGTTCAAAATCGATATTTAGGCTTCCCTTGGGTCAAGAAAGAGGAAATAGATGCCAAAATTTTAAAAAGTGACCGCCATATTGAAATTCTTTGTTATTGGACCGATTTCGTTCAAAATCGATATTTAGGCTTCCCTTGGGTCAAGAAAGAGGAAATAGATGCCAAAATTTTAAAAAGTGACCGCCATATTGAAATTCTTTGTTATTGGACCGATTTCGTTCAAAATCGATATTTAGGCTTTCCTTGGGTCAAGAAAGAGGAAATAGATGCCAAAATTTTAAAAAGTGACCGCCATATTGAAATTCTTTGTTATTGGACCGATTTCGTTCAAAATCGATATTTGGGCTTCCCTGGGGTCAAATAAGAGGAAATGATTGGCAAAATTATAAAAAGTGACCGCCATATTGAAATTCTTTGTTATTGGACCGATTTCGTTCAAAATCGATATTTAGGCTTCCCTTGGGTCAAGAAAGAGGAAATAGATGCCAAAATTTTAAAAAGTGACCGCCATATTGAAATTCTTTGTTATTGGACCGATTTCGTTCAAAATCGATATTTGGGCTTCCCTGGGGCCAAATAAGAGGAAATGATTGGCAAAATTATTAAAAGTGACCGCCACTTTGAAATTCTTTTTTATTGGACCGATTTCGTTCAAAATCGATATTTGGGCTTCCCTGGGGTCAAATAAGAGAAAATGATTGGCAAAATTATAAAAAGTCGCCGCCATATTGAAATTCTTTGTTATTGGACCGATTTCGTTCAAAATCGATATTTAGGCTTCCCTTGGGTCAAGAAAGAGGAAATAGATGCCAAAATTTTAAAAAGTGACCGCCATATTGAAATTCTTTGTTATTGGACCGATTTCGTTCAAAATCGATATTTGGGCTTCCCTGGGGTCAAATAAGAGGAAATGATTGGCAAAATTATAAAAAGTGACCGCCATATTGAAATTCTTTGTTATTGGACCGATTTCGTTCAAAATCGATATTTAGGCTTCCCTTGGGTCAAGAAAGAGGAAATAGATGCCAAAATTTTAAAAAGTGACCGCCATATTGAAATTCTTTGTTATTGGACCGATTTCGTTCAAAATCGATATTTAGGCTTCCCTTGGGTCAAGAAAGAGGAAATAGATGCCAAAATTTTAAAAAGTGACCGCCATATTGAAATTCTTTGTTATTGGACCGATTTCGTTCAAAATCGATATTTGGGCTTCCCTGGGGCCAAATAAGAGGAAATGATTGGCAAAATTATTAAAAGTGACCGCCACATTGAAATTCTTTTTTATTGGACCGATTTCGTTCAAAATCGATATTTGGGCTTCCCTGGGGTCAAATAAGAGAAAATGATTGGCAAAATTATAAAAAGTCGCCGCCATATTGAAATTCTTTGTTATTGGACCGATTTCGTTCAAAATCGATATTTAGGCTTCCCTTGGGTCAAGAAAGAGGAAATAGATGCCAAAATTTTAAAAAGTGACCGCCATATTGAAATTCTTTGTTATTGGACCGATTTATCATCTATTACAAGATGATCTCAACTCTATTGTAGACTGGTGTGCTAAAAATAGAATGACTCTTAACGTTTCCAAATGCGCGCACATAAAATTCACCCGTAAAAAGAACATACTAGGAACTGGCTACTTTATTCACAACCATCAGCTTGAGGAGGTTTCAGTCATCAGGGATCTCGGTATTATGATCGATAGTAAGCTTACATTCAAGGAACACATCAACCAAATAGTCTCCCGAGCGTGGAAGCTACTGGGTTTCATTAAACGTAACACGAGTGACTTTATGAGAACCGACTGCATTATAAAAATATTTAATGCACTAGTGCGTAGTATCCTGGAATACGCAGTCCCGGCATGGAACCCGCACTACAAAATCCACACTTCAAGAATAGAGCGAGTTCAACGCTCCTTCACGAGGTACCTAGCCTTCAAAGACAACTCTTGTCCTTAAGAAGCTGACTATGACACACGCTTGAAACATTTTAAAATCCAATCCCTGGAAAAACGCAGGTTGGTGACTGACCTCTTAACACTTTATAAAATAGTCCACAGCACCTTGGATTCCCCTGACCTGTTGTACCACGTCAGCATTCATGTCCCTCGACGACCCTCTAGACATCCTATCAAAAACATCTTCCAGCCCCACTTCTCTAAATCTAACCTAGGCAAATTCGCCCCAATAAATCGAATTATTAATGCATACAATAACTCGACGTGCCCTGACATTGACATATTCCATGATAGTTTGTTTAGCTTTAAGAAAAAATTGTACATATCAGCATGAATAATTTATGTTAATATCATCTAATTCAAATTAATAATATCTATTCCTTAGCTTTGACATTGTAAATATTTAATAACTGTATCTTGCTAGCTATGACATTGTTAATATTTATTAATTATTTAAAATTTTGATCGGAGTTACCCTGGCAATGTTGAATATGCCTATAATTGGTAATTTGTAACAGCATTAGAATTTATTAAGCACATTGTATTATTTAAAGTGTATATTGCAATTTATCGCTGGCATATCTATTAAATAAATAAATAAATAAATAGATTTCGTTCAAAATCGATATTTGGGCTTCCCTGGGGTCAAATAAGAGGAAATGATTGGCAAAATTATAAAAAGTGACCGCCATATTGAAATTCTTTGTTATTGGACCGATTTCGTTCAAAATCGATATTTAGGCTTCCCTTGGGTCAAGAAAGAGGAAATAGATGCCAAAATTTTAAAAAGTGACCGCCATATTGAAATTCTTTGTTATTGGACCGATTTCGTTCAAAATCGATATTTAGGCTTCCCTTGGGTCAAGAAAGAGGAAATAGATGCCAAAATTATAAAAAGTCGCCGCCATATTGAAATTCTTTGTTATTGGACCGATTTCGTTCAAAATCGATATTTAGGCTTCCCTTGGGTCAAGAAAGAGGAAATAGATGCCAAAATTTTAAAAAGTGACCGCCATATTGAAATTCCTTGTTATTGGACCGATTTCGTTCAAAATCGATATTTGGGCTTCCCTGGGGTCAAATAAGAGGAAATGATTGGCAAAATTATAAAAAGTGACCGCCATATTGAAATTCTTTGTTATTGCACCGATTTCGTTCAAAATCGATATTTGGGCTTCCCTGGGGTCAAATAAGAGGAAATGATTGGCAAAATTTTAAAAAGTGACCGCCATATTGAAATTCTTTGTTATTGGACCGATTTCGTTCAAAATCGATATTTAGGCTTCCCTTGGGTCAAGAAAGAGGAAATAGATGCAAAAATTATAAAAAGTCGCCGCCATATTGAAATTCTTTGTTATTGGACCGATTTCGTTCAAAATCGATATTTAGGCTTCCCTTGGGTTAAGAAAGAGGAAATAGATGCCAAAATTTTAAAAAGTGACCGCCATATTGAAATTCTTTGTTATTGGACCGATTTCGTTCAAAATCGATATTTGGGCTTCCCTGGGGTCAAATAAGAGGAAATGATTGGCAAAATTATAAAAAGTGACCGCCATATTGAAATTCTTTGTTATTGCACCGATTTCGTTCAAAATCGATATTTGGGCTTCCCTGGGGTCAAATAAGAGGAAATGATTGGCAAAATTATAAAAAGTGACCGCCATATTGAAATTCTTTGTTATTGGACCGATTTCGTTCAAAATCGATATTTAGGCTTCCCTTGGGTCAAGAAAGAGGAAATAGATGCCAATATTTTAAAAAGTGACCGCCATATTGAAATTCTTTGTTATTGGACAGATTTCGTTCAAAATCAATATTTAGGCTTCTCTGGGTTCAAAGTTGTTCGTGGTTTAGATTTTTAGTTCGCGTACGTCGATGATATTTTAGTTTCTTCAAAAGATAGCGAACAGCATGCAAAACATTTACGTATTCTTTTCAAACGTTTTTGAAGGATACGGCCGTCATACTTTTAAAACTTATGGCAAATATTTCCTCTTTCTTGACCACAGGAAGCCGAAATATCGATTTTGAATATCGATTTTGAATTTCAATATGGCGGTGACTTTTTAAAATTTTGGCATCTATTTTCTCTTTCTTGTCTCAAGGGAAGCCTAAATATCGATTTTGAACGAAATCGGTCCAATAACAAAGAATTTCAATATGGCGGTCACTTTTTATAATTTTGCCAATCATTTCCTCTTATTTGACCCCAAGGAAGCCCAAACATCGATTTTGAACGAAATCTTTCCAATAAAAAAGAATTTCAATATGGCGGTCACTTTTTAAAATTTTGGAATCTATTTCCTCTTTCTTGACCCAAGGGAAGCCTAAATATCGATTTTGAACGAAACGGTCCAATAACAAAGAATTTCAATATGGCGGCGACTTTTTATAATTTTGCAAATCATTTCCTCTTATTTGACCCCAGGGAAGCCTAAATATCGATTTTGAACGAAATCGGTCCAATAACAAAGAATTTCAATATGGCGGCGACCTTTTAAAATTTTGCCATCTATTTCCTCTTTCTTGACCCAAGGGAAGCCTAAATATCGATTTTGAACGAAATCGGTCCAATAACAAAGAATTTCAATATGGCGGCGACTTTTTATAATTTTGCAAATCATTTCCTCTTATTTGAGCCCAGGGAAGCCCAAATATCGATTTTGAACGAAATCGGTCCAATAACAAAGAATTTCAATATGGCGGTCACTTTTTATAATGTTGCCAATCATTTCCTCTTATTTGACCCCAGGGAAGCCCAAATATCGATTTTGAACGAAATCGGTCCAATAACAAAGAATTTCAATATGGCGGTCACTTTTTAAAATTTTGGCATCTATTTCCTCTTTCTTGACCCAAGGGAAGCCTAAATATCGATTTTGAACGAAATCGGTCCAATAACAAAGAATTTCAATATGGCGGCGACTTTTTATGATTTTGCAAATCATTGCCTCTTATTTGAGCCCAGGGAAGCCCAAATATCGATTTTGAACGAAATCGGTCCAATAACAAAGAATTTCAATATGGCGGTCACTTTTTATAATGTTGCCAATCATTTCCTCTTATTTGACCCCAGGGAAGCCCAAATATCGATTTTGAACGAAATCGGTCCAATAACAAAGAATTTCAATATGGCGGTCACTTTTTAAAATTTTGCCATCTATTTCCTCTTTCTTGACCCAAGGGAAGCCTAAATATCGATTTTGAACGAAATCGGTCCAATAACAAAGAATTTCAATATGGCGGCGACTTTTTATAATTTTGCAAATCATTTCCTCTTATTTGAGCCCAGGGAAGCCCAAATATCGATTTTGAACGAAATCGGTCCAATAACAAAGAATTTCAATATGGCTGTCACTTTTTATAATTTTGCAAATCATTTCCTCTTATTTGACCCCAGGGAAGCCCAAATATCGATTTTGAACGAAATCGGTCCAATAACAAAGAATTTCAATATGGCGGTCACTTTTTATAATGTTGCCAATCATTTCCTCTTTCTTGACCCAAGGGAAGCCTAAATATCGATTTTGAACGAAATCAGTCCAATAACAAAGAATTTCAATATGGCGGCGACTTTTTATAATTTTGCCAATCATTTTCTCTTATTTGACCCCAGGGAAGCCCAAATATCGATTTTGAACGAAATCGGTCCAATAAAAAAGAATTTCAATGTGGCGGTCACTTTTAATAATTTTGCAAATCATTTCCTCTTATTTGAGCCCAGGGAAGCCCAAATATCGATTTTGAACGAAATCGGTCCAATAACAAAGAATTTCAATATGGCGGTCACTTTTTAAAATTTTGGCATCTATTTCCTCTTTCTTGACCCAAGGGAAGCCTAAATATCGATTTTGAACGAAATCGGTCCAATAACAAAGAATTTCAATATGGCGGCGACTTTTTATAATTTTGCAAATCATTTCCTCTTATTTGAGCCCAGGGAAGCCCAAATATCGATTTTGAACGAAATCGGTCCAATAACAAAGAATTTCAATATGGCGGTCACTTTTTATAATGTTGCCAATCATTTCCTCTTATTTGACCCCAGGGAAGCCCAAATATCGATTTTGAACGAAATCGGTCCAATAACAAAGAATTTCAATATGGCGGTCACTTTTTAAAATTTTGCCATCTATTTTCTCTTTCTTGACCCAAGGGAAGCCTAAATATCGATTTTGAACGAAATCGGTCCAATAACAAAGAATTTCAATATGGCGGCGACTTTTTATAATTTTGCAAATCATTTCCTCTTATTTGAGCCCAGGGAAGCCCAAATATCGATTTTGAACGAAATCGGTCCAATAACAAAGAATTTCAATATGGCTGTCACTTTTTATAATTTTGCAAATCATTTCCTCTTATTTGACCCCAGGGAAGCCCAAATATCGATTTTGAACGAAATCGGTCCAATAACAAAGAATTTCAATATGGCGGTCACTTTTTAAAATTTTGGCATCTATTTCCTCTTTCTTGACCCAAGGGAAGCCTAAATATCGATTTTGAACGAAATCGGTCGAATAACAAAGAATTTCAATATGGCGGCCACTTTTTAAAATTTTGCCATCTATTTCCTCTTTCTTGACCCAAGGGAAGCCTAAATATCGATTTTGAACGAAATCGGTCCAATAACAAAGAATTTCAATATGGCGGTCACTTTTTATAATGTTGCCAATCATTTCCTCTTATTTGACCCCAGGGAAGCCCAAATATCGATTTTGAACGAAATCGGTCCAATAACAAAGAATTTCAATATGGCGGCGACTTTTTATAATTTTGCAAATCATTTCCTCTTATTTGAGCCCAGGGAAGCCCAAATATCGATTTTGAACGAAATCGGTCCAATAACAAAGAATTTCAATATGGCGGTCACTTTTTATAATGTTGCCAATCATTTCCTCTTATTTGACCCCAGGGAAGCCCAAATATCGATTTTGAACGAAATCGGTCCAATAACAAAGAATTTCAATATGGCGGTCACTTTTTAAAATTTTGGCATCTATTTCCTCTTTCTTGACCCAAGGGAAGCCTAAATATCGATTTTGAACGAAATCGGTCCAATAACAAAGAATTTCAATATGGCGGCGACTTTTTATGATTTTGCAAATCATTGCCTCTTATTTGAGCCCAGGGAAGCCCAAATATCGATTTTGAACGAAATCGGTCCAATAACAAAGAATTTCAATATGGCGGTCACTTTTTATAATGTTGCCAATCATTTCCTCTTATTTGACCCCAGGGAAGCCCAAATATCGATTTTGAACGAAATCGGTCCAATAACAAAGAATTTCAATATGGCGGTCACTTTTTAAAATTTTGCCATCTATTTCCTCTTTCTTGACCCAAGGGAAGCCTAAATATCGATTTTGAACGAAATCGGTCCAATAACAAAGAATTTCAATATGGCGGCGACTTTTTATAATTTTGCAAATCATTTCCTCTTATTTGAGCCCAGGGAAGCCCAAATATCGATTTTGAACGAAATCGGTCCAATAACAAAGAATTTCAATATGGCTGTCACTTTTTATAATTTTGCAAATCATTTCCTCTTATTTGACCCCAGGGAAGCCCAAATATCGATTTTGAACGAAATCGGTCCAATAACAAAGAATTTCAATATGGCGGTCACTTTTTATAATGTTGCCAATCATTTCCTCTTTCTTGACCCAAGGGAAGCCTAAATATCGATTTTGAACGAAATCAGTCCAATAACAAAGAATTTCAATATGGCGGCGACTTTTTATAATTTTGCCAATCATTTTCTCTTATTTGACCCCAGGGAAGCCCAAATATCGATTTTGAACGAAATCGGTCCAATAAAAAAGAATTTCAATGTGGCGGTCACTTTTAATAATTTTGCAAATCATTTCCTCTTATTTGAGCCCAGGGAAGCCCAAATATCGATTTTGAACGAAATCGGTCCAATAACAAAGAATTTCAATATGGCGGTCACTTTTTAAAATTTTGGCATCTATTTCCTCTTTCTTGACCCAAGGGAAGCCTAAATATCGATTTTGAACGAAATCGGTCCAATAACAAAGAATTTCAATATGGCGGCGACTTTTTATAATTTTGCAAATCATTTCCTCTTATTTGAGCCCAGGGAAGCCCAAATATCGATTTTGAACGAAATCGGTCCAATAACAAAGAATTTCAATATGGCGGTCACTTTTTATAATGTTGCCAATCATTTCCTCTTATTTGACCCCAGGGAAGCCCAAATATCGATTTTGAACGAAATCGGTCCAATAACAAAGAATTTCAATATGGCGGTCACTTTTTAAAATTTTGCCATCTATTTTCTCTTTCTTGACCCAAGGGAAGCCTAAATATCGATTTTGAACGAAATCGGTCCAATAACAAAGAATTTCAATATGGCGGCGACTTTTTATAATTTTGCAAATCATTTCCTCTTATTTGAGCCCAGGGAAGCCCAAATATCGATTTTGAACGAAATCGGTCCAATAACAAAGAATTTCAATATGGCTGTCACTTTTTATAATTTTGCAAATCATTTCCTCTTATTTGACCCCAGGGAAGCCCAAATATCGATTTTGAACGAAATCGGTCCAATAACAAAGAATTTCAATATGGCGGTCACTTTTTATAATTTTGCCAATCACTTCCTCTTATTTGACCCCAGGGAAGCCCAAATATCGATTTTGAACGAAATCGGTCCAATAACAAATAATTTCAATATGGCGGTCACTTTTTAAAATTTTGGCATCTATTTCCTCTTTCTTGACCCAAGGGAAGCCTAAATATCGATTTTGAACGAAATTGGTCCAATAACAAAGAATTTCAATATGGCGGCGACTTTTTATAATTTTGCAAATCATTTCCTCTTATTTGAGCCCAGGGAAGCCCAAATATCGATTTTGAACGAAATCGGTCCAATAACAAAGAATTTCAACATGGCGGAAAAGTGGCACCTGTGTTTGCATACATACTTGAGATAAAAACTAATTTCATCGATATATCGATACTTTTTGGCACTTCATGCATTTCCCTAGTTGCCGATGACGCTTTCGCACGCGTAAGGATCCTTACGGATCCGTAAGGATCCTTTCGGATCCGTTCGCGTCCGTAAGGATCCGTTCGCATCCTTACGGATCCGTAAGGATGCGAAAGGATCCTTTCGCATGCGAAACGTGAGCTACACTTGTAAGGATTTTAGGCACTTTTAGGTACAAAAAATGCGAAAGCCGAATCGATGCGAAAAGCCGAATTGATCCGTTCACGTTTCTATGGAATTTGACAGTTTTGTATGGGCGAAATCCGAAACGATCCTCACAGGTGTGGTTCCACCCTAAAAGTAATCTGCCCGCGAAATTCAAATTTAATTTGGTTTTTCGCAATTTGTAAACTAATACAACAAACTATATAGGCTAATTGCATTCTAATTGCGCCAGTAGAATTATCATCTTCACAGGTTTACATAAAAATCTTTACTTGAAAGTGTCCAGTTTAAGAAATTAATCAAAATATCGACTAATTTGTGAGTAACTCAAGTCCAACTCAGTATGAAGATGATACTGCCATTGTCGCAATTAGAATGCCATAAGCCTACTTTGTCGTATTAGTTAATAGTTTACAAATTGCGAAAAACCAAATTAAATTTGAATTTCGCGGGCAGAACTGTGTCTTCCACCTTACCATAGATAATACACTATACTTATGGTGAAGAAAAAGATCAAAAAACATTACCTGCGAAACCCGCATGCGTTTGCGGGTTTATTTGTAAGCCGCGTAAATGCGTTATGCGGCCTTTCACTCATCGCGCGTCAGATACCTGGGAAAATCACACGCATTTGCGAGTACAAGCAAGGCGAGATTCGTTTTTACATTTATCAGTCACGCAGCTAAAGTGTTAACCCTGCATGCCTGAATGTTCTCAATGTGTTTGAAGTCTGTCAATCCACAATCCTCATTTGCGAAGACCTTTGTCCAGATCTTTGAGTAATAAACCAGCAATGGAGAGGAATTGACGCCTAATTTATTTGCAAAAAAGTCTGTCAATTACGGTGGGGGGCGAGGTAGCACACATGAAAACTTGCTTACTACAGTTGCATTTTTCCATCACGTCGCTATGCACGCACACAATATAATTAGCAAACACTACCTTAAATTATATGCACACTATCACATTCACACACAGGGACGCTCTATCATTACATGAAACAATCGCATCATATGTGTAAGCATTTTAGGGATTTGACACTATCGATTATCGACTTTCGATAAGTTCTTCTAATAATTATTTACAACAGAGTTACTTTATTCGAGAGTAAATTTTTTTGTTCGAGATCTTTAACATGGTAGGTACCTATATAGAAGCGCTAGGTAACGAGGCTCTTGCCGTTATTTTAGTCATAATATGCCTTTGCTATTAGATTGACTCTTTGTAGGCTTTTAGTACTTGCGTAAAGATACAGCTAGAAACTTTGACCTATATTGACGATGGAAAGCGATCTAGCTTATTTCGAAAAATAACAAAATTACTTTTTTATATATTTGGAAGAAAAAGATACTGCGTCGGATTGTTGGATTTTCGTTTTCCTACGACATTATTTTTCTAAGATACTATGTTGACCTTCTCAGCATGTTTATAGTCGACCGAGCGAAGCGAAGGTCTTTGAGTTAACTAGGGCGATTTGCACTTGTCCGTCCGTCCGTCCGTCCGTCCGTCCGTCTGTCAGAGCCTTATAACTTTTGAATTACTGAACGTAATTACTTCAAATTTAGATATAATATGTAAACCGATGGCCTCCAGCCGAAAATGGCTTAAAAAGTTATAAAAATCTTTATTTCAGGGGGGCTCTCATAGAAGCGAATGCGAAGTAAAAAAAAAAATATCGCGTTACATAAAATTGTTACGTATCATTTTAAAGATAATTTTGAACTGAGTACAAAAATAATTTTTTTTTAATTTTTCCCTTAAAATTGACGAAATGGGGGGCTTTCAAAGTGGCGATTTTATACGCTCGCTTGAAGACGCTCTCTAGAAAAATCCGCTATGGATTTTCAAACTGATTTTATGTTTTTAGGTCACTTATATCCTGTACTTGAACAACAAATACTAAAATTATATGAATATTATAAAGAAACGAGATTATTTAATTTTTAATGGGCGTCAGTAATTCATATAGCATCAACATAGCTTCACAATAATGCTAATAGATGGCGCAGTCAGTAACTATTCCCATGGAACTACGAGTTAAATTCAATGTTTGATAAATAATTCAATGTTTTCACTAACGTTCCCTAACCTTTACGGGCTACCTATAAGTTAGGTGATTGATGTTTTCTGTCAACTTATTTATCACGATCCTGTACGGGACACCTAAAAGGATATTGGGACGGATGTTAGGACTTAGGATTGTATTTAGGAGCTACCTACGTTAAGAGACTCCTACTTAGGGGATGATTTAGGTATGTTTGGTGAAAACGGGCATAATAATAATGTCAGTTTTGGTTATCATGTATCGATTGAATGAATAATCATGGGATACCGTTACCGCGAGGTCTCAGTTCGGGGCGAACCACTAGTATATATTTTTTGTTATTCATATTTTTTAACGTTCTCAAAAATGCTGTAAATACTAAGACACAATCTATTTTTCAATATTATACAGATACTTCAAAAAAGTTATCAATACTTTTTAGCAGTGCAGTGCACTTAGGTTTACTGTAAGGACTTAGGATTATCTGATTATTAACAGATTTTGTAGATACCAAGATATTTACTCCGTCACTATACTCTCAATCTCATGCTGAGAGCATGCTGTAGGTACCATAGTATATCACCTTAGAGAAGCTGTTTAGTTATGATTTAAGATTATAAGCCACCAGGGAGTGCTGTACTTTGTCATAGGTTTTTATAATTTTTAATAATATTGTTTATTAAGTTGAGAGACATTTAATTTTTATTTGAATACGTAGTGGGTATTAATATTGAACACATTGATTTTTTAAGTAATCTTGTTTAAATAAACATACAGCATTTTTAATGAAACATCATTTGTTTTATTTATGTTTAAAGCGAAATTTACGATGTATCTATTACTAAAAAGTATATTAAGTACAAACTGTTAGGACTACATCATGTTTCCTTAAAAATAGATACATCATAATCAGCATTTCAGAGTTTAGAGTTATTTCGTGGTTTCATATCTTTCAAATACCAAGTTACAGCAACATTGCTTCTTGAAATTGAAAATCTACTACTTTAGAATTATATAATTAGTATCATCTGATGTGTTACATTAAAAAATATGATTTTTGAAAAAAATCTGCTCCTGATAGCTTATTATGAGCTGTTATGATTTTTTAAAACGTTATTGGCTCTGGTTTAAAGTTCACTTTTTCGATTTACAAGATCGTTTTCCAGCGTTGAATAATATTCTCTCAGTCCAGCATGGAGGAAACATAAAAAGTAAAAACTGAACCCTAAAAAAAAATTTTATTTAAAGTTATGATTGGTAAGTTAAAAGTTGTACCTACACACTTTACTTGGAAAGCTTATTTTTTTCATCTACTTCATCTGAACGAAGTGTATATTTGTTTGTAATGCTAGGCTGCCGCCATGGCTATAGTGGCCACCCCATTAATATATATAGTATAGCTGCTGGGGCTGATTCACTGACTGATTGACTGATTGATCACCTCTCCTGTAAAATTTTGTATGAAAAATTTTTTTTCACTAATGGTTTCGTATAGAAGACAAAAATTCATTCGCAGGAAAATTATGGAGAGAACTGATGATTGAGGATTTCGGAGACGGGTGAGGAGCACGGCCAGGGTATTGAAGATAGATGGGGGGTGCTCGAACAAATGTCATTCGAAACCTCATCTAATTGGCAGTAAGCTGAAAAAAAATTCAAAATGGCGGAAAAAAGATGGCGGCCATACAAACTTCGTCGGTGTCTATCTCGGAGAGGATAAAAGATGGAAGAGTGGTTTCTTGACAAAAGATGATCGGGACCCAGAGGTCTATTTAATGAATTAAAAAAATCCAAGATGGCTGATTTTTTTTTCTCCATACAAAATATATGGCGAATATTGAAGAGGCTAAAAGCTGAGAACTATGCAAGACTTTGATACGGTTCCGTCTCAAAATTTGATTTTATAGAAGAATTCTCATTCTGACAAATTATGAGATATGATGATCGAGGGTTTGGAAGGTGGGTGAGCAGCACGGCCAGGGTATTGAAGATAGGTGGGAGGTGCTCAAACAAAAAATACTGGAAACGTCATCCAATTGGCAGTGAGCTGAAAAAAAATTCAAAATGGCGAATTCAAGATGGCGGCTATACAAAATTCGTAGGAGAGTGATGAAAGAGTGGTGTTTGGGTAAAAAATGATCAAGGCCTGAAACTCTAATTGATGAACAGAAGAACCGCGGTCCACTTTAGTGGGCCGCGCACCCACACGCCCTACTAGTCTGTTATAAAACACCGCCAAGCTATTTAGCTTTCCGGTAAACCTAGCGCGATGAATAAGAAGTATGGGTACTTTAATTCAATTGCCAAGTTTTAATGAACCAAATAATATGTATAGAATTTAAATTATTTTTTTTTCGTCAATGAACCATTAGTAAGACGATAAAAATATCTCGGTATAAATAATTTATACAATCCCCCCACCAATATCGACATATGAAATCTTGCTGTCCAGCCCTAATTTTATTGCGGTGTGGCAGACTTCATAAAATTAAAGTCCTAATTTTCGACTAAGAAAGACTTACGTGGAACTAATCATTATTATTAAACAATTTTTTAGTCTCGTTTTCATTATTTTTTTGTATTATATTTGTAAAAATCCTTTCTTAGCGGATGCCTACGTCATAGTAGATGTGCGTTGATAGATCAGTCAGTCAGTCACCTTTTCATTTTATATATTTAGAAAATTATACCACACTGGCTATATGGAAATATATACCTATAACTTTTGAAATAATTGAGTAAAAAAACTAATTTTATGAATTCGCTGAGTTTATGGAGCTCTAGCTGCATCAATGCATTTTAAACAATAGTGGGAGAGTACCAGCCAATCAGACACCATTGCGATCGTTATAATAATGCAATCATTTTAACCGACTTCAAAAAAGGAGGAGGTTCTCAATTCGAATTTTTTGGTATATTTGTTACGCAATTATTCCGCCAAATAATGAATGGAATTTGATATTTTTTTTTGTTTAGTAGGGCATACTTCAGAGGTGGTTCCCATATAAATTGTTGTTGATATAATGTTAGATGTTACTCCATAACTACGTCAAATCTGAACCGATTTCAATTTTTTTTTGAAAGAACGCATAATAAGGTTGGGCCTATTTAAAAGGTGAAGAGAAGGTGATTCATATCTTCGGTAATGGAGGAAGGAACTCAATGATTAAGAGCAAATTGCTCGCGATCAGAGATATACACTAAAAAGCATAAAATAATAATGTAAAAAGAAATATCTTTAAAAAACCGACTTCATACGCCGATCGGGCAAAGTTGGGCTAGCGTCGCGCATTGGTTTCATCATTTATATTTAGGCCCGCCCGACTTCAACATACATGTACAAATTAAAATTGTTTTATACTTTGTAGTGGCGTTTAAAGTTGGTTTTATAGAAAGAATTTTTATCATTATTTGATAATCCCACAGACGATCAAAGTTCGTATTTATATATCTAGTCATATTTTACTTAAAGCTTATAAATTAGTCGTTCACCCCTTCCTATTCTATCGTGATTTTAATTCTATGGGATCAATTTATAATGCAGTTCATGAAAAAGGTCTCTAAACGAATAGTAAGTAGGAAGATTAATTTTCAATATTTTCCCCAAATTATTTCATGTACGATTTAAGTAGCAACATTTTCAGATCGACAGTTTTCTTCTTTGAGTAATAAACCAACACAGGAGAAGAATTGACGCGCGTACCCCTCTGTAAGTTGGGTATGAGCAGTGGTCCTACTCGTTATATAAAACTGTTTGACTCGAGTCACGCGCCTGTCAACTACGTATGGTTAGCGGGGAATGAGCTCCGCTATAAATGCCGAATATGAGAGTATTTTCTTCTAAAAAAATATTTAAAACATCCAGTTTACTAAAGGATAACATTTATTTACTTCTGATGTATTATTTTATCCAAATAATGCAATACTTATGCAGAAAACTTAAGAAAACTGTCGATCTGAAAATGTTGCTACTTAATCGTACATGAAATAATTTGGGGAAAATATTGAAAATTAATCTTCCTACTTACTATTCGTTTAGAGATCTTTATCTTGAACTGCATTATAAATTGATCCCATACAATTAAAATCACGATAGAATAGGAAGGGGTGAACGACTAATTTATAAGCTTTAAGTAAAATATGACTAGATATATAAATACGAACTTTGATCGTCTGTGGGATTATCAAATAATGATAAAAAATTCTTTCTATAAAACCGACTTTAAACGCCACTACAAAGTATAAAACAATTTTAATTTGTACATGTATGTTGAAGTCGGGCGGGCCTAAATATAAATGATGAAACTAATGCGCGACGCTAGCCCAACTTTGCCCGATCGGCGTATGAAGTCGGTTTTTTAAAGATATTTTTTTTACATTATTATTTTAAGCTTTTTTGTGTATATCTCTGATCGCGAGCAATTTGCTCTTAATCATTGAGTTCCTTCCTCCATCACCGAAGATATGAATCATCTTCTCTTCACCTTTTAAATAGGCCCAACCTTATTATGCTTTCTTTCAAAAAAAATTGAAATCGGTTCAGATTTGACGAAGTTATGGAGTAACATCTAACATTATATCAACAAAAATTTATGTGGGAACCACCTCTGAAGTATGCCCTACTAAACAAAAAAAAATTATCAAATTCCATTCATTATTTGGCGGAATAATTGGGTAACAAATATACAAAAAATTCAAATTGAGAACCTCCTCCTTTTTTGAAGTCGGTTAAAATGATTGCATTATTATAACGATCGCAATGGTGTCTGATTGGCTGGTACTCTCCCACTATTGTTTAAAATGCATTGATGCAGCTAGAGCTCCATAAACTCAGCGAATTCATAAAATTAGTTTTTTTACTCAATTATTTCAAAATTTATAGGTATATATTTCCATATAGCCAGTGTGATATGATTTTCTAAATATATAAAATGAAAAGGTGACTGACTCACTGATTTATCAACGCATATCTACTATGACGTAGGCATCCGCTAAGAAAGGATTTTTACAAATATAATACAAAAAATAATGAAAACGAGACTAAAAAATTGTTTAATAATAATGATAAGTTCTACGTAAGTCTTTCTTACTCGAAAATTAGGACTTTAATTTTATGAAGTCGGCCACACCGCAATAAAATTAGGGCTGGACAGCAAGGTTTCATATGTCGATATTGGTGGGGGGATTGTATAAATTATTTATACCGAGATATTTTTATCGTCTTACTAATGGTTCATTGACGAAAAAAATATTTAAATTCTATACATATTTGGTTCATTAAAACTTGGCAATTGAATTAAAGTACCCATACTTCTTATTCATCCCGCTAGGTTTACCGGAAAGCTAAATAGCTTGGCGGTGTTTTATTACAGATGGGGTGGCCACTATAGCCATGGCGGCAGCCTAGCATTACAAACAAATATACACTTCGTTCAGATGAAGTAGATGAAAAAAATAAGCCTTCCAAGTAAAGTATGTAGGTACAAGTTTTAACTTACCAATCATAACTTTAAATAAATTTTTTTTTTAGGGTTCAGTTTTTCCTTTTTATGTTTCCTCCATACTGGACTGAGAGAATATTATTCAACGCTGGAAAACGATCTTGTAAATCGAAAAAGTGAACTTTAAACCAGAGCCAATAACGTTTTAAAAAAATCATAACAGCTCATAATAAGCTATCAGGAGCAGATTTTTTTCAAAAAGCATATTTTTTAATGTAACACATCAGATGATACTAATTATATAATTCTAAAGTAGAATTACTTTAGTTTTATACATTAGTTTTATATCAATTTCGACTAATAGTTTTTCAATTTCAAGAAGCAATGTTGCTGTAACTTGGTATTTGATACATATGAAACCACGAAATAACTCTAAACTCTGAAATGCTAATTATGCTGTATTTATTTTTAAGGAAACATGATGTAGTCCTAAAAGTTTGTACTTAATATACTTTTTAGAAATAGATACATCGTAAATTTCGCTTTAAACATAAATAAAACAAATGATGTTTCATTAAAAATGCTGTATGTTTATTTAAACAAGATTACTTAAAAAAACAATGTGTTCAATATTAATACCCACTACGTATTCAAATAAAAATTAAATGTCTCTCAACTTAATAAACAATATTATTAAAAATCTATGACAGAGTACAGCACTCCCTGGTGGCTTATAACCTTAAATCATAACTAAACAGCTGCTCTAAGGTGATATACTGTGGTACCTACAGCATGCTTTCAGCATGAGATTGAGAGTATAGTGACGGAGTAAATACCTTGGTATCTACAAAATCTGTTAATAATCAGATAATCCTAAGTCCTTACAGTAGGTACACCTAAGTGCACTGCACTGCTAAAAAGTATTGATAACTTTTTTGAAGTATCTGTATAATATTGAAAAATAGATGGTGTCTTAGTATTTACAGCATTTTTGAGTACGTTGAAAAATATGAATAACAAAAAATATAATATAAACATGTAGAGAAGGTCAACGTATAGTATCTTAGAAAAATAATGTCATAGGAAAACGAAAATCCGACAATCCGACGCAGTATCTTTTTCTTCCAAATATATAAAAAAGTAATTTTGTTATTTTTCGAAATAAGCTAGATCGCTTTCCAGCGTCAATATAGTCCAAAGTTTCTAGCTGTATCTTTACGCAAGTACTAAAAGCCTACAAAGAGTCAATCTAATAGCAAAGGCATATTATGACTAAAATAACGGCAAGAACCTCGTTTCCTAGCGCTTCTATATACCTACCATGTTAAAGATCTCGAACAAAAAAATTTACTCTCGAATAAAGTAACTCTGTTGTAAATAATTATTAGAAAAACTTATCGAAAGTCGATAATCGATAGTGTCAAATCCCTAAAATGCTTACACAAATGATGCGATTGTTTCATGTAATGATAGAGCGTCCCTGTGTGTGAATGTGATAGTGTGCATATACTTTAAGGTAGTGTTTGCTAATTATATTGTGTGCGTGCATAGCGACGTGATGGAAAAATGCAACTGTAGTAAGCAAGTTTTCATGTGTGCTACCTCGCCCCCCACCGTAATTGACAGACTTTTTTGCAAATAAATTAGGGGTCAAGTCCTCTCCATTGCTGGTTTATTACTCAAAGGTTTTCTTAAGTTTTCTGCATAAGTATTGCATTATTTGGATAAAATTATACATGAGAAGTAAATAAATGTTATCCTTTAGTAAACTGGATTTTTTAAATATTTTTTTAGAATAAAATACTCTCATATTCGGCATTTATAGCGGAGCTCATTCCCCGCTAACCATACGTAGTTGACAGGCGCGTGACTCGAGTCAAACAGTATTATATAACGAGTATGAGCACTGCTCATACCCAACTTACAGAGGGGTACGCGCGTCAATTCTTCTCCTGTGTTGGTTTATTACTCAAAGGTCCAGATGAATGGTGTGGCTCTTAAATGAATATGATGCGTCTTCCTGTATTCCTCCGTTTCGGGTATGGGACGCGGTCCCTGCTTTTATTACTTGATTAAAATGTTTAGATTAGTGTAAAACGGAATAAAAACAGCAATATAAAAATTATTTATTTTATTTAACATTACATTAGTCTGTAAAATATTCCTTATATAGGTATAAAACAATTTCAACATGAAAAATATTTGTAAAAAACAATGTCTGTATAACATTAAAAAATATGAAATAGATCTGCTTAATCGAGTTACAAGTTACATTTTTGTTGAGCTAAAATATTCATAGAAAGGCTACTTCTAAGGCACATAGAGGCGTTCATATAAGATGTTTCCACATTTAACTGAAATCATAGATATCAGTTAATGTGGAAATGCTCTTAGGATTCAACATTCGAGACATTTGTTAACGCGCGATATCACTATATTCTTACATGGCCTAACATTAAATTCTAGTTTATTAACATAGGATTAAGATTAAATGCAATAAAAAACCAGGAACATAAATTCTTATTTACACAATAGTTGGCATGGAATACTATTTTTTGGTGTGGCTATGTTAATTACCAATTTTATTAATATAGCCACACCACAAAATAAAATTTTTTAATTGTTTAGCATTTAAGCAATACGGATGGATCTAGATTCGTATAAATTCCTGTGGGAACTTTTTCCGAGATGAAAAGTGACCTCTGTCAATCTCCGGGTTGCAACTATGAATGTGCTAACTATCAATATTGATTCAGCACACATTCAATGGATGAGTCGTGAAATGTAAACGCACGGAGCGTTTCTTTTGCATTTATGTTATGGATGAATTTAGATATGAGTCTATAAAGTTCACACTTTGAACTAGCTATAGTAGGGTTTCATTTTCGATGCAACGTTCATAGCTATTTATTTTGGTTACAGTTTTTGCAATTCACGAAGACGAGTGAGCTTTACTCGTGGTTACTTCGTGTACATGCACATTGCATAAGTGTGCGTGCCTGTCAAAGCCTAGGTGTGAGCGGGCAGGCGCCATCCAGCATTGCGCTCGCTCACACTTATACAGATACGACACACACACAACCATAAGTCAGTCGCCCTCGTGAATTGCAAGAACTATATCAAATGATTAGCTTTATTCAGCCGAGCGTAAACATATGCTGAATTTGTGATGATCAATGTTCGTTATTTATCGTCCTTCACAAAAGTCCATCGCTCCCTAATAGAAGTCAGTACCTTTTACGTCGAACGGTAAAAGTGGTGTCGTCGTGGTGTGTCGAAAACATCGTAAGGAAACCTGCACATCTGAGAGTTCTACATAATGTTCTCGAAGGTGTGTGAAGTCCACCAATTCGCATTGGGCCAGCGTGGTGGACTATGGCCTATAACCCTTCTCTGGGAGGGACCTGCGCTCAGTAGTGAGCCGTTGATGGTTGCTAATGATGATGATGATGTATCTAGTCCCAGGTTCTATTACTAGCTACTAACATGGCTGTATGACTCGACATAAAGGGGCTTGACGTAAGGGGGCGTTCATAAAATACGTGAAATGTTTAAGGGGGGGAGGGGGTCGAGTCAAATCTCATCTAATCTTACGTTGGAGAGTGGGGTCTCGGCAAATATCACGCAATTTTTTTTCTGATTGAAACAAAAAAAATATATACTATTTTGGTCAATTTAATCCAGATTGTACATGCTTAAGATTTAATCTTAAGCGTAATCGTAATACGATTAAGATCATTCACTATTTCGTTAAATTCTCATGTGAGATTGGGGGATGGGGGAGGGGGTTGGATAAAATCTCACGACTTCTCACCAGGGGGGGGAGGGAGGGACAGAAAATTTAAAAAAAAACACCTCACTTAATTTATGGATGCCCCCTAAAGGGACTTGACGTGAACGGAACCAACGCCTACGAGACCCACATGATGTTACCGAGCGAGTTGAGCCGCACGCGGCCCGTCGCGACGTTCCTCAGCGCGCGCGGGTAGGCGCGGTGCTCGGCTTGCAGGATACGCTCGCTCAGGGACTGTTCCGTGTCGTCCTTGAGAACGGGAACGCGCTCCTGGGTGATTATCGGCCCTGTGTCCATTCCCTCCTGCCGACACAACAAGATATAGGATTAAAAATTTAATATAAAAAATTCTTTTTAAAAACCGACTTTAAACTCCCGCGCCACTGCAAAGTATTTATTTATTAATAAATTATTATACAAAGCAAAGTATATAATTTATTTTTGATATTTTAAAAACCGCTCGACCGATTTCGATAAAATTGATATAGGACCACCTAGGAAGTATCCTTTTGATTTTTCAATTCGGTTCAGGCGTAAAAAAAAGATTCTGACGAATTGAGAACCTCCTTCTTTTTTGAAGTAGAAATCGAAACAGGACTGAGGAAAATTGGATGTAATATACATCATATTGATTTTACTTATTAATTAATTTATTTATTTATTCATTTGACAAGCCAACAATATTCACGCACAAATATGAAAATATAAACAAGTAGACTTACAACTAAGGCCCGCATGCAGAGACGCCGGGTTAGGTTTAACCCAGGAATAAATTTGTAATTTTAACAGAAGCTTTATACGAAAACTATCGAAGCAGCAGCTAACTCTGGGTAAAAAGGATAACCCGCGGTTCTGCAAGCGGGCCTAAGAGATACCAAAAAAAACAATAACTGGCATGTACAAAAGATTTTGAGACATACAGTTTAGTTTGAGTAGTGTTACAAAGGTTAGAAAATATAGATCATAAAGAAAAATCAGAGTTTTTACACATTGGCACCTTTAGAGAGTCGATGACATTACGACGAAACCAGCCTGACGTGGAATCAAATAAATTGAGTTGCTGATTATTTAGGTTAATTGTATGAAATTGGCGACAAATGCGATTGACTCATATAATATTATGTAGCCTGTCATGTCACGGCACCTGCGTGTCACCCGGACTAAAAAAAAAGTGTGTGCTTAAGACCGCACGGCACTTCATTGGCAATTGCAATCAATTTATATACACTAATTAATCTAATCAATATACTCTAATCTATATATATAAAAGAAAGTCGTCTTAGTTACACTATTTATAACTCAAGAACGGCTGAACCGATTTGGCTGAAAATTGTTAGCTAAGGTAGCTTAGAATCAGGAGACGGACATAGGATACTTTTTAATATTATAAATGCGAAAGTGTGTTTGTATGTTGGTTTGTTTTTCAATCAAGTAGCAAAAAAGCTACGGATCGACGTGATTTTTTGCATGGGTATAGTTGAGAACCTGGAGGGTGACAAAGGTTAAGAAATTTAAGAAATTAATCAAAATACTGAGTTGGACGTGAGTTACTCACAAATTAGTCGATATTTTGATTAATTTCTTAAACTGGACACTTTCAAGTAAACATTTTTATATAAACCTGTGAAGATGATACTGCCATTGGCGCAATTAGAATGCCATAAGCCTACTTTGTCGTATTAGTTTACAAATTGCGAAAAACCAAATTAAATTTGAATTTCGCGGGCAAACCCTTGTCTTCCACCTTAAAAAAAATGCTTACGTCAACGAAGTGCACAGTGCATCCGGACTCCGCGTCGCCGGCCTCCAGGCACTGTCGCTGCGCGTGCAGGCCAGGGTGGCGCGGCAGCAGCGACGGGTGGATGTTGATGAGCCGCCCCTTCCATCTGCGACAGTAATTGCATCAGCTTATGAGCTTTTAAGAGCAGTGATAGCCTAGTCATAGGTCAGCAAGTCGCGAAACTGAAGTGGAATTGGGCGGGGCACATAGTTCGAAGAGCTGATGGTCGTTGGGGTCCCAAGGTGTTGGAGTGGCGACCCCGCACCGGTAAGCGCAGTGTTGGCAGATCCCCCACCAGGTGGACCGACGACATCAAACGAGTCGCAGGGAGCCGCTGGATTCAGGCGGCGTAAGACCGAAGCCTGTGGAGGTCCATGCAGGAGACCCATGTCCAGCAGTGGACATCTAAAGGTTGATAATGATGATGATGATAGCCTAGTGGTTACGACTGTGGTCTCCTATACAGGGGTCGCAGGTTCGATCCCGGGTACGCACCTCTGACTTTTCGAAGTTAAGTGCGTTTAAGCAATTAAATATCACGTGCTTTAACCGTTAAGGAAAACATCGTGAGGAAACCTGCACACCTGAGAGTTCTCCATAATGTTCTCAAAGGTGTGTGAAGTCCACCAATTCGCATTGGGCCTGCGTGGTGGACTATGGCCTATAACCCTTGTCTGAGAGGAGACCTGCGCTCAGTAGTGAGCCGTTGTTGGGTCGCTGACAATATAATAGATATTATTTTTTTATTTTTTTTATACATTATGCTATGTATGCAGTGTTTCCACAATGAGGGGAAGTTCAACAAAAGCATACCTAATTATAATTCAACACATGTTAAGGTGGTAAAAGCATGCGACAGGCGATTTTCGGTGAGCTCTGTGAGGTTTACAAATTGAAAACTATAATTCCAATTTGAATAATTTCAATGCAATATGTAATTTGGGTATCTTAACTAAATTCGCTTAGAGATAGAAACACGATTGGAAAAAAAAATCTCGATAGAAAGTTTTCCCAAACTTTGATCCAATAATCTCCTTTTTTAGGTTTAAACCTTGTTTAAACAGAAACGGTAGGTTTTTTTTCCTGCTATTTTTTTATTTGTGTTGATATAAATAATTACTAAAAGCGGTGAGAAAAATTCTTTGATTATTGGCATCCATAATTTATTAAATCAATATTAAAGATTTTTTTTCAATTCCCGACCCCTGAATCCATAATTTCCATCTCTTTCCTAGCACTGCAAAATATATAGCTCTATCCCACTCGTACGACCCAAACAATTTAGGATCGTTATAGCCCCTTAAAACGGGCAGACAGAAAGCAAGCCCCATTTCCGCCGGTGGAACCCGTTCACGAGCATGACGCATGACCCCAGCGATTTCTTCGCTATCGTAAACAAAGTGCACTCACTTCCGCACGAACTCAGCGGAGAGGATCCGCATGTATCCCGCAAGACACACGACGTCGATCTTGTGCGCCTCGAGCGCTGCGGAGATGGCGCGGTCGAACTGTTCCCGTGACGCGTACTCCTTGTGGTTGAACACCTGGACGGGACAGGGGAAAAGATTCAATTAAGGTGGATATTACGGGTCCGATAGCCTAGTGGTTAGTACTGCGGTCTCCTATTCGGGGAGTCGCAGGTTCGATCCCGGGCACGTACCTCTGACTTTTCTAAGTGCGTTTAAGAAATGAAATATCACAAGCTTCAACGGTGAAGGAAAACATCGTGAGGAAACCTGCACACCTGAGAGTTCTTCAAAAGAAGTGTGAAGTCTGCCAATTTGCATTGGGCCAGCGTGGTGGACTATGGCCTATAACCCTTCTCTGAGAGGAGACCTGCGCTCAGTAGTGAGCCATTGATGGGTTGCTGATGATGATGATGATACGGGTCTGCCCGCGAAATTCAAATTTAATTTGGTTTTTCGCAGTTTGTAAACTAGTACGACAAAGTAGGCTTATGGCATTCTAATTGCGACGATGGAAGTATCATCTTCATATTTTTATATAAGAGTCTTTACTTGAAAGTGTCCAGTTTAAGAAATTAGTCAGAATATCGACTAATTTGTGAGTAACTCACATCCAACTCGATATTTTGGTTAATTTCTTAAACTGGTCACTTTCAAGTAAAGATTTTTATGTAAACCTGTGAAGATGATAATTCCATTGGCGCAATTAGAATGCAATAAGCCTACTTTGTTATATTAGTTTACAGATTGCGAAAAACCAAATTAAATTTGAATTTCGCGGGCAGACCGTATAATCAACCTTAACCAAAGATTTCAGATTTATTTCGTGGTTTGATGACATAGAATAATAGAATAGAAATATTTTTTATTAAAATAAACTTTTACAAGTGCCTACCCACCTACCTAACAAATTCAATACATGTTAAGATGGGTAGACATAAAGTAGGGGGTACTTTCTGTCTACCCCATTCCCGCCGGTATGTGACGACGCAGTCTAAAATGGTAGTGGCTAACTTGGAAGGGGTATGGAAGTGGTAGGGTACATTAAATCAATACCTCTAATCTGTTTCTACACGCCATCGTGCCGGAACGCTAAATCGCTTGGCGGTACGTCTTTGACAGTAGGGTGGTAACTAGCCAGGGCCAAAGTCTCCCACCAGACCAGACCAGAGACAATTCAGAAATTATAAACTCCCAAATTGCCCCCGCCGGGAATCGAACCCGAGACCTCCCAGTTATAAGACTACAGGGCTCACCACTGCGCCAGGGAGGTCATCTTAAACTAGCCCTGCGTTTGTCTAAAGTCATTCCATTAATCGTTATCGTATTGGATGACATTAGTGACAAAGTAAAATAAGCCATAATGAACGATACGCTCCATAACACTCCACATTAAAATCGGTTGTACTGAATTCGTGACTAAATCAATACATTCAAAGATTATTTTACTTTGACGCTAATGTCATCGAATACGAATACGATCAATGGAATAACTTTTAGACAATCGGGGGCCAGATTCGATCCCTTTCGATCCAATTGCTTGAACCGTGGCCACGACTACAGAGTTGCGAGACGTCAGGTTGAAGCTGTCATGGACATAATCTATCTACCCGCTTTCTTGGTCTTCTCTTAGGTATGAGAATTACCATCTTACCATTTCACCAATAGGCTAATGATCGATCGGATCGTCACTTACCATCAGGTGAGATCGTATCAAGGCCTACCTTGTTAAGAAAAAAAAATTACTTACAAGAGAAGGTATGCCAGCTTTCTCGGCCCGCATCAAGGCATAAGCGTCCTTCTTGTTACTGACCACAAGGGCGATTTCCGCGCACATGCACTGAGATGAATCTCGCGTCGTGTCTATTAGGGCTTGGAGGTTGCTCCCGCTGCCCGACACTAGCACTGCCACCTGGAGTAATAATAACAGTACATTACGCTATTCAAATATTTTATAAAGTAAAGTAGGTGTAAAGTAAGGCCGTATTTCCTGGTAGACAGAGAGAGCCATACTGAAGTGTGATGTCACAAGTCAGAGGCTCCATACACGCTCCATAGAAAGAACATTGGCAAGGGTTCATATATCACTTTACCTGAAATCTATTTGAAGCGTCTATACATGAAAATTGTTAAAATGTTATTTTGAGGTTATAAAAATATAATGTAGATTTGTATAATATAGATATTGTGTGTTTTGTATAAAGACGTAGTCGTAATTCCTACTTCCATGTTATTTAAAGTTCTAATTTGACATTGGGATGTGTTACTTAGTAGTCTATAGAACTCTCTACATAGACAAACTCTTGAATTTCCGGGCGAGCAATGTCATCGAGAAACGATCCAAACCAATCCAAACTCAAAGCGCGATATTAATTAGTCTGATAATGGTTCATCATTTAATAATTATTATTATTTAACCAAGGCAAGGATGTAAAACTAATTTCATATAAAAAACGAACTAATTTAAATATGTATTTTGTTTTGTATAAATCATATTCGTAGAAGTCTCCTAAAACATTCAGGTACAATTCTGCCATTATTCTTTAGTTTTAGAAAGAGACAAAATACAGTTACGGTAAAACAGCTAATACAACAGTCAAATACGCAATTGTGCGTGCTTGCGTGCGCGTTCTGCGTGTGAGTACTCAACTTAATAATAATGTCCTCCCGACCGAACCCGATCACGGCGGCCAACCTCCTTAGAGATCAGCCATCTGCGCGGGATATATTATAGTGCACAAGTGTGTGCGCAAACACAGGTGCACTTCCTATTCCCTCACTCTCAGTCCGATGGGACGGAAATCCGACACGACCGGAGAGAGATCAGGCGCAGGACCGACGGCTTTACGTGCTCTCCGAGGCACGGGGGTGCCTCACCGCCAACTTCCTAACTCCGGGCTAGTACTGAGAATTTCTTTGGCAGAAATACCCAATACATTTTGTTTGAAAATTTGTTTTCTTTTTCTATGTTTCGAATGCTTTCTGGCAAATTATTATATATTTTATGGACATTACGAAGGGACTCGAGGTGTGAAGTTTTAGTTTTGACGGTGGTAGGGTTAGTTTATTTCCATGTCTTTCGGGAAATCGACGAGGTTTGTCTTCTTTTTTTTTTATAAAAGTGTATATTTTTCCTAACAAATTTACATATCTCAAAGATATAGATGGAAGGCAGGGTTAAGATTTTTAATTCTTTAAAATGAGGTAGACATGAGTCTGTAGATTTTATATTTGCTAATATGCGTATGCACTTTTTTTGTAGTATGAAAATGTCCGGGGCATTGCATCGGTGCTATTGCCCCAGAGAATAACACCATATCTCAAAAACAGCTAGTGCGGTTTTTAAGTTGGTGGTTCTTTTAATTCTCTGAGTCCATAAATAAATTTACTTTACTTATATGTACTTACCCGTTTCATGGTGAGCAGCGGCATTCTTCTCGTGAAGTCAATGGCTGAGGCGAAGTTGTCCACCACCACTCTAGCGCCGCCCGCCGGCCGCGCCTGCACCGTGCCGATCACCATGGCGCCGTGCGAGCGGATTATGTTCATTACCTGCCAGTTGCCACACGGATCCACGGTTAAAGCATAGCTTATGAATTTTTTTGACGTGATAACGTCTTATAAATCGATGAACACCGGCTGCACGCACGAAAAAGTGTCACGTTCCGCCTGAGCCTGCGCGTGCAAGCGAGAGCGCGGAACAAGCGATAGCTCTCTATCGCTTATTCGATCATGCCTCTGCACGATCGGCCCAAACGTTGGCTTGTGCCGCCCGCCAGTCATCTACAATGTTTCTTTATGACGTTATTACGTAAAACTATCGTCCGTAAACCGACTTTACAGACAACTAATTTTTTAAATTTATTTATTGACTAGTTTACTGAAAAGTAAACACAAATTACACCATAATTATAGACCAAAGCATTCTCTTCTTCTTTATCAACCGATAGACGTCCACTGCTGGACATAGGTTTCCTACAAGGACTTCCACAGGCCTCGTTTTGCGCCGCCTGAATCCAGCGGCTCCCTGCGACTCGTTTGATTTCGTCGGTCCACCTGGTGGGGGGTCTGCCAACACTGCATTTCGCGGTGCGGGGTCGCCACTCCAGCACCTTGGGACCCCAACGACCATCAGCTCTTCGAACTATATGCCCCGCCCATTTCCACTTCAGTTTCGCGACTCGCTGACTTTGGTTCTCCTATGGATTTCCTCATTTCTGATTTGATCGTTCATGAATTACTGATATTAATGACGAAGTAGCGTGCTTCAGCTGCCCACAAGATAGGATATTTTAAATGAACATTATACCTTACCCTGAGTTAAAACAAGACAGATTTATGTCGGAACATATTTGTGTCTCATTTAAACTCTATCTTGAGTCTTGAGCAGAGCCATGGTACGATCTATAGATCTTAGCCTATGACCTAAACCCATCTCTTTCGAGAGACCTGTGCTCAGTAGAGAGCCGGCGATGGGTTGTGCATCAAGTGAATGAACTAACCTCTGCTTGATTTTCAGGTGACACAATGATCACCATGCCAATACCGCAGTTGAAAGTCCGCAGCATCTCATCGTCTTTCACGGCTCCCGCGTCCGCTATCCATGCGAATACCTGTACAAGAAAGAAAAACTTTGACACAAATATTATGAAAAATGTAATGTATATGTAGGTAGAATGAGAAATGTCAAATGTTTGTCATCTGACAACCTATTAAATACAGCAGTCTCGAGTGCAACGCCATTGGAAGTTTTATTTAAGGTGGAAGACACAGTTCTGCCCGCGAAATTCAAATTTAATTTGGTTTTTCGCAATTTGTAAACTAATACGACAAAGTAGGCTTATGGCATTCTAATTGCGACAATAGCAGTATCATCTTCACAGGTTTATATAAAAATGTTTACTTGAAAGTGTCCAGTTTAAGAAATTAATCAAAATATCGACTAATTTGTGAGTAACTCACGTCCAACTCAGTATTTTGATTAATTTCTTAAACTGGTCACTTTTAAGTAAAGATTTTTATGTAAACCTGTGAAGATGATAATTCTACTGGCGCAATTATAGAATGCCATTAGCCTAGTTTGTCGTATTAGTTTACAAATTGCGAAAAACCAAATTAAATTTGAATTTCGCGGGCAGACTCGTCTATTCATCCTTAAATATCACAAGTGGCGCAGTCGGTAGGATCACTTCTCATTCTACCTACATATACATTACAAAAAAGTTAGGAGGACTATTTATATTTCGCAACCCTCTCTCTCGCACATTCTAATATTTTCAATGGTTGTAAAAATCTCAAATACTTTTGACAAAATGTGGTAAATTTTTATCTTATACCTTGTTTTTGATAGAGAATAAGAGCGAAAAGTACTTTTATTTCTATTAACTTTTATCGCTCTTATTCTCTATCAAAAATTAGGTATCATACTAATATTATAAATACGAAAGTGTTGTTTTTTTTTTATTCGATGACAAGCTAGTCCTTGACTGCGATCTCACCTGATGGTAAGTGACGATGCAGTCTAAGATGGTAGCGGGCTAACTTGGAAGGGGGTATGGCAGTGAACATTCAACCCATACCCCTATTGGTTTCTACACGCCATCGTGCCGGAACGCTAAATCGCTTGGCGGCACGTCTTTGACGGTAGGGTGGTAACTAGCCACGGCCAAAGCCGTTTGTTGGTTTGTCCTTCAACCACGCCGCAACAGAGCCACGGATAGACGCGATTTTGTGTGAATGGGTATAGTTGTGGACCTGGAAAGTGACATAGTCTACTTTTATCCCGGAAAATCAAAGTTCCTGAGGGATTTTAAAAACCAAATCCACGCAGACGAAGTCGCGGGCATCAGTTACTATGATAATAAAAATATGAATTATCCTCGATAGTTATATACTGTTATTATTATAATAATTATTGTTAACTTTGGGAGTCCCACGGCGCTGTAACAGCAGTCCGTTTCAAGAAGCGCAGCGTTGGAAAAAAACTAAAAGGACGGACGACGGACGAAGGCAAGCGAGAGACTGGCCGCCGGATAAGATCGTGGTCTGTGGCGGTCTTTGTAAGAGACCCGTGTACCTGTGGACGTCTATTGGATGAAAGGTATACGTACGGGATGCACGTTCCACCAGTGGGCGTTGAGGCGAACGCGCACACTCTTCGGAATGACGCGCGGGATGTTCTCCACCAGCCCGCCGCCGGTGATGTGCGCGACAGCCTTTACAACGCCCCTTTGCAGCGCGGGCAGAACGCTCCTCACGTAAATACGGGTTGGCTTTATTAGTTCCTCGCCTGCACCGAAACACAAAACAACAAAACATTACATACACACAAAACAGAACAATCGAGCTTTTACAAACAAGTTCATGCTCACCGAGCTAGGTTTTCTAAAATTACTGCGAGAACTCTTTGTTTTTCCGGCATAAAAGTAGCCTAGATGTAACCTCCAGCTCCTCAGCTATATTATGCAAAATTTAACATCGATTTCTTTTGCAGCGTTAGATAGCAGCTGAAAGGCGCCTTGTCGTTGAGCCTGAGGCCCGCCTTCTTCATGAGGCTGAAACCGTTGATGTAAACTCCGTTAGACTTACCCAGAGTGAGTCCGTCTCCGCTGAAAGGCGCCTTGTCGTTGAGCCTGAGGCCCGCCTTCTTCATGAGGCTGAAACCGTTGATGTGAACTCCGTTAGACTTACCCAGAGTGAGTCCGTCTCCGCTGAAAGGCGCCTTGTCGTTGAGCCTGAGGCCCGCCTTCTTCATGAGGCTGAAACCGTTGATGTGAACTCCGTTAGACTTACCCAGTGAGTCCGTCTCCGCTGAAAGGCGCCTTGTCGTTGAGCCTGAGGCCCGCCTTCTTCATGAGGCTGAAACCGTTGATGTGAACTCCGTTAGACTTACCCAGAGTGAGTCCGTCTCCTCTGAAAGGCGCCTTGTCGTTGAGCCTGAGGCCCGCCTTCTTCATGAGGCTGAAACCGTTGATGTGAACTCCGTTAGACTTACCCAGAGTGAGTCCGTCTCCGCTGAAAGGCGCCTTGTCGTTGAGCGTGAGGCCCGCCTTCTTCATGAGGCTGAAACCGTTGATGTGAACTCCGTTAGACTTACCCAGAGTGAGTCCGTCTCCGCTGAAAGGCGCCTTGTCGTTGAGCGTGAGGCCCGCCTTCTTCATGAGGCTGAAACCGTTGATGTGAACTCCGTTAGACTTACCCAGAGTGAGTCCGTCTCCGCTGAAAGGCGCCTTGTCGTTGAGCGTGAGGCCCGCCTTCTTCATGAGGCTGAAACCGTTGATGTGAACTCCGTTAGACTTACCCAGAGTGAGTCCGTCTCCGCTGAAAGGCGCCTTGTCGTTGAGCGTGAGGCCCGCCTTCTTCATGAGGCTGAAACCGTTGATGTGAACTCCGTTAGACTTACCCAGAGTGAGTCCGTCTCCGCTGAAAGGCGCCTTGTCGTTGAGCGTGAGGCCCGCCTTCTTCATGAGGCTGAAACCGTTGATGTGAACTGCGTTAGACTTACCCAGAGTGAGTCCGTCTCCGCTGAAAGGCGCCTTGTCGTTGAGCGTGAGGCCCGCCTTCTTCATGAGGCTGAAACCGTTGATGTGAACTCCGTTAGACTTACCCAGAGTGAGTCCGTCTCCGCTGAAAGGCGCCTTGTCGTTGAGCGTGAGGCCCGCCTTCTTCATGAGGCTGAAACCGTTGATGTGAACTCCGTTAGACTTACCCAGAGTGAGTCCGTCTCCGCTGAAAGGCGCCTTGTCGTTGAGCGTGAGGCCCGCCTTCTTCATGAGGCTGAAACCGTTGATGTGAACTCCGTTAGACTTACCCAGAGTGAGTCCGTCTCCGCTGAAAGGCGCCTTGTCGTTGAGCGTGAGGCCCGCCTTCTTCATGAGGCTGAAACCGTTGATGTGAACTCCGTTAGACTTACCCAGAGTGAGTCCGTCTCCGCTGAAAGGCGCCTTGTCGTTGAGCGTGAGGCCCGCCTTCTTCATGAGGCTGAAACCGTTGATGTGAACTCCGTTAGACTTACCCAGAGTGAGTCCGTCTCCGCTGAAAGGCGCCTTGTCGTTGAGCGTGAGGCCCGCCTTCTTCATGAGGCTGTGGATGAGGCTGAAGCCGTTGCTGTGAACTCCGTTTGACGGCAGCCCGATTACTATGTCGCCCACCTGATACATCAATACGGCTTATTTTATTTACGACTAACAATATCAACAGCAATTTATACACACATAGTTCATTATAACATGCTAATTTCATTCATTATCTTAACCTTTCGCCAGCCTACAGCTCTTCCTTTCAAGTGAGAAGGGTGTAAGCCATAATATAGTCCATAGATTAGAATAGAATTATTTTTATTCAAATAAACTTTTACAAGTGCTTTTGAATCGTCGGTGAGACTACCACTGGTTCAGAATGCCCTTCCTGCCGAGAAGAACCAGCAAGAAACTCGGCGGTTGCTCTTTTCAAAACAAATTTACAATACAATAGACACTATGCTATGTATGCAGTGTTTCCACAATGAGTGGAAGTTTCACTAAAGCATAACACCTAATTATAATTCAACACATGATAAGACGGGCAGACAGAAAGTAGCCCCATTCCCGCCGGTGGCACCCGTTCACGAGCATGACGCATGATAGCTTCGCTCAACCATATTTGAGGGAACGTAACAATCCGCATAAAGAAGAAGAAGAAGAATTACCGTGATGTCGTTAATCTTGGGCAGTATATGCGTCCGCTCCACGACGCCCAGCGCGAACCCCGCGATGTCGTAAACGCCCGGCTCGTACATGCCCGGCATCTCGGCAGTCTCGCCACCTGACACCCAATATTAATGAGTCATCATCATCAGCCCATCACCGACTGAGTCGGTGTTGCTTTTTGCTTCTGCGACACTTAGGTGCAAAGGACTGATTTATGTGTCTTCTTTTTTCTAACTGTATCCCTTGTCTTATGAAGTAAACAAACGACGTATTTGCTTTCTTTGTAAGCGTATTTTCTAATTATATGTCCTTTTGATGAAATTGTCCTTAAAAATACGCTAGTCTGAAACCGCTCTATATAACGAATTGAACCGATACCCATTTAGTTTTTTTGAAGTAAAACTTATTTACGCACGCTTGACTTAGGGTGTAAGCTAGTGAATGCGTTACGAAAAGTGGAATCGGGCGAGGCGAACGGAAGTTGAGAGGGAGATATAAGTTATTGCAGATAGAAAGAGAGAGAATTACGTTTGGTATATTACTGTAGGGGCAAGGGAGAGAGATGCGAGCAGACATTTTCTTTCTCTCTTTCTCTCATAGCCAGTTGCGTTTCGTATATCTAAGACACAGTACAGGACTAAAACTTCTTTACGCACGCTTGACTTGGGGAGTTAGCTGATGAATGCGTTACGAAAAGTGCGATCGGGCGAGGCGAACGGAAGTTGAGAGGGAGATATAAGTTAGTGCAGTTAGAAAGAGAGTGAATTACGTTTCGTATATTAGTGTAGGGGCAAGGGAGAGAGGTGCGAGCACATATTTTCTTTCTCTCTTTCTCTCATAGCTGCGTTTCGTAAGTTTTACTTAAGTCGTGTGGTCTAAAGCACACTCTTTTTTATGTTTTTATACTCCTCAACTATTTTATTACAGGATTGGAACGCGCTTGTCTAGAAAATGCCTATTCACTCTTGCTTTTAAGGTACTCAAATACTACTTGTATACTCACCAATAAGCGCAGCGGAAGATTGCTTGCAGCCTTCGGCGACGCCAGCAACCACGTTCTTGGCGACGTTGACGTCCAACGAGCCACACGCGAAGTAGTCGAGGAAAGTCAACGGCGCAGCGCCGTTGCAGAGGATGTCGTTGACGCACATCGCCACCAGGTCGATGCCGATGGTGTCGTGCTTGTTGACGCGTTGGGCTATCTTCAGCTTCGTGCCAACGCCGTCCGCCGCCAGCACCAACACTGGGTCCTGCAACGATGACCTTAGTTTGTCATATCGTTGTCTAATTTACTTACGGAACATTTCCAAACTCCATTTGTCAACATCAAGAGTACTAACGGAAAACATTAAAAAGGAATAACCCGACTGCTTTGAAGAATATCACTGAAAATATCAATAATTATTAAATTTAACCCATCGAGCGTCGCGCCCGGATAACTACCGCGCGCTCGACGCGTCGCGGGGTATCGACCATGACTCGATTTTTTTTGCATACATTTTGTAAAATTCATATTTCTCGATTATGCTGCAAGGTTTTTACATGTATGTTATACCGTTTTGTTCGTTATGAAATTACCTACTCGAATATAAATTTGTTAATCTCCGTAAAAGCTCAGTAAAATATATTTACGATAATAAAGTCATTATTAGTCGTAATTGGCAAAACACATCATAAACTTTGCCATGTTTCCTCACTTTTCACTAATTTTGTGATAATATTTTCGAACACTGGCACTTAAATTACATAATATAAACTAACACCTATGAATATATACCTTTTATTTGATTAGAAACTGGTTTATTTCACACCAAAACAACTTTTTGCAATTCAAAACAAACAACGAAACCAAGGCGGCCATTACCTGAGCGGGCAAATTATGGGGCAAATACAAATTGTTCGGAAACGTGTTACCCAACATTCTTGATGTAATGTCATTCTTTGACAACCAACTAATACGTTCCGACTACACACATTTTAAAATACAGCTTATGTTAAACGCATCCATTTGCCAAAGACAACATGACAGAATCCGCGCCACATAGGCGCGTCCGACACTCAAGAACAAAAAATTTGGCGCGCCAATGTGGCGCGTTCGACGCGCGAGGGGTTAATGGAAAAAGATGAAACATATATTTTCGTAATCACCTTTTCAAACCCTTTAATTTGATACCCCACTCAATGGGATTTGAATTTTCCGGGACAAAATGTAGCCTATGTGTTAATCCCGGGTATGAGCTACCTCCATTCCAAATTTCAGCCAAATCGGTTCATTCGTTGTGGCGTGAAGGAGTAACAAACATTCATCCATACATCCATCCATCCATACATCCATGCAAACTTTAGCATTTATAATATTAGTAGGATTTACCTTGTATTCCTGCTCAATGGCCTTCAATTGGAAGCAACCACCGAATCCCCCCAACCCGCCCAGCACTCCCGCGCGAGATGTTGATCTGCAAACGAAACCGTCATTTGTATTTAAAAAAAATCGGCCAAGTGCGAGTCGGGCCTCGCTCTTTTAGGGTTCCGTTAAAAAAACTTAAATAAAAATATTTCCATGTACCCATGGAAATATTTTAATTTTATTTTTTTAATTTAATTTAATTTTTATTATTTGTTGTTATAGCGGCAATATAAATACATAATATGTGCAAATTTCATCTGTCTATCTATTACGGTTTACGAGATACAGCCCGCTGACAGACGGACGGACGGACGGACGGACGGACGGACAGCGTAGGCTTAGTAATAGGGTCCCGTTGGTACCCTTTGGGTACGGAACCCTAAAAAGAAAAGAAAGAAAGAAAAATCGGCCAAGTGCGAGTCGCGCCTCGCTCTTTTAGGTTTCCGTACATATACCAAATTATCTTTTTAAAACTAGATACATTAGATATCTTAGTTCTTAGAAAGTACTAAATTAGCATATGGGGAACAAAATGCTCGTTTGTTTTGGTCGCAACTTGCAAACCGCATCATAAATCGGTGTTTTCAGTATTTGCTGTTTAAATACACTATATATAGTGCATAATATACCAGAATTTCAAATTCCTAACTAGTTTAGTTTTTGAGATAGACCCCCTCATAAAATTAGTCTAAAACCGACAACTTTGACAGCCCCCTATTTCTTCATTTTGGTAGCTAAAAAATAAAAAAATATATTTGAACTCCACTTAATGAGCTCTAGACAATGACACCACAAAATCTGCCATTTTGAATTTTCCAAATTTTTATGTTCTCGTTGACACTCGCGCTGGCATGGCGAATCTAACGACGTGTCACTTATCAAAATCGAGTATCGACCCACGCGTTTGGTCTCTAGAATGCCACAAAGAGACTGATAAACACATTACCACTCCTTTGCGTCGCGAAGTCGGGTGAAAAAATACAAATGGCACCCAAACCTTAGTAATAATAAAACTGTCATAAACCAACATATGACTAAATAAAAAAAAAATACTTATAATTGGGTATTTGACTGATATTTTTTTATTTATTTAAAATAACGTTTTTAAATATCTTATCATAATGCCATTTCTCTTTTCTTTTTCTTTTAAATATCTTTACTAGTCTCGTAATAATAAGCTGTTTTACTGTGACTGTATCTGTCTCTTTCTAAAACGATATTTTCTATGGAGTGTGTATGGAGCTGCTGACTTGTGACATCATACTTCAGTATAGCGCTCTCTATGTCTAACAGGAAACTTTAAAGCTCTATTACTTCTTAACTTATTTGTTTTTGGGCCGATTTATTTTCTGTTTTTACAAAATTTATTCTTACATGTTACATTTTCGCTTATAAATAATGAATATCAACATTTTGACTACAGTCAAATACCCAATTAATGACAAAGTTAACTACTCACCTAGCCAGAGGTTTGATGAGAGACACTAAGGAGTCACCCGCCTCGATGTCAACACCGCTGTCCTTGTACGAAAGCGATTTCTTGGTGAGCCCTTCCTTGGTCGAGTACGGAGCTCTGAGAGGCGCCATTGCTTCATTGAAGTTTTCTACCACCACTTGGTGACCACCTACAAATTTAATTAAAAAAACTTGAGAGGTGTCAAGGGACATCCGGATGGAACAAAGTTCCTTTCGATTAATAAAAAATTAGGGAAAAATTCCACATGTAGAAATTATTTAAAATAAAATTGAAAATGGAAAATTCGGTCTGTCGAGCTGAGATTCAAACCATCGACCTTTGGCTGTTAAGCGACTGCAGAAACCACAAGGCTACGGAGACCCAATATTATACCGCGAAAATACCGAACACAATGCCAAATTCACATTCAAAAAGTGTCGGTTTCAAAAAAGTGTCGATCCGTCTAGCCCCCTTCCGCGCCGCGCGATAAGGAACTACGTTCCAAAAAAGAGTGTGCTTTAGATCACACGACTGAAGTAAAACTTACGAAACGCAACTGGATATGAGAGAAAGAGAGAAAGAAAATGTGTACTCGCACTTCTTCCTCTTGCCCTTACTGTAATATACGAGACGTAACTCTCTCTCTCTTTCTGTCTTCACTAACTTATATGTCCCTCTTAACTTCCGTTCGCTTCGCTCGATCACACTTTTCGTAACGCATTCACCAGCTTACTCCCCAAGTCAAGCGTGCGTAAATATCACTTGCTTCAACGATGAAGGAAAACATCGTGACGAAACCTGAACACCTGAGAGTTCTCCATAATGTTCTCGAAGGTGTGTGAAGTCCGCCAATTCGCATTGGACCAGCGTGGTGGACTATGACCCTTCTCTGAGAGGAGACCTGCGCTCAGTAGTGAGCCATTGATGGGTTGCTAATGATGATGATGATGATTGTCTATTTTACTTTATGAAAATTTATACTTATAGTAGTTTACTTAGGCTTAGTACAAGTTTACGATTTTCGACAACGTTGATAGATTTCTAGTATCGAACGACGAAGTCGCGGGCATCAGCTAGTATTATTTATATTTCGGGGCTGATTGTTAACTTAAACCTACCTTCCTTCCCGATAACCTCGACAGTACCGACCACAGCGATGGTGTCTTCCACCATAGACAACAGCTCCTTCACGCACACAGGGTCGACTATGACCACCATCCCGACACCGCAATTGAAAGTACGGAGCATTTCAAAGTCGGAAACGCGACCTGGTAAAGAAGAAAATATGACATCACTAAATTAACTTTAAAGCTCTAATAAATCTGTGGCGATAAGATTGTACTTTAACTAGAGTATCTAAATATATATAAAGGACTGATCTATCAACGCACAGCTCAAATTGGACGGATCAAACCGTAGCATCCGCTAAGGATATTTGAAAATTAAACCCTTTAGGGGGTAAAATAGGGGGTAAAAAAATCAAACTAAACGTGAGCGAAGCCAAGGGCAAAAGCTAGTCTAAATATATAAAAGGAAAAGGTGGAAGGTGGATGGTGGCTGGACGGATCGGACTGAAATTTGGTATACAGATAGCTATTATGACGTAGGCATCCGCTAAGGATTATTAAAAATTCAACACTTTTGGGGGTAAAATAGGTGTTTAAAAATCAATTCAACGTGAGCGAAGCCACGGGCAAAAGCTAGTTTATTATAAAAGTAAATATAGCAAAATGTTTAGCACTGATTTGTGTGACCGTTTCGTATCCACAGTTATTCGTGTACCTACCTATTCATGCACAAATAGTCAAGACCAATATAAACTGTACTGTACTGTACAGTGTACACGGTACAAATAAGTAGAACTATCTTTATATAATTAAAAAAAAATGAATAATCTTCTGGCATGTGTTTCAAGCCACATATAATTTGAGTACCTTCAAGGCAAGAATGAATAGACATTTTCTAGGCAAGCGCGCTCTAAGTTAGACCTGATCAGTGCTTTCCATCATTGATTGTAGTCTAGCGCAAGCCTATCTCGTAATAATAAAAAAAGATTAATAGACAAGTTACCTTTTGAGTAAGCAGTGATAGGAGGCCACAGTCCTAACCACTAGGTTAGGACTGTGGCCTCCTTATTGGGGGGTCGCGGGCTCGATCTCACACGTCTGACTTTTCGGAATTATGTACGTTTAAGCAATTAAATATTACATGCTTTAACAGTGAAGAAAAAACTTCGTGAGAAAACCTGAACGCGAGTTCCCTATAATGTTCTCAAACGTGTGTGAAGTCTGCCAGTTTGCATTGGGCTAGCGTGGAGGACTATGGCCTGTAACCCTTCGCTCAGAGGAGACCTGCGCTCAGTAGTGAGCCATCGATAGGTTACTAATGATGCATATGACGTACCTTTAGCCTGCAGCCACCCAAATAAAGGCTTTATGCTGAACTTGGTAGCGTCCAATTTGACTTTGACACCGGGCGGTAGGATCCTAGGTATGTTCTCCAAGAGGCCTCCCCCCGTGATGTGCGCCAGGCCTTTAATGAGGCCCTTCTTTACCGCGGGGAGCAAGGCTTTCACGTAGATCCCCGTGGCTTCGAGGAACTCTTCACCGAAGCTCTTGTTCGTTTTGCTGAATAGAGCTTTATCGTGGAAACTGCAAGGACAATTTTGAAGTAAAACATCTTTACTCACGCTTGAATAGAACAGAATAGAAATGTTTTTTATTAAAATAAACTTTTTTACAACTGCTTTTGAATAGTCGATGAGTCTACAACTGGTTCAGAATGCCGTTTCTGCCGAGAAGAACCAGCAAGAAACTCGGCAGTTGCTCTTTTCAAAACAAGACTTGACTTGGGGAGTAAGCTGGTGAAGCACAATGGACCGGCGACGGTCGACGTGCTACAGGGCATCGAACCTGCACAGCCGCGCAACAGAAGAAGAAGAAGAAGAAGCTGGTGAATGCGTTACGAAAAGTGTGATCGGGCGAGGCGAACGGAAGTTGAGAGGGACATATAAGTTAGTAAAGATAGAAAGAGAGAGTTACGTTTCGTATATTACTGTAGGGGCAAGACAGAGAGGTGCGAGCACACATTTTCCTTCTATCTTTCTCTCATAGCCAGTTGCGTTTCGTAAGTTTTGCTTCAGTCGTGTGGTCTAAAGCACACTCGTTTTTTTTGTTGTCATACCTATTAATTGAGTTAAAATTTATTTTAAATAGATAGCGCTAGCAGTATTCATAAACGCTGAAGTGTTATATTAAAATTTTTTTTCAGACACATTATATTTATATTAATTATGAACTCAGAATTTTCTCCTTCAATTTTGAAATCCCACTCGATATACGATAGCAAAATTTTTTTTCAAAAACCCTCACTTTTTTGGATGTAACATCCGCTATATTGATATTGTTCGTATAAAATATAGCCTATGTCATTTGGACCATAACAACGTACAAAATAAATTCGTATTGACCTGTCACCCGTACCATGCTACAACGAAAAAACCGGATTAAGAGGTCTCAACGCACGACCGAAGTTGCCGGCGCACGTGGGTAACCTGCTTACTATTTCACCTAACATTGTGTGAGAAAGAGATAGACTCAGTGTAGCGAGAGCGAGTGCATGCGCGCATACTTCCGTGCTACCGTCCCGCTCCCGCTCCGTTTCGGGTGAGAGGCGCGATAATTTTCACCGAAATCAAGCGTGCGAAAAGGGTTGAACAGTCGTTTGGGAAAAGTGTTTTTGAGAAAAAACTACTGAATGTATGGTTGCAAAGTAAACTTATTTCAACTAATGAATAAATAAACTATGTTTAATGATAAATTGTTTGAGAATTTTCCTACTAATAATCTTATTTATCTACGCCCAAAATTGTCATAAATTTAGTGTTAAAATATGAATATTTCGAGGCTCGTAACTTTAAAATCAATATTTTTTCAATGATTTATATATCAATAAACCTAGATAATGACGAGACTAATCGATGTTATACTTAGTTTTGAGCCTACCATATCAAATAATGTAGTAATCACCCTTCTACGTTTGTATGAAGAAAGTAATGGGTTGGGTACCCTTAATACTTAATCGCTCACCTGTGTCCAGTTTCCGTCATGATCTTCTGCACGAGACTGTACCCATTGCTGTGCACGCCGGTGGACGGTAGGGCCAGCACCACATCGCCGGCCCGGATCTCCTTGGAGCGCGGGAGTTGTTTTAAGTTGTCCACCACGCCTACCGCGAAGCCGGCCAGATCGTACTTCCCGACGTCGTACATTGTCGGCATTTCCGCTGTCTCGCCACCTTTTTGGGATAAAATGGAGCATTTTTTACACTATGCCTCAGATTTTATGAAGAGGCCGTAGACAGCTTGCATAAACTGGCAATAACTAATAGGTTAGCTGTCGTAGGGACTATAAAGTGCAACAATTTGCACACCTTTTTGTCCTATCTCCTTTGAGGCTCTATCAAGCTACTAGACATTGGCCAAGTACAGGAAAGCAAACGGCTCCGCGCCGGCGCACAGGATGTCGTTGACGCACATCGCCACACTTGCCCGATAAGACGTCACTTACCCATCAGAGCACACCCGGACAGTATGCAAGCGTCGGCGATCCCCTTGACGATGGTCGCCGACACCGTGAGCTGCAGCCTCCCGCACGCCATGTAGTCCAGGAACGCGAACGGCTCCGCGCCGGCGCACAGGATGTCGTTGACGCACATCGCCACCAGGTCCTGGCCTATCGTGTCGTACTTTTGCATGATTTCTGCTATCTGGAAATAGGATTTGCCTTTGGAATGTTTATTTTATATAAAATATGGCAACACCCGGGTCACAGCTGAAAATATAATCAACGCCCCACTTGTATGCGTGTTTGCGTGTGTGAAGTGAGGCATTATGCTGAGCTGTATACAACCTTTCTGGGTGGTGTCACAGCTATTTGTGTTCTTGGCTAAATAGACCAGGGTAGAAGCCTTAAAAAATAATAAAAAGTGAAAAAAATAATAGTAGTATTAAACCCATTGGAAAAGGAAGAGAATGCAACAAAAATGAAAGGAAAAATAAATTACGGGCGATCTGAGGTCGGGAAGTGGGGGGAGGGGGGGTTTAAGGGTAAAAAACGGTTTAACTCGATTTCCGGAAAGACTACAAGTCCTATGGAAAAAAGTTAAATGGCAAAGTTGTAGGTAATAAAAAGATATACAACTTTTGTATTTAGACTTTTTTCACATAACCTCAAAATGTATGTGAAAAATTCAAATAACCAAGTTTTTGGTTTTTTATTTTTATCTTTTACAAAAAAAATATTTTTTCACGAAATTTGGTGAAAACTTACCTTTTTATGTCCCAAACACACTGTAATTTTTCTGATTTAAAATATTTATTTTTTCACCTTTTTTTTGACTTAATATTGAAAAAAAATCGGCCAAGTGCGAGTCGGGCCTCGCTCTTTTAGGGTTCCGTTAAAAAAATTAAATTAAAAAATTTCCATCTACCCACCTACCCATTTGAATTTAATTTTTTTAATTAAATTTAATTTTTATTATTTGTTGTTATAGCGGCAATAGAAATACATAATATGTGAAAATTTCATCTGTCTATCTATTACGGTTTACGAGATATAGCCCTCTGACAGACGGACGGACGGACGGACGGACGGACGGACAGCGTAGGCTTAGTAATAGGGTCCCGTTGGTACCCTTTGGGTACGGAACCCTAAAAAGCACCTAATTTTCAATCGAAAATTCTCCCGTCAAAATATCTGCTTTTTTAAAAAAGTCGGTAAGCTTTTTGTTCGTTGAAATCTCTACTTTCTGATGGTGTAAAAAAAAATATACATTACACTGGTAAATGCACTCAGAAAATGAGGAAACGAAATACGAAATAACAGGTAGTAAGGCCCAGACCCTCCTAGCCCTTTCATTTTTGTTGCATTCTCTTCCTTTTCCAATGGGTTTCATACTACTATAATTTTTTTTGTTTTCAAAAATTATCTACCCTGGACTAAAAGGCGTTTCTAGATCATCATACGAGATATAACCTTTCTTAACTTTAATTCCAACACCGTCAGTCACTTGCACCAACACCGGGCCCTTCAAAGTGAAGTCAGTCAGTCCCCTGAAGCAGTCTGGCTATCCAACACACCCCGTCTATATATTGTGTCAGTGGCTAAAGGATATTCTAGACTATTAACATAGTACAAACAGAATAGTAGGCTAACTTCATACAAAGTGGCCGCTGCCGGTTTGAATGTATGCGAGAGCAGCGGGCGCCGTGTACGCACGGAAATTTCACGCACACATTTGCAAAATCTCAACCGGCTCAATCGGCCGGCAGTACGGGCCGCGCGGCGCGCCACAGAGTACTTTTGTATATATCGCGCCGCTGTGCTAATCGCGCGCAATTGCGTATTACGTCGCAACCTCGCTCTTTTTTGTTTGTTTAATTTTTCAATAAAAGTAGTAACCTACCTATTAATAATCGCGGGCATCAGCTAGTCAAAAATAAAAGTGACAACCCTAGGCGTCAACGCAAGAGTAGGTAATTAACTCGCCGATCGGCCTTAGTTAGCCTACTATTCTGTTTGTACTATGCTATTAATCTGAGGATATTATAACCCACCTTAACTTTAGTCCCAACGCCATCAGTCCCCTGCACCAACACAGGGTCTTTCAGACTGGAGTCCATAGCTGACAGCTGGAACAGTCCGCTGTAACAGCCCAGCCTTCCCAGCACTCCCCGCCTGTGTGTGGCCGTGGCTAAAGGCTCAATCAAGCGCACTAGGTTAGCCGCTGCGTCAATATCTACCCCGCTTTCGAGATAGGACAGGCCGTTGATTCTGGAAAGATATTTTTACCTTAGTTTTCGTTACCAAAATCGGATTAAGCACAGTGGCAGAGCAACGTGAACTTCGCAGATAAAATATCAGTGCACGTTGTTGTTTTATTTCACGTAGGCCAACCTGTGGCTCTTATGACACGTCATGACTCTACCACCGGTTCGGAAAGCGGATTCTGCTGAGAAGAGCCGGCAAGAAACCTAGCAGTTGCTCTTTTCAAAATAACCATTTTACAATATTATTATGAAGCTATTACATTGTAATAAGTTTTTTATACCATCTTGTGGGCAGCTGGATGCCAAGCCGATTTAACCCATGCAACTTTTTTAGAATAAAATATAATATTTCCACAATGAGGGGAAGTTCCACGTACTACAATTCAATTCATGTTAAGGGCAGACAGAAAGTAGTAGTATTCCCGCCGGCGGCACCCGTTCACGAGCATTAGAGTTCAATTTACGTTACTTTTTTGCCACTTTACTAGGCTGCTAGAAATATAGATTTCTGTTCGTCAAAGTGCCGATTTCACCAATGTCGAGTGACGTTTAGGAATAAATTGGAAGTTCTGACCGTTTTTGTATTGAAAATACTGACAAAATATCAAATTTACGCTCGTATAAGACTTATTTTATGTTGGTGAAATCGGCCCTAAGTTGCTAAAAATCACCGAGGCGTTATCTCGATTTTAAAAACTGATACTATTTCTGCCTTCTATGCTTGTTGTTTTGAATGTTTTTTTATATTTTTGTATTCACAGCTACATTTTCTCACGCAGACATTTGCCTTTGTTTTTTCCACTGCTTAAGACTTACGTCACAGCATAGGCTAAAACTTCAGTTGAGGTATGCCACTCTTATCTATCTCATTATGCCATGTATAGACGAAATCTACGCAACCTGCCCCCCGATTGTCTAAAAGTTGCCCATCAAATCGTCAAAGTTCGGCGTCAAAATAAAATTAACCATAATTTCATTGAATTAGAGCTCAATTTCGTGTATCCGATCTCATTCGTTTAGGGTATCGTGCATACCCAAACGTACAAGAATGTATGTATAGAAATTGAGCTCTAATTCAATGCTGTTATGGTTTATTTTACTTTGACTATTTGATCGGCAATTCTTACACAATCGCATGGCAGGATGTAATGATTTTAATTCAGTTTTAATGCGAATTTAAAAGTCTGTCTGCATGTTAAGTTTTTGCGGCTCAAATGTTTAACCAATATCGACGAAATTTGGCACAGAGATAGTGTATTTTTGAAGATGGATGGTACATAATTTTTATACCAGGAAATCAGAACCCATGGGATTTTAAGAAACCTAAATCAGCCATCTATGGATATAAATAAAAAAGTATACTAAAAAATATTATAATATTATTGTGAAATGATATGATGGGTATGGGGTAAATAAAAAATGAACACATATTTTGCATTTTTATTGCAAAACTAAAGCATTGGTACAGTAAAAAGATGGAATGGAATAACATTGCGGAAAATGATACTTAAACAACAGCTTCATTACGTTAGTCATACAACTTTGACGAGACAAGAACCGAAAATTAAAAAAAACATAGACAAAATAGAGTGAACATCGCGCGCAACTCATTCATTCGTTCTCCATTCGGAACTGAAACAAACCGACAAAAGCAAATGTCAATGAGTGACGAACACAAGAGCACAAAACCAAACAAAACATCAATCTGGTGAAAATGGACATGCCAGAATTTGCAAAATATTATTTGCACCGAGAATTAACGCCTGTTTTTACAAAAAATTAAATTGGTGTTTTAAACAGTCTGTATTGCAACATAATAAGAAATGCTGTTATAATCACACTTTTGGTGAATGCTTTGGATAAAAATATTGTTGTTTTGCATTTCGTAGACGAAAATAAATAAGTAATAGGTACGGTAAACAAGTTGTTTACCGTATTACCTATTTATAGATAACAGAGTTAGGAGCTGTGCTTTGCGTGTAGCTTACTGCTTAACTGCTTTCTGTGAAAACAACTTGTTTACCGTTTACGACAGCAAAGAAAAAAAAAAGTAATGAGCTACATGTTTTGACTGGGCATTTTTAACTTTACTTTTTAAATGTAAAAAATTACTTTTCCGTGAAAATCTCCTTAGGCAAGCGTTCCCTTAAACTGTATGCTATGTATGTATGTGTATGTATGCAGGTAAACAATGCCTAAATAAACAATGGGGCCTTATTTGCCAAATGTTCTAGCTAGCTAGTACCTTACAAAACACAAAAACAAAGGACAAAGGTCTCTTGCCTGGACTTCCACAGGTCTCGGTCTTGCGCCGCCTGAATCCAGCGGCTCCCTGCGACTCGTTAGATGTCGTCGGTCCAACTAGTGGGGACTTCCAACACACTGCGCTTCCCAGTGCGGGGTCGCCACTCAAGCACGTTGGGACCCCAACAAAATTCAGCTTTTCGAACTATGTGCCCCGCCTATTTCCACTTCAGTTTCGCGACTCGCTGAGCTATGTCGGTGACTTTGGTTCTCCAACAGATCTCCTCATTTCTGATTTGATCTCGCAGAGATACTCTGAGCATAGCTCCTCTATCGCCCGCTGAGTGACACTGAGCCTGTTCTAACCTTAGTTCATTGTAATTTATGTTAGTTTCGTGCAAAATATGTATATGATTTGTTGAGTTTAGTATTTTTATCGTGTGAGGAGTGGGACGGTACGACAATAGCGCAAAGCTTAGTATGAATTGAATTGTAGTACCTACGCTTTTTTGGAACTTCCCCTCATTGTGGAAATATATTACATTCTTTTCTATTCTAAGAAAGTTGCATGGGTTAAATCGGCTTGGCATCCGGCTGCCCACAAGATAGTAGAAAAACTTATTACAATTTAATAGCTACATAATAATATTGTAAAATGATTACTGCTGAATTTCTTGCCGGTTCTTCTCAGCAGAATCCGCTTTCCGAACCGGTGGTAGTCATGACGTATTATAAGAGCCACAGGTTGGCCTATGTGAAATAAATAATTTTGAATTATGAATTTTTGAAAAGGGTGGGTACCGAACCGCCGACCTTTCAGTGTTCAGTCAGCACCTTTAACCGGTTGGCTATTTTTTTTTAATCGTATGACTTTTTTTTTTAATATTACGCCGTCTAGTTCGTCGCTCGTTTAGCACCACCCGGGGGACACGTGCAGGGAAGTGAAAGGTAGTTCCTGCGGACGTGTGCGACGGGGCATCCCCCGGTTGGCTATTGACTGTTTAGAATAGAATAGAATAGAATAGAAATATTTTTTATTCAAATAAACTTTTACAAGTGCTTTTGAATAGTCGATGAATCTACCACTGGTTCGGAATGCCCTTCCTGCCGAGAAGAACCAGCAAGAAACTCGGCGGTTGCTCTTTTCAAAACAAATTTACAATACAGTAAATACTATGCTATATATGCAGTGTTTCCACAATGAGGGGAGGTTTCACAAAAACATCATCATCATCATTATCTACCCATCATCGGCCCACTACTGAGCGAAGTGTCCTCTCAGAGAAGGGTTATAGGCCATAGTCCACCACGCAGGCCCAATGCGACCTCGACGACCTCGACTTTCGACGACCTCCCCGGCTCAGTGGTGAGCGCTGTTGTCTTATAACTGGGAGGTCCCGGGTTCGATTCCCGGCGGGGTCAATTTGGGAATTTATAATTTCTGAATTGTCTCTGGTCTGGTCTGGTGGGAGGCTTTGTCCGTGGCTAGTTACCACCCTACCGTCAAAGACGTGCCGCCAAGCGATTTAGCGTTCCGGCACGATGGCGTGTAGAAACCAATTTCGGGTAAGGGTTGAATGTTCACTGCCATACCCCTTCCAAGTTAGCCCGCTACCATCTTAGACTGCATCGTCACTTACCATCAGGTGAGATCGCAGTCAAGGACTAGATTGTCATCGAATAAAAAAAAAATGCGAATTGGCGGACTTCACACACCTTCGAGAACATTATGGAGAACTCTCAGGTGTGCAAGTTTCCTCACGATGTTTTCCTTCACCGTTAAAGCATGTGATATTTAATTTCTTAAACGCACTTAAAAGTCAGAGGCGCGTTCCCGGGATCGAACCTGCGACCTCCCGAATAGGAGACCACAGTCGTAACCACTGGGCTATCACTGCTTAATATAATATAATTTAATATAATGCACCTAATTATAATCCAACATGGGAATGGGGTCACTTTCTGTCTGCCCGTCTTAACATGGGCAGTAAGAAAGTAGCACCATTCCCGCCGGTGGCACCCGTTCACGAGCATGACGCATGACCCATTCATTCCTTACTTACTTGGAGAATGCTCGTCTAGCGATGTCCTTCCTGTACTGAGCGCCGGGGAAGTCGATGGAAGCGGCCGCGTTCGTCGCAGCCGAGGCCGCGGTCCGCAGCGACGCGCGCTTGGCCGCGACCAGCAGCACGCGCCCGCCGGCCGTCACCAGCGAGTCGTTGGCTCCGCGCGCCACCCCGCTGTGAAACACCACTATGTCGTCGTCTTTACTTGGCGGACTTACTTGGAGAATGCTCGTCTAGCGATGTCCTTCCTGTACTGAGCGCCGGGGAAGTCGATGGAAGCGGCCGCGTTCGTCGCAGCCGAGGCCGCGGTCCGCAGCGACGCGCGCTTGGCCGCGACCAGCAGCACGCGCCCGCCGGCCGTCACCAGCGAGTCGTTGGCTCCGCGCGCCACCCCGCTGTGAAACACCACTATGTCGTCGTCTTTACTTGGCGGACTTACTTGGAGAATGCTCGTCTAGCGATGTCCTTCCTGTACTGAGCGCCGGGGAAGTCGATGGAAGCGGCCGCGTTCGTCGCAGCCGAGGCCGCGGTCCGCAGCGACGCGCGCTTGGCCGCGACCAGCAGCACGCGCCCGCCGGCCGTCACCAGCGAGTCGTTGGCTCCGCGCGCCACCCCGCTGTGAAACACCACTATGTCGTCGTCTTTACTTGGCGGACTTACTTGGAGAATGCTCGTCTAGCGATGTCCTTCCTGTACTGAGCGCCGGGGAAGTCGATGGAAGCGGCCGCGTTCGTCGCAGCCGAGGCCGCGGTCCGCAGCGACGCGCGCTTGGCCGCGACCAGCAGCACGCGCCCGCCGGCCGTCACCAGCGAGTCGTTGGCTCCGCGCGCCACCCCGCTGTGAAACACCACTATGTCGTCGTCTTTGCACACTTGGGACAGACCTGGGGGGTGAAACTTTTGAGGTTACAATCATAGAATAGAATAGAATAGAAATGTTTTTTATTCAAATAAACTTTTTAAAAGTTTTACAAGGTTAGGTGAAGGAGGGGTTACAGGTAGGGTTACTCTAGGTGCAGAAAGCATGACGGTTAGGTGTGGGAGGGGTCACGGTTAGGTGCGGGAAGGGTTACGGGTAGGTATGGGAAGGGTTACGGTTAGGTGCAGAAAGGGTGACGGTTAAGTACAGGAGGGGTTAAATTTAAATGCGGGAGGGGTACGGTTACTTGCAAAAGGGGTTACGTTAGGTGCAAAAAAGGTGACGATTAGGTGATGTGGGTGTTTCGGTTAGGTTTATCAAGGGTGAAGGATAGGTGCAGTGAGTGTTACGGTTAAGTGCAGGAGGGGTGACGGTTAGGTGCGAGAAGTGTGACCTTTGGGTGCGGGAGAGATGCAGTAGAGGGGCGTTAAAGTTGACGTGAAGGTATGTCTGTTACTCTTCCCGTACCGCGCAAAGTTACTCAGGAACCACCTCAGTTAAGGGGTAGGGTTGCTTCTTGACTTACCACTAATAACGCAGCCCTTGGTAGAAGTTTCAGGGTATCCCTTGGACGCGATCACCACACCGACAGCAGACATGCCAGTGTTCCATTTCACTTGGACTTCCTTCAGAGTGCCTTCCGCGCATGCCTGCAATGAGATAAAGTTCAGAAGTTAACCTATCTCCTATTACATTATTTATGCTTATATTTTGAACTTGCTGATACCTGAATTTCGTGAGGACTTAAGATTTAAAAAAATGTTTCTTCATAAATAAACGTTGGTAAAGTTTAAACCTTTACGGGTTGGATACCTCCTTAATGCACCTCTTAAAAATTATTTCTTCATAATATTCACCACCCCATTATCCCCTTTAGCATTGTGAAAATTAATAAGTTTATATTTTAATAAATAAGGGTCACTTATTGGGGGGGGAGAGAAGAACATTACTCAAGTACATGGTCTGGTACAAACTCACCTTCATAATGCGATAGAGATCGGTCTCCAGAAGCATCATCAGAACTTGCGTTTCGGGGTCTCCAAACCGGCAGTTGAACTCTAAAGTCATCGGCCCAGCTTTAGTGACCATCAGTCCAGCGTACAATACACCTGAAAAAAGAATTTTAGCCTATAAGGGTGCGTTTCCATTGAAGCGGAGCGGAGAGGTATGTTGTCCAATCAGATTATTGGCATATGACGTGATAATTTTATCGTCCAACGATAACCTGATTGATCTATTGAACACGTCTCCGCTCCGGTTCAATGGAAACGCACCTACGACGTGCCTCATTAAAAAAATGACGTTCAACAACATAAAAAAGGTTTGATGTTTTATATCTTACTAATATTATTAACTAGATGATGCCCGCGGTTTCGTCTGCGTGGATTACAGTTTTTAACTATCGCGGAAACTCTGTAATTTTCCGGGATAAAAAGTAGCGTATGTGTTAATCCTGGGTTATCTCCTGTTATAAACCATTTGCTAAGCTATGCCATGCGGGACCGTTACATACACGCTACTTCCGGATTATACACCAAATACTTTAATTAGAAATAATAATTAGTGATGAGTAAATCTTATTTTGTTATGAATGGTTAATATCGTAATATTTATTATTTTATGTTTTACGAATATATACATCTATGAATTATCTTTAGTTTGTAAAATAGCACTGATACTGTTATGATTACTTTGTTGGCAGAATTGTTAGACTATTATACTAAATCACAGGTATTTGATTGATATTGAGTTGCCTGAATATTTAATTCTTATTTAAATAATTTACTCAGTTCATTATAATTGTAATTTAATTATTTCGTGCAGCATAATTATTTCTGTTTTGTAAAATAGTATTCGGAACACTAATACTAATAATATTAGTTTGGTTGGCAGTACTGTAAGCCTGTTGTCTGAATCATAATTATGTATAAAAGTGAAGGTACTGGATTAACAGACGTTCATTCTTGTAAAATATTGAAGGTAGAAACTCTGCCCGAAAATATAGTGAAAGTATTTTTAATATCGACTATTATTTCAAGACGCTCCCATGCTCTGTCACACTTCAGAAGTGGTGATGTGTCTCGGAAGTAAGAAGAGAGCGCAGAACAGTGAAGAATGCGGTATTTTTTTTTTCTTCTTCCGAAAACTCCACGCCCTTGCCGGAAGACGCAACGCCGCTGCCAATAGAACGACGCCAAGTGACGCATGATGATGCAGAAGTTATTCTCAAATTTGGACCCAGAGATAAAACAAGTACCATAAGCGATTGGTTACGTAAAATTGATCAACTTGATGCAGTCTTTACAGCAGCTTTGTCTACGTGGCTGCGTTCGCCATTGGTACAATTTGGATGACTATAACTTCTATATTATATAAGCCAGTACGTCGCCAGCTACGACGCGAAAGTCAACGTGGAGAAAAGTGTAAGTGATGGCGGGTCTGCAACGTCGTCGCAGTAACCTGGAGTGAAATTGTGCCGTAAAGTTCCAGTGAAGAAATCTGCCGTTCGGCTGGATAGTATGCGGGGTACGGGACTGAGGTACTCTTCTACACTTGAAACCTGTCAACGCAGTGGGCATACATCTTACACCAGCTGGTGTACGGCAGGAAGCATCCCCGGTGAGTTCTATGATATACATTCTTATTAATAATTTTCTGAGCATTTGCAAACTCTTCGCGTATGATATTAATATCGATAGTAAATTCAATATACTAACACGAAATAAAGCGAAAATGTTTACCATCGTCCGTTCCAATGAGGCTTTGGAGGTACTCATACGTTATAATCAATGAGAAAATCACGTAAATATAGATAATGGGTGTGTATGTGTGTGTAAGTGGTAACGTAAAGAAAACTGATTACGATAATTCCAACATAGTTCTAATTATTGGGCAGCCGATGATTACTATTGATGATAACGGATTTTATTTCCAAATTGAGCGCCGCGTGCCGGTACCTCAACTAGCGTACAATTACTATGAGGTAGGTATTTTTATTATTAATCGATCAGTTATCCGTTGTATAATCGGCAATCGGTAATCCGATAACGGATTTTATTTCCAAGTTGAGCAATCGAATACGATACCACGGAATATACAGTGGTGCACGATACCGAACGAATTATCGTCTACCCTCATCTAACAAATATAAATCTTTTTAGTTTAGGGCTTTCAACCGTCAGTGCACAAAGGCAACACGATAAGTGTTTCTACAATGTGTTTAGCTAATCTCGGGGACGAAGCCTAAGTATAATTAGTAGATTCAGACTTTAATATGCAATACAAGTCTTCCTTAAAATGTTATGTCTGCAAACCGCTACAAAGCGATAGCGATAGTGTGTCTTGATGTTTAATCCTATGAAAATTTGCACTTTCTGACGAACTCAGTTTATTTGCAATTAGATAAATTGTGCTATGCTATCGCTGGCAGAGTCAACTGCATCGAAGGACTCCTAAATATTCAAATGTAGGTGATATAGTAATTTCTTTGCCAGATCATAATTGTTTGCGCGCGTTAATTTATTATTTATTATCCCTAAAAATGTTCAAAATATTGACTCGATTCAGCTATCTAGTCTGCTAGTTTTTCTTTATTATCAGGAATAGGTGAAATAGATATAGCGAAATAAACATTGCATTTTATTCAATAGCTTATTAAATGTTGAAAATATTGTTAGACTCGAAAGAGCTAGGTTTGCACAGACCTGATGGAAATGCACATTCAGAAGACACAACCATTTTGTATATACATACATATATTTTAAACCATCCGTATGGTAGTTTCTTATAGAAAATGAAATTGTCATGCAAACGCTTTAGGACTTGATTGAAGCTGGAATAATAGGAATACGTGAATCTACGTTGGAATACGCGAATCCAGTTATATTAGTGGAAATAAGGGGACTACAGTCTGTGCATAGATAACAGGGCTTTAACCTCACAAAAAATATGTAAGTTGGTATTAGGGCTCAGAATAGGAAAGTGCATTTGAAACTTAAATTAATTGAAAGGAAGTGCTTGATAATTATAATAGTAAAGCTGTTTTGCAATTACACACCGACGCTAGAAAGATAGTGTTAGATGGCATGTTCAAGCAGCCTCCGGCAGACTGTACAATTAAACCCGGCATATTTTATCAGAGTAATGTCTAAAGACGAATCAATCTCTTATCACAGATATGAATTTAAGACTAGCTAGAGTAGGCCGTCGATAAGTAGCTCGAACGTTTTCACATTAATATAATTTCGTTTAAAAGGATCTAATTCCTCGTTTTGCTCAGTGGTGGCTCACTATTCGGGATTTCGATTTGCAAATAAGAGTACAGGTCAGGGCAGCGACAACACGTAGATGCGCTTAGTAATAATAATAATCATTTATTTGCCAGAATGTTATTATAGTGTGATGGTAACAAAAAATACTAAGTCCACAACATTCAACTAACTTAATAGTACCTACCTATGCAAATATTTGGTGCGAAAGGTCATAGGTAGGTAGTATTAAGGAAAATATTAGGATACAAATTAAACAATTTCAAAATATAAACCAATGCAAAGGAAAAATCAATGTCAAATAAATTAAAAGAAATACAACACAATTAACATAAAAAGCAAAAACAAAATTTTTAGTAAGTATTTAAAATCTAATGATAATAAACAAAGTTATAAATTATTAACCTCATAATAACAATTTTCTAAAAGTACTTTATTCAATCTGCTCCTTAAACACATTTAATGTCAAGTTTTCGAAATCAGTTGGTAACGCATTATACTTATATATTTACAGCGAAAGCATATGGACTTTTCATGTGTGTACTATTAGTAGGAATTAGTAGGAACCCTTTCACAGAACCGATTCTTCAAATTAATGAGTTAAACTGACTGGTTACCCTCAAATTATAAGATCACCTAATTTTCAGCAACCACTAAAGCATTTACAGAAAATTACCATAAATCCAGACTGAATAAATAATTATATAATATATTGGTAAAAATAACATTTTTCACTGTACATGGTGACCGGTTTTGTTATCCCAAACTACATACTACGGTTGTGGAAATGTGAAAAAAAACTATTTCGGTAATATTTGTATTCGTGAGAATAATGAATAGAACAGTGCACTTATGGGAAGTTTGAGTATCGTAGGAAACAAGAGAAACTAAGAATATACAATAGAAAAAGTAAAACACATACATCGGTACATACCTACACACTTTAAACTCTGACAACTTGGATCCTTCAGGAATAAGAACATCTATGTGTTAGTTGCATGATTAGTTGTTATAGATTATTTTATAAAATTCATGTTTGCTAAGGCAGTCGGAAATTGCAATTCATTTGAGACAGTTAGAATTTAAAATAAATACTATTCAATTGGTAAAATGATGATAGGGGAAAAGCTTTCACTATTCGCTATCTTAAACAGATTGCCAAAGAAACTCGACTCAAGATATGTATTGAATGCAGCAAGCCCCAAATCCAACTGCCAGGTTTAGCTAGTAAAATAAAAATAAGAGAAACTCCCTGATGCTGTATGTGGAATAAGGTAGCACTATTTACCACACTTTCCCCATTCATTTTATTATTCACTCATGAAAATTCCCGCTTGCCAGCTTATCCTTTTAGGTCAACTAATGCAAGACTTTGCTATATAATAATAACTAGGGTTACAAAATAGAATATCGTCAGGAGCATAGGGGTAATGAAAAAAAAACTATTTGACGGTTCATACCGCACACGTTACATAGAAAGGTCCTTACAATTAGTTATGCAAGGCTGAGCCGTACATAGTTTGTACATGATTTGTAGCATCAAGGGACTTTGTCTATTAAAAAAGAAAATGGTTCAGGGTTAATGTGTCGATTCTACAAACTTAGTGTTTCCAATGTAGATAGTTTGTCTAATGAAAGGAAGTGGATTGGGATGATCCCATAGATTTGCTCGAATGCTTTTAACTTTCAAAAACATGTTATTTATATAAAATTACACACTTAAAACGAGACAGTAAGATAATAATAAAGTAAAATGTATTATATGAATACATAATAAATATATATTTAATATATGATATTAAAAAAAAAACTAAGTAACTAAATAGTAAAGTAAATAAGACAAATATCTTTATTTTGCTACAACAAACACACATACACAACAAATTCAAAATTTTTCAGTATAATGCCTCTTTTCGGAGTACATTAAATAATAAAGCTCACTGGAATAGTCGAAATATTATGTCTGTGTGATATCTCCAAAATAATGTCTATGTGACCGCTCCAAGATAATGTCTGTGTGACATCTACAAAATAATGTCTGTGTGACCTCTACAAAATAATGCCTGTGTGACCTCTTCAAAATAATGTCTGTGTGACCTCTACAAAATAATGTCTGTGTGACCACTACAAAATAATGTCTGTGTGACCACTACAAAATAATGTCTGTGTGACCTCTACAAAATAATGTCTGTGTGACCACTACAAAATAATGTCTGTGTGACTTCTACAAAATAATGTCTGTGTGACTTCTACAAAATAATGTCTGTGTGACCACTACAAAATAATGTCTGTGTGACCTCTACAAAATAATGTCTGTGTGACTTCTACAAAATAATGTCTGTGTGATCTCTACAAAATAATGTCTGTGTGACCTCTACAAAATAATGTCTGTGTGACCTCTACAAAATAATGTCTGTGTGACCTCTACAAAATAATGTCTGTGTGACCTCTACAAAATAATGTCTGTGTGACCTCTACAAAATAATGTCTGTGTGACCTCTACAAAATAATGTCTGTGTGACCACTACAAAATAATGTCTGTGTGACCACTACAAAATAATGTCTGTGTGACCTCTACAAAATAATGTCTGTGTGACCTCTACAAAATAATGTCTGTGTGACATCTATAAAATAATGTCTGTGTGACCTCTACAAAATTATGTCTGTGTGACCTCTACAAAATAATGTCTGTGTGACCTCTACAAAATAATGTCTGTCATGTCTGTGTGACCCCTACAAAATAATGTCTGTGTGACCTCTACAAAATAATGTCTGTGTGACCTCTACAAAATAATGTCTGTGTGACATCTATAAAATAATGTCTGTGTGACCTCTACAAAATTATGTCTGTGTGACCTCTCCAAGATGATGTCTGTGTGACCTCTACAAGATGATGTCTGCGTGGCTTATTGAACTTACCGACTGAGTTACCAATTTTAGTTATAGACAATTGCAGCATCCATTATCTGTGTGATGTACTGAGTATAAAATCACTACGATGTGGTTGATGGAAGCTAGTACTTCCTGGAGAAAAATTAAGCATGGAATGTTTATAGGACAATAAATAAATAAATAAATAGGACAAATATTGCCAATGCAGATTACTGTGCGATTTATTTCTTCTTCCAGGTTACTAATAAAGCGGGGATGACGATGAAAAATCTTGCCTACACCGCGTGGGACACGCACGTTGCAGGATGGCCGAGTGTTATAAACCATTTGCTAAGCTATGCCATGCGGGACCGTTACATACACGCTACTTCCGGATTATACACCAAATACTTTAATTAGAAATAATAATTAGTGATGAGTAAATCTTATTTTGTTATGAATGGTTAATATCGTAATATTTATTATTTTATGTTTTACGAATATATACATCTATGAATTATCTTTAGTTTGTAAAATAGCACTGATACTGTTATGATTACTTTGTTGGCAGAATTGTTAGACTATTATACTAAATCACAGGTATTTGATTGATATTGAGTTGCCTGAATATTTAATTCTTATTTAAATAATTTACTCAGTTCATTATAATTGTAATTTAATTATTTCGTGCAGCATAATTATTTCTGTTTTGTAAAATAGTATTCGGAACACTAATACTAATAATATTAGTTTGGTTGGCAGTACTGTAAGCCTGTTGTCTGAATCATAATTATGTATAAAAGTGAAGGTACTGGATTAACAGACGTTCATTCTTGTAAAATATTGAAGGTAGAAACTCTGCCCGAAAATATAGTGAAAGTATTTTTAATATCGACTATTATTTCAAGACGCTCCCATGCTCTGTCACACTCCATTCCACATTTCAGCCAAATCGGTTCATTCTTTGTGACGAGAAAGAGTAACAAACATCCATCCATCCATACATCCATCCTCACAAACTTTCATCATTAGCAACCCATCAACGGCTCACTACTGAGCGCAGGTCTCCTCTCAGAGAAAGGTTATAGTCCATAGTCCACCACGCTGGCCCAATGCGAATTGGCGGACTTCACACACCTTCAAGAACATTATGAAGAACTCTCAGGTGTGCAGGTTTCCTCACGATGTTTTCCTTCACCGTTGAAGCAAGTGATATTTAATAGCTTAAACGCACTTGACCCCGAAGTCAGAGGTGCGTACCCGGGATCGAACCTGCGACCCCCCGAATAGGAGACCACAGTCCTAACCACTAGGCTATCCCTGCTATTATGGCTATGCCTGTAGGGCCTGTAGGAAGTAGGAAGTGAAAGTGTGTTTGTTTGTGGGGTTGTACTTCAATCATGCTGCAACAGAGCTACGGATCGACGTCATTTTTTGCATGGGTATATGGACTAAGCACCTGGAGAGTAACATAGCGTCGTTGAAGTGCCAATGCCTCCTTACTGCCGACATCAACATTTTATATGTACAGTGGAAAAAAAAACTTTTTGTCGATAAATAAATTAAAATATTAAATGTTGAAATTATTAAAATCTTGAATTTAATATATGCTGTCATGATTAAAGTATACTTCGGAAGTACCTAGAGAAATGGAATATGATCTTTCATAAACCTTAAAAAGTTAACTTCACAAAAGATGGCAGATAGGAGGCAATGGTACTTCAACGACGATAGTTTACTTTTGATCCCGAAAAAAATCAAAGAATTCCCGCGGGGTTTTAAAAACTAAATACATGCGGACGAAGTCGCGGGCATCAGCTAGTTTTATACAAGCACGAACCTTGACATTGCGAGCAACAACCCGGCCTTATTTGCTTAATCTGTTTACTTACATCAACTACCTACTAAGCCCAACAAAACAAGTTGGACGCAATTTTTTGAATCATTGCCCCATTTCGCACCATACAAAGTGAAAAACAACTTTAATATTACGTGCAAAAAGTTTAATTTAGCGTGTAGCTTTCCTAATTTAGTCGACGGAATTTGTTTGTCTCGCATTATCATATTTTATCGGTTCGTTAATTATTATTGCTCCCTGGTTATCAACATCTTATAATACAGCGCAAGCATAAGACACACTTCTGCTTCTGTCCATTTAATTAATGATTTAAAATTCATCATCATCATTAGCAACCCATTAACGGCTCACTACTGAGCGCAGGTCTCTTAGAGAAGGGTTATAGGCCATAAACCATCACGCTGGCCCAATGCGAATTGGTGGACTTCACACACCTTCGAGAAAATTATGAAGAACTCTCAGATGTGCAGGTTTCCTCACGATGTTTTCCTTCACCGTTGAAGCAAGTGATAGTTAATTGATTAAACGCACTTGACTCCGAAAAGTCAGAGGTGCGTACCCGGGATCGAACCTGCGACCCCCCGAATAGGAGACCACAGTCTTAACCACTAAGCTATTACTGTTTTATTGATTTGATTTCCAATTAACATAATGTTATTACAATTGCGAGGTGAAAGTCGAGACGTGGTTATAATAAAATTATATCTTCATCTCAAACCATCGATCGCTGTTAGCAGCTGGGCACGTGTCTCCTCTCAAAATGAGAAGGATTAGGCCCTAAAGTTTACAAAAGAGCCTCTATAGGTTTAAAGAAGAATAAAACAAAAACTTAATCACTAAATAATTTAATAAAAAACTTGAGAGGTTTCAAGGGACACCCTGATGGAACGTAGTTCCTTTCGATTACATTGTGTTCGGTATTGTCGCGGTACAACATCGGGTCTCCGTAGCCTAGTGGCTCCGGCAGTCGCCTAACAGCCAAAGGTCGATGGTTCGAATCCCAGCTCGACAGACCGAAATGGACCGAAAATGGAAAATTCGGTCTGTCGAGCTGGGATTCGAACCATCGACTTTGAACTGTTAAGCGACTGCCGGAGCCACTAGGCTACGGAGACCCGATGTTGTACCGCGAAAATACCGAACACAATGTAAAATTCACATTCAACAAAAAAGTATCGGTTTCAAAAAAGTGTCGAGTGTCGGTTCCTTAATTTTTTCAGTCTAGCCCCCTTCCGCACCGCGCGATAAGGAACTACGTTCCAATAAATTGTTCCTAAATGTTAAAGCTGAAAAGGCTACTGCCTCAGCATAATGCTGCAACATTAAAATGCTGAGCGCTGATTTTCAGGCATAGCCTCAAATGAAATCGCGAGCCAACCACGAGACAGCTGTTATACAAGATAAGTAGTAAGAAAAATAAATAAATGAATAAATACAGATATTAACATGTGTTTCGGTTAACAGTTGATACATAGATAAATAATTTATCAGCAAGTCACAACAATGTTTTTGTTAATGCGATATATAGGCTTCCGCTTGACGACATAAGTACATGGCTGATGGAAAGCATGAAGAGCTCTAGGTTGGAGACGCGCTTGATTTGAAGATACATACTTACTTAGACATGATGACAGTAACCAAGAAACAATTAAATTATGAATTTTTTTCAAAAACTAATTGCTGTTCGTTAGTCTGGCCAAAACTCAAAAATAGCTTGACCGATTTGAATATTTTTTTTTGTTTTGTTAGCCTTAATACTGAGGTGGTTTAAAAACAAAAAAATAGAGAATACCCAAAAGAACAGCTGAAAAATGGAAAAAATAAAAATTGGAAAAAATAAATTTTGTTTAGGAATCACCGCTCCGGATTACTTTTAATCGGTAAAAGGAATACTAGATAGATGGCGGGAGCGAAGCGTGGGGAAAAGCTACTGTCTAATTAACGTGTGACCATATAAAAATAGGCGACGAACATTGTAGACAAAGTTGACTCTCGAGAACATCATCGGGTGAAGTTTGACCCGATTCGACCCATTCCTGTTGATTTTACGATACCCAGATTGTAGGCACATTTTATTATCGGCAACACAATCGTCGGCTAGGTCATAAGGCATTCGGAACGCGTAATATTACGTGTGACGTAAGCATAGTTTTGAAATTGCTAAGTATTTAATAAATAGGATCTAGTATACACTATTTACTAGAACTAATGATAATATAATACACTAGCTGATGCCCGCGAATTCGTCCGCATGGATTCAGTTTTTAAAACCCCGCGGAAACTCTTTGATTTTCCTGGATGTCTATGTCACCCTACACTCTACAGGTTCTCAACTATACCTATCCAAAAAATCACGTCAATCCCTAGCTTTGTTGCAGCGTTATTGACGGACAAACCAACAAACAAACACACTTTCGCTTTTATAATATTATGTATTAGTAAGGAAGAACGAACTACGATAATAAAGGCGATCTAATTAAATTTTAGGATACAAAAGCTACTATTGTGACTTAAAAAACTTAAACTTAAACTTTAATCATGTAGTATATATTTTTTATGTATCATCATTAGTTTTCTCAGCACACGCCAAATAATGCATTTTATAGGCAAAATTTGCTACTTTGATATCTCTAATTTTTTTGACAATAAATGATAGCCTATTTACTTCCTGATAACTTAGCTTTCTTTTGGTGAAACATGGTTAAAATAGGTCCAGTAGTTACAGAGCCTATTCGGTACAAACAAACAAACAAACTTGAGAGGATGGAACGTAGTTCCTTTCGATTACATTGTGTTCGGTATTTTCGCGGTACAACATTGAGTCTCCGTAGCCTAGTGGCTCCGGCAGTCGCCTAAAAGTTCAACGTCGATAGTTCGAATCCCAGCTCGACAGACCGAATTTTCCATTTTCAATTTTATTTTAAACAATTTCTACATGTGGAACCTTTCCCTAATTTTTTATAACTTATAAGTTCTAAAAAATTAGGGAAAAATTCCACTGAAAATTCAGTCTGTCGAGCTGGGATTCGAACCATCGACTTTGAACTTTTAGGCGACTGCCGGAGCCGCTAGGCTACGGAGACCTAATGTTGTATCGCGAAAATACCGAACACAAAGCAAAATTCACATTCAACAAAAAAGTGTCGGTTTCAAAAATATTTCGAGTGTCGGTTCCTTAATTTTTTCCGTCTAGCCCCCTTCCGTACCGCGCGATAAGGAACTTACGTTCCAACAAAAAATCTTTCCTCTTTATCATATTAGTATAGACAAAAGAAGCTCTATTTGACATTCAGTCTAAGATATTAAGAAAAAATCTAGTGGCAAGACTTTAGTTAAAAGTATACATACTAAGTTACATGTTTATGCGTCATTTTTAGGGTTCCGTACCATAGTAAAAATGGAACCCCTATGGTGAGACTCTCCGTCCGTCTGTCCGTCCGTCCGTCACAGTCGATTATCTTAGTAACTATTAAAGCTATCGAGATGAAATTTGGAATAGTTGCGTATAATAGTGGTCCAACAACATTGAAAATATATATATATATATATATATATATATATATATATATATATATATATATATATATGTATATATTTTTAGTTTAATTAAAAAAGGGCAAAAATCGGGAGTTTGAAATTTCAAAGTAAGATAACTATACCGAGTTTCGAGAGTACCGAGTATACGGGGTATCATATGAAAGGGCTTTACATGTACATTCTAAAACAGATTTTTAAATATAATAGTTTTTGATTAATCGGGCAAAATGTCGAACTACCCCCCCCCCCCCCCTCCCCCATTCCGTATTTATACTATCTCCGTAGTTTAAGAATCTAAAAATCAGAAATAATTATGGTTAATAGAGGTTTACGTACCTATATTTTACAGGAAAAATAAAACCAACGCGAAAATTATTTTAGTTTAATTTAGATTTTTATTTATTTTTATGTCGAAAAAAATACCGTTCCCCCTTTATCTTCGAAGTTTACCTATCGAAAAATCAGAAATAATTATGGTCTATAGAAGTTTATGTATATTTTACAGGAAAAATAAAACCAACCCTCGGACTAGCATAGTTTTTTTGATATTAACAATAAACCTCTACAAACAAAGTTAACGATTAATAAGCAAATTAATATAATATTATCGTTTTACTTTTACTTCTGGAGTACGGAACCCTCGGTGTGCGAGTCCAACTCGCGCTTGGCCGGTTTTTTAATTAATTTCTTTTTCAAGACAGGTGCAATTGTGCCCTTGTTCTACCGAAGATGCGATGTAGTTAAGATGTTTGATAATTGTCAAGCGGCCAAGCCTATTCACAGATGTTACTGTAAAGCCTCATCCGCACGTTTGGCAAACCTCGACAAGCCTTCACAAGTTCAAACGTGCGGATAGAACGTTTGGCATGGCTTGCGTCGGTTTGGCAAGGCTTGTGGCCGATCCGAAACGTTTGTAGAGGTTTGGAGTTTGCCGCAAACGCCAAACGTGCGGATGAGGCTTAATAGTACGCGTGATAACTGAGGTAGTACGCGTGTTATCTGAGGTAACTGAATGGATAACCAGTGTTATCTGAGGTGACTGACTGACTGAATTTTTACACCACATCATATCACACGTAACGTACGCGTGTCGTGTAGCTAAGCAAAAATAATCATTATATTATGTGTCATTAAACTTATATAGTCAGCAAGATTTATCTCTACTACCCGTTCGATTCAAGTGGACCGTCGACGACCGTTACCAAATGACTTCATACTGCGTTGACATAAAAAATGCTTGTATTTTTTACTGTTACCACGACTGTGACGGCAGTTTTCTTTTCTGGCAATGCTTTTCATTACAATGACGTCTTGAATATCGAACTATCGAAGGGCGTGATTTTTTATTTGTTATTTTGCTCCTTTTCAAAGAAAGTCATTAATCCTTACTAATATTATAAATGCGAAAGTGTGTTTATTTGTTGGTTTGTCCTTCAATCACGCCGCAACAGGGCTACGGATCGACGTGATTTTTTCATGGGTACAGTTGAGAATGACATAGGCTACTTTTTATCCCGGAAAATCAAAGAGTTCCCGAGGGATTTTAAAAACTAAATTCACCGGGACGAAGTCGCGGGCGTCAGCTGGTTAAAGTAATAAATAGTCTGCGCTATGCAAAACTTTTCCTTTTTTTACTCATCGTAGAAAACTACACGTGAGCAATAGTAACCAAACAACAATAACTAACTAATTAAAATTTAACAAAACAATTTAAGAAGTAACAAAACAAAAGTTTGATAAAACACGGTAGGTAGGTATTTAAAATCCCGAGCGATACGTATTTTAATTTTAATTTCAAGATATATCATTCTTTTGTTTTCATTATTCAACGAAAAAGTTTTCCGTAGACCTACGTTAATCATGAACTATATTTAGCGAAAAAAATAAAAGAAAACAGTGGAATAATTTAGGCGCCCTTTAACCCATGTAGGTGATACTACGCGTCAGAGACACTACACTAGCGGCACGCTATGATGGCCGGTTTGACGTTTGTCCGCTCATGAAGTTCCGTATTAATTGATAACGACTTTGAAGGAAATAATTGTATTACTTTATTGACGATAGTGATGTGCAGAGATTCATAAATTTTATCGAATGTAGTTTTAGGTTTAGGACTCAAAATTTATTTATTAAATTGATTTCTAAAATGTATACAAGTGTAGAAAAATCAGTTTGCACCATTTAAGGGGTGAATGTACTTGTGAATATGAACAATTTTCACTATGTGGACAAACCTCTGAAATCGCAAAAAAATATCAGCTGTTTCATACAAAAGGTAAAATTTTTATTTTTATATGATATATACCACAACTCGGCATTTGGTTTTCTAAATTGAAAATTTTTAAAAATGGAATCTAATACGATCGTCACATAGGATCGCTGGCTAGCACAACTACTACCTCCGGCAAACTCGCGTCAATGCTCAATGCAAAACAAAGCAGTTTCGAATTGACGTTGCTTCGAAAAGTATAAACTGTCAGTGCAATGCGATTGTGATATAGTTTTGACCTGGCTTTGGATTTCAAATATTGATACTGCATTACTGTTGACCCTTGCTCGTTAATTTGGACTCTGTTCAAGCCCTTTGTTGTGGATTTCGTCGATATGACCGAACGTACGCAGAGAACTGTTCTAAATAGTCAGACACGTGAGTTCGTAATACGCCTTCGTAACTATTTCGATCGTGAAGCTCAAAATGGAGGGCCAATTTTACCTATAACGTCAGTGGTTGAACGCGTAGCTGATGCGCTTAATATTGGACAACGAACTGTTAGACGGATAACTAAAAAAAAATATGGCGAGACTGGCACAGAAGAAAATAAACTTCACACACCAAAAAAGAGAAAACGAGCAAAACCAGTCGTAGGCATCGATAGCTTTGATGCCGATGCTATCCGAAGACATGTTTACGGCTACTATTTACAGAAGGAGTATCCAACAAGAAAAAAGTTGGTGCATTCACTGAAGGAAGCTGGATTATTCTTCGGTGGGGAAAGTTCTTTAACGAAGATTTTGAAGACCATTGGATTTCGATACAAAAAATGTAACAAACGCAAAATATTGTTGGAAAGATTTGATATAGCGATGGCAAGGTATACTTTTTTACGGCAAGTGAAAGAAATCAAAAATTGGCAAAATGTTGTGTTCTTGGATGAAACATGGCTTAATGCTAACCATACTGTAGGCCGTTCTTGGAACGATGACACAGCAGCATCTACTTCCAAAGTTCCTGTAGGAAAAGGATCGCGACTTATAATTTGTCACGCCGGAACCATCAACGGGTTTGTCGAAGGTTCTCTCATGGCTTTTGCGTCAAAAACCACTGGAGACTATCATGAAGACATGAATGGAGAAAAGTTTACTGAATGGTTTACCTCAATGTTGTGTAGCCTCCCTGAACCATCTATTATAATTATGGACAACGCCCCATACCACTCGATGCAAATTGACAAGCCACCTGCCCAATCCCAAAAGAAAGCTGATATCGTCGCATGGCTTCGTAAAAATGGCGTAGATGCAAACATGAATATGTTAAAAGCGGAATTAGTACGTCTTTTAAAAGAAAACAAACCAACCAAGATCCGATACGTCATTGACGAAATAGCATTAGAACATGGGCACAGAGTTATACGGTTACCGCCTTACCATTGTGAGTATAATGCGATTGAGTTGGTGTGGGCTCAAATTAAGGGATATGCTGCAAGACACAATACAGAACCCCCATTTACCACAAAAAAAATGCTAAAATTATTAGAAGAAGCTTGTGAACATGTGACTAAAGGAGACTGGGAAAAGGTTGTGAATAGAACTGTTAAATTAATAAGGGAAGATTATGAAAGAGATGTGAAAATAGATAATATTATAGAAAACGAACATATAATTATTAATGTAGGTGATGATAGCAGTGACGACAGTGAAAATAGTAGTATGGACGAATCTGATTAATTATGGCCTTTTGTGGCACCTTTTTTGGTATCTTTTGTATTCATATGTTTCTTGTGTGCATATAAAGTATGTATATTCATTTTCATTCAAATATTCAGTTCGTTCAAATAAATTAAATAAACATATACATTTTTGTTTTATTAAACCTATTTAATCAGGTACAAAAACAAAACTTAATTGTTTTTTGTTCGAGAATAAATTGACATTCCACATCACTATTGTAATGTGTCAAACCGGCCATCATAGCGTGCCGCTAGTTTAATTAATGATAAGGGTGGATACCTACTTATCCTCTAAAATTAAGCCTCAATAGCTCAACGGTTAAAGGTGCGGACTGAAAACTGAACTGAACTGAAACCGACTGTGATTTCTGTGGCACTGAATGTAACAAAAATAATATCGTGCACATTCTATAAGATTAATAAATAAAATTAAAATGCGTGAGTGTTGTGGAACACTCGGTTGGAACGAAGTTCCTTTTAATAATAAACTAATAATAAAAATAAATAAAATAAAAAATAATAATCTGAAGTCAGGATTCGAACCCCCCGATTCGATAGTTACACTCCTTCGTTTAACCGCTACGCCACCAAATCTATGACGGTACGTGTGTAACAAACGAAGGCAACACACAAAAACTCATATCCGCCAAGTCCGTAACGTCCGTAACTCCGTTCCAAAAACAATTGGACCCTGTGCGGAAAATGTGGGAAAAATTACTTTTTTTACGTATTATAATATAATTTCATGTATTCTTCTGACTATATATTATAGAAAATAGCGAAAGACTACGCTATTACCTAACAGCTGGCATAATTTTTGTAATCATTTTGTTGAAAGGAAAAATAAATTAAAAAATTACTACTAATTATATATACAAAAAATACATATAGTGCCCAAAACACTGGCGCTATTGCCTCTCTTAATAGCGAGGCTAAGCCTTTGGGCTAAATAAGCGCCAGCTCTTTGGTCACCAGAGGCGTGGATCAATTTTTGGGACACGACATTTATAAAATTCTTCGTGTCCGATGACCATGGACCCAGCGTCTCAATAAGAATAATAGATAAATAAGAAATAACTTACCAACATACTTGATCCCCTCGGCTTTCAGTCCGTCCACGGCGCGCTGTAGCACCTGATCTTTGACGTCAGCCAGTTGTTCCGGCGTGATCAGGGGGCAGGGGCAGTACGCACCCATGCCGCCAGTGTTGGGCCCAGTGTCCCCGTCCCCGATGCGCTTGTGGTCTTGTGCTGGAGGCATCATCGACACTGTTTCACCATCGGTGAACGCCAGAACCTAAAATGGCGAAAACCTAAAATTGCTTCCGTAGATTTTGCTTTCTAGTTTTCTAAACTGAAAACACCTAACAACTACTTGATTACGTCAGCTGTTGACCGTCAAACTGTATTTTCACGGATACTTTTTCACCCCCATTTTGTACGGGAATACCTACATACCTTATAGGTATATTATACTAGCTGATGCCCGCGACTTCGTCCGCGTGGATTTTAAAATCCCGCGGGAACTCCAGGTTCTGAACTATATACCTCTCCACAAAATCACGTCAATCCGTAGCTTTGTTGCAGCGTGATTGACGGACAAACAAATACACTTTTGCATTTATAATTATGTATTAGTAAGGAAGAACTAATACTATACGATTATAAAGGGGATCTAATTAAATTTTAGAACACAAAAGCTACTATTGTGACTTAAATATGATAGTTAAATACGAGGGGCGTTTGAAAAGTTCGTAGCCTAACCAGGAAAATGAAAAGCTATAATTTTTTAATTTATTTATTTTTCAACATAGTCTCCTCCGAGTTCAATGCACTTTTTCCATCGGCCTGGCAATGCTTCTATACCAGTTTTAAAAAAATCTTCATCTAAGCCCTCAAAAAATGCATTGACAGCAGCTTTGACCTCTTCATTTGTGGAAAATCTTTGACCTCCTAAGTGGTTTTTAAGCTTTAAAAATAGATAATAGTCTGAAGGAGCTAGATCAGGGGAATACGGGGCGTGGGGTAACAATTCAAAGCCACACTGATGGATTTCTGTCATGCTTTCAACTGACGTGTGAACTCGCGCATTATCCTGGTGAAACAAAACTTTTCTTCTCAGCATACCAGGCCTTTTTTTTTTAATTTCTTCTCTGAAACGTCGCAACAGATTGCAATAGTAAGCAGAGTTTATGGTTTCACCTTTTTCTAAGTAATCTACCATAATTATACCTTTTGAATCCCAGAAAACTGAGGCCATCACTTTTCCGGCGGATAAAACCACTTTTGCCTTTTTTGGAATAGGAGATCCTGGTCTTTTCCACTGTTTAGACTGTAATTTTGTCTCTGGAGTATAATGATGTACCCAAGTCTCATCCATAGTCACAAATCTCCCTATAAATTCCAGTGGATCAGCCTCAAACAGCTCTAAGCAATCGCGGGAAATCGTTAGTCGAACGCGTTTTTGTTCCACTGAAAGCAGCCGAGGCACCCATCGCGCAGACACCTTGGAAAAATGTAATTCATTGGTGATTATGTGATGCGTTCGTTCAGTTGAGATGCCAATAGTGTCAGCTATCTCCTTAACAGTCAATCTCCGATCAGCTAAAATCATATCACAAATTTTTCCAATGTTATCGTCGGTGGTTGACGTCGATGGTCGACCAGTACGTGGGTCATCTTTAACGCTCTTACGGCCACGTTTGAACTCCGCCACCCACTTTTTCACGGTCGCATACGAAGGCGCTGATTCACCTAGAGTTTTTAACATGTCTTTATAAATCTCTTTTGGTGTTAAACCTTTCTTATTTAAGTACTTAATCACTGCACGACACTCGATTTTTTCCATTTTCAAAAATTGTCACTACTAATTCGGCGGGATCACCTGAGGAATTGTAACGAATGCAAATAAACGAATGAAATTTTATACTGATATTATTGAATAATGTAGCTTTAAAATGAGGGCAGTTTGAAAAATATATGACGTTACGATCTACGTTAGGCTACGAACTTTTCAAACGCCCCTAGTATATTCCCTCATGGACTTTTTTGTAGAGAATAATGAGTACTTAAATCATGTACTACATACTTTTTATGTATCATCAATAGTTTTCTCAGCACACGCCACATAATGCATTTTATAGGCAAAATTTTGCTACTTTGGGTTACATTATTGCAATTTTCTTAAGGATCTCTAATTTTTTGAAAATAAATACCTAGCCTATGTTACTTCCTGATAACTTAGCTTTCTATTGGTGAAAAAATGGTTAAAATCGGTCCAGTAGTTACGGAGCCTATTCGGTACAAACAAACAAACAAAAAAATCTTTCCTCTTCTTTATAATATTAGTATTATGTATCGAAGCGTTTACGTATATCGAATTTAAGACTAATGCATTATTTTATGAGGACTTTACGAGGATTTAATTATCAATTTAATTTTTTTAGAGGCTATTTGTTGTAAAGATGTCACGAATATTCGGCAACTATTCGGTATTCGGCCTATTCGGCCACTTTTTTTGCTATTAGGTATTCGGCCGAATAATACGTACTATTCGGCCGAATACCGAATACCAAATCATGTAAAAAAGACACGTTATATTACTCAAAATTATGTATTTATTTCAAAATTACAACACTTTAGTAATTAAAATTGATCAGTGGTAAGTTGTGATGGACAAAAACAAGCTTTTCAGCATTTTTTGGTAGCAAACGATTACGCTTTTCATCGTAAATGTTACCAGCCTCAGAAAATAACCTCTCACTATACACGCTACTTCCAGGAGAAGAAAGATAAACTTTAGCAAATTTCGAAAGGTTTGGGTATTGTTTTTCGTTTGCTAACCAGTTAACCACCACTTGTAAGGATCGGCCTTCCGATCTAGGCGAACTGTTTTCAAATAAAAATCCAACTCGTTTGCCACAGCATTCTTCTCCAGGTCCTCATCATTTTCATTAGCATTTCGCATATTATCTGTAGCGACTTCCTCAAAGCAGTTCCAGAAAAGTAGCAACCAGATATTCGGCGGCCGAATATTCGGCGCTTCGGCCGACAGCGTTGCCGAATATTCGGTATTCGGTATTCGGCCAATTCACTATTCGTGGCATCTCTAATTTGTTGTACTTATCACAAAGTTGAAATATAGGTCGCACTATCACTTTGCTCAGACTCAATAAGAAGTTAAAAGGAGACAGATTTGCGACGCTGACGGAGTCAAGGGCATTGGCTAGTAATTAATATACTATAGGATACCTACGCAAAATAAAGAAATAAAGATAACATAGTGTAAACATACATGATGCTTGTCTCAACATAAATTTCAATTGGCACGCGTAGCTAATGTAACATTATGTATGGTACGAGTAAGTATAAGTATATAATATGTAATGGCTTTGTAAGATAACCCTTGCATGGTCGCGATGAACTGCAAGGCGAGTTGATGGATCGATACCCACTAAGTGCTATCATCGTCCAAAACGATAAAAACCTTAAAATAAAACCCATCCAATATGGTCCAATCCCATACAATATGAAGCAGTGATAGCCTAGTGTTTAGGACTGTGGTCTCCTATTCGGGGGGTCGCAACTTCGAAAAGTCAGAGGTGTGAACCCGGGATCGAACCTGCGACCCCCCGAATAGGAGACCACAGTCGTAACCACTAGGCTATCACTGCTATTAGTAATACCAATAACTATTTGCTTACAAGATATCCTCACTTACCGAAACCTCTTCCCCTTCCAACAGCTCCTCAATAACCACCACATCGCCGGCTGAGCCATACTTGGCCTCTGTCAAGATCTCGTCAACAGCTTGGCAGGCTTCCTCCTTCGATGAGGCTACCACTACTCCCTTACCAGCCGCGAGACCGGACGCTTTGACGACCAGCGCTTGGTATGGAGCGCTAGAATAACAAGTCTTGTGTTAATTAAAAAAAAAATTCAAAATTATTTTTTCACGTAGGCCAACCTGTGGCTCCTACGGCGGTAGAGTCATGACGTGTCATGACTCTACCGCCGGTTCGGAAAGCGAATTCTGCTGAGAAGAGCCGGCAAGAAAAGAAATATAGAATAGAATTTAGAATAGAATAGAAATGTTTTTTATTGAAATAAACTTTTTTACAAGTGCTTTTGAATCTTCGATGAGTCTACCATTGGTTCGGAATGCCCTTCCTGCCGAGAAGAACCAGCAAGAAACTCTGCAGTAATTGCTCTTTTCAAAACAAGTTTATAATATAATATAAGTTGCTATAGTAGCTTATTAAACTATTACATTGTAATAAGTTTTTATATACTATCTTGTGGGCGGCTGGATGCCAAACCGATTTATCTCGTGCAACTTTGTTAGAATCAGACTAGAATATTTCCACAATGAGGGGAACTTACAATTCAATACATGTCAAGTTGGAAAGACAAAAAGATAGTACCTATAGTTGTTAAAGAACCCAAACTTTATGGGGTTATGTCGTTTTATTACAGAGTTCCCAAAGCCACCTTCATAATCATCCGAACTACTATAGTATATACCTGCAAAATTTCAGCTCAACCGGGAAGTGATTCTAATTTAAATTCCAAGATTTGACCTAAACATGTATAGTGCATGCATACATTTTCTTTTTATCTATATTTCATTTGGGAAAATCAAGGTAAATAAAACTTTTTGACTTCACTATTTTTAGTTTTTTCAGCTTTAATTTATCAGAGTATCCCTGCTAGATCAAATCAGAAATTAGGAGAACCAAAGTCACCAACATAGCTCAGCGAGTCGCAACGCTGAAGTGGAAATGGGAGGGCACATAGTTTGAATAGCTGATGGTCGTTGGGTTCCCAAGGTGCTGGAGTGGCAATCCCGCACCGGGAAGCGCAGTGTTGGCAAACCCCCCACTAGGTGGACCGACGACATCAAACGAGTCGCAGGGAGCCGCTGGACTCAGGCGGCGCAAGACCGAGGCCTGTGGAAATCCATGCAAGAGACCATTGTGCAGCAGTGGACGTCTATCGGTTGATAAAGAAGTTTATCGACCGATAAAAACAACTGTGTGGTGGAGACTTAAAACTACTTGACCATATTTCATTATACTGACCTATGACCTTAGGCTATGAGTGACTTGATAATGAAGCAATATGATTCTCGCTACTTTCAAGGGTATGCGAGTATGCGAGATTGAAGGTACTCGGAAAACAGAATAGAGAATATTATGAACTAGACGATACCCGCGACTTCGTCCGCGTGGATTAAGGTTTTTTGATTCCCGCGGGACCTCTTTAATTTTCCGGGATAAAATGTAGCTTATGTGCTATTCTGATATATATATTTAAAAGCTACTACATTGTAAATTTTCGTCAAAATCCGTCCAGTAGTTTTTGCGTGAAAGAGTAACAAACAAAATCCATCCATCTATCTTCACAAACTTTCGCATTTATATTGTTAAATATATTAGTGTTAAGTATTATATAATTTTTTTATGCACAGCCTATCTAAAGAACTATTATTATTAATGCGCAAGCCACACCGAAAACTAAGCTAGACTTCAAAAAGGAGGAGGATTTTTTATATATGTTCACCAATTACTCGAAGACACTTGACACGATTTGGAAAATTCTTTTTTTGTTTCAAAGGGTATACTTACTTCCCAGGTGGTCTCATTTAAATTCTATCGAAATCGGTCGAACGGTTTTTAAAAATCAAAATTAAATATTGTATACTTTGTAGTGGCGCGGGCGTTGGAAGTCGGTTTTTTAAAAATATTTTTTATATTAAATATTAAATTATTTATACTTTGTTGGCATAACTTTGCTTAGTAGCCATGGCATTTTCTTCATAATAAGGTATAGGAGTAGATATGTCTATGAAGAAAGTTTGAAGTTAATTTTTCTACTAATTCTAATGTTTTTTATTTTCATTTTCTTTAAAGTTTGCACGAAGCTGTATGTAAGTGTTGTGTACACTTATTATTGATATACATATCAGAGCCTATTATAGTGTGTATGTTGTATTTTTCTCAATGTCAAATATGTATTATTGAATATGTATACTAAAGCTAAGCTAAGGTAGCTTAGTTTGCGGTGTGGCTAGCGTTAATTAGAGGCTAGCGATCTACCTTCTGGATACAAGCGGCGCAAGACCGAAGCCTGTGGAAGTCCATGCAGGAGACCTTTGTCCAGCAGTGGACGTCTATAGGTTGATAAAGAAGAAGATCTACCTTCTAATAAACTCCTTGGCAGCGTCAGCATCGGTGAAGGATTTATACCTCGCTGTTGGTATCTGGTACTTCTGCATGAACTTCTTGGCCCAGTCCTTGTTGGCCTCGATCTGAGCACCGGCTTTGGTTGGCCCAAAGCATTTGATGCCCTTCAGTAGCAGGGCGTCCACTATGCCATTTGCGAGAGGATCCTCCGGACCAATTACGACGAGGTCTATAGAGTTGTCTTTGCACCATGCTGCTATTGCCTGTGGGAAAAATATTATTATGTACTAGCTGACACGGCGAACTTCGTACCGCCAACATATCAACTATAAATTTTTTTTTTTAAAACCTTCCCTGGACCTTAAGGCCACGCATTGATAAACTATTGTTTCAAAAATCGAGTACCGCTCTCTCTCGCACTCGCGGGGCTCACCCTGACTTGTTGTACGCGTCGCACTCGACCGGACCGTGCCAGCGGGTGACTGACTGGATTTTTATGTAATTACTCATAACATAAGCATAAAATAAAACTAGTGGTTCGCCCCGAACTGAGACCTCGCGGTAACGGTTTCCCATAATTACTTATTCATTCAATAGATACATGACGATCAAAATTGACATTATTATTATGCCCGTTTTCACCAACCATACCTAAATCATCCCCTTTGTAGAAGTCTCTTTACGTAGGTAGCCCCTAAATACAATCCTAACATCCCATATGTCATTTTCACCTTTAGTTGTCCCGTAGAGGTTTGTAATAACAAAGTTGACAGAAAGTGTCAACTAACTTAACATATGTAGCCCGTAAAGGTTAGGGAACTGTTATAGTGAAATCCTCAAGGCCTCAATCAAACTTAAGTATAGTTTTTTGGAACATTCAAATTTAATTACTTGTACAGCGTCAACTATCGACACGATCAGAAAACATGTAAAAACAAACTGCAACGTGAAGTTTTATTGATGTTTGCTAAATGACTAAATAATAATTTTAATTGAATATATTATGTTACATATAAGCTGCATTTGCTATATGAGATGAGAGCGCCATCTATTGACATCATTGTGAAGTTCTGTTGTTGCTGCTCATTAAAAGTTAAATAATTTAGTTTCCTTATTACAATTATCTAATTTTAGTATTTGTTGTTCAAGTACATGATATTACGCTAAAATTATAAAACTTTCAAGCCCCAGCTCTCAATGGTTATTCCGTTGTGAGGTCAAATATAATCTCCACTTTGAAAGCCCCCCATTTCGTCAATTTTAGGAAAAAAATTAAAAAAAAAATACTTTTGTACTCTGTTTCAAATTATCTTTAAAATGACGTACTGTAACCCTATGAAAAGCAAAAATTTTTTTTTTTCGTCGCTTTCGCTTCTATGAGAGCCCCCCTGAAATAAAGATTTTTATAACTTTTTAAGCCATTTTCGGCTGGAGGCCATCGGTTTACATATTATATCTAAAATTGAAGTAATTACGTTCAGTAATTCAGAAGTTATAAGGCTCTGACAGACGGACGGACGGACGGACGGACGGACAAGTGCAAATTCACTCAAGTAGACTCAAAGACCTTCGCTTCGCTCGGTCGATAACTTCTCGATCTAAGAAATAGAATAGCGGTCTGGCTATTTTATTCGTAAAAAATAATAGGATGTTGTCGCGGATAATTCCAAGCATCTGAACTTTTTTGGTGTGAAGTTTGTACTTTTTTTTAAAAATAAGTCAGACTATTTTTAAAAATTGTGTCCGATTTAAGAAATTATACAGGTTTTCCCCTTTTTTACGATATTTTTAAAATTCTAATTATATCATTCGTTGCACTCACACTACGCATTCAAAAGTACTCATTTTCGTGTTTTTTGGTCCAAGGCGTCATCTTAAGGAACATACAAAAAAATAAATTAACCGAATTGGTCCATCCATTCTTGAGTTATGCGCTTACTAACATTCATTTTTATTTATATAGATAGATAGATAGATAAATATAATATATATAGATTACGAAACTTTAGATATTCTGCAATCGATTTTGTGATTTGTTTTCTTACTGATATTATAAATGCGAGAGTGTGTTTGTTTGTTGGTTTGTTCTTGAAACACGCTGCAAAAGAGCTAAGGATCGACGTGATTTTTTTTGCATGAGTATAGTTGAAGACCTGGAGAGTGACATTGGCTACTTTTTACTCTGGAAAATCAAAGTTCCCGCGGGATTTAAAAAACAAAATTCACGCGGACGAAGTCGCGGGCATCAGCTAGTACGAACAATTTTATTGATTTTCATATTAAAGATTGTAAATTGTAATCCAAATAATTAAACAATAAATTGGTTAAAGAGATGAGATAAACTTTGAAATGAATGAAACATGGCATCTTCAAGTTAAAATAACCCACCCAGGATTCAGAACTTAAAATTCAGAATTCAAAGGCTTTGTCATTTCGAACATCCACTGAATAACATCAATGATCTCTTGAAAGAATGTATGCTGTTACACGGTTAGTGAATGTCTTAATGACAAGGTTGCTTGGAAGCAATGGGCTTTGCTTCAGCTGTCCAGAAGATAGATTTAAGATACATTTTGTAACATTTTTCTTTTGAAAAGAGCAACTGCTGAGTTTTTTGCCGGCTCTTCTCAGCAGAATCAGCTTTCTGAACCGGTGGTAGATTCTTGACTTGTCATAAGAGCCACAAGTTGGCCTACATGAAATACCTAAATTTTAAATTTTTGAAAAACTAGATATACATAGTACAGTAGTAAGTTTAATTAGAATGTTCATATCCACACATTAATACCTAATTATTGTCAGGAGCATACTAGAACAGATTTAATTTTCCTTTGTTTACAAGAAAGTTGTTATCTCGGCCTAGCAACAAATTATTGTCACCAACAGACAACATGGAAGAAGCTTCTAAGGTTATCAAGAATTAGATTAATAATGACTGACAGCTCAATTTCACAGCCAATGATGTGGAACTAAATTCTTATCTACTTTCTGATATTATGCTCTATAGAGAAGTAAACTTTTATTGCTTGGTTGTGTGGCTGCTGTATTAACTGGATGGGACCATCTTTATGCAGGTTGCAGACCGAAAACTAAGCTATACTGGCTTAGCTTCACTAAGCCAGCTAAGCTAAGCTAAGCTTAGCTAAGCTTAGCTAGAAATATGTACAGTGCACTCAAAGAACTAAGCAGCCATACACTACACAAACTATATTACATAAAAAATCTTTTAAAAAACCTACTTCAAATGCCACTACAAAGTATAAAATAATTTTAGTTTGTACAGGTATATTGAAGTCGGACAGAGTGTTGGAGTTTCATAGTTTCTATTGAGGCCCGCCTAACTTCAACATACACACTAAAATGATTTTGTACTTTGTAGTGGCGTTTGAAGTCGGTTTTTTTAAAGAATTTTTATATATTATTATATTAAGCTTTTTAGTGGTAGCTTCATAGGATCAATCTTCACATTCTGGATGGGACGTGAACTGTCCAACTAACAACATGAAAGGGGAGGACATTGGTTGAAATACCCCCTATAATAAACTAAGATCTAACCAATACCCCATATCTGATAAAGGCTGGAGAAGCCGATGGCAGATGGATGTAATATTTAAAAAAATAAATCTTCACATTCTCTGATCGCGAGCGATTTGCTCTTATTCATGAGGAGTTCTGTCCTCCATCACCGAAGATATTCATCAGATCTACACCAAATTTAAATGGCACCAACCTGAAGATATGACCTTTCAAAAAAAAATATTGAAATCGGTTCGGATTTGACAGAGTAACATCGACAAAGAAAAAATAATAATACGCGTCTAATTGAGAACCTCCTCCTTTTTTTTAAGTTGATTAAAATACGACATAAACCGTAAAGACACTAGAAAGCACTGGCGAAGGAAGTTTGAAGGGCAAGGGGGTGGGAGGGATTAGCTTAGCTTGTGTAGCTGCACATCGATATATACAACTAACTTAGTTTCGCATATTTAAGGTAGATCAATAATAGCTTAGTTTGCATAGTTTGCAGCCTGCACACAAGTTTGATAAACTGCATCAGCTATGCAAGTTAAGCTAAACTAAGATAGCTTAGTTTTCACTCTGAAACCTGCTTTGAGCTGATAACTTAATACACAGTTCTCGGTTGGAACTGCATTCTGAACTAGTGCTAGATTCACTTGAAGTTTCAAAAGAGCTTTGTACTTAAATGATTATATTTGTATGAAAATCTATTCAATTATAAAAATTATTCTATTCTACAGTCTTCTTCTTTATCAACCGATAGACATCCACTGTATTTGTTATCCACTGCACGATAAATGTCTTCCACAGGCCTCTGTCTAGTGCCGCCTGAATCCAGCAGCTCCCTGCGACTCGTTTCATGTTTTCGGTCCACCTAGTGGGGAGTCTGCCAACACTGCGCTTCAACGGTGTTCACATGAGCGCAAATTTGTTGAATGTCACCAAATCCGTCTCTAACGGCGGCGAATGTATAGCCATAGCCGTCTCTATCTTGTGTAATACAGGAGATAGAGATGTCTATGGTGACATTCAACTAAAATTGCTCCTGTGATTACTGTATTCCCGGTGCAGAGTCGCCACTTGGGATCCCAATGACCATCAGCTCTTCAAACTCTTATAACTATTGATTCTACAGTCAGCACTCTTTAAATCTCATTGCAAACTAAAAACATCCTTTCATACAAAGTTCACACTGAAAACTACATAGCTAAGCTTAGCTAACTGAACTTTAGTTTAGCTCTACCCAACAATGTCAGGTATGTTAAGTAAATGTTACTGTTACTTTTTCAGTTTAAGCAAAATAGTTTTGATTATGCAAATAGGTACTACTTAAAATTCAGATTGAGACAGAAAGTCTTAAAGGTAAGTTTTTTATTCATTTAAGTATTCATTTTGTTGTTCAGTTACAGTGTTATGGGTAATTTTATCACCTGAAATAAACGAATTATTATTATTATAAGTCGTTTATGAGAGGTTACTTACAGAAAAGTCCTTTAAATTAAGTTTCACACTTTGTACATTATCCTTCGTAGAAGAAATACCAACACTGCCTGGAGCACAGAAAATTCTTTTCACCAAAGGAGATTCTGCGAGTTTCCAACACAACGCGTGTTCCCGACCCCCGCTTCCAATTACAAGAACATTTTCAGACATTATCTTTAAACGAAATCACAGTAATACAAAAAATAACACTTGTTTTTCAACTTTTAAGTCGCGTGTTTTAAACGTATCAATTCAAAAATTTAAAAATGAAGTATTTTGTATTTTAAAATCCAAGGTATGACTAACTTTATGTCCATGAATGACTTCAACTAAAAAATATATATTTAAAAACAAATATTTAAATAATTCTAACACCCCACCACCTCTGTCAACACACGCGAAAACTGTAAAAAATTTACATCAAATCCAATTGACAAGTGACAACACGGATTGACAATTGACAATTGACACTACGGAAGACGTGATGGAAATCATGGAAATGCTTGGAAATGTGATGGAAGACCGGTTTAATTAAAAAACAAATATTTAAATAATTCTAACACCCCACCACCTCTGTCAACACACTCGAAAACTGTAAAAAATTTACATCAAATCCAATTGACAAGTGACAACACGGATTGACAATTGACAATTGACACTACGGAAGACGTGATGGAAATCATGGAAATGCTTGGAAATGTGATGGAAGACAAATACAAACAAAAACAAATATTTAAATAATTCTAACACCCCACCACCTCTGTCAACACACTCGAAAACTGTAAAAAATTTACATCAAATCCAATTGACAAGTGACAACACGGATTGATAATTGACAATTGACACTACGGAAGACGTGATGGAAATCATGGAAATGCTTGGAAATGTGATGGAAGACCGGTAGAAGTCTGTGGGTGGAAGATTGAGAATGTCATTTTCTCGTCATTTTTGATGTTTCACAGATAATATACTCTAATTGACTGACTCATGGTCGAGTCAGTCAAGTAAATTTTGAGCACATTTTGAGTATTTATAGGGGGATACGTACGTACGTTAGAGCAATTAACATGAAATCCAAATAGCATCCAAGCTCGTGATTCCTCGACTCCTCAAGAAAGACAGGTCCGAAAGACATTAAGGCTGGGAGTGATCCCTCATCCCACATGTGAATGTATGCGCATAGATTCGCATTTTGTCCAAAACCGATACGGCTTTTCGATGATAATTATTATTGTACCTTTGGGGATAAAATTGTGGTTTATATGGCAACACTGGCAGGCAACAAACAGAATCTTGTTTTAATTTTCTTTGGTCTTTGATCTGTGGTCTAAGATGGCGATTGGCAAATTAAATTCGTTCCTGTCATTTTCCTGTGATGGTATGGTGATGCTTGTTCGTTGTGTAAAAAAGTATTTGTGTTTAATATAAAATGGCTGACACCGGTCTCCGAATGAATTTCGCTGCGTTAAAGAGGGCAGATCCATATGCAAGGGAAATAATTGACAGTGCTACCCACGTAGCACTTTATACTTTCGAAGAGAACGAATGGGAGAAAACGAACATCGAAGGTGCTTTGTTTGTGTACAGTAGGAATGGTGAGCCTTACCACAGTTTGGTGATTATGAACAGGTTAAATACGAATAATCTCATCGAGCCAGTATCTAAAGGTATCGAATTGCAGTTAAAAGAGCCCTTCTTATTATATAGAAACGCAAAGTGTCGCATTTATGGCATATGGTTTTACGATAAAGACGAATGCGTTAGGGTTGCGACGAAATTGAATTCTCTCGTTAAAACACCCGAGATGTCGCAGAACCCAGTGTATCCCGCACCAGCCAAGGCGAACGCCCCAGTTGACATATTTAGCATGCTGAGCAAGGCTCAGGATGATTTTAATTCTACGAATGGTATGACGAACAAAAATGAATCGACGCCGTTGCGGGGGCCCGACATGGCGTCGCAGAGTGTGATGGATTTCTTTGCTAAGGCGGGGAGCGGCGCGGCCGCACAAATGCCTGCAGTGTCCTCCCTCCCCTCCCCGGGCATCTTCGGGCCGAGGCCCACGGACGTGCGGGAAGGGCCGCTGCTGCTGCAGAGGCTCATGAGCAACCCGGCGCACTCTGTGGAGCACATAGAGAAACAGCAGCGCTCAGTCACCCCACAAGATTTACTAAGCTCAAACGGAAACACCATGGATCCGGTCATGAGGCAGAATAGCTCTTTCCAGTTGAAGTCTACTCCGATCGAAAAGCAGAATCAGCAGAGAGTAACCAGTCTGAAGAAGATACAACAGCTAGATTGTATAGACTCAAATGGGCCCAATCCGTTAGAGAGTGAGCTCAACCTAATGCACATCTCCTCACCGAAGCCAACGTCTCCACTGGCCACATATTTGAATCAGTCGCAGGAAATTGTGCATCCCGTGGGCTCGTTTAACGGCGGTAAGTTAGAAGAGGTAGGCGGTGTTTATCCAATCATTAATTCGCTAGCCAACCAACAAAAGCCCGCTCTGATGCCCCCCACCATGTTTACAGCCTCAACGGGAAATGAAATTCAGCCTTCCCCTGAGCCTCTAACTAGGAACCAACTTCTCCAAGCGTTCAATTATCTCCTCAAGCATGACGCTGACTTTGTCAACAAGTTGCACGAGGGTTATGTAAAATCGTTTTCAGAAAAAGCTTTCTCTGTTTCGTAAACTTCATTCTTATTGGACAATCCACTGATGTTGCCAGTGGTCATTGATGTACAGCTGTAATTTGTAGTATAGTTCTTGCAATTCACGAGGGCGACTGACTTGGTTGTGTGTGTGTCGTATCTGTATAAGTGTAAGCGAGCGCAATGCTCGCGCCTGCCCGCTCCCACCTAGGCTTTGACAGGCACGCAAACTTATGCAATGTGCACGTACATGAAGTAACCACAAGTAAAGCTCACTCGCTTTCGTGAATTGCAAAAACTGTATAGATCCTCTAAAAATGTTCAGAACTATTAGTTTGTAGTGACTTGTTTGGACAGAGTATTTAAAATAAGTTTTAAACCTTTGACAGTGTCATTTAAGTCTGTATAAAGAATGAATTTTTGGTGGCTTGAATCCAATGAAAAGTCACATGGATGTATAACAGGAAAGCTATTTGTGATATTTATATTGGCTTCACAGTTTTACTTGAGTGGCCTCATGCAAATTTTCTATTGTATTATGAAATTATTACTGTACTGTTATAGAAAAAATACAGAATATTGTTACTTAAGAATCATCATACTATGATTTGATATTTCATTGCATTTGAGAAATATATTTCAAGCCTGTTTTTTTTTATATAAATTATTTTCATATACAGGTTTACCCAGACTGTAAAACATTATAAAACCATGTCTCACAGAGTAGACAAATAGTTTTTGAGTTAGTTTAAATTTGTATAGATCAAACATATTGATGTGATGATTGATTAAGCAACAATATTTTAAAAAATGTGTTGATTAAACACAATTTTGTGCTATAAAATGTGACTAAATCTGTTTATTAGTTATTTGAAAGACCTTATTTATATATATAATTATTATATGCAAAATTTGTCATAATATTCTTTAGTATGTACGTAGGATTTTCAACTTTTGATAAATACATTAAACTTACTACTGAATTAATAAGGACATGATTTTGACAATTTGTATCGTTTTTAAGGTAGGTATGCAAGAATTTGCTATTTCTTTACAATAAAAAAGGAAAAAAACTTTCTTTTGCCTATATAAACTACAATTAAATATTATTAAACCTTTTCTTCCCTATTATACCTGATTTTTTAAAATTAAAACTTTAACTAACAGAAAACTACACTATCTATCTTCTTTTGGGTCATTAAAGCTAATTTTATTTTTATTATTAATTAGCAAAAAAAACAACTAGTTTATCTTCTCAGATAATTTTAAATAGCTATTAAATCCAATTGAGTTTACTCATTTGCTTTATTTCAATACATTGAGGGGTTAAATAATAAACTACCTATTATTATTTGGTATGTTGTAGGTCGGAACAAAATGTTCTAAATGGATAAAAATTAAAAAAAAAAACTCAAAAAAAACTTGAGATGTGTCAAGGGACACCCGGATGGAACGAAGTTCCTTTTGATTAATTAATTTGGCATTGTGTTCGGTATTTTCGCGGTACAATATTGGGTCTCCGTAGCCTTGTGGCTTCTGCAGTCGCTTAACAGTTAAAAGTCGATAGTTCGAATCCCAGCTCGACAGACTGAATTTTCTATTTTCAATTTTATTTTAAATAATTTCTACTTGTGCCGGGTGCCGCCGGCGGGAATGGGGCTACTTTCTGTCTGCCCGTCTTTGACATGAATTGAATTGTAGTACGTTTTGTGGAAATGTCATATTCTACTCTAACAAAGATGCACGGGTTAAATCAGCTTGCCATCCAGCTGCCCACAAGATAGTATAAAAACTTATTACAATGTAATAGCTACTTATTAATATTGTAAAATGATTATTTTGAAAAGAGCAACTGCTGAGTTTCTTGCCGGCTCTTCTCAGCAGAATCTGATTTCCGAACCGGTGGTAGAATCTTGACGTGTCATAAGAGCCACAGGTTGGCCTACATGAAATAAATAATTTTGAATTTTTTTTTTTCATGTGGAATTTTTCCCAAATTTTTTATAACTTATATAAAATTAGGGAAAGGTTCCACATATAGAAATTGTTTAAAATAAAATTGAAAATTCGGTCTGTCGAGCTGGGATTCGAACCATCGACTTTTAACTGTTAAGCGACTGCAGAAGCCACAAGGCTACGGAGACCCAATATTGTACCGCGAAAATACCGAACACAATGCCAAATTCACATTCAAAAAAGTGTCGGTTTCAAAAAAGTGTCGACCCGTCTAGCCCCCTTCTGAGTTCCGCACCGCACGATAAGGAACTAAGTTCCAAAAATATGGTTTGAATCTTCCAGCAAATTTTGATTTCAAGAAACTCATTGTTTAGTTATTTCAACTGTACAATTTACAAGCAACCATATCATAATCTGATTCTTTTACTACAAATAACTTATATATCTATAAGAAACTCACTATTGCTTAAGCATCCATAAATTACATCACACAAATATTATTAGATGGTTACACTTGTGAAACTCCTCCCCCCTGTGTAATGTTACATATTTTTCAATTTTATATTTCAGAAGTCATTAAATTAAATTTTCAAATTTTTTTAAAGAACAATTAATAATGTTGATAAAAGATACAAAACTTATTCATGTTGTGTCCATGGACTTTGTCCTTAATAGATCAAGTTACTAGTAATGTTTTAAGTTTTTGGTTTACATATAAATTTCACATTGTTTGAAACCCCCCCCCCCCCCCCCCCCCGTGCCTTGTCACTCAATTCAATAAAAAAAAACACATTTTGTTGGCCCCCTCACCACCACCGTTTTTTTAAAAAAGTATCTTCATATAAAGGTGTATCCAGACCATAAATAACATGTAAAACCACATTTTGACATGGTAGACATGTTACAATGCTATAAATAATTTAATATAAAAAATTCTTAAAAAAACTGACTCCAAACGAACCTGCCACTACATTTATTGTTGTTGATTTTTTTTAAAACCGCTCAACCGATTTTGATAAAATTTAAATGGGACCACCTGGGAAGTATACCCATTGAAACAAATGTGGATACTGGATGATTATAAACTCACACATTAACTCATCACATCATCTGGATGCACCTTTACGAAGTAGGTCTATAACTTAATTTTTAAAACCATATTATTAATTTGTATTGGTATGAGAAGTGTAAATGATAAAGCTAGAAGACATCACTAATGTAAACCAAGGAAGGCATTGAAAGCAATGAGATTTTAGATTATTTTAATTTTGGCCTTGAATAAAATAATCACATAAGTATCCAAATCGATTTTAATTATTTCGCTAATGGGTCCCATGTATCAAAGAAATTACAACTGTTTCTAAAACATCATAATGTCATATTTCATTATTTTAAGTTTTGTAGAATACCCATTAAAATTGGAAAAAAAAAAAATTCTAAAAATCCAATGTAGTCCCAAATTAAACATTTCACATGATAAATATTTGTTTAATTTAAAATATTGAATCCTTGTCTACTTATTTTAAAACTAGCTGATGCCCACTACTTCGTTTGTGTTGAGTTAGTGTGTGTGAAAGTGCGTTTGTTTGTTGGTTTGTCTTTCAATCACGAAGCAACTGTTGCATGGGTACAGTTGTGGACTTGGAGAGTGACAGCCTGGAGGGTTCCTGCTGGATTTTTTTAAAACCAAACTATGCAGATGAACTCCCCACGCGGACGAAGTTGGGGGCAAAGGCTAGTTAAGTATTTTAGCATTACGGTTGAAGAGTTGGGAGCGGTATCAGGATTTGAATGATGAAGTCTACCCGACTTTGAAGGTACCTATATAATACTAGCTGACCCGGCGAACTTCGTACCGCCAACTTACCTATATAAATAAAAAAATAAACTATCATAATCAAAAAAAACTATCCTTTCTTTCAAGTTGGACCAAATTACAGATAGTTACGAAGTTTGATCTAAATCGGTTCAGTAGTTTAGGAGTCCATCGCGGACAAACAACGTGACACGTAATTTAATAGAATAGAAATGTTTGTTATTCAAATAAACTTTTTTACAAGTGCTTTTGAATCGTCGATGAGTCTACCACTGGTTCGGAATGCCGTTCCTGCCGAGAAGAAACGGCAAGACAGTGTGAAGTGCAGTTCCTTAGAGCATCAGGGTTGAAGAGTTGGGTCCTGGAATTCAACAATGAAGTTTTTACTTGATACCTTTAATATCTGTTCATAATCAGTAGTCCCTAAATCCATAGATAGGTACAGTTTAGGTGGGCTGGGCTGTACCCCTGAAGCGTCAGGTTTGAGAAGAGAAGAGAAGTTCTTTGTAGAAGAAAATAAAATAACTTAAATATTTTTTTTAAATCGATTTAATATTTTCTATATTACAAATCGCTTTTGAACTTTAAACAACCAGTCGAGACCACAAATTGTTGCACAATTTTCATTTTTAACATTATTATTAGACACAAATGTCAATTGTCTACTTAGAAATACAGTTCATGGAAGGGCCATTTCAAATATGTGGTTAATTTAACAAAATATAATAATGGTGCTACATTAGGTAGTACCTAACTGCCGCACTCGCTAGTTCTTACTTAAAGATCTTGTAGCTTTAAAAAAACTCTCAGCACGTATTAGTTTTAATACTATAAATGACAGCTAATTATAAGATTTAATGTCTCATTAAATATAATTTAATGAATGTCTCTTGAGTGCCGCAGAGAGAGCAAAAAGCTCAGTTGAGACAATCCCGCAGCCGGAAGTCGAGAATGGCACTACATATTACCCGTCCGCTTCAAGATGGCCGTCGACGACCGTTACAAAATGACGTCATACTGTAACGTTGACAAAAAAAGTGGTTGTATTTTTTTACATAGTTGTACCATGACTGTGACGGAAGTTTTCTTTTCTGGCAATGCTTTTCATGGCAATGACATCTTGAATGTCGAAGGGCGTGATTTTTAATTTCTTACTTTTCTCCGCTTCGAAGAAAGTCATTAATTGAGGTAATAAATAGTCTGCGCTATGCAAAACTTTTCCTTTTTCACTCATCGTAGAAAACTACACGTGAGCAATAGTAATCAAACAATAACTAATTAAAATTAAACAAAACAATTTAAGTAACAAAACAAAAGTTAAAAAAAAACACGTTATTTACAATCCCGAGCGGTATGTTGCTATCTGTACTAAGTGGGTCTGACTTGAAGTGCGGTGCGGGGAAGCGCGACGCGAGGCAGCGGCCAACTTGAGGCGGACGGATAGTACCTATATATTTTAGAGCTAAAAGCTTAAAGATGTCTACCAGCGAATAATTAATCACCATTCACTTAACCTTATTTGACAGGTCTAACTGCCGCACTCAGTCATTCAGTAAATTAAGATTAATTAATCATTGACTTGTGATTAACTGCCGCACTCAGCCGAATTTTTAAATTATATTATTTAATGATTAATTAATTAATTATCATTAAATCTATTACTGAATTGTTATTTATGTACAAACGAAGCGTTAACTTCTGAGAATGAAACTTTTTAAAATCCAAGATTAAGTCGTTAAGTAACGATTAGCGACTCTGAGTGCGGCAGTAAAAGTAGGTATCTCCGCAAGTACCTAACACTGATGATGAAATCTATAGAACATGCTCTGACTTGAGACGAAAGTAAAATGAGACAAATATGTCACCTGTGGCATAAAGCTGTCTCTTTTTAACTCTGGCTTGAGTGTAAGTAGTGTAGAACCTGAGAAGACAGCACTATTTACCTCTCAATTCAAAGATTGTGAACAACCAAAGTAACACCATTAGGTATACTACCTTAGGTTTATCAGGCGCTTAAAATGCCTTATGAATTTATTGCTAAAAAAGTAATTCCATACCAGTGCTATAATATTTACACAATAAAATAATATTATGTGATAAATTATATGGAGTAGGTACCTAGTAGGTACTACCTACCTATACAGAATATTTTGCAAGTACATGAAATAATTGAATAAAATACGTTATACTATATTATACTTATTAGAAATAGCCCTTTACAATACGGTTTTCATTTAGGAAAAAAATGTAAAATAACTAATGCATAAAAATAACTATAACATTTGGTTCCAAAATCCGATTGATAAAATATACTTAGTAAAATTTAGAGTGGGTTTTTAGAAAAATAATGCCTTTGCTATTTATTAATAATTATTGTGCTATTTATTTGGGTAAGCTGTAAGTGTTTTTCTTTAAAATATTATATTTCCAAAGTTTCTAAAATTGCATTTATTTTAAAATACCTATTTTCGGGAGAAAAATTAAAATATTTGCAAATTTTTTGCTTTATGGAGTAGAAATACAACTTAGACCTGTCAGACCAGAACTAGGATATTTTCATAGATTTAAGATTGGTAGGTAGTCGCTTCTCACCTACTAGATACAGTTGTTGCAATTCACGAAGGCGAGTGAGCTTTACTTGTGGTTACTTCGTGTACATGCACATTGCGTAAGTGTGCGTGCCTGTCAAAGCCTAGGTGGGAGCGGGCAGGCGCGAGCATTGCGCTCGCTAACACTTATACAGATACGACACACACACAACCATAAGTCAGTCGCCCTCGTGAATTGCAAGAACTATACCTTCCGCGCGCTAATAAATTGCGACTAATATTGCGAATAAGCGACTACGTACGCCGCCAATCCTAAATCTATGGATATTATTTATAATTTGACAATTAAAGTGTAAATCTGGGAATTATCGTGGCTGTTCAAATATTCCGCAGAACATGGTCGGTATGTATATAATGTATATGCTGCATGCAAATATGGGCTTTAATAATCAAACTATAAATTTCAATTTTTAAAAGCATTGTGGCTGCTGTCCAACACGCCTGGTCAGGTCTGGATCGTACCTAACCGTTCAACAAAATAATGCTTCCTATTTCATAATTAGTGCCAGATAGAAAAATTAAAAAATCATTATTTTTATTTTAATCTCACTTTGTAAACAAAACGCCCTGCTTATTTCAACAGTGGAGCATTTGATATGCTGAGGGAAAAACTATATTTACAAAATCGTTATGATGTTTCTCAAAACATTCGTTATACTACTATTATTATGTAATTATAATACAAAGGATATATTATTATTATGGGATGCATATTGCAAGGCAAATATCGAGGGTAATGACGCAACAGTGAAGTCATACCGTGCGCTAAACTTAGCTCACGCGGTCAAATTTGCGAGCTAAAGTAAGCTATGTGAGCTAAAGTGAGGTTCAGACCAAAAACAAAAGATGCGAAGGTGCGGCGCGGAGGTAGGTATGGGAGCCAGACGGGCGATCTTTCACTTAGCTTAGCTGGAATCGATGGGTAGAGTTAACTCGCACTACGCTGTAAGTAATCTATTAAACAAACAACTTAAAACTATTCTATTCTAAAAAACAAACTTTAACAGCCCGTATTCACGGCGCGGTTCTCACCCGCGCCCGCAGCGGTTGCGGTACAGCTGTTTTATTTCAATACTCACGACACCGCAGCTTTATGCGGTCCCGCAGCCGCAGCAGTTGCGGGAAAGGACCGCAAAAAATATGGCGTCGGAAGAACACTTCCTGCCACGTCGCGACGCCCTACGTCCGCGCAACCGATCGATCTTAGGGTACGTTTATGCACACGCGGCGCGTTGTGCGGCGCCCGTCGCTGCGTCCACCGCTTTCAACTTAAACGCTTCTGCATGGATGCTCTTATACTTGGACATTGGAATCAGCAGAATCCGCTTTCCGAACCGGTGGTAGAGTACTATACCCGTAGAGAGGTGGTAGAGTAGAGACTCATGACGTGTCATAAGAGCCACAGGTTGGCCTACGTGAAATAAATAATTTTGAATTTTATATTTGAGTTAACCGCGCGACGCACCATGCGACGCGCAACGCGCCGCGTGACCTCGCTCCGCCGCGTTCAATGCAAACACTTCTTTATTTATTTATTTATTGAAAAGGTACACAAAGCAGGTTGCAACCAAATATAAACGTAATACAATAACATCAGATTTGGGTTCCAGGTAACAACCCTTAATATGTGTACACAGCGTATTACATATTATATTCTGTATGAACGCTCTCATACTTGGCCATATGTTAACGCGGTTAACGGTTAACGCGCGACGCGAGGCACCACGCGCCACGCAACGCCCCGTGTGTGCATAAACGGACCCGCGCGGTTCTACTACGGGGGTTAAAACGTCGTAAGCGCCCGGCAAAGGTAGTCGGATACGTTTCGGTGAAACGTTTTCTGCCATTTCTTTACCTTTTAAGACTGCTAAGGAAAGATAGTAAGCTAGTTTAATTCACGGTGTGGCTTTTGCTTAGCTCAGTTCTACACAATTCTTCAGGCTAAATGGACTGATCGAAAAGTAGTGCTTTATTCTTCAGATGTTGCTTGTGTAAAGCGACAGCACTACTTTTAGATCTCAATTTAGTTTACAGATTTGTGTATGGCTGAAATAGACCGATCTTAGAAAGGTTTATCGTGATTGGTTCGAACTTAAATTCGTGTTAACTAATTTTCTTTGCTACTAAAGTTTATCAGGTCGATGTCTAAGGTCGAAGGTTTGCTACAGTTAGGCGACGTTTTCGCACAGGCGAATCGCCGCGCGACGCGCGGTTCGTCGCTCGCTCGCTCTCTCTCGCCCTCATACCTTGGCCATATCGCGCGACACGCCGAACCGCCTATGTGAAAACGTCGCCTTAGGGTTGCCAATCGTACTTTAACGTAAATAACATTGTATACTCGGAGCCCATCTTTATTAATACACTGAACATAGCTCCGTTTTTCGACGCCCAAGACCGATATTTTAATAAAACTATTATTATAACAGCATGATTTTGTTATCTGAAATTAATTAAAAATGTCATGGATGTATCTCGAAATAAAAACAACCGTCGGGCCAACCCAATGGCGATAGGAAGAGAGGCAACTTCTAGGAGAATATGCCTGTAGGTAAGTTAGCGCTATGCAACCTGAATTGGACTTTATTCTGTGGTCGCAAGAGTCGCTATTTATTTAAATTATTTTGTGGAGTGCATCTTCTATACCTGTAGGTACCTACTATTATGTATTCTGTCATCTGTGGTCATACTATAAACTTTTTCACTTTTTTTTTTAAATAAAAGCATTTTTTTTTAATAAAGAATATTAGTAGAGTTGAAGTTGACTAATATCCTCCTCTCCCCTCCAAATAGGCGGAAAGCTTGTGTCAGGAGTGGGTACGACAATAGTGCAACGGCTGGGATTCGAACATGCGACCTATCAGTTTTCAGTCCGCACCTTTAACCGTTAGGCTATTGAGGCTTGTTTGATACCACAATCTACGCGACGTGATTCAACAAGACTGGAAGCATTAACACAAAATATCTACAGAGCTAAAAAGCGTCAGACACTATGAATTGCACAAACTTTTTGTGAATGTGTAAGTTAGTAAATATAATTTCTATGTACTAAAAATCATTGAACCTTATTTGCCCATTGAAGTTTTGGTATTTTTAAATTAACCCTTTATTATTAAAGCTTTTATTTAAATTCCGTGGGTAGCTTTTGTTTTGCCGGGGGAAAAGTGTGCTATATTATCACTGTAGATTTTTAACAATATCCATGTAAAAATGAAGTTGATTCCGTTGCTCTGTTACTGATTGAAGGACAAACCTACGTACAGACACATTTAGCATTTGTAATATTAGTAGGGATTATGTGAAGTCTAAAAGAGACGTTTTCAACATAATATTATACATAACATGCATTATAAAACATCTAACAGTTTACTAACAACGCTCTTTATTATTGCAATATACAAAAATGTATTTATACACTATTATACGTACTTAACCTGACTTAAAATTATATTTTACCCTAATCCCGTGGAAACAAGGATCAAAATCGCTTAAACATGTATTGACTAAAGTATAATAATTGCATTAAATAATGTTGCAATCTAAGGAGCAAGACTAAATAGCGTTAATTAGTAAACTTAGTTTTTAGTTGATTCGGTTGTTTTGTACATGCTAGTTCCATGGTATACTTTACCCTATTGTCATAAGAAGTACAGTACCTGACGGTAAATATCACACATTCGGTTTCGCAGAGCATCCTCTGTCTCACGAAGCGACAAAATGTCACATAGGTGTGTGACAGAGACGACGATCCTCGAAGTCAAAGTCCTCGAATGCTGGCAGATATAATTATTATCTTTCTGATGCGACATTTACTGTCAGGTACTGTGTATAGCGTTACACTGATTAGACTTTTTTATATTATGCGTTTCCCTTGATTGCGATTTCACGGTGGTAAGTGACGACGCAGTCTAACATGGTGGCGGGCTAACTTGGAAGGAGGTTTATACTCAGCCCACTTTGGAAAAATTGTTCAAAACGTTGTTTGGATAAATCCACCGCAAATAGTTAGCTGAACTTCCTAATAGTGCTGTGCGCAGTTATTTTGTCAAATGTGCAATTGCAATCGCGTAATTTGTTTAACCAAATCTTTATTTAAATATCAAAACTAATTTTCCCACCCTAACATTGGGTGGAATATTTTCTTTTAATTTAAATGGAGCCACCCTCGATATATAGCCTATTTAATTAAAAAATAATCATTAAAATTGAATCGGTGAAGATATCGCGTAATCTTTAGTAAAAATAAATACAGTCGAATTGATGACCTCTTCTTTTATTGAAGTTGGTTATAAATAATGGTGCTAATTGAGTTGGTAGCTCTTTAAATTGACAAGTCTCCTATTATCCGCTTTACATGCCCGAGGAAAAGAAAAAACACTATTTTTTTAGACCTGTCAATTTGGAGTGTTTAATTGTGTGCAACCAAATTAGCATCATTGTTTATTATAATATACCAGATACCTATTCAATAAGTTGTGTCTATCAGTGTAATAACTTAACTTAGCGATTCACAGCGCTATTGGTGTTCATTCTGTTGTACATAATCTCTGAACTAAACTTAAGTGTCAGGTCTAAACGTTATTAATACTGCCGCAGGAAATATCGGCAAAAGGATTGCACGATTTTTAGACTCATTTTAAAGGTTATGTACAACCTATTTAATACCATCGTCTTAAACATATAACTTAAGCCATTATCATTAAGGTACGATCTGTATTTTTTAAAACAAATTAAGTGAAAGCAGAACAGTTTTATAATATAAAAACAAAATATTCTGCACCAATATAGGAAACAAAAATAATTACGACGTATTTACAAGATTTGGTTCGTAACTTTCGAAAACTTTAACGTTTTCAATGCGTAATATATTAAATAAATGACAGGAGCGTATTGAGTTTTTTGTTTCAAATCAATGTACGATTACAACTTTATTTGCTGCTAAAAATACTTCGTGTCTACATTCACGTGTGGACATGAAGTATGAATGAAAACGCTTGTTTTTTTTTTACTGCGAACTCACCTGATGGTGACGATACAGTCTAAGATGGTAGCGGCCTAACTTGGAAGGGAATTGTGACATTTTTTTGTTACACCCATACCAGTAATTGATTTCTACACGGTAATACCAAACCAAGTCTACTATCACTAGTGTCACAGATGTTTATTGACGGTAAATAAAGTTTGCAATCATTTCAGAATTGATTTGAAGCAAGGTAGTTTTTTTGACGTCCGTGAGAGACACTAAGGATTACATAATAATAATATGTGTATCCTATTTTAATATAAAAATGTAAAAGTCAAATTTAGACCTCATCAGCACGGACTGTATCCCATAAATTTTGGTCCTTCGAGCCGGATAAACCAACGTGACATTCAGTCAGCTATGAAGTATTTTCCTTTGCCTCTTAACTTTATGATATGCGACAGCCTTGAGAAATGATGAGTACGCCAAAATTAACTTTCCTACTAATTTTTAATTTAAGCACATTGTATAAAATGGTTCAAAATAAAAATGTATACAGTCCACCCTTTTTCTTATGGTTTCCCAAACATTTGCACAGACGAATGTCATCAGTTCATCACCTAAAAACGCTTATTTCTTGTTGTTACAATACTGATCTGAAAACAGCGCAATACTTTTTTGGATGGATACACTTATTGTGAAAAACTACATGGGAAAAATTAGACTGATTGTCAATTTAGTTAAGGTTTCGTGCAACCGAATTAGATCCGTAAACCTTTGCGTTTACATACGTTACGTTGTACGTTTACGTACAGCCTGAACAAGATACTGATTTGATGCTGGAAAAAATACATCTACCTACTTATTTGAAACATTTATATTTTCTATAGTTCTTGCAATTCACGAGGGCGACTGACTTATGGTTGTGTGTGTGTCGTATCTGTATAAGTGTGAGCGAGCGCAATGCTCGCGCCTGCCCGCTCCCACCTAGGCTTTGACAGGCACGCACAGTTATGCAATGTGCATGTACACGAAGTAACCACGAGTAAAGCTCACTCGCCTTCGTGAATTGCAAAAACTGTAATATAATACGCATTTTGATGTTAGTGATCTATGGTAGTTTAAATTTCAGTGGTAGTTTAGAGGTGAGGTAACATTTGTATTGCATTAAAAAACAGTTTTTCCTAGAAAATTTCTTAAGGAAATATTATCAACTTACAATAAAAAGTTTTGACTAAATAATTTTGATGCTGGAAAAAATACATCTACCTACTTATTTGAAACATTTATATTTTCTATAGTTCTTGCAATTCACGAGGGCGACTGACTTATTGTTGTGTGTGTGTCGTATCTGTATAAGTGTGAGCGAGCGCAATGCTCGCGCCTGCCCGCTCCCACCTAGGCTTTGACAGGCACGCACAGTTATGCAATGTGCATGTACACGAAGTAACCACGAGTAAAGCTCACTCGCCTTCGTGAATTGCAAAAACTGTAATATAATACGCATTTTGATGTTAGTGATCTATGGTAGTTTAAATTTCAGTGGTAGTTTAGAGGTGAGGTAACATTTGTATTGCATTAAAAAACAGTTTTTCCTAGAAAATTTCGCAAGGAAATATTATCAACTTACAATAAAAAGTTTTGACTAAATAATTTCAAATAACATTTGAAATTTGAACACTTGAAACCTGTTCTCTCCATAATATTATGTGTAAAAAAGCCGATATAGTCTATTCAATGAGTCAGTTTACTCAAATGGGTTACTTTTTCCATTTATTCCAGCTATCCACATTAGTGTATGCATAGATTATTTTTATTAAAATCAGATTACTTTTATGTAAAGTATCAAAACTGTTTGCTTCATAAATAACTCTTTCACAGTGTTGCAAAAACCTATTTTTCAATTTACCCACGTAAATTGACTTACTGAACAGACTACAAAATTTCTAAATATGTACATTCAATAAAACAGTAATGTGTCAATATTACAGAATTCGTAAACGATCAACGCAAACTTCAATAATTATTGTCGTAATTCATAATTATTGATCATCCGGTCAATATATGTTTAAAAGCTGTTTGAGAACTGCAAGACTTTTTGATGTTTGTATGAAAACCCATAAAGTCAGCGAACCGATCGGATAGGCCGAAATCATTCAATTCAATTCGCCACTTATAAGCCGAAAGAGTCAAACCAATGTACAACTAGGCTTTTAAAAGTTACATTACCTTTAAAATCCTACTTTACTATTCTCTCTTGGTGATAAAAATAAGAATGGGAATGTGCCTTCACCATTTTCTTTTCAAAAGGAATTTTAAGTAAAGTTTGCACGAGCATCTATCATCACAGTATTGTAGATTGTAGAATAAATTATTATTAAAATGATACTAACGAAAAAATTATTATTAAAATATTATTATTAAAAATTATTATTAAAATTTCGAACCGCATAATTTATTTTCATGTTTGAAAAAAGTCAAGCTTTTATTACGAAAGAACATTGGCAGGGGTTCATATATCACTTTACCTGAAATCTATTTGAAGCGTCTACACATGAAAAATTGTTAAAACGGTAGAGGTTCCATTACTAAAACATAATCACTGAGATTTTTCGTTTGAGGAACTCACAAAAAACTAAATATTAACAACTTTATTTGTATTTTGAGGTTATAAAAATATGTACATAGGTTATAAAGACGTAGTCGTAATTCCTACTTCCATGTTATTTTAAGTTCTAATTTGACATTGGGATGTGTTATTTAGTAGTCTATCTATAGAACTCTCTACATAGACAAACTCTTGAATTTCCGGGCGAGCAATGTCATCGAGAAACGATCCAAACCAATCCAAACTCAAAGCGCGATATGAATTAGTCAGATAATGGTTCATTATTTAATAATAACTATTTAACCAAGGCAAAAGATGTAAAATTAATTTCATATAAAAAACGAACTAATTTAATGCTTTGTTTTGTATAAATCATATTCGTAGACGCCTCCTAAAACATTCAGGTACAATTCTGCCATTATTCTTTAATCATTCTTTTAATTTCGTGATACCCTTAATTAAAGTTTTATGTTGGTAAAACTAATGAGGTTAGGTTTTTTTTGAGACGACTTTAGTCCAGCAATGGACTGTTATAGGCTATTGAGGATGAAAACTAATTATAAAATTAATGTACGAAAATTTCAAGTAAAAAATCGAGTTAAAATCAATGGAGAGCGCAGGTCGTAATGATGCTTTGGATATCTATACGCTAATCTTAAAAAACACCTGATATATAAAACAGCCGTCCCTTTCTACGCGGTACGTGAGAAAGAGACGCACACATACAAAGTTCATAGATATTAGTTAACAGGGTGTTTCAAAAACGACCCCACAACCCTACGCACGTAGGTCACTTAACGTTAATATACTGCCTAAGTATATTAATTATTAATTATTTATACACTAATCACTGTTTATTTAAAACAAAACTTAAAAAAACTTTAACTATATTAAATCTATATGTATATTTGAATAGAAGCGCTGGGGGACCTAACGAGTGAAATAATAATAAATAGGATCCGGAAGCGCTACGCCTCCTCAATTTGTACAAAAGCCGGTATTCATCTGAAACAAAAAGATGACACTTTTCATATTATTCTTCATCAGATATTGTCAACCAGCGTTATTTTTGTTAGTGGGAAAGCTGAAAATACTTTCTTTAGAATCAAATAAATGTATTGAAACGTAAGTTCCTTATCGCGCGGTACGGAAGGGGGCTAGACGGAAAAAGTGACACTAGTGAGTAGACACTCGACACATTTTTGAAACAGACACTTTTTTGTTGAATGTGAATTTTGCATTGTGTTCGGTATTTTCGCGATACAACATTGGGTCTCCGTAGCCTAGTGGCTCCGGCAGTCGCATAACAGTTCAAAGTCTATGGTTCGAATCCCAGCTCGACAGACTGAATTTTCAATTTTCAATTTTATTTTAAATAATTTCTACATGTGGAATTTATCCCTAATTTTTTATAACTTATAAGTTATCCGTTCCGTTCCATCCGGGTGTCCCTTGACACCTCTCAAGTTTTTCTTAATTCAACAAATTAATTTAATTTCATAAGCCGGGTAGTTCCGATCCTCGCGTCAAGCGTCAGTCGCCCGCGTCAGTGAGGGAGCGTCAGTGGCACCGCGTCTATACTAAACTAGGGGAAGCTATTTGACCCTAACGCCACTGACGTGCGCGTTAGTCACTGACCCGGGCGACTGACGCCTGACGCGAGGATCGGAAGTCTGCCTTTAAGGTTCTTTAATGGGCTACGCCAGAAGACTCGCCTCGTCATCTCTTCATTTAATTTCACTTCGACCTTCTTCAGGACCTCTTTCGAGACTTGGCTACGCAATTTACTAAATACAAGACCGCGTGGAGTCGGGGTGTTCAGATTTCGTTCGATAACACAGTGCACTCACAAGTCGCTACCAGAGGCGATGCAGGTGCAGGTTGCGCGACAGCACGGAGCGCACGTCGTGCGTGAAGCGCAGCAGGTTGAGCAGCGCCACGTCCAGCGGGTCCGAGAACACAGTGTACTCACAAGTAACACAGTGCACTCACAAGTCGCTACCAGAGGCGATGCAGGTGCAGGTTGCGCGACAGCACGGAGCGCACGTCGTGCGTGAAGCGCAGCAGGTTGAGCAGCGCCACGTCCAGCGGGTCCGAGAACACAGTGTACTCACAAGTAACACAGTAACACAGTGTACTCACAAGTCGCTACCAGAGGCGATGCAGGTGCAGGTTGCGCGACAGCACGGAGCGCACGTCGTGCGTGAAGCGCAGCAGGTTGAGCAGCGCCACGTCCAGCGGGTCCGAGAACACAGTGTACTCACAAGTAACACAGTGCACTCACAAGTCGCTACCAGAGACGATGCAGGTGCAGGTTGCGCGACAGCACGGAGCGCACGTCGTGCGTGAAGCGCAGCAGGTTGAGCAGCGCCACGTCCAGCGGGTCCGAGAACACAGTGTACTCACAAGTAACACAGTAACACAGTGCACTCACAAGTCGCTACCAGAGGCGATGCAGGTGCAGGTTGCGCGACAGCACGGAGCGCACGTCGTGCGTGAAGCGCAGCAGGTTGAGCAGCGCCACGTCCAGCGGGTCCGAGAACACAGTGTACTCACAAGTAACACAGTAACACAGTGCACTCACAAGTCGCTACCAGAGGCGATGCAGGTGCAGGTTGCGCGACAGCACGGAGCGCACGTCGTGCGTGAAGCGCAGCAGGTTGAGCAGCGCCACGTCCAGCGGGTCCGAGAACACAGTGTACTCACAAGTAACACAGTAACACAGTGCACTCACAAGTCGCTACCAGAGGCGATGCAGGTGCAGGTTGCGCGACAGCACGGAGCGCACGTCGTGCGTGAAGCGCAGCAGGTTGAGCAGCGCCACGTCCAGCGGGTCCGAGAACACAGTGTACTCACAAGTAACACAGTAACACAGTGCACTCACAAGTCGCTACCAGAGGCGATGCAGGTGCAGGTTGCGCGACAGCACGGAGCGCACGTCGTGCGTGAAGCGCAGCAGGTTGAGCAGCGCCACGTCCAGCGGGTCCGAGAACACAGTGTACTCACAAGTAACACAGTAACACAGTGCACTCACAAGTCGCTACCAGAGGCGATGCAGGTGCAGGTTGCGCGACAGCACGGAGCGCACGTCGTGCGTGAAGCGCAGCGCGTCCAGCACGGGCAGCAGATTGAGCAGCGCCACGTCTAGCGGGTCCGAGAACCACGACTTTATTGGTATTGCATTATCTGGAAATAGAAACGGACACGGTAGTATGCAATAGGCATGATGGCCAATTTTCAAAAACTGTTGGATGATGTCGAAAAGATATCTTATTTGAAATTAAAAACAAACCGGCCAAGTGCGAGTCGGACTCGCGCACCGAGGGTTCCGTACTCCAAAAGTAAAAGTAAAACGATAATAATATTATATTAATTTGCTTATTTATCGTTAACTTTGTTTGTAGAGGTTTATTATTAATATAAAAAAAACCATGCTAGTTAGAGCGTTGGTTTTATTTTTCCTGTAAAATATACATAAACCTCTATTGACCATAATTATTTCAGATTTTTCGATTGGTAAACTTCGGAGATAAGGGGGGGGGGACGGTATTTTTTTCGACATTTTGGCCGATTACTCAAAAACTATTATATATAGAAATAAATAAAAAACTGTTTTAGAATGCACAAGTAAAGGCCTTTCATATGATACCCCACTCGGTATAATTATCTTACTTTGAAATTTCAAACCCCCGATTTTCCCCCTTTTTAGGGTTCCGTAGTAAACAAGGAACCCTTATAGTTTCGCCATGTCCGTCCGTCTGTCTGTCTGTCTGTCTGTCCGCGGTTTAGCTCAGAGACTATTGATACTAGAAATCTGTAATTTGACAAGGGTATAAATATCAATCACGCCGACAAAGTGGTGAAATAAAATTGTGAAAAATATTTTTTTTAGGGTACCTCCCCTACATGTAAAGTGGGGATGAATTTTTTTTTCTCATCTATCCCATAGTGTGGGGTGTCGTTGAATGGGTCTTTCAAAAACGTTGTGGGTGTGGGAACACCATTTTTCAATTCAGGGATCCGTTTGTGAAATATGATATTTTAAAGTGCTAAATTTTATTAGAGTCAAGTGTCCCCCCCCCTCTGCCAGCTAAATGGTTGTATATAGGATACAAGAAAAAATTCACAGCAGTATAGTATATATAATGAATTTTAAAGGAAAACTATCACGGCTAAGTAGGGTTCATTAGTGAAGGAGTTATATCGGTTTTTCTAAGTTAGATATTACACGTAGTGTAAGTTGCATATTTTGTAGTATATTATAGTATTTAAACCATGGAACTCAAAATTTATGTTGAGACTTTCAACTACGGAACCCTACACTGCGCGTGGCCCGACACGCACTTGGCCGGTTTTATTTAATCAAACTAAAATAATTTTCGCGTTGATTTTATTTTTCCTGTAAAATATACATAAACCTCTATTGACCATAATTATTTCAGATTTTTCGATTGGTAAACTTCGGAGATAAGGGGGGGGGGGGGAACGGTATTTTTTTCGACATTTTGGCCGATTACTCAAAAACTATTATATATAGAAATAAATAAAAAACTGTTTTAGAATGCACAAGTAAAGACCTTTCATATGATACCCCACTCGGTATAGTTATTTTACTTTGAAATTTCAAACCCCCGATTTTCCCCCTTTTTTAATAAAACTAAAGATAATTTTCGATTTTTCTTTATTCCAATGATGTTGGGCCACTATTATACACAACTATGCCACATGTCGATAGCTTTAATAGTTACTGAAATAATCGACTGTGACAGACGGACGGACGGACGGACGGACGGACGGACGGAGAAAGTCTCACCATAAGGGTTCCATTTTTACCATTTTGGTACGGAACCCTAAAAAGGGTTGGTAGATAAAATTGCCATTTCATTTTAATTTAAAATTCACGCAAAAATGCTTGAAGGTGCCATGGCATCGTTCGTGACGTCATCTCTATGTTTTTCATAGAAGTTTGTCAAAGTTTGAACATAGATTTGACATATCGCCCCGATTGTTGTTCAATCCAATAATGCTGTATTTTATAAAAATAAAATATCAATTTCGCACGTTTTTTTATAATCAATGAATCCTATTTCATGAGTTAAATTCATAATTTCATTGAGTCTTGGTTACTGTCATGATTCCTATTCTTGCCAAGTGAGGGTAGAAAGATACTCGTAGATTTGGTATCACAGGTATCTATCAGATAGAAGATTTAGCAGTGTTATTTTAACTGCAAAACCACCTGGTCAAAGGACATCTAGCTTAAAAATCTGCAACAAAGGTACCCAATTTTTGTTCTGTGCAGCAGCATCCAAATGGTTGCCTAACCTCAATGATGGCACTACAAGATTATCTGTAAAGGGATACTGAAGAATATTACCTGTGTAATATATCACCATCATGATGAGCAAGCCATTAACGTCTCACTACTGAGCGCAGGTCTTCTCACAGAGAAGGGTTATAGGGCATAGTCCACCACACTGGCCCAATGTGAATTGGTAGAGTTCACACACCTTATGGAGAACTCTCAGGCGTGCAGTTTTCCTCAAAATGTTTTCCTTTATCATTGAAGCATGTGATATTGACCCAATCTGTCTGTAGACCTATCTGTAGATAGCTATTATGACGTAGGCTCAGAAAGGATTATTGAAAATTCAACCCCTAAGGGTGTAAAATAGGGGTTTGAAAAATCGAACTTAACGTGAGCAAAGGCATGGGCAAAAGCTAGTTATATTATAAAGTAGGAGGATTAAGCACTTTTCTAATTTCTATGACCTATGAAGAGACTTTATTACAATATATAACTTGTAAAGAGAGACTGTAGAATATTACCTGTGATTCTTTCATAATTCATAATTCATTTATTGTCCAGAACATGGTAGGTACATTATTATAGATGTCACATAACATAGTAGATAAGATCTGCATGTTCTACCATTGCCGGTGTACAATATTATAGTATTTAACCAGTAAATTACAATTACAGGCACACATTTCATAGTTAATATTGTGAAAATCGACTTAGCACTATTCTTTTACCTGTGAAGAGATGTTTAATCATACTACAATATAACTTGTAAAGAGAGACTGTAGAATATTACCTGTGACTCTTTCATAGTTAATATTGTGAAAATCGACTTAGCAAAGATGTTTAACCATACTACAATATATGACTTGTAAAAAGAGACTGAAGAATATTACCTGTGACTCTTTCACAGTTAATATTGTCAAAATCGACTTAGCACTACTCTATTACCTGGGAAGTCCCGGTACGCGCCAGGCGAATTGTCAAGGATGAAAACCCTATTGAGGTCGTCGCAAATTGACGACAGGTTCTTTGTGTATGAACCATGCTCTGCCGTGCAGTGCTGTCTGTAAATTGACATTTTTAATGTTAGAATCATCAAAATGAACAAGCTATAATTTAGGAAAAATTTAACAGACTCCAATATACCGAATTATAGAATATCTGAAAAGGGAAAAGTGTCCATATCTTGAAACTACTGAACTGATTTTAATGAAACCTTTATTGTTCCCTGAGTTGAAGTAAATGTAAGCAAATAAAAAAACCAAGTGCGAGTCGGACTCGCGCACCGAGGGTTCCGTACTCTAGAAGTAAAAGTAAAACGTAAGTATTATATTATTAATTTGCTTATTAATCGTTAACTTTGTTTGTAGAGGTTTATTGTTAATATAAAAAAAAACTATGCTAGTTATGTTGGTTTTATTTTTCCTGTAAAATATACATAAACTAATAGTAGTTTATGTATATTATGACCATAATTATTTCCGATTTTTCGATTGGTAAACTTCGGAGATAACGTTCACACTGAACTGACATAGAAACTGCAAAAATTGTTTGTTTTGCATATTTCCATAGTATTATGTCATACGGAATCTTATTATGGGGTAAAGCAGCCAATATATATGAAAATTTTTGTATTGCAGAAGAGGGCAATTCGCGCAATCTATAATTTAAAACCGCGGTATTCCCTTCGAAAAAAATTTAAAGAAATAGGCATTCTTACAGTAGCTTCACAATATATTTATAACAACATAGTATTTGTCAAGTTTAGTTAGTAGTTACAAAAAAAGGGTGATTTACACGATAGGCAGGTTAGAGATCCAAACAGGCTCGTGATTCCTCGATTACGCCTCAAGAGGGTCCGAAAGACATTTGTGGGAATGAGCGTGACGTTTTATAATAAAATCCCACAGTCGATCTTAGATCTAAATTCTAATCATCAATAAAATAAAAAATACTAATCTCATGAAAAAAGCATATTATACAATTGAAGACTATATAAATGAAAAAAAAAGCGTGGATATAATTTGTTCCAGCGATTCATGAGACAGTAGGTAATGATTAACCTGTAAATTCTCTTTTTCCTCATTGTGGAAACACTGCATACATAGCATAATATCTACTATATTGTGATCTTGTTTTGAAAAGAGCAACTGCCGAGTTTCTTGCTGGTTCTTCTCGGCAGGAACGGCATTCCGAACCAGTGGTAGACTCATCGACGATTCAAAAGCACTTGTAAAAAAGTTTATTTGAATAAAAAACATTTCTATTCTATTCTATTCTATACTGGGGCTCACAATTGGCGGCTTTCTATCCGTTTGGTGTGAACTAAGCGTAAAAGTTACCTGTAAAACCGCCTCCGCAGTATCCCTCTACCATTGTCGAGTTTGTCGGCGACGGCCGCGCCGTAGATCTCCATCGACGCCGTGAACACAACCAGCTCGTACCACTGCGACACCTGACGCAAACCATACACAATGTGAGAAGATCTCGAATTTGTGCGGGTTGCAGACCAAGAGCTAAGCTAACATAGTTTAGCTTAGCTGGCGTATCTGACGCAGTTTTTCTTGTGTGCAGACTGCAAGCTAAGCTATGTGAGCTGACTAAAATATGCGAAACTAAGTTAGTTGTGTATGGCGTTCGCGTGTGTACATCGTTTTAGTCTGTGTAGTATACTTCTGCCTCGTTGGTCTAGTGGTGAGCACGTTCGACTACGGATGACGAGGTCCGGGGTTCGATTCCCGGGTCGGGCCAAAAAAAAAAAGGTATTGGGTTTTTCTGTCGAGAAATTCTCATTACTAGCCCGGAGTTAGGAAAGTTGGCGGTGAGTCACCCCCGTGCCTAGGAGAGCACGTAAAGCCGTCGGTCCTGCGCCTGATCTCTCTCCGGTCGTTTCGGATTTTCCGTCCCATCGGACTATGAGAGTGAGGGAATAGAGAGTGCACCTGTGTCTATAATATCTCCCGCGCTGATGGCTAATCTCTGAGCAGGTTGGCCGCCGTGATCGGATTCGGTCGGGAGGACATTATTATTTTTTATTAGTATACTTCACACTCGACTATGTAATACGACTTTTCGTAGTTCTGTGGTAGAATGGTGATGTTCCTGAGCATACTCTCCAAAATATTTATGATAGAAGACAGATAGAAAGGCGACATTGCGTCCGTGCTGTAGACTAAGCATTTTACGGCAGGCGCGGCGATCTAGTCTAATGCATCGAGTTGGTACTTGGCAGAGCCATCCTAGAGGTGGCGGAAGTACTTCACGCACCTGAGACTGATAGAGTCAGGCGCTCAGGCGTGAATCACCGCTTCACCTTGTTCTATTCTATTTACTCACAATATCTAGAAAGTAGTCGACGTGCGGCCGTTTGTGAACGAAGAATCTGACGGGGTGCTTGTCTATGGTCACTTTGAGCACGAAGTCGGGCGGCGTGCCGGGCTTCACCGTGGGCCGCAGCATCGCGTCGTGGTGCGAGTGTATCAGCGTCTCATCCAAGTCTAGGACTAACATTTTTCTTCTGACTAGACCTGGAGCCAAGAAAATATGACATAATAATAAAGATTTTTATTTCCATCCTCCTAATATTATAAGCAGTGATAGCCTAGTGGTTAGGACTGTGGTCTCCTAATCGGGGGTTCGCAGGTTCGATCCCGGGTACGCACCTCTGACTTTTCAGAGTCAAGTACGTTTAAGCAATTAAATAACACTTGCTTCAACAGTGAAGGAAAACATCGTGAGAAAACCTGCACATCTGAGAGTTCTTGACTTCATAATGTTCTTGAAGGTGTGTGAAGTCCACCAATTCGCATTGGGCCAGCGTGGTGGACTATAACCCTTCTCTGAGAGGAGACCTGCGCTCAGTAGTGAGCCGTTGATGGGTTGCTAATGATGAAATTATGAATATTATAAATGTGAAAGTTTGTGAGGATGTATGTAATGAACCGATTTGGCTGAAATTTGGAATGCAGATAGCTCATACCCAGGATTAACACATAGGCTACTTTTTATCCTGGAAAATTACAGAGTTCCCGCGGGACTTAAAAAACTTTAATCCATGCAGATGAAGTCGCAGGCATCATCTAGTTATTACATAAAAGTTTAACAAGTTGCACAAACACTAATTGTCTGGTTATCTTCGGTCAGTAATGATGGACCCCATATTATGGGTAAGACTCCTGCAATTCTTTTGATTTACTTCTGTCTTGGGCAGACCTCATCCACCCTCTGCCTGCTTGTCTGATGATAAATCATCAACCCATCCTTTCTTGGGTGTGCCCACATTTACTTTGCCTAATGGTGCTACCCAACTGTTGATAGCGTCAACATGTATGTAGTATTTTATGTAAAGTACAAAGTTTTTATAGCCTCAAAAACAAAACGATGGCGCTTTTCATATTATTCTTCGTCAGATCAGAAGATTGCTGGTCAAATCACATCTGAGGTACGATTGTCTAAAAATTGCCAGTCAAAATCTTATTCATTTCATGGCATTAGCGTCAAAGTAAAATATTCCTTGACTGTATTGATTTAAAGTCACAAATTCAGTACAACCGATTCTAACATGGAGTGTATCGTACATACCTAAACGTATGAGAATGCATACACGAAATTGAGCTCTAACTTAATGCTGTTATGGTTTATTTTACTTTGCCGCTAATGCCATGAAATGAATAAGATTTTTTAGACAATTGGGGAAAAGGTCACCAATTACAGCTCGGGAGTAGCTATCAAATGAATAAAACCATTTATATTTTTCAGTTGTGTTAATCATTTGATAGCTGCTACCAAGCAATAACAGATGCTATAGTGTCAACCAACATTATTTTTCATTAAAGAAAAAGCTAATACATTCTTCAGAAATTCAGAATCAGTAAACTAATTGATTGCAATAATTTTTATTATTTGTAACAATTACTGCCTCAATAACAGTCAATAGTGTGGAATGGAAACTGAAAGGATGACTGTTATTGCTCTACCCATTGAACTATTGTTGTACAGTTTTTGCAATTCACGAAGGCGAGTGAGCTTTACTTGTGATTACTTCGTGTACATGCACATTGCATAAGTGTGTGTACCTGTCAAAGCCTAGGTGGGAGCGGGCAGGCACAAGCATTGCGCTCGCTCACACTTAGATACTACACACACAACCATAAGTCAGCCGCCCTCGTGAATTGCAAGAGCTATACCCACTCCTAACACAAGCTATCAGCTTATTTAGATGGGGGAGGAGAATAAGAAAGAAGAAGGAAATATTCTTTTTTTTTTTAAGTGAATTTTTACTTGGAATAGAAAATTGTTTTGAAAAATATTTCATTGACCTAATTATGCATAAATATAAATTAAGTAAATCAGGGTTCGAGGATATATATCAATGGATATATATCAAGATATATATATCGGATATATATCAAGATATATATCGGATATATATCCGATATATATCAAACTGGGTTCAACTATATATATCAATGGATTTTTTTATAATATATTGCAATACAAAAATGGTTTAAAAAATTAATATTATTAAGTTTGTTACTGTATTTCTACTTGCCAAATGAAGATGGTGTGGAAGTAGAGTTAAAACATACTCCCTAATGGTAAGTTCTAATGCATAAATGGCAATACTTCTGTCAGCATTTGGCGTCAGTCCGTCAGACGTGTCAGAAAAATTTCTTCAAAAGAAATAAAAGAAGGTTTTATGTTTTTGAGTAGATTTTTTGATAAATAAGATTTTATGTTTTTAGTTGATTTTGCCTTATCTAAAAGAAGATTGTATGTTTTGGTTTCATTTGTCTGATTTTAAGTACCTAAATAAATAAAACATTAAAAACATTTGTTTTTTTTTTGATAATTTTGGTATGTTTATGTGACATAGTTTCATTCATAAATTTATTTATTTATTTAAGCCATTTATTCCATTCCATTACTTACAGTTCTAATTACACTTCAGATTTATTAGTTATGTTAGTAGTATTTCTTACTCTAGTTAGTTAGTATTTGTGTTAGTTTTTCGTTTGTTTTAGGATATATATCAATTTTGTATGAAAGCCATATTATTTTATTGTATTATTTATGAATGAGTTGTTTTGTATCCTCACTAAATATTCTGTGTTCCTTCTTGTCTGTTCGTGTACATACTGCTGAACTATTCGAGAGAATTTTTTTTCGAGCTTATTGTAATCATTAGTAGACGTAGTAAACTTATACAAATGAAAAATAAGAATAGAGAGTTAAAACAAGAACTAAGAAGATTATATAAAGAAACAAGTAAATCAATACGAAAAGATTATCAAGCTCACAGACAACAAATAATAACGAGAAACCTAAATAATTACAGGAGCACAAAGCGAGCATTTAAAGATCTAAACCTTCTCAAAACATGGATACAAAAACTTCAACAACAATCAGGGGAAACAAAAACAAGAAATGATATAATTAAACATGCCACAGACTTTTATGAAGAATTGTATCGTAAAAGAGATCCTAATCAGAGACTTGGACTCTCAGATAACAGGGAACCTGTAAGCGGCCCTGTACAACCTATTGAGATAAAAGAAGTTTACCACCAAATCAAACAGCTAAAGAATGAAAAAAGTCCTGGACCTGATGGGCTTAGCAATGAAGTTCTTAAGTTAGGTGCACCAATCTTAGTCCCAAACCTGACTAATTTATTCAATATGGTAATAAATTCAGAGAGCGTACCATCACTGTGGTGCAAATCCGACATCATACTGCTATTTAAGAAAGGTGACCCACTAAACATTGGAAACTACAGGCCAATTAGTCTATTAGCAAGTGTCTATAAACTGTTTTCTTCTATAATTTTAAAACGAATAACTACCGATGTCGACAACTCACAACCAATAGAACAGGCAGGCTTTCGCTCAGGCTACAGCACCACCGATCACATCCATTCTATAGAACAAATTATACAGAAATACCCTGAGTTCAACAGACCACTGTATGTAGCATTCATAGATTATAGCAAGGCATTCGACAGTATAAGTCACAACTCTATTTGGGAGTACACCAAAAATATATAAACATTCTGAAACACATCTACGAGAATAGCCAAAGCAGTGTAAGACTGGAAACTAGAGGAAAACCGATAAATATAGAAAGAGGTGTCCGACAAGGCGACCCATTGTCCCCGAAATTGTTTATTACAGTTCTTGAGAACACATTCCGGAAGATAGATTGGTCACAAAAAGGAATTAAAATGTGCGGACGTTATTTAACCCACTTAAGGTTCGCCGACGATATCGTGATACTAGCTGAAAACCCCAAAGAATTAGAACACATGATGGTTTTACTTGACCAAGAGAGTACGAAAGTAGGCCTAGAAATAAACACATCAAAAACTAAAGTAATGACCAACTGTGACAAAGAACCCATCAAAGTAAGAGGAAGAGTAATTGAATATGTCGAAAACTACATATATTTGGGGAAACAAATATCCTTCAGCAAAACAAATAATGAAGAAGAAGTCGCAAGAAGAATTGCTATAGCCTGGAGTAGGTTCTGGTCATTAAAAGAAATCTTAAAAGGCAACTACAATTTGACCTTGAAGAAAGTAGAAATGGACACCTGTGTACTACCAAGCAGGGCCGTCTTTACCCGGGGGTGCAAGGGGTGCGTGGCACCCGGGCGCAGGAACCTAGGGGGCGCAGGCTGATCGCCCTATACACAATATACTATGCGTAATCTGCTAGATTTGCAAATAATTTAACAAACATTCAATAAACCTTGATTATACCAATAAAAAATATAGGCCACCAATAGGTAGTCTTTATTGTTTTTTTTTTGCTTAAAATGGATGAAAACTTATCTATGATCTAGGTACCTTAAGAATTATAAGTATATTTTAAACAATAGGGGATGATATTGCCAATTATCGAATAAATAATGGCGTAAAGGAGCCATAAAAGAGGTCACGGCTCCTCAATCCTGATGCTGCTGGGTACTGCTCACCTAATTTGTGGGTAGGTAAGTAGGTATTTACGAATTGTGAACTGATTATGTTGGTACCAAGTATGGACTACATAGTGAAGTAGTCCAGTCAAAAGAAATTCGAGCTCGCTTCGCTCGCGAAAATGTGGATTTATGGATTGCTTTTTTAGATATCAATAATTATAATTAATACGGAACTACATGGTAGAGTAGTGCAGTCCTAAAAAATTTCGCCGAAAATTTTCGTCGAATCAGTTTTTAATTGCTATTGTAAGTGCCACTATCAAGTATGAGCTACATAGTGGAGTAGTGCAATCATAAAATTTTTGGGCTCGCTTCGCTCGCGAGGGTTTCTATTGTTATTACCCAATTGGTATTGTAGGTATCAAGTTTGGATTACAATCTACATACATAATAGTGTCGTGCAGTAGTAAAAAATTTTGCGCTCGCTTCGCTCGCGGAAATTTCGGTTGCGGATTGGTATTGTACCTACGTATCAGGTATGAATTACAAAGCTGCGTAGTAGGGCCGTTAACCACTGGCCTACATCATTAAGCTCAAGATACCAACTCCTCAATCCTGATGCTACTGGGCATCGGCCCACCTGAATCCAGCTAGTCTTAATTAAAGCGTTGGGTTGTTGAAATAATCTTGGAACTGACATTGTAGAGGTTGGTGGAATCTCGAAGAAATCGGTGGACATACCTACATAGAAAAAATACGAGCCAATTGCGCTCCGAATTGAGAACTTCCTTTTTTGAAGTCAGTTAAAAAGTATCTTACTTAACTAACTTAACTTTATTTTAGAGTAAATTAAATACAAAAATGGAAAAATACATTTTTTTTTGTTGGCCATGGGGCGCAGGCTGATTTTCGCACCCCGGCGTCCAGTACCGTTAAGACGGCCCTGCTATGCTACCAAGTTTACTATACAGCTGTCAAACCTGGACTTTTACAGAAAAAGTGAAACATAAGATACTGACCACTCAAAGAGCTATGGAAAGAAGCATCTTGAAAATTAGAAAAATACAAAAAAAAAATAAGAAGCGACATCATAAGACAGAAAACGAAAATAACTGATGCACTTACACATGCATTGAGATTGAAGTGGAACTGGGCTGGTCATATCTCACAGTATACAGATAGAAGATGGACCATAGAAACCACACGTTGGAAAAGACCAATACTAGGCAAAAGAAAAGTGGGAAGACCAATAAAACGATGGGCTGATGACATAAGAGAGATAGCGGGAAATCGATGGATGAGTCGGGCCAAAGACAGACAGGCATGGAAAGAGTTGGAGGAGGCCTTTACCCAAACTGGGGTCCATATCCTAAAACAAACGAAAAACTAACACAAATACTAACTAACTAGAGTAAGAAATACTACTAACATAACTAATAAATCTGAAGTGTAATTAGAACTGTAAGTAATGGAATGGAATAAATGGCTTAAATAAATAAATAAATTTATGAATGAAACTATGTCACATAAACATACCAAAATTATCAAAAAAAAAACAAATGTTTTTAATGTTTTATTTATTTAGGTACTTAAAATCAGACAAATGAAACCAAAACATACAATCTTCTTTTAGATAAGGCAAAATCAACTAAAAACATAAAATCTTATTTATCAAAAAATCTACTCAAAAACATAAAACCTTCTTTTATTTCTTTTGAAGAAATTTTTCTGACACGTCTGACGGACTGACGCCAAATGCTGACAGAAGTATTGCCATTTATGCATTAGAACTTACCATTAGGGAGTATGTTTTAACTCTACTTCCACACCATCTTCATTTGGCAAGTAGAAATACAGTAACAAACTTAATAATATTAATTTTTTAAACCATTTTTGTATTGCAATATATTATAAAAAAATCCATTGATATATATAGTTGAACCCAGTTTGATATATATCGGATATATATCCGATATATCTTGATATATATCGGATATATATCATAAATATCCGATATTTTGATATTTATAATAAATATCGGATATTTTCGAACCCTGAAGTAAATATAAAACAATAAGCTGACATAAATGGCTAAGAGTTTTCCTGGTAAACTGTTACTATCCTCATTAAGATTATTTTTAAATGATTCTAAAAATAAGTATTATAATGCATTTCAAGAGAGGAGACTATAGTTAAACAGATATTTTTCTAAACTTCTTTTTTTATAGTTAAACAGATGGATTGACATGATTTTTTTGCATGGGAATAGTTGAGACCTGGAGAGTGACATAGGCTACTTTAAATCTCTCAAAAAATCAGAGTTTCTGAGGGATTATAAAAACCATCCATGCAGATGAAGTTGTGGGCATCAGCTAGTATTAAAATAAATCAAGCAGACTACAATCTAAAAGGTGTGCTAGGTTCAAAGTGCTTTTGCAATGGTCTTCTCATTTTAAATAAATCATAATAATTGTTGTTGGAAATAATATTAAGTGTAAATAAAAAATAATTTGAACTCTTGTTAGTACAGTCTGATCTATGTAGCATATATAATTATGAGGTAAATATTGACATTTCTAATGATCCTTTACTTTTAATCTGTATGTTGAGAATACAGTAAGCAAATAATTATACTTTAAAGGTTTCAGGTTTTATGATAAATTGGCCTGTTAAGATTTGCAAAATATTCAGTTTTTGTTATTTTCATTTTTTATTAAAGTGTTAACCTACACTTAAGGAAATATCAGAATAAATTTATAAACACACATCAAAAATTCCAAGGCCAGTGGGATTCAAACCCACATCTCTTGGGTATCACACCCAAGTGTGTTGGCTTTACACCATAGCTGCGGTTGAACTACACGCCAGCATCGAAATTAGTGATATGTATCTACTATTTCAATCAGTTTAAGCAACTGTTAGGGACATCTAGTAGCAACACATTACAGTTGTTGAACTACTTTTTCCAAGACCCAAGAAGAAGAGGTTAACACTTTAATAAAAAAGCAATGTGGCATCACTAGTTTCTAACCAAATATGGTTGAGCAAAGCAATGGCTGGGTCATGCCTCATGCTCGGGTCCCACCGGCGGGAAAGGGGCTACTTTATGTCTGCCCAATCTTAAGATAGAAGTTAGTCGGTATGCATTTTTGGAACTTCCCTCATTGTGGAAACACTGCATATATAGCATAGTATTTACTGTATTGTAAATTTGTTTTGAAAAGAGCAACTGCCAAGTTTCTTGCTGGTTCTTCTCGGCAGGAAAGGCATTCCGAACCAGTGGTAGATTCATCGACTATTCAAAAGCACTTGTAAAAGTTTATTTGAATAAAAAATATTTCTATTCTAAAGAGCTCCTTTGTAATATTTGTGTTTATAAATTTATTCAGTTTTTGATTCACAAAACCCAAACATTTTGTGAATTGTTTCTAATAAATACTATCTTTCCTCTTATCAGTTCCAAGAACTACTCATGTGGGTCATATAAAAATACTTATTTATTATATCACATTATTTGCTGGCCATATGTTATGGTTCTAACGTTATTTGTGTGTTTTGATGAGAAAATGACATGTTTATTGGTGAAAGGGTACCAACATAGATACTGCTAAAAATAGACCAGGACATGACTGATAACACAGCCGTAAGTTCGAGATAGCTGTATACGGTCGCAAATCTTGCGATCTTAAGCAACATTATTGATAAAATCTGTTGTTACTTACTCAGCCTGTGTCGAGAAACGGGTGAAAGCGGATAGATTTCATATTTGACGGACTGATATTGAGCCAACTGAAAAGGAAACACCACGTGAGGCAATTTATTCGCAGATGCATTAATATTACACGTAAACACCACAAATACTTTTATATTTACCGCTCGATATTGCTTTCTAAACATATAACAAAAACAACTCCATACTTTGGAAGCGATTAGCATGAACGCGCGAAGGCCCATTTGCAATTGTTTCAGCATTTGAAAAGTTTATGAAACGATTACTAAAATACAGGAACCGTGTGTGTTAGACAACAATGGTCCCAACGAGATCATTGACGGCGTAATTCAAAACAAATTCAACGAAACCGAGTGCCGAAACATCTAACCGCCATGACATAATCGACCCAAATCTCGCAGCATAGACAAATAGACAACAATGCAATTTCCTCCTAGGTAATCGTCTACAAATGACAGCTACAATGTGACAATTGCAATCCTTGATTGCAATCACCTCTGGTTGTCTCTGCTAATCAGGCACCGTATTTGAGATTGTAGCGATGATTAATAGAGCTCTTTATCAATCGACCACCTGACAATAGTCTGGACTCTGTGGTTTTTTTACAGTGGAGACAGTGATGGTAAAAAGTGAAATACTGTAAAATCGAAAGTTTGTTAGTCAATTTATGAAAGTATTGCGCGGTATGTAGATGTAAGGCGAGATTTTTCTGCTCATTGTGTTGTTTGGTCTGTGGTGTTGTTGGTCTCATCAGCAAGTAACTCGCAAGCGACTCTATGAAGAATGACAGTTTTGTATGGACAAAATGCGAATCGATGCGCACAGATGTGATTCCACCCTAAGGGTGGAACCACATTTGTGAGGATCGATTCGGATTTTGCCTAAACTAAACTGTCATTTTCCATACATTCATGTACGCATCGAAAAGCCGATTTGATCCGTACACGTTTCTATGGGATTTGACAGTTTTGTATGGGCGAAATCCGAAACGATCCTCACAAATGTGGTTCCACCCTAAGGCTCCTAGATGTTTGTCTAATCTTTTTTATTCCTTTATAAAGTCTAAAAAAGCCTCAATAGCCCAACGGTTAAAGGTGCGGACTGAAAACTGAAAGGTCGCAGGTTCGAATCCCACCCGTTGCACTATTGTCGTACCCACTCCTAACACAAGCTTTCCGCTTATTGGAGGGGAGAGGAGAATCAACTTGGCTGATATTCTTTTAAAAAAAAGAAAGTAATCTGTGGCTTATTGACTATCCTAGTGTTCGTGGTATGGGTCTATGCCAGACCAGTTAATGGGTGGAACCACAATTTTGTGAGGATGGGTTCGGATTTCGCCCATACAAAACTGTCAAATTCCATAGAAACGTGTACGGATCAAAACGGCTTTTCAATGCGTACCACGAATGTATGGAAAATGACAGTTTTGTATAGGCAAAATCCGAATCGATCCTCACAAATGTGGTTACACCCTAAATAGTGATCTGGTGTCCACTGTCACAGACTAGAACAATAAGATCTATGCCAATGCTTCTGGGGGTCTATCGTGTAATTTTTTTTCAGTCCTTAAGGTCCCTATAAGTTACGCGATCGCCAAGCAGCCTGGCGATCGCGTAACTTTTATCGTTGTCCTTAAAGGACTATTTCAATGTCAAAACATGGTTTTGGCCAATAGGAGAAGCCCAAAATCATATTTATTTTATTTATTTTTATTTATTTTATTTTATTTTACAGGAAAACTTACAGCTAATATAAAAAAGTAAATAGATGAGAACAGAAGAAAATTATAGCTAATTATAAGTTTTCACAGACAGAATAATTTACATAATTAAGGAAAACAAAAAACTCAACTGGGAAGAAAAAAGAATGGGGCGAGAAAAAAGACAATAACAATATGCGGTGATAAACAAGAGAAAAAAAAAAGTAATCTAAAAAAAACATTTTGACATTGATGTAGTCCTGTGGCATAATAAACGAGAAACCAAGAGAAATATTGGTTTTATTTAACTGAAAGAATTCCACTAGACGAATAAATAACAAATAAATAAATATTGACTCATAATAACAAAGTATGACAGTTGACACGTTTGGTATCGACAACACTAAGGAGATCGTATAGGAGGATCGTATCGCGGAGGTCGCATATCACCTCATTCTCCCCCGGTTCAGTTTTCACTCTCACTCCCATCAACCACAAAGTCCGTTAGGTAGGAGGGTAATTTCCGCGTCCTATTAGATCTCCTGGGGAGTCCAGTTCGAAGAACTGGCGAGGACGTCGTCGACTCTTCTACACGAGACGATGATGAAGGAGCGTTATTTTCAGGTGGAGGTGTGGAGTTATTTTCAGATGGAAACGTGAGGTGATTATCTTCGGAGGCCGTTTCAAAGCTATCGTCTCTGCTATTATCAGTAGTACTGGGGCAAGGAGACAATTGACGGTTTGATACCATTGAGGTTTCTCCATTATCCCGTCTTATGAGAGAGTAGTAGGGATTGATCTCTAAGAGCTCAGCTTCCTCGACAAGAGGGTCCGTTTTTGAAGAGCGGACGTTCTTTTTAACAAAGATCGGTCCCGGCGTGAACCAAGATGGCAGTGAATCTCCTTTCGGGGATCTTCTAGGGTATTTGAAAAGTTTTTCGTGCGGAGTGGCGTTTGTTGCCGTACACAGGAGGGAGCGGATACAATGCAATGCGTCCTTCAGTACTACTTCCCAATTTTCTATCGATAATCCCTTTGACCGAAGGCTAAGTTGAATAGTTCGCCAGAGTGTTCCGTTTAGTCGCTCCACTTGGCCATTACCCTGGGGGTTATAGGGCGTCGTTCTGGATGAGGCTATGTTTGACTGTCGTAGGAATGATTTGAACTCTTCGGACATGAATGACGATCCTCTATCACTATGAATATAGAGAGGTTGGCCAAATGTCAGAAAAAGATCTTTCAGGCAAGTAATGACAGTGGCTGAGGACATATCCTTACATGGGTAAGCAAAAGGAAACCGACTGTACTCATCAATAATCGTAAGTATGTACTTGTTGGCTGTTTCAGAAGGTAGTGGTTCTTTAAAATCTATGTTGATCCGTTCAAACGGCGACGTAGCTTTTATCAATTGACCCTTGGCCTTTAGAAATCTCGGTTTTATTTCGGCGCAGGTAGGGCACGAGGCGGTCATCTCCTTGACATCATTAACTGAGTAGGGTAAGTTTTTAAATTTTACCCAGTGATACATTCTAGTTACCCCCGGGTGGCAGAGTGCGTCATGTAGTTCTTTCAACTTGTTTATATTCATGTAGGCGCATACGCGAGATAGAGCGTCTGCAACAGCGTTTTCAGTGCCTGGTCTATAAACTATATCAAATTTGAAGCATGACAGTTCCAACCGCCAACGTTGGATCTTCTCATTTTTTATTTTACTGTTATGATTTTGATTGAACATGAAGGCTACCGATTGTTGGTCTGTTATAAGAAGAAAATGTCTACCAATCAGGTAGTGTCTCCATTTCTTTAGGCTCTCTACTATCGCACAAGCCTCTTTTTCGATTGAGGATTGTTTGCATTCCGAGTTATTCAGTGTCCGAGAGAAAAAGGCAACTGGTCTTCCAAGTTGAGTCAGCGTAGCCCCTAGCGCGAATTCCGAAGCGTCTGTTTCGACTGTGAACATTTCATTGTCGTTAATGGCTACTAGAGCGGCTGCCTTGATATCTTGCTTGAGTTCTTCAAAACTCTTTAGCGCATCAGGCGACAACGGGAAAGTAGTCACGCATGTAAGTGGCTTTATTTTTTCGGAGAAACGCGCAATCCATTTAGCGTAATGAGCAAGCATACCTAGGACTCGTCTTAGTTCACTAGTTTTAGTTGGAGCAGGAAGCTCTAAAAGAGGTTTTAGTCTTTCCGGGTCAGGACTGATTGTATTATTTTCAACAGTATATCCAAGCAAGTTGATTTTAGTCTTATTGAAAACACTCTTCTGTTCGTTTAGAGTTAAATGAAATTTATTAGCGGCGTCCATAAAGCGTTTTAGATTACGGTCATGATCCCTTTGATCTTTACCGCAGACGGTTACATCGTCTAAGTAAGCGAACGTTCCTTCTAGTCTCTCTTCTGTTATGATGAAGTCCAGGGTTCGTTGAAAAGCCGCAACGCCATTAGTCACGCCAAATGGAATGCGTGTAAACTGGTACAATTTGCCGCATGCTTCGAAAGCTGTATATATCTTTTCATTTTCTAAGATGGGTACTTGATGATATGCGCTCTTTAAGTCAATTTGACTGAACACTTTAAATCTTGATACGTTGTTAACGACTGATTCTATGTTTGGCAAAGGGAAGGCATCCAGTTCGGTGAATTTGTTTATGGTCATGGAGTAATCAATGACAAGTCGTTTTCGATGAACCTTTCCTCCTGCTACAAGAACTTGGGCTCTCCAGGGGGAAATACTTGTTTCAACGACCCCGTCTTCAAGTAATTTAGACACTTCTTGTTTTATAAAGTCCTCATCTTCCTTACTGTATCGCCGTCTTCTCACGGCGATCGGTCTAATGTTCGGCGATAGATTCGTAAATACGGAGACTGACGGTACCGAAGCTCGTAACACGTTGCATATCTCTAAAGGTTCGCCAGGCCCACCAAGATTGAAATGAATACTCGAGTGATGTTTAAGCAAGTCATGGCCAATTATGACGTCGGCACAGAGGTTGTCGACAACTAGAAGAGGTGTTTGTTTGTAAGTATGCTTATTCATCGCAATGGTAGCAAAACAGATACCTTCGACAAAGGAAACTTGATTGAGAGAAGCGAGATTGACTGTCTGCTTGCAGGGTTTTTTGCGTAGTTTCATTATGCGAGCAACTTTAGCGTTAATGAAGCTGACTGAACTTCCTGTATCGATGAGTGCATCAGCCTTGTAATCGTTGACCATTATTGGAATTGTCGCACTTCTAAGACTCGAAGGAGAGGCAGCAGAAATAGCTCCACTGTAGAACCGGTCGTTGTTAGAGATCGTAGGATCTTCAACTGTCGTGATGTTCAAGTTCCTATTACTATTGCCCGATCTACAGACGCTTGCGAAGTGTCCTTTCTTTGAGCACTTTTTGCAGGTGGATTTGTTGGCTGGACATCTGAACCTTGGATGAAGACTCCCACCGCAAAAGAAGCAGGGTTTAGCCGGAGGTGGCGTGGTCGGAGCGGCTTGAAAAGTTCGTGACGATGGAGCTGCTGCTAGATTTTCGGATTCCTCGTCTCGTGAACTACCTTGCGATATGGCAGTAAGTTGCGGAGATCTGTCACCAATAGCAACTGCATCCTTCTCTGCCGTTTCTAGAGCTACGGCTTGGTTAATTGCTTCTGAGAGAGTGAGTTTAGAGTTTTCTAGTAACCGCTCGCGAATCCTTCGTGATAGTAAGCCGGATATGAGAGCGCTACGAACTGCTTGGTCTTCATGCTCTTGGGCTATGACGTCTTCGAATTTACAATCTTTCGCGGAAAGCCGGAGAGCTCTAACATAGTCAGAGATCGTTTCGTCGGCTCGTTGCTTGCGATTGAAGAGAATGTGTCGAGCTAGAATAGTATTTTTCGGTTTGACATAGATGTCTTCTAGAACTTTCATTGAATCTTTATAAGTGGAGCAAGTTTTGATATGCTTGTAAATCGATGCCGATAAGTGGTTAACTAGCAGCTTACGCTTAAGAGAGTCTGGTACATCTTCGGTAATCTCTTCTGCTAAGAAGCTTTCGAATGTCGATTTCCTATGTAGCCATTTTGCATCGGCGTCCGCGACTTCAGGCTCGATGTCAAACTTATCGGGTCGTAGATATCTTAATAGCGTAAGCTTGCCTAGTTTTTCGTCAGGCATTTTCAGTTAAATAAATTGTGGCATAATAAACGAGAAACCAAGAGAAATATTGGTTTTATTTAACTGAAAGAATTCCACTAGACGAATAAATAACAAATAAATAAATATTGACTCATAATAACAAAGTATGACAGTTGACACGTTTGGTATTGACAACACTAACACCCATATTCTAAGTCGTAACCTCGAGAGCCCCTCGACTCATCCTCACTCGAGGGAGCCTCAAGGAAGGACTCGAACGTTCCTCGAAATTGGTATTCTTAGTTGTAAAGCTAAGGAAATAATGAGTTTCCTTGAATGAGTGTGAGTCGAGTGGAGTCGAGGTAAAAATCAACGATTGCGTCATCATTTTAAGGAATGTTTCATTTGTTATGTTGACTAAACTTACTTTTAAACGAAATTTGAACCTTATTGAACTATGGCTTTCAATTTCAAGTGTCACATATTTGTTTCGAGTGTTAAAAATATGAAATTGAACACATTTAAACAAGTCAATATTAATTTTAACTGATAATCTTCTTCTTCTTTATCAACCGATAGACGTCCACTGCTGGACAAAGGTCTCTTGCATGGACTTCCACAGGCCTCGGTCTTGCGCCGCCTGAATCCAGCGGCTCCCTGCGACTCGCTTGATGCCGTCGGTCCACCTGGTGGGGGTCTGCCAACACTGCGCTTCCCGGTGCGGGGTCGCCACTCCAGCACCTTGGGACCCCAACGACCATCAGCTCTTCGAACTATGTGCCCCGCCCATTTCCACTTCAGTAACGCGACTCGCTGAGCTATGTCGGTGACTCTGGTTCTCCTACGGATCTCCTCATTTCTGATTCGATCCCGCAGGGACACTCCGAGCATAGCTCTCTCCATCGCCCGCTGAGCGGTCCTGAGCCTACTTATGAGACCCTTGGCCTATGTCGGATCCGAGAGTAGTAATTCGCACTAGAGTTGTGCTGTCCTTTTGTGGATGACAATGCAATATTATTGTAACATGGAGCTGATCTGATAATGAAGCTGGAAGATGGCTATCGGAACTCTGTAATTAAACGACGTAACCCCATCAAGTTTGGACTCGTTTGATTTGTCTTGACAAGCACTCAGATTCTAGATGATATCCAAAGTCTGATGATGAAGCCAGAAGGTGGTTTTGGCAACTTTGTAATAAAACGACGTAACCCCATCAAGTTTGGGCTTGTTTGATTCGCTTTGATAAGTACTCGGGTCCTAGATGATATCCAGGCTCTGATGATGTACCTACTACTAAAAGCTTAAAATACATTTTAAAAATATTTTTTTTTAATTCGCACTTGTTTCGCTCACGTTAAAAATAGAGGTTAACGTGAGCGAAGCCGCGGGCAAAAGCTAATATTCAATAAACTCTTCAAAAACATTTTAAAAATCTAATAAAATACGCGTTATTTAGCTACGATTTACACAAAACCATCCTCAAGGTAGATGCAGATCAACCTTACGTTTACTCCACTCATACTCACCTCGAGTGAGGAAACTCCTCGAGTGGAGGTGAAATATTACAACTAAGAATATGAAATCACCTCAGTGAGCTTGAGTCGAGTGAAGGAAATCGTAAGGTTACGACTTAGAATATGGGTGTAAGGAGATCGTATAGGAGGATCGTATCGCGGAGGTCGCATATCACCTCAAGTCCTTTAAGGACTGAGAAAAAGTTACGCGATAGACCCCCTGGTATACATAATCATAATAATCTGTGTATAAATAATCTGTGGCTAATGCTATTGACGTTTCATTTAGGGGGCGGGTTTCATTTTCATCTTCAGACTTCAATAATTTACAAAACTGCCCTAAAATGAAAGTAATTATACTTTGATTTTGTGAAAAAATCGGTATTTCAACAGATCGATGTGTTGTCTAGTCGCCACGTAAGTTACTTTTCGTTTTTTCTTTACTTCTTAATCTTTTCTAACTGTATCGGTTTTATTGGTCATATCCTGTTTTATTTATCGATTTATTAGTCGTATTGGAGTTTTTATAAATTATGAATTTGTTTAGGACTCTTCGTTTTTTATTTATAAGATCTTAGGTGGAATGGATATCTAAAAAACCGAGCTCTGGTCGCTCGGACAGTATTGTAATAAGTATAGATATGACTGTGGATTTTTGCTAGACAAACCTATTACTCGTAATCCCAAATTGCATAAACCTGGTCATTCAAATGTGCGAAAAATTTTACGAATATGACCCTTGGAGGGTCCTTAAAAAAATATATTGTGTAAGTGTTGTAGTAAGATTGTAGTAGATTTCAGTTCCAGTTTGTACTATTATTTCATGAGCAGTATTTATTTGGATTACATACTATATTTTGTAAATAGGGTACATGATATGTATTTATAAGATGTATTGTATGTGTATTTTTTATTAAAAAGCTTTATCTACATGTCAAATATGAGTAATGTTCCCCTTTCCCTTCCAATCAGTGGCGTGCACAAGGTTTGGGTTTAGGGTAGGCATTAGGCACCTAGTGCTAACTTTACATGATAGAAAAAGGAAATAAAGTTTTGTCTAAGTACATTCTGTAATAGCAAAATTTCACACAAAATATTAGGTATCTTCCATTTTCCAAGTAATAATTAGGCGGGTATATTCTATGAATTAGCCCTCACACAAACTTTGTAGAAAATCACAAATCCGATCGGTTTTTATTTACTTCAATTACTTATTACCGCAAAAACTATAAAATTCACAAATTAAACCAAAATACTCACACTCACAACTCATACTAAGAAACAGTAGGTACCTACATGCAAACATGGCGTTTGCGCAGAAAAGATAATATTATAACCAATTAAAGGCTCGAGTTAAAAATTACTTTTAAATAATTTTAAGTAGAAAGAAAATCTTTAATTTTCTTACTAGGAATTTCAATAAACAAACACTATCCTCATTTCTAATGTATAACTTGGGGCTATAAAATGTTTTATTTTCTAATTGGACCAAACTTGGTTTAATTATTTCAATTACTACAAAATTACGTGCTTTTTTCGATCTTAATATTTTTTAAGATCTAAAACCGTATTTATATTTACGGAATAAATCTGAATTTAAAATAAATTAAATTAAATTAAAATAAGTTTAATTAAATCAAGCTACTTATTTGAATTATGTAAAATAAAAACATTCGTTTGTTTTTAACTTTCGAACATGTGTGGTATTGAAAATACAATCTAGATGGCTGACGCTAATTTCAAGCTAATTTCGCCCTTGTTGCGATAGATCAATCAGCCAATCACAAGCCGAGAGGCACTGCTTTTTTTGGGCGTAATCATTGACTATTTCGACTATAAACTATGAATGAAACACAAACATATCTAAAATTTTCGTGGCGCTAGCATCGCCAAGTGAACATTAGTTGTGTAATAAATTTTGTTTTTAAATTAAATACTTAGGAAGTTTCGTATAAATACGTGCTTATCCAATTCATATAAGTGCAAATCTTATGTGGAAATGTCGGCGAAGAATTCTGCGTGATAGTTTCTGTAAAATCGGTTCAGTAAAATGATGACCAAAATAAGTGAATTAAGTGAACTATAGTGTAATATACGTACATAATTACTAAAAAAAACCTCATCCCAAATAACCATAATAACAAGTGCATAAAATTAATTGAATTAAATGTATAAAATTGACGAAAACTAGTTAAAACGCAAATAAAAGTGACCGTTTACTGATTCAAATGCAGGGAGCTGTGACAATTATGTACATTTTGAGTGAACTCGCTCGGATTACAGTGCAGTGACCCTCCAATCAACAGTAAACATTGCATGCTATTTAGTGATTCATAATTTCACTTACTACGGATATATACGCGGTGGACTGATGGTAAAACGCTCGACGCGATTACGGTACCTTCGAGTGTGCTTCGAGTGAGAACTGGTTCAAGCCGTGCTTTTCAAACTCAAAAACTTTTTACTACCTACCTAGCCTACTTATATTATCACTGCAGCGGAACTATTTTTATATAAGCATACGGGTTGTAATTATCTTTCGCGACGAACAATAAAACCAGCAAAATGGAAAATGTTACGCAAAGAAAACGGACAATATTCAGATCAAATTCATGTGAAATAATGGATATAACACACATTTCGCCTACAAATTCTGCGGATTTTGATCAAACATCAAGAAGCTTGGACATATCTACAAATATAAACCATCATGCTATGGAGGAACTAAAAGCGGAACTTTTAACAACAAAATCGCAACTAGATAGCACTCAACAGGAATTGGAAAATATAATAATGGAAAACAGAAATCTTAAGAATGACATTATTAAATTAAATCAACAAATTCTGACATTAAAAGGCTTAATAAATAACACTCCATTATCTAGCAGGAAACCTACTACAAGCAAAAAACGAAGAATGCGACGCAGACGATTATCAGAAAGTTTTCTTAACGACTCCATAGATAAATCAACAACGTAAACCATGAGAGAGATGGCCAAGAAAACATAGAAGTAAAAGTAGGGGAAAACGAGGCTATAAATAAAAACCAGACCGAGAGTAATGTTTCAGAGCATGAGGACAATGAAATAGCTTCAAAAAAATTAAAGAATATCATTGAAACCAAGGAACCATTTTCAAAAATATTATTAAAAGATAACAAGTCAAAGACGCCTTCAAAAGACGAAAAAACTTTTAATGGACCTCAAAGCCAAAAAAATCTCATAAAAAAGAATACCATACATATACTGGGAGAACAACATGTAGTCGGTCTATCTCTTTCCTTAATTGAAAGCAGGGATGCAAAATGGAATAATACTTATAAAGTCACATCTCTTGTAAAGCCCAATGCACTATCTTGCGAATCACTTAAGTACTGTAAAACTTTAAAGTATAAACTATATGACAATGACATAGTAATATTAGCGGTGGGGGCAAATGATAAAAATCCATGTGCTATAATCCATGAGTTAGGAATTGCTCTCCATAAACTACGAAATTTCAGGGTATATGTACTCCAAGTGCACTCAAATAACTATTTAAGAACAAAGACCCTAAATAGCCACATAGAATGCTTGGTAAAATTGTATAAAAACTGTAAATTCATAAAATCCAATAAAAAACACTTTGACGAGAAAGGTTATCTAATTGATATGACTTATAAAATTAATTATAATATTGACTGTGAGGACTACTATAATACCTACTTGACATTTAAAAAAGATAAAACAATATTGACTAAATCTATTAATGAACATAATACAATAAATGATAATAATATGATTAAACAAGATAAAGGAAAAATAACGCATTATTTCAAACCAATACCAAAAGCGTCAACAAATTATAATAGGTCTAAACAAGATAAAAACAAAATAACATATTATTTTAAAACAATGCCAAAAATATCAATCTACAAATCACAGGATATTATAAATTTATCTCAGGAACATGATGGCGTAGATAACAGAAATGAAACTAAAATACCTAACAATAAAATAAATCAAACTAATTTTTTTCGTGAATAACTTAACCATTTTTCACCAAAACATTGCTGGAGCTCTTAATAAATCAGACATATTATATATCTCTCTTACAGACCTTAGTACACAAATTAAACATTCATTAGATATTATCTGCCTAACTGAAACCTTCATCAAAAAAGGTACAGAAAAAATGTTAAATATACCTGGTTACAAATTATCAGCATCCTTTTGTAGAAATACAAAACGTGGTGGATCTTGTATTTTAACAAAACATCATATAGATTGTAGTGAAATTAAGTCAATAAAGGACATGGGCGTAATCAATGTTTTTGAGTGTTGTGGTATAGAAATTCCAAATCATAATTTAAATGTTATTTGCATATATAGAATACCAAAAAGTGACCCCTACATGTTTCTTCATAAGCTCGATCTACTTTTACATACATTTAATATAAATAAAAAGGAAAAAAGATTATATTATGCGGAGACTGGAACATAGATACACTGAAAAATGATAAGAATAGCCGCGAATTAATAAGTTTACTAACTAATTATAACCTTAACTCCTACATTAAATGCCCAACACGTTTAACGTCGTGTATTGATCTGATGGTTAGCAATATAAAGTCAGCAACTGCTGAAATTCACCACCTAGCGCTATCAGATCACGATACCGCTCAAACATTAACAGTAAAGACAAAAAAAGTAAGGTATACATCAACTTGGTTTGAATATAGGAGGGACTACAATAAGGAGAATATCAGGAAATTCTCAGAATGTATCTCAGCTCTTACCTTTTCGGATGTTCGGAATGCCAAAAATGTTAACGAAGCATTTGCATGTTTTCATGAAATTGTACGACTTTTCTATGAACTATGCTTCCCTCTAAAGAGAGTAAGAATAAACAATAAAAAAAATAGAACAATCTGGCTAACTAAAGGTATTAAAATATCTAGTATACAAAAAAGAAGGCTATACTTAACATACAGACTTTCTGGAATAAGCAAAAATATTAATAAGAAACGTTTAACTAAATACAACTATTTATTAAAAAAATGTATTTACAATTCAAAACAATTACATAATACTAAATACATAGCAAAACACAAAAATAAATGTAAAGCAAGTTGGGAACTCATTCATGAAAATTTAGGTGTATCAATAGAAAATAATGACATTTCTATAATTAAAACTGAAACGGAGACATATAATAATCCAAATGATTTATGTGAAATATTTAATAATTATTTTATTAATCTAGGTAATGACAAAACACACAAAATAAATGATGAAGCGATATCTTTCCCAAGTAACGTAAATTCAATATTTATAAAGCCCACAGATCCTTACGAAATTCGAGGAATAATTAAATCATTAAGGGATACGAAAGCAGTAGGATATGATGATATACGAACAGACATCATAAAAAAATGTGCTATTCACATATGTAGCCCACTTGCAGACATAGTAAATCGCTCATTTGAACAAGGAATATTCCCTGATAACTTAAAAATTTCTATTATAAAACCTTTGTTTAAAAAAGGAGATCGTAGTGACATAAATAACTATCGTCCCATAACTTTAGTGCCAATCCTAGCGAAAATCGTGGAAAAGACGATGGTAAAACGCCTCAAAAATTTTTTTGATACCAAAAATCTATTGATAAATGAGCAGTTTGGTTTTCGTAACAATAGTTCAACAACTGAGGCTTGCTTTTATTTAAGTAAATTAATAAACGATAGTCTAAATGATAGAATACCTATTACAGCAATCTTTTTAGATATGACTAAAGCTTTTGACTTCGTTGATCATAAAATATTATTGGATAAATTAGAAAGATATGGTATTAGGGGAAAGGTTCTAGAATGGATAAAATCATATTTGAATGGTAGGAAAGTATGTACTGAAATTTCTAGAATAGAAAGTAACACCAAGGAAATATATAAATCCCAATTCAAATGTAACAAGAGGGGAGTGCCACAAGGTAGTATACTGGGGCCATTTCTTTTTCTTACGTATATTAATGACATAACAGCAGCGACCACCCATCCATGTGTGTTATTTGCGGATGACACAACAATCTTGATTAAATGTACGAATATTAGGACATATGAAGAAGACATAAATAATACTTTAAAAGATATAATAAACTGGCTCAATGAAAATGACTTACAAGTAAATTTAAATAAAACCAAACTAATGCAATTCAGTTATTACAATGCAAAAACTTTGCCAAAAAGTATAGAATATAATGACACAAACGTAGATGAAGTTGACATATTCAAATTTTTAGGAATAATCTATGACAAGCATTGCAATTGGAAAGCACACATTGACCACATATGTACTAAATTAGATAAATTCATATATGCGATAAGACGTTTGGCTCGAACAATATCAATAAATGCAGCTTTAAGCGCATATCACGGATATGTAGCATCAGTGTTATCGTATGGTTTGATACTTTGGGGAAATTCTGTTGAAGTTATTAGAGCATTCAGACTTCAAAAGAAATGCATAAGGGCTATTTGTAACGTAGGACCATTAGAGAGTTGCAAACCCTTATTTAAAAAGTTGGGTATTCTTCCATTAGCATGTATGTATATAAGAGACATGTGTATATTTGTTAAGCGATATCCGAAGTACTTTAAGCGAAATCATGAAATTAATGTGAACAGATCTCTTCGGTATCCAAATAAGATAGTGATTTCAAAATGTTGTACCAGTACATATATGAAAAGTCCCTACTGTATGGCGGTCAGGCTATATAATAAACTGCCAGCAGATTTTCAAAAATTATCTTTAAATAAGTTTAAAAGAAAACTCAAGGAATGGCTATTGGAGAAAAGTTATTATGATATAAAAGAATATTTGGTGTAACAATTAGGTACCGAAAAACATAAATATTGACATTTGGAAATTTGTTAATTTATATTTTTTAATCTTGACTATAATCACTTTCATTTTATAATTAATATTGTATTTGCACACTATTAATTTAGTAGAATGTTATGGTCTGACAAATATATTTCAATTCAATTTTATTTTATGGCGTGCGGCAGTGCCAAACGGGCACAATTTACTTCGCCAATGACGCGTGGAATGGAAGAGACACGTTAAAGAGAATGGTCGGTTGTAGCTGGGAGTTTCTGACAAAGAGACCAGCTTTTAATTTTGCAAATGTATAAATGGCCGGATTTTGTTAATAGTAATGTATAAGATTAGAATCTACCTAAAACAACACAATTAGTTAGTACACATATATAATTACATAATTATTCACAGCTTAATATTATTACATTTAATATATTTACATAGAAATTTACAATAGGGACTAAACACAGACATTAACAAACATTCAATATTTACTGGGCGGGGGAATTTTGAAGGAAGAACATCATAAAGGGGGTAAAGAAGTTTAGGACAGGAGAAGAAAATATGGGAGACAGTACCTTCGTCTAAGCCACATTCACACAGAGAGTGATCACGAACTCTGATCTTGTGTAGGTGAACAGGTGTGCAGGAATGACCAAGACGTAAGCGGCATATTGTGGAGGTGACCCACCTATCTGCATGTCTATTGGAGAAGAACCAGGGTCGCCTTGGTATGTCTGGTTGAATGGAGGCGTAGAATTTACCTTTGACTGATTTTGATTCAATCCAGAATGTGTTCCAGGACTTGTCCAAGTAGGTTTTTGATAAGGCACTCAAATCTTGGGAGCAGTTTTTAAAATGTTCATGGGAACCCATTTGTATAGCAGATTTAGCGCAGGAGTCAGCTGTTTCATTACCCGGAATGTCAGAGTGACTTGGGATCCATACAAGTGTTAGGGCTAGTCCATTTTGGTGACAGGATAACAAAGCCTCTCTAATCCTTAGAATAATGGGAAACCTTGACTTACTCCGAAATGGATTTTCTTTAACAGACAATAAGCAACTAAGGGAGTCCGTAAAAATAACAGTTTGTTTCAAGTTATGGGAACGGGTATACAGGATTGCTTCTAATAAAGCAACGGCTTCTCCTGTAAACACGGAAGACTCAGGAGGACATTTAAATTGTAAAATTATTCTAAACCTGGGAACCCAGCAGGCTGCACCAACGCAACTATCTGGGGACATTTTTGAAGCGTCAGTGTAAATATGAAGGTGATTTGACCAATTTTGATGAACTAGGTTTTGAAACTTTGAATTAGTATCTGGGGCTCCTTTGACCAGACCAAGATTAGTAACTATAGGGGGGTTATAAACCAGGGCTTCATATGAAGTAGAGAAAAGGGGATTAATTGAAAAAGTCAATAAAGGATTGGGTAAATTGTTAAACTTATGGAAGCTATCTAAGAGATAAGATGCCGGATTGCGGGAACTAAGGACTTGTGACAACTGGATAAGTTTAGGCCACAATAGGTGAGAGGCAAGTTGAGACATTTTGCAGACAAAGCGGTCACACAGGTGTTGCCGTCGTAGATGTAAAGGAGGATCAACACATTCAACCTGCAGAGCGTTGGTAGGGGAGGACCTCATTGCCCCCAGAATGATTCTGAGGCAACGGTATTGTATTTTATTTAATTTCTCAGAGAGAGCTTTACTCAAGGGGTCTAAAACAAATGAGCAATAATCAATGTGGCTACGAACCAAAGCATTATATAGAAGTTTGAGGGAGTAGGCATGAGCACCCCACCAAACTCCAGCTACTGCACGCAGAACATTGATGCCCATTTCAGATTTACTAATTATATATTCAGTATGAGCCAATCCATTCAGTCTGTAATCAAGAATAATGCCAAGGAATTTTGTTTTGTCTACCAGTTTAATGGGTTGATCCTCATAACAAAAGTAAAAGTTAGGAATAAGTCTTTTCCTTGTGAACACGACTGCCTGGCATTTGGCTACTGATAAGGACAAGCCATGATCAGAAAGCCACTGTCCTAGGTAATGTAAAGCAGAGTTGAGACGCTGGGATATTTCCTCTATTGAGCCTGAGCTGTGGTAGAGGACAATATCATCAGCATACTGCAAGATGTTACAAAAATTATTTACAGACAATTCTAGATCATAGGTATATATGCTATAAAGCAGAGGACTGAGGATAGAGCCTTGGGGAAGACCTTTCCAGACAAGTCTGGGGGGGGAGGGTGGATGGCTGGTGTTTTACCACAACTGACCTGCCAGAAAGCAGGTTGCATATGAAATGAGTTATCCTTGGCGGTACACTCAGCTGGTGCAATTTATGCCTGAGCAACGGAAGAAGTACATTGTCATATGCAGAAGCTATATCGAGAAAAACACCCACAAGGAATTCACCCTTACCAAAGGCAGTTCGAATGTCTGTGGTGAGTATGCTGAGACTGTCTGTAGTACTGAGCCCCTTACGGAATCCAAACTGTGAAGAGGCCAGTACTCCTCTGCTTTCCATTAACCATTCCAGCCGGTTCTTGAGGAGGATTTCCATAACTTTTGCTAATGTAGAAGACAGTGCAATAGGTCTGTATGAATTAGGATCTGAAGAATTTTTACCAGGTTTGAGAAGAGGGATCACTAATTGGGATTTCCAGGAATCTGGAGTAATTCCCTGTTCAAAAAAGCTATTAATCAAATTAAGGAAGTAAGATTTGGATTTGTCGTTTAAATTTACAAGGAAAGAATAGGGCACACCATCTTCCCCAGGGGTTGAATCTTTTAGTCCATTGAGAGCAATCTGGAGCTCAGAAAAGGAAAAGGGGGCATCCATTTCGCCCACAATGGGTGCTGGTGCAGAAATAGGAAATTCAACTTGTTGAGGAACCCACGGAGGAGCAAGTTTGTCAGCAAAGGAATTAAGCCATTCGGGTGGATTGTTGGAGTTTGGATCAGAATAGGATAGGGTTCTGCGGAATCTTCTAATGCTTTTCCAAACCAAGGAGGAGGGTGTTCTAGGATTAAGGTTCTCGCAAAACTTAGTCCAGCCAAACTTTTTCTTTTTGGATACCATTCTTTTAGTCCTGGCATCAATACGTTGATATTTAATAAAATTCTCTTGTGTCATATGGGTTGAATAAGCTTTTTCTGCTTCCCGCCTTTGATCGAACAAATCCTTGCATTCCCCGTCCCACCACGGAGGGGAGGGCAAATGATTTGTGACAGAGAGATTTTTACGGGGAATGTGTGAATCAGCCGAAGAGATAAGAGACTTAACAAAGTGATTGTAGTGAGTCAAGGTGTTGCCATCATGCCCAGGATCAGCATAGGAGTCCAGCAAGTCATCCACTGATTGAGCATAGGCAGACCAATCTGCTAAGCGTAACTTATATTTAAGCAATGGGTTAGGATTACTGATTGGAAGAGATCTATTATTTAAAGAGAGGATGATAGGAAAGTGGTCACTACCATGGGTACTGGTAAGAACCTGCCAAGATAGTTGAGAAGCAAGGGAAGGAGAAGAAAGAGACAGATCTACTGCAGACTTTGGGTTCTGATTGGGGTAAACTCTGCGAGTCGGAGAGCCATCATTCAGGATACAAAGATTCATATCCTCAAAGATGTCAACCAACGACGGAGCAAACCCGTCACAGTTATAACACCCCCATAAAGTATGGTGAGCATTAAAGTCACCCATAATCACAGTTGGACTGGGAAGTGAAGATAAGATAGATTCAATTTCTGGGATCAGAGATGGATTAGGGTGAGGGATGTATAAAGAGAGGAAGGTAATATTTACAGCTCTTACAGCAACAGCATTAATCTGACTGCTGTGAGAGGGGATAGGGATAGAAGTAAAAGGGAAGTTGTGCCGGATGAAGATGGCACTACCTGCATAGCCGTCATGCCTGTCATCCCGCAAACAGAAGAAACCAGGGACCCGAAATCGAGAGCCAGGCCTCAGCCATGTTTCCGAGATGGCAACCATGACAGGGTTATGCAGGTTGATAAGGGAAATCAGTTGTTGTTTTTTAGGACGGATGCTTTTACAGTTCCACTGCAGCAGAACTATTGGGACCATTGTTAAGGATCTTAAAAAGCTGGGAAAGGTTTTGGGCAACGTTGGGCGGTAATGGGAGCTCGCTGCATGGAGCAACAAGGCTCAGGAGCAATGATGAGAGGTTTTCCAACATTTTACCTTGGGAAAGGTTGGAAAAAGGAGAGTCAGGTTGGCTGCTGCTAAGAGCACAGCCATTAGGTTGGGAGGAGGATGGGTTATTGATGATTGATTGATGGGATTGTTTATCGTAACCCTTTGCTAATGGGGCACGAGGACGGGGGGAGCGAAGAATGGATTCTCTATAAGATTTTTGAGAAGTTGGGGGACGGGTTAAGATTGGGCGAGGAGAGTTAACAGGACGGGGAGTATATGTAGGAGGAGAAAACATTTCCTTGGTAATCTCAGCGTATGATCTTCGAACAGGGGGGAAACGTTCAGATGCCTCAGCATAAGAAATGTTATCCTGAGACATTAAAGATTTGATGTTCTGCTGTCGGCTAAACTCCGGACAATCCTTGTCCGAAGCAAAGTGGTTACCTGAGCAGTGTATGCAAGAGGCCTTTTCTACTGTGACAGCACAAGATTCACCGGTATGGGGCTGAGCACACCTGAAACACCTAGGTTTTGATCTACACTGCGATTTAATGTGACCAAAACGGCAACAATTTTGGCACTGGATAGTAGGATATTTGTAAGCCTCTACAGGCAGAGAAGTATAAAATGAATAGACTCTTTTAGGTAGAATCTGTCCCCTAAAGGTTACCACTACCGACTGGGTGGGAACCCACTCAATAGTCCCCTCGTTGGAAGTTTTGCGATTGAGGCGGCGGGCTTTAAGAATCGTACCACAGCCGGACGGCAACACTATGGAATCCACGAGTTCCTCCATAGACCAGTCTACTGGGACCCCACGGATCAAACCCATCCTAGTAATATTAAAAGTTGGTATCACTGCATTATATTTTGCTAACGATAAAATTGGGCTTTTCAGAAAATCGTTAGCTGCTTGTGCAGATGAAAACTCCACACTGACTTTGTTTCTACCAATGGATTTCACACCATCTTTAATTATGTGTGAGAATTTGTTGTGGTGTAAAAACTGACCAAATTTAAGAGCCCGGATCGAAACTCCTGCGGATGGATCAGATACTTCCCTCGAGACATGGACCATGAAGGGACCATTATCATCTTCAGTGTAACCCTTAGAGCCCTCCGTAAAAGAAGGGTGGACGAACATAGATTGCATAGACGGAACCGATTTTGACGAATCTGCTGGTTTTTTGCTGCTATCTATATGTAAATCATCTCCTTCTACATGACGTTTCCGAGAGGGAGCCGCCTGCTTAGACGCGTTTTGACTTAGTAACCCATCAGGGTCTGGGGGCTTCGAAGGGGCGTCCACCTCCATCCTGCCACATTTACCTTAAGCCGCCACCAATACCTTATACCGCCACCAAAAAACAGTTGTTAAACACAATAAAATACACAAAATTCGGCTACTTTTCCACAAAAAATCACTTCCGAAAAACACCGCACGTGTGTCAGCCAAAGCCAACGAGCCTACCTATCACAAATATATTTTGATACTACCATCCCACTGTACAAACATTCTGGCAAATAAATAATAATTATTATTATTATTATCATCTTTATTTACTTTTACTCATATTCTTTACATTTTTAAATATTTCATTATAAAACAAAAATAAAAAAAAATATTTAAAAATATAAAAAATAGCGGTCCACCGGTCTCGGGAACAGGGTCCAAGCAACCGGCGGTCAGGGCCCCAGAGAGAGGAACCTCCTGACGATGCGAGCCGTGTCCAGGAGTACAGCCTTCTGGATCTGGCCCTTGACCCAGCTACCCAACGAGAGCCTCGAAAGATGTTGGTCGAGGCTCTTGGCTATAAGACCATTAGCGGTTATCACTATCGGTACAATGATTGCTGAGTCTACATTCCACATGGCGACAACCTCGTGCGCTAAGTCGAGATACTTGGTGAGTTTCTCTTTCTCGGCTTTCACGAGGTTTTCGTCATGCGGGACAGCAACATCAACAATCATTGCACGGCGCTCTGATCGATCTATCACCACTATGTCAGGCTTATTGGCTACAATAGTCCTGTCTGTAATGATAGATCGATCCCAGTACAGTGTGATATGGCCATTTTCAAGAACTGGGTCGGGCACATACTTGTAGTACGGTACCTCCGATTCCACAAGATTGTATTTCAAGGCAAGTTGCTGGTGGATAATCCTGGCCACTTGGTTATGTCTGTGTAAGTATTCGCCGTTAGCTAGATGAGAACAACCAGAAACAATGTGACGGATAGTTTCTCCAGGACGGCGACATGCCCGACATATGTCTACCGTTCCATCCTTCACTATGTATTTTCTGTAATTGTTCGTCATCATGACCTCGTCCATAATTGCACACACAAACCCTTCGGTTTCCCCAAAGAGGTCACAAAAGCGCAGCCAGGCCACGGACGCTTCAAAGTCAACATCAGGCCCGTGGAGGGCCCGATAAAAGCGTCCGTGAAGCTCCTTACCTTGCCATACAACCCTGCGGTCATTGGTACTGAGCACCACAGGTATGCGCCAGTTCTCTTTAGCCAAGGAGAGCGGCGTCAGACCCCTGTCCACTGCGACCACATCGCGGTGCATCTCCGTCTCGGCGTGGAGAAAGTACTCCCTGAGACTGCACACCTCGCGGTTGTGGAGGGTTTTGGCATTCAAAAGGCCTCTTCCCCCACACTTCCGCGGGATGTACAGCCTCATCACCGAGGAGCGCGGGTGATGCATCCGATATGCGGTCAGCAGCGCACGAACTTGTCTGTCCAGGGCGTCAAGCTCAGTCTGAGTCCACCTGAGTATGCCGAAGGAATACATCAAGACCGGCATGACCCAACCGTTGAAGGCGCGCACCTTATTGCCGCCCGACAAAAGGCTTTTCAGCACTTTCTTCAGACGGCCAAGGAAACGCTCCCTCACCGACTGCCTCATGTCGGCCTCTCTGATACCTAACGCCTCCGCCATGCCCAGGTATTTGTAGGTTTCAGTTGGGGAGAGCGATCTGAGGTATATGGAATATGAGAGCTCAACAACCCTAAGATTCCACAATCCTCCCTCGCTTTACATGCATGACCGCACATTTGTCCACACCAAATTCCATCCTAATGGAATCACTAAAGGCTTTAGTTACCTTTAGTAACTCTAGTAGATGTGATTTGTTGGGGGCAATGAGTTTTAGGTCATCCATGTAAAGGAGGTGTGATATAACCTGACCACCTCTCCTCAACCGGTAACCTAGCCCTGAATTCTCCAAGAGAGTACTCAGAGGATTCAGAGCCAGGCAAAACCACAAAGGACTGAGGCTATCGCCCTGGAATATGCCTCGCTCAATCCTTATAGGCTCCGCGCTCCCCAGGGTCCGGCGACACCCTGGATAGTGAAGGACTGTCCTCCACTGCCCCATACACGTCTGTAGGAAGGCGCGTAGTACTGTGTTTACTTTGTACAGTTCCAGCACCTTCATGAGCCATGTATGGGGCACAGAGTCGTAGGCCTTCTTATAGTCTATCCAAAATGTCGACAGATCCTTTCGGGAGCGCCGAACCTGTTGACAAATGGCCATATCAATGAGGAGAAGCTCCTTAGTACCACGGGAGCCATTCCTACATCCGTTCTGAGAATTAGACATGATGGATTTTGTATCGATGTGATCGTTAATTTTCGTTCTCAGAATGGATGTAAGAAGTTTATACAATGTTGGTAGGCACGTAATCGGCCTATAATTTTTGGGCTCCGTGGTACTACCTGATTTATGGAGCAGGAGGGTAATACCTGTTGTCAGAAACTGGGGTAGCGACTCTGACTCTAGAGATGATTGGAATTGGGATGCCAAACGAGCGTGCGAGCTGCGTAGCCACTTTATCCAAAAGTTGTGCAGCCCGTCCGGCCCAGGGGATTTCCAATTGGGCAGGTGACGGGCTGCAGTGGCCACGTCTTCAGGGGTTATAGTAACTAGGTCCATTTCTGGAATTTGATCGCACGTTCTTTCTACATCCCACGTCCAATCACCCTCAGTGTGAGCGACAGGCGCCGACCAGATGTTGCGCCAGAATGATGTCATGGCTTCATCATCCGGTAGGCGCGCATCGGTGACACCTTGGTCAGGGTGTTCCCAACCTCGGTATACCCGCCTTTGATCGCTTTGGAAAGTGCGATTCAGGGTATATCTCTCGACCCGGCACTTGTATCTGCGAATACGGCTAGCCCATGCCAAGACCTTCTGTTTCAGGAAGTCAATGCGCTCAGTGACGCGCGCCATATAATCTTGAGGGCTGATATCAGTCCCCAAGAAAGCGCGCCTCACAAAGCGCATGACTCTAGGGCGAGTGTTGCCCTCCCTGAAGCAGAGTAGTTTGCCAATGAGTGCCCTAGCCCCATCAATACGACGTTCGATCCTGCACTGCCAGGCTGGTGCGGTAGGCTTCGGTCGTGTTGCTGTATCATTATTAATTAACTTTACATTAGCAACACGACATGCCGCAACAGCCGCGCAGTACAGAATCGAATGTGTGTCGGAAAGGTCTTTGCTGCTGTCAAAATAACTCGGCAGCAGTGAATCCAGGGCACCCATTAGCGCTTTGTTCTCATTTTTCATGGGCAACCGAGGTAACCGCGGTCTAAACTCGGGTGGTGAAGATCTATATTCCCGAATAGCACTCTCCAAAGCACTCCTCAATTGTTCACTACACTGGGTACTTACATGTGCAGCCCCGCTATCCTGTCCCTCATCAGCCTGAGTGGGCTGCAGCGAAATCGCATGAGCAGTTTGCGATTGTGCTGGAGCTTGCGGTGAGGGGGGGGGGGGGGGTAGCGCGGTTACATTGCAGTTCAGAGCGAAGCCGATCAAGCACGGCGTTGTCCAGCATGTGATTACGCTGAATAACCCGCACCTGGTCCGACAGTCGCTGAGCCGACACATTGAGAGCTGGTTCAAGGACCTGAAACAAAGCATGCATCCTAGCACGGTACGCGGTCATGTTGGTTCCACCCTCAGTAGCCCCTAAGTATGCGCGCATGACATTTTCATTAATGGATGTTGTCCACCTCATGCGCGACACACTACCGCCGGAAGCGGGGACCCTATCAGAAGCCGGTGGGCCTCGGGATCCCAAGCAAGTCGGCGGCCGGCCTCTCCCACGACGATGTACTGGTGGTGGCGACGTCGGCGGGGAGAAAAACTCGTCGCTCGAACTCAACGACGCAACTGCAGCATTGGGCGTGGTCCCGGGTGGCTGCGAGGCGGAACTGAGCGACGAGTCCGGGGGTGGTGTTTGTGCGTTCCGTGCTCTGGATCGTGTCAGCATTCTACATTATTAATTCGTCTAATAATTTCTTTTGTATTCTATCCGGCATCTATTGACAGGTTGTGTCAGTTATATTTCGGACTGTTTTGATTTTCTTTATTTGTTCTTTCATGGTTTGTTGTTCTTATTAGTTTTTACTATGGTAAATTTATTGAATTAAATCGAAAATTCTGTTGAAATCCGTTTTATAATATTTATTTCGGCAAAAATGTAACGGTGAAAAAATATGATGTATGCTGACATTCAGGGTTGCCAGGTTATTATTATTATTATTTCTCTATATATTATGACTCTCACACCCGCATACAAAATAAATAGATATAGGGCCAAAAAGTATTATAAACATAAATATATACACACAGATAAATAAACTTACATATAGATTACATAAATAAATACTTGTAGCGGGCGGAGGATTACGCCCCGGCAGGGGAGACCAGACGGCCGGGGGTCAGGGCGACAGGCTGAGAAACCGACGGACTATCCTAGCCGAGTCCAGCAACACCGCTTTCTGCATCTTGGCCGCGAGCGAACTGCCACGGAACCCCAGCCGCCTCAGATGGTGAGCGAGGCTGACTGGGATCAACCCATTCGCAGAAATGACGATTGGGATGGTTTCAGTGGACTCCACATGCCACATGCCAGTAACCTCGTGAGCCAGATCTAGATACTTTCGTTTTTTCTCTGTCTCAGCTCTCACGAGGTTCCCGTCATGTGGGATGGTGATGTCCACTAAAAACACCCTCGACTGTGCCCGGTCCATCAGCACGATGTCAGGCTTATTCGCCAGAATCGTCCTGTCCGTGATGACGGACCGGTCCCAATAGAGCCGGACTCCGTCACGCTCAAGTACCGGCACCGGTGTGTACCTATAGTACGGCACTCTCTCATCCAGGAGACCGTACTTCAGAGCAAGCTCTTGGTGAAGGATTTTGGCCGCTTGGTTGTGTCTGTGCAGATACTCAGTGTTAGCAAGAGCCGAACATCCCGAGAGCACATGCCTGAGTGACTCACCGGGATGGCGACACGCTCGACAGATGTCGTGAGTGCCATCCTTCAGGATGTACTTTCGGTAGTTCCGCGTCTTAACCACCTGATCTTGTATTGCACACACAAAACCTTCGGTTTCCCCAAAGAGGTCACCGAAGCGCAGCCATTGCACGGACGCTTTTTTATCTACGTGAGGCTCATTAAGAGCTTTAAAAAAGCGTCCATGCAACTCCCTCTCCTTCCATACGGTCTCCCGGTCAGAGGTGCTTAGTACCACCGGTTTCTGCCACTCGAGTTTGGCCAAAGATAGGGGAGTGAGTCCTTTATCACATTCTATGACGTCTCTATGCATTGGACACTCCCTCTTCGTCTCAAAGTAGGTTCTGAGGCTGGATATCTCCCGATTATGCATGGTCTTGACGCTTAATACGCCTCGACCACCACATTTTCGGGGTATATACAACCTCATAACAGACGATTTGGGGTGGTGCATGCGGTAGAGAGTCATAGTCGTGCGGACTTTTCTATCCAGTGCGTCTAGTTCGGTCTGAGTCCATCTGAGTACGCCAAAGGTGTACATGAGAACGGGCATGACCCAGCCGTTATATGCTCGGACCTTATTGGCGCCCGACAAATAGCTTTTACAAACTTTTGTCAGGCGGCCAAAAAAGACCTCGCAAACTGACTGTTTCACGTCCACCTCCTTTACCCCCACGGATTGTGACATACCCAGATACCGGTATGACTCAGCTTCAGAGAGGGTCCTGATGTTGGATGGCTCGAGATTGATCTCGGCCGAATGAGTAACCTGTCCCCTCTCCACATGTAAGACCGCACACTTGTCTAGTCCAAGCTCCATCCTGATGGAGTTACTGAACTCAGTGGTGATATTCAGCAACTCCCTCAGGCGGGTGGCATTGGGTGCTAGCAGCTTGAGGTCATCCATGTAGAGAAGGTGAGGCACTTTTGTCCCTCCTCTCCGAAACTGAAAGCCTGTCCCTGATCTCTCCAGCAAAGAGCTGAGAGGGTTCAGCGACAGACAAAACCATAATGGACTCAGACAATCGCCCTGGAAGATACCCCGCCGTATCTTGATCCGGTCACCCGCAGCCGCCAACCGCTCGCCATGGAGACAAAGGATCGTACTCCATTGCCCCATACACTCTCCGAGGAAGTCTCGAACTGTACTATCGACTTTGTACAGCTCAAGGACCCTCAAGAGCCATGAATGGGGCACCGAGTCGAATGCCTTCTTATAGTCAATCCAGGCGGCAGAGAAATTCCGGCGATTGCGTTTGACCAGTTGGCCCGCGACGGAGTCTATGAGAAGGAGCTCCTTAGTACCACGACCACCGCCCCGACATCCGTTCTGAGCCTCAGACATGATGTTGTTCTCGTCTACGTGACGGGAAATCTTAAGGCTCAGAACGGATGTCAATGTCTTATAGATGGTAGTAAGACATGTGATGGGGCGGTACTTAGCTGGGTCAGCGGTATCAGTTGACTTAGGAGCTAAATGAGTGATCCCGGTGGTGAAAAGGCTCGGGAGTGCCCTTTGCTCGAGAGCATCTTGGAATTGTCGAGCCAAAGTAGCATGGCAGAGCGAAAAACCCTTCAACCAGTAGTGATGCAGCCCATCGGGTCCCGGACTTTTCCAGTTCGGGGCCAGGCGCACCGCACCAGCTACATCCTCCGAAGAGATGGTGACGGGGTTCATCGGCTCTATTGAGGCACATGCTTCCTCTACCGCCGCAATCCAAGGGCCCTCCTCATGCTCCACCTCTCTTGACCATATACTTCGCCAAAAGGCGACGAGGTCAGCCGGGCTCGGCCGCTGAGAGGTAGAACAGACTGCTGGGCACTCCAGTTTTTTATAGAACCTTTTCTGATCACTCGAGAAGAGGCGATTTTGCTGAAAGCGCTCGACTCTTTCCGAGTATCGTCGGATGCGGTTCCCCCATGCAGCGATTTTCTGCTTCAGGTCGTCGATGCGCTCCGTTAGTTTTTGGGCTATATCGGGCTGATCTAGCCGCACCCCGAGCCCATTGAAGGCTATTCTAACGGAGCGCACAATCCTTGGCCTAGTGTTGCCCGATCTGAAACTCTGCAGTCTGCCAATGAGAGCTCTGGCCAGGGTGATACGGTGTTCTATTCTCCTTTTCCAGACTGGTTCCGTGCTGCGCCTTAGAGTAGCACGTCCACGTTCCTGGGTCTTGACACCCATGAAACGGTGAACAGCTAAGGCCGCACCAAAGAGAATAGAAGCCGTATCATCCAGGCCAGTGCTGCGCTCAAGGTATTGAGGCAGCATTTGGTTTATGGCCTCAATGACATCCCGCGTCGCTACATTTAATGTGAGTCGGGAGAGCCGCGGACGGATCTCTAGAGGAGCACTCCGGATCTCCGAAATCGCCTCTTCTAAAATCCTTCTCATCCGCTCTATGTCAAGGGAGACTGTTTCCTCCGTGTCCTCCTCCACAGGCAAATCTTGCGCGATAGCGTCGGTCTCTTCGCGGACAGGTTCCGCCAGAGAGACAATTTGCTCTGTGGTTGGGGTTGTCACCTCGGGAACAGCCTCACGTCGTAACCGTTCGAGCTCGGTAGCGCTAAAGATGTTCGAGCGCTGAATATACCGAGCCCGGTCTGCCAGGTTTTGTTCCGTGACAGTGAGATTCGGCTCAAGCAGCAAGAACTCGCGGTACATTGCCGCTCGGTAGCCAGTCCGTCCGGTTTCCCCTCCCGTCGCCCTGTAGTACGCACGCATGACATTCTCGTTCATTCGAGATGTCCATCTCATGCGGCGCATTCCACCAGCGGCGGGCTCCGAAGATTGGGTCCTTGAGGACCCTGTCGGTGCCAAGCCCTCTGGTGGGGATGATGGATTGGCCGGCCGCCGAGATGGTAGTGGCGGCCGGCTGGTGTGACTGGCGGTCCGCATGCTGTCACGTCCAGCGCCAGTCCCAGACGCGCCCTGGCGCCCCCCAGGCAGCGGCCCTATTCGCGCATTCTCATTATTTTCCATCATCATAAAAGGGGGGTGGGGGGTGAGTGGCAGTTACGTCACTCGGGGTCCACTCAAGTCCCCAAGGAGGCTGTTTTAGAGCCAGCTCGCTCGGTTTGGGGGAACCTAGATGTCATTTGGTTCCCCAGTTCCCTTAGTCGCCTCTTACGACACCCATGGGATAGGAAGGGGTGGCAACATTCTATTCTGCCGGTGCCACACGGCGTAGTTATTAATTATATTGTAACAAAAAATTTATAAGTAAGTAATATTTTATTTTCTGAAAAAAGTTGTTACTCAAAGCAGTGTTCTTAAAAATTGTTAATTTCATAGAAATTTAATTTAGTTTAATTTATCCTTTGTAAAAAAAGCAGAAGTTTATTTGATTAAAATTTTATTTAAATTGATTGTTAAAGTTAATCTTTTTTATTTTTTCAATAAATAATTGGTACAAATAGTAGTTTCTTTCATTTACAAAAAACTATGTACAACTTTCAGAATAAACCACACTTCTTTAGTAATTAGTTAACCTTACTGTTTAATAAAATGTTCTTTTTAAAATATTAAAAATAATTTAAATATTTGGTAATTATTTGGCAAATCAACCGAATTTTCGGCTGAATACGATATTGAAAAAAATATGCTGAATGTACTGAATACGAATATTCGGCTGAACTTTCGGCGCATCTCTAATTAATAGAATTGAATAGAAAAGTTTTTCATTAAAATAAACTTTTACAAAATTACTTTAAGCAATATAATATTTCAAAATGTTTAAATAACATCAATGTGAAGCCCTCTGCCTCCTGTGGGGGTGTGTCCCATTTCATATCACTAAATTCTGATTGTAGACCAGTTAAAATCCCATACTTTAAGTTTAGTTACACAGATAGATCTAGGAACCTACCCAGTATTATACCAAGAAAATTATTCTTATTAATCATTAAAAATTAAATTTAAATTAAAATTAAATTCAAAATTATTAATATTAATTATTAATTATTAATCAATAATTAATTTTTAATTTTTTTTTAATAGAAGAATTAATCTGATAAAGTATTGGAAATGTATATAAGTGTAATGTTATAAGTCGGCAGTCATGGCTCAATATAACTATAAGTGATAGTATTATTATATTTTATTATATTTTTACAAGCTTTTATTTAACTTGCAATGTTTGGGTCAAATCTTGCAAGATGAATTAGACCCACTTCCCGGTTTCTGATCGAGCTGAAATTTTGCTTGTATGTGTAAATTGGATGACAATGCAATATTATTGTGACATGGAGCTGATCTGATGATGGAGACGGAAGATGGCTATCGGAACTCTGTGATAAAAGAACGTAACCCCATCGAGTTTGTGCTCGTTTGATTCGTCATAACAAGTACTCTGATCCTAGATGATATCCAGAGTCTAATGATGTAGCTACTAAAAGCTTGCATTTAAAAATAAAATTTTTAATTTACACTTGTTTCCAGTAAATAGGCGCACGTCAAGATGATTGGGGGCCTGTTTGTGTACAACCACAAGGGGGAGGTGCTGATATCGCGCGTGTACCGCGACGACATCGGCCGCAACGCGGTCGACGCGTTCCGGGTCAATGTGATCCACGCGCGGCAGCAAGTGCGCTCGCCGGTCACTAATATTGCGCGCACGTCGTTCTTTCATATCAAGGTAAGTGATATATTATTCTGTATCATTTTATATGATAATTAAATTAAAAACTTTATGCGGGACAGAAGAGAAAAATGGACGAGGGAGAGGGAGATTTTGTCTGGTGGGAGGCTTTCGTTGGCTGTGGCTAGTTACCACCCTACCGTCAAAGACGTGCTGCTAAGCGATTTAGCGTTCCGGCACGATGGCGTGTAGAAACCGCTTAGGGGTATGGGTTGAATTTTCACTGCCATACCCCTTCAAAGTTAGTCCGCTACCATCTTAGACTGCATCGTCACTTACCATCAGGTGAGATCGCAGTCAAGGACTATCTTTGTCATCGAATAAAAAAAAAGGGAGGTTACGGAGTGGTACCCCAGACAAGGAAAAAGAAGAAGAGGTCACCCATGCCAGAGATGGGGGGATGACATAAAAAGCACAGCAGGAAGTATATGGCAAAGGACAGATGGCTATGGAAATGACAATTCTAAATTAGCAACTTTCGATAACCACTAATATAATATTAGACAGAATAGCAGAAACAGATCAGCTGTGCCTTTGAGAGCATGTTAAACCTGTTGGTTCAAGTTATCACTAAATCTATACATTCCACTGAGATGAGATGATTTATTGTATGCAATTCAGGGTTCAAAATTATCAAGATAATTAATATACTTCCTGATAATTAATTTTTATCATGTTAATTATCCTTTTGAACTTTGATGCAAATAAGATGCATAAAATTTGTACTTATACAATTGTATACAAAAAGTATTTGTGAATTAAGAGAATTTTTTAGTTTTAATTAACAGTTATGTTAATCCTATGATAAAGATAAAATAATCACGAGGTAACATTAGACCATCATCTGTTCTCATCTCACCACCAAAACCTATTTCATCACATGTTTCACATTGAACACAATACTTCCTCAAACTTACTGTGATTGAAGGCACCATAACTACTTACGATTTTGTCAGTTGAAGAATATTATGTACATTTTAGTATTGTTCAGATTTATTGCCTTGGCAAGAGTTACATGACAATTGGGTCAGTTGCCAGCTTCCATGCCAAGTATCTCAAAGCAATTTGTATGAAAATATACTTACTCCTTATGACATGGGAAGGCCTATGTCCAATGTTGGACAGAATAAAAGGTTTGCAAAGAAGAAGAACATAGGAAGTTGTTTACACTAGCGGCACGCTATGATGGCCGGTTTGACGTTTGTCCGCTCATGAAGTTCCGTATTAATTGATAACGACTTTGAAGGAAATAATTGTATTACTTTATTGACGATAGTGATGTGCAGAGATTCATAAATTTTATCGAATGTAGTTTTAGGTTTAGGACTCAAAATTTATTTATTAAATTGATTTCTAAAATGTATACAAGTGTAGAAAAATCAGTTTGCACCATTTAAGGGGTGAATGTACTTGTGAATATGAACAATTTTCACTATGTGGACAAACCTCTGAAATCGCAAAAAAATATCAGCTGTTTCATACAAAAGGTAAAATTTTTATTTTTATATGATATATACCACAACTCGGCATTTGGTTTTCTAAATTGAAAATTTTTAAAAATGGAATCTAATACGATCGTCACATAGGATCGCTGGCTAGCACAACTACTACCTCCGGCAAACTCGCGTCAATGCTCAATGCAAAACAAAGCAGTTTCGAATTGACGTTGCTTCGAAAAGTATAAACTGTCAGTGCAATGCGATTGTGATATAGTTTTGACCTGGCTTTGGATTTCAAATATTGATACTGCATTACTGTTGACCCTTGCTCGTTAATTTGGACTCTGTTCAAGCCCTTTGTTGTGGATTTCGTCGATATGACCGAACGTACGCAGAGAACTGTAAACCTATTTAATCAGGTACAAAAACAAAACTTAATTGTTTTTTGTTCGAGAATAAATTGACATTCCACATCACTATTGTAATGTGTCAAACCGGCCATCATAGCGTGCCGCTAGTGTAAAGTCAAAGTGGATGAATGTATGGATGGATGGATGTTTGGTCCTCTTTAACACCACAAAGAATTAACCGATTTGGCTGAAATTTAGAATAGAGATGGCTCATACCCAGGATTAGCATAGCTACATTTTATCCTGGATAATTAAATAGTTCCCATGGGAATTAAAAAACCTTAATCCACATTGACGAAGTCGCAGGCATTATCTAGTTTGTAAATAAAGCGTGTAAGCGAACTTAATCTTACAGGAGATTCCTAAGTGAGTTTTAGGAATTAGCATACATGTTTTACAATACTTAATTTTTAGAGCTTTGCTTAAAAATTCCACTTACTTTATAGAGAGCAAACATCTGGTTGGCTGCTGTAACCAAGCAGAATGTGAATGCGGCAATGGTGTTTGAGTTCCTGCTCAAGATCATCGATGTGATGCAGTCATACTTCGGCAAGATCTCAGAAGAGAATATCAAGAACAACTTCGTGCTCATCTATGAACTGCTTGATGGTGAGACCATTGTCCGCTAGAAGACGATGTCTTAAATGGAAGTGGGCTGATTTGAAAAGGATATGGCTTTTTTTAAATGTATGTTCAACGATTACTCAAAGACGCCTTAACCGATTTGGAAAATTCTTTCTTTTTGTTTCAAAGGGTGGTTCCCAGGTGGTCCCATTTAAAGATCGAAATTGTTCGAGCGGTTTTTAAAAATCCTACTTATACATTCGAAAAATTCGATGGATGGATGTTTTGTTATTCTTTCATGCCACAACAAATGAACCAATTTGGCTGAAATTTGGAATGAAGATAGCTCATACCCAGGATTAACATATAGGCTAATTTTTATCCCGGAAAATTATAGAGTTCCCTTGGGAATTAAAAACTTCAATCCACTTGGACGAAGTCGCGGGCATCAGCTAGTGTTGTTATAAGTTTGTTTTAATTGCAGAGATCCTGGACTTTGGCTACCCACAAAACTCAGACACGGGAGTTTTAAAAACTTTCATCACTCAACAGGGCATCAAGTCTGCATCCAAGGAGGAGCAGGCTCAGATTACTTCACAGGTAACTGCCTCGTTGGTCTAGTGGTTACTATGTTCGACTACACATGGTCCCAGGTTCGATTCCCGGGTTGGGCCAAAAAATTTATTGAAGTTTTTCTGTCCAGAAATCCTCAGTACTAGCCCCGAGTTAGGAAGTTGGGTGACTCACCCCTGTGCCTCGGAGAGCACGTAAAGTCGTCTGTCCTGCGCATGATTTTTCCAGCGGGTCCGATTTTCATCCTATCGGAATATGAGGGTAAGAGGATAGAGAATGCACCTGTGTTTGCGCACTGGTGCACTGTAATATCTCCCGCGCAGATGGCTAACCTCTGAGGAGGTTAGCGGCCGTGACCGGATTCGGTGGGGAGAATATTATCATGTTATTTTACTTCACAAGTAATAAGCTTTCTAAGGTTAAGGACAGATTGACGAAATTCCGCGCTCGATATTCCGTTAGATTTGTCCCTGGCTATACATATTATCAAAATGCTTGTTCGTTTGATCGTTTAAGTTTCGTAACTTAAACGATCTTCAATTCTTGTCACCATTTTTTTCTCACTATTTTACAGAAATCTGTGAAAGCTTCTTGCAATCATAATTTCGTTAATATTGCTTATATTGAAGTGAAATAAAGAGTAATGTTATTGATTCTTCTTCTTCTTTATCAACCTATAGACCTCTGCCGAACAAAGGTACATAGACTTCCACAGGCTTCGTTCATTCGCCGCTTGAATCCAGTGGCTCCCTGTGACTCGTTTGATGTCGTCCACCTAGTGGGGGGGTCTACCAACACTGTGTTTCCCGGTGCGGGGTCGCCACTCCACCACCTTGGGACCACCACCGTGCTCCGCCCATTTCCACTTCAGTTTCGCGACTCGCTGAGCTAATGTCGACTTTGGTTCTACCGTCTACGGATGTCCTCATTTCTGTTATTGATTGGCAGGTGACAGGGCAAATTGGATGGCGCCGCGAGGGTATCAAATACAGACGCAATGAGTTGTTCCTTGATGTGCTGGAATACGTCAACTTGTTGATGTCACCTCAGGGTTAGTCATTTTGTTCTATAAAGATTTATGGCCTGTTTCACCACTTGCTGATAAAGTGCCTGATACTATATCTAACAGATAAAATATCTGCTGGATAAATCTGTGTGATTACTTTTTGAGTTCAACTACCAGATTGACTTATCAGATACTTATGAAACAGAAATGTAAACGCTATCCGTGAGATAAGTTGTGGATAGGCTATATCAGACCTTTATTAGCAAGTGGTGAAAGTTGAAACAGGCCCTTAATGTGTTATAGTTCTTGCAATTCACAAGGGCGACTGACTTATGGTTGTGTGTGTGTCGTATCTGTATAAGTGTGAGCGAGCGCAATGCTCGCGCCTGCCCGCTCCCACCTAGGCTTTGACAGGCACGCGCACTTATGCAATGTGCATGTACACGAAGTAACCACGAGTAAAGCTCACTCGCCTTCGTGAATTGCAAAAACTGTAATTATGTTTCATATTCCACGTTTACGTTTGTTTTTTCGTAACAGTGATAAAATCACGCTACCAATCATATCGCCATTAGCAGAATACCAAGATTTTAGTACTAGCTACTACTTAGTAAGGGATTCAAGATAGTCTGTTAGACAGGTAGATTATAATGGTAGCTTTAGATAATAGGTAAATTGAGAAATAGGTTGTAGCAACATTGTGAAAGATTCATCGATGAATCAGTTTTATAATAAAATTGACATAAAAATAAATCATGTACACTTTAATGTGGAGGTGGAATAAATGGAAAAACTCTTGATTGTCAAAACTCATGAATGAACAGACGATAATTTAAACAATTTAGCCACTCTTTCGCCTAAGGTTTTCGAATAACCTTGCTTCTGCATTTTCACGTTAGGTTTATGGGAAATAAAGGACCTTGCAAAAAATTGTATGGGCACTGTCCCCACCCCCCAACAGACGTGGCGCTATTTTTAATATTATTATGACGTCCAATAAAAAGACTAGTAACCATTTTCAATCCAAAAATTATTGGGGTTATTTTTTTTAATACAAAAGAATGTATGCATGAACTACGCGCGCGCATGCACAAGCGCCGAAAGGGCGGGAGGTGACAGAGGGAGCGCGGGCAGCGCTCGGGTCGGTTTTTTCTCTGCGTCTCAGAAACGCGTCTGCATCTTACAACCTGTATGTTTGTTTTATAATAATTGTAAACTACACTGATATCCAAAACAATTCACTGAAAAATAAATAAATCAATAATTTAAATTCGATTTCCATGAAAACCCCAAATCTACAGTGGATGCCCTCATAGTAAAAAAACATCAGGCTGCCAAGATGTATTAACTGAGATACGTTTGAAATCTGTTGGTAGGTGGGGACGATTTTTTGCATGGTCATTTATAAGAGGGTTTCAAGAGGATCCGAAAGACATTTGTGGGAATGGGCGTGACGTTCTATAATAAAATTCCACAGTCGATCTTAGACTTGCCTTTACACAAGTTTAAGAAAGCAATCAAAACTCTCTCACGGAAAAAGCATATTATACAATTGAAGACTATATAAATGACAAAAAAGCGTGGATATAATTCGCTCCAGCGAGTCATGAGACAGTAATGATTAGCCTGTACTGTATTGTAAATTTTTTTTGAAAAGAGCAACCGCCGAGTTTCTTGCTGGTTCTTCTCGGCAGGAAGGGCATTCCGAACCAGTGGTAGAGCCAGACGATTCAAAAGCACTTGTAAAAAGTTTATTTGAATAAAAATATTTCTATTCTATTCTATTCTATTCTAATCTTTGCAGGTCAGGTGCTGTCGGCTCACGTAGCAGGCAAGGTGGTCATGAAGTCATACCTGTCAGGCATGCCCGAGTGCAAGTTTGGCATCAACGACAAAATTGTCATGGAAGCCAAGGGGAAGGGGAATGGTGAGTTTTGAATAAGCTTATCCATGGAGCTTATCCCACTTCTGATGTCAGATGAAGCTTGATAATAATCAAAACGTTTTGAATCCTGTTAGAAAATGGTAATGTATTTTACATATAAATACTTGCTAATAGATGAGAGTATGCTTTTCAAACCTTTAAATAAAATTTCATACTTAATTTTTCATTAAAGTTATTTAGTTTAGGCATGAACTGATTTCTTAGTCATACACTATATTCATAATATACATATTTAGTTGCAGGCAGTTGAATTAAGTTTTTTTTCTGGATAATAACTTTTGATTTTTTTGTTTGGCATAAAAAATCCGGATAGATAGGGATTCCTCCATCTATGAGTGCAATACTAATTAAATATTCATCATCATCATCATCAGCAACCCATCAATGCCTCACTACTGAGCGTAGTCCACCACGCTGGCCCAATGCAAATTGGCAGACTTCACACACCTTTGAGAACATTATGGAAAACTCTCAGGCGTGCAGGTTTCCTCACGATGTTTTCCTTCATCGTTGAAGCAAGTGATATTTTAATAGCTTAACTGAATGTTATATTATTTAAATTTTGTTCAGGCGGTATATCAGGCAACACTGACAGTGACCCGGCTAGATCTGGCAAGCCCGTGGTCGTTATCGACGACTGTCAGTTCCACCAGTGCGTGAAACTCAGCAAGTTCGAGACTGAACACTCAATCTCCTTCATCCCTCCCGACGGAGAGTTCGAACTGATGAGGTAAGTGTATATTGTACGTAGTCGGCTAAATCGGCTGTTGTTTCCAGCATTATTTTCGGCAAGTTGCTGCAATTTTAATAGTAGTTATTATTTTGACGACCTCCCTGGCGCAGTGGTGAGCAATGCTTATAACTGGGAGGTTTCGGGTTCGATTCCTGGCGGGGTCAATTTGGGAATTTATAATTTCTGAATTGTCTCTGTTAAGGTCTGGTGGGAGGCTTTCGTTGGCTGTGGCTAGTTACCACCCTACCGTCAAAGACGTGCCGCCAAGCGATGCGTTCCGGCACGATGGCGTGTAGAAACCGATTAGGGGTATGGGTTGAATTTTCACTGCCATACCCCTTCCAAGTTAGTCAGCTACCATCTTAGACAGGATCGTCACTTTGCATAAGGTGAGATCGCAGTCAAGGACTATCTTGTCATCGAATAAAAAATTCTATTTATTTCCATTAGCAATTCAATGCAGTATCACTAAATTGACAGAATAATTTTTCGGCGATTTCTAACTGATTTGCATCTAGCCATGTTCTATCGGTAGCCGTCGTTAGAACACAAATTAGTGAAAAAAATTGCAGAAATCTACTGCAACATTTTTGGCAAGTTGCTGCAATTTTAATTTTACAATTGGACCAATTCGAATACGTTTGTTGTCGTTACAGGTACCGCACAACTAAGGACATTTCCCTCCCGTTCCGCGTGATACCCCTCGTCCGCGAAGTCGGTCGCACCAAGATGGAGGTCAAAGTGGTTCTCAAGAGCAACTTCAAGCCTTCCCTCTTGGGACAGAAGATAGAGGTGAAGATCCCCACGCCTCTCAACACGAGTGGAGTTCAGCTTATCTGCTTGAAGGGAAAGGCCAAGTACAAGGCTTCAGAGAATGCCATTGTGTGGAAGTGAGTATGAACCTGGCTTTACTTTGTTATTTTAGTTTTCTCTTTGCGTCGTATTCTTCAATGCCTCTGAACAAGGTTTGGTTTCATACAATAATATAATGGAACAATTTTAGTTATATTATAATTTTGCTTGCTTGGTGGAATTAATTCTAGTGTGAGATTGTCCCGTGTTACATGGGCGTCGCCAGGGGGGGTAGATAGGGGCAGCTGCCCTCCCCCCCCTAGACATTTGAAAAATATTGTACTAGTAGATACTTCATCATTGAAATCCAGATACCGCTGCCAAATCTTCAACTGTGAAGCTGAAAACTTATACTTAACTAGCTTTTGCCCCCGACTTCGTCCGCATGGCAACTTGCCCCCCCCCCCCCCCCCCCCCCCGGCCATCCGCTGGCGACGCTCTTGCCGTGTTATTATATGAACATTGACAAAAGTCCGTGCAATAATAATACCAGTAGTTAAATTATAATATCACAGCTTTTACAATAACTCATACAACATACATAATTATGAGTTTTTGCCAGTGGCTTCGCTTACGTAAAATCCGATTTTTCAAACTCCTATTTTACCGCCGTAGGGGTTGAATTTTCGAAAATCCTTTCATAGCGGATATCCACGTCATAATAGCTATTCGTATGCCAAATTTCATCCCGATCCGTCCAGTGATTTGAGCTGTGCGCTGATTGATGTCTGTCAGTCAGTCACCCAGTCACCTTATATCCTTTTATATATTTAGACTAGATGACGCCCGCGACTTCGTCCGCGTGGATAAAGGTTTTTTGATTCCCGCAGGAACCCTTTAATTTTCCGGGATAAATGTAGCCTATATGTTAACCCAGGTATAATCTATCTTCATTTCAAATTTCAGCCAAATCCGTCCAGTATTCTTTGCGTGAAAGAAACACACTCACCCCCACACCCACACTTGTGACTAGTGTGGTAGTGTGAAGTATTAAGACAATATTAGTGTGATGTTTAGTCGTAACTTGTAATACATATTGCGCGGCAGGATCAAGCGCATGGCGGGCATGAAGGAGACGCAGCTGTCGGCGGAGATCGAGCTGCTGGAGACCGACACCAAGAAGAAGTGGACCCGCCCGCCCATCTCCATGGGCTTCGAGGTGCCCTTCGCGCCCTCCGGCTTCAAGGTGCTGTATATGTTTGTTTATATTGTTATAGTTTTTGCAATTCACGAAGGCGAGTGAGCTTTACTTGGGGTTACTTCGTGTACATGCACATTGCATAAGTGTGCGTGCCTGTCAAAGCCTAGGTGGGAGCGGGCAGGCGCGAGCATTGCGCTCGCTTACACTTATACAGATACGGCACACACACAACCACACCATAAGTCAGGCGCCCTCGTGAATTGCAAGAACTGTACGTGTATGGGGTTCGGATTAAAATGCCAGTCCCGAAACAAGAACGTTCATTTACGCACTGTGCAACAGTCCACAAGCTCTTACACTGTAACACACACTGATCACAAATAAAGTACTCTTACAACCACCTTCGGTGTTCCCTTAGGTCACTCGCTTCGATCGCTTGTCAAAACAAAACTGCCTAGGGCAACATCCGCGTTTGTTTATATACCGGCCCCCTACTCCTAATAGAACATTCGAGAGTTCGATTATATGTAAACATGTTGATGTTTACATAATAAGCCTTCGAAAGTTCCAGATAAATCGAGTAGGTACCTACAGTTTTTGTAAACAACTCAAGGACATGGTAGGTACTTATTGCGTACCTACCTATGCGGCGTAATTACCTACTGTTGGTGTAGCGAGAAATCGGTAGGTATTTGTAACAATATGTTACGTTATGTTTGTTTACGTTTGTATGTTACGTTATGTTACGTTCCCTCAAATATGGTTGAGCGAAGCAATGGCTGGGTCATGCGTCACACTCGTGAACGTGTGCCACCGGCGGGAATTGGGCTACTTTCTGTCTGCCAGTCTTAACATGTGTTGAATTATAATTAGGTATGCTTTTATGGAACTTCCCCTCATTGCGGAAACACTGCATACATAGCATAGTCCTATCTATTGTATTGTAAACTTGTTTTGAAAAGAGCAACCGCCAAGTTTCTTGCTGGTTCTTCTCGGCAGGAAGGGCATTCCGGACCAGTGGTAGACTCATCGACGATTCAAAAGCACTTTTAAAAAGTTTATTTGAATAAAAACATTTCTATTCTATATAATAGAATTTTGTACATCAAAAGCAGTATCCTTACTTCTTTGCTTTACCATCGAACCGCAAGGCATCGCACGTATCTGCACCGTTACGTGCTCGAAATTCCACGATCTCGCACTAAGCTTTAATGCGCACCGCAAATTGGAATGCCTGCATGCTAGGCGTGCTGGCTAATTTTTTTTTAAATACATGTGCTTCGTTCCCAGATCTTTCTGCATATGACTCAACAAAGAGTAAGTTCTGAATGTGAATATTTTTTCAGGTTCGCTACCTGAAAGTGTTCGAGCCTAAACTGAACTACTCTGACCATGATGTGATCAAATGGGTGCGTTACATCGGGCGATCCGGACTGTACGAGACTAGATGCTAAGCTCAACGGATACTTACTTTGGTAGGTGTGCCACTTGACTCACACAAATACACAAGCGCGTCTTGCTGCGCAGTTGAAGTAGTATTGAACGAAATCTTAACATCCCGACTCCACGCAGTCTTGATTAAATGACTTCTGAACTTTAGTTAACCTTTAAACCTTACCTTACTGGCCTTTTTAATTACGTTAGTTCACTTTTTAAAATAAAAAAATCCTTTTAAAATCCTACTAATCCTACTAATATTATAAATGCGAAGTTTGTGAGTATGGATGGGATGGATGGATGTTTGTTACTCTTTAACGTCACAACGAATGAACCGATTTGGCTGAAATTTGGAATGAAGATCGCTCATACCCAGGATTAGCACATAGGCTGCATTTTATCCCGGAAAATTAAATAGTTCCCGCAGTAAAATAAAATACAGGAGAACTAGAAAATATACAGGGTTAATTTTAATTCACCAACAACCTCCCACATGTAACTTCTATGCATGATTATCCTACTAATATTATAAATGCGAAAGTTTGTGTGTATGGATGGATTGATGGATGTTTGTTACTCTTTAACGCTACAAAGAACGAACCGATTTGGCTGAAATTTGTAATGAAGATAGCTCATACCCAGGATTAGCACATAGGCTGCATTTTATCCCGAAAAATTAAAAAGTTCCCGCAGTAAAATAAAATACAGGAGAACTAGAAAATATACAGGGTTAATTTTAATTCACCAACAACCTCCCACATGTAACTTCTATGCATGATTACTGAACAACATTTGAACAACGACTTTGCACTGTATAACTCAATAAATTCACGAAAAAAATATTCTAAGTTTATGTTGAAGAGTCTGTCATTTTTTTAACTCTTTGGTCATTTTATGTAATGTCTCTTCCACACCTGCGTGAAGCGTCGACTACTAAGTTACTACACTAGCGGCACGCTATGATGGCCGGTTTGACGTTTGTCCGCTCATGAAGTTCCGTATTAATTGATAACGACTTTGAAGGAAATAATTGTATTACTTTATTGACGATAGTGATGTGCAGAGATTCATAAATTTTATCGAATGTAGTTTTAGGTTTAGGACTCAAAATTTATTTATTAAATTGATTTCTAAAATGTATACAAGTGTAGAAAAATCAGTTTGCACCATTTAAGGGGTGAATGTACTTGTGAATATGAACAATTTTCACTATGTGGACAAACCTCTGAAATCGCAAAAAAATATCAGCTGTTTCATACAAAAGGTAAAATTTTTATTTTTATATGATATATACCACAACTCGGCATTTGGTTTTCTAAATTGAAAATTTTTAAAAATGGAATCTAATACGATCGTCACATAGGATCGCTGGCTAGCACAACTACTACCTCCGGCAAACTCGCGTCAATGCTCAATGCAAAACAAAGCAGTTTCGAATTGACGTTGCTTCGAAAAGTATAAACTGTCAGTGCAATGCGATTGTGATATAGTTTTGACCTGGCTTTGGATTTCAAATATTGATACTGCATTACTGTTGACCCTTGCTCGTTAATTTGGACTCTGTTCAAGCCCTTTGTTGTGGATTTCGTCGATATGACCGAACGTACGCAGAGAACTGTTCTAAATAGTCAGACACGTGAGTTCGTAATACGCCTTCGTAACTATTTCGATCGTGAAGCTCAAAATGGAGGGCCAATTTTACCTATAACGTCAGTGGTTGAACGCGTAGCTGATGCGCTTAATATTGGACAACGAACTGTTAGACGGATAACTAAAAAAAAATATGGCGAGACTGGCACAGAAGAAAATAAACTTCACACACCAAAAAAGAGAAAACGAGCAAAACCAGTCGTAGGCATCGATAGCTTTGATGCCGATGCTATCCGAAGACATGTTTACGGCTACTATTTACAGAAGGAGTATCCAACAAGAAAAAAGTTGGTGCATTCACTGAAGGAAGCTGGATTATTCTTCGGTGGGGAAAGTTCTTTAACGAAGATTTTGAAGACCATTGGATTTCGATACAAAAAATGTAACAAACGCAAAATATTGATGGAAAGATTTGATATAGCGATGGCAAGGTAGGTATACTTTTTTACGGCAAGTGAAAGAAATCAAAAATTGGCAAAATGTTGTGTTCTTGGATGAAACATGGCTTAATGCTAACCATACTGTAGGCCGTTCTTGGAACGATGACACAGCAGCATCTACTTCCAAAGTTCCTGTAGGAAAAGGATCGCGACTTATAATTTGTCACGCCGGAACCATCAACGGGTTTGTCGAAGGTTCTCTCATGGCTTTTGCGTCAAAAACCACTGGAGACTATCATGAAGACATGAATGGAGAAAAGTTTACTGAATGGTTTACCTCAATGTTGTGTAGCCTCCCTGAACCATCTATTATAATTATGGACAACGCCCCATACCACTCGATGCAAATTGACAAGCCACCTGCCCAATCCCAAAAGAAAGCTGATATCGTCGCATGGCTTCGTAAAAATGGCGTAGATGCAAACATGAATATGTTAAAAGCGGAATTAGTACGTCTTTTAAAAGAAAACAAACCAACCAAGATCCGATACGTCATTGACGAAATAGCATTAGAACATGGGCACAGAGTTATACGGTTACCGCCTTACCATTGTGAGTATAATGCGATTGAGTTGGTGTGGGCTCAAATTAAGGGATATGCTGCAAGACACAATACAGAACCCCCATTTACCACAAAAAAAATGCTAAAATTATTAGAAGAAGCTTGTGAACATGTGACTAAAGGAGACTGGGAAAAGGTTGTGAATAGAACTGTTAAATTAATAAGGGAAGATTATGAAAGAGATGTGAAAATAGATAATATTATAGAAAACGAACATATAATTATTAATGTAGGTGATGATAGCAGTGACGACAGTGAAAATAGTAGTATGGACGAATCTGATTAATTATGGCCTTTTGTGGCACCTTTTTTGGTATCTTTTGTATTCATATGTTTCTTGTGTGCATATAAAGTATGTATATTCATTTTCATTCAAATATTCAGTTCGTTCAAATAAATTAAATAAACATATACATTTTTGTTTTATTAAACCTATTTAATCAGGTACAAAAACAAAACTTAATTGTTTTTTGTTCGAGAATAAATTGACATTCCACATCACTATTGTAATGTGTCAAACCGGCCATCATAGCGTGCCGCTAGTTTAACCGCGCAACAATTAACGTCCGAAGTTATCGCTTCGTATTTACAAATGCTTTGTGATGTGTATTACTAACATCAGGCTGAGCTATCGTCTGAAAGTCTATAATATTGCGTTTATCGCGAACACCAAAAAGGCTTTCCGCGGCGACAGACGTAAGTATCGGACAAGCATTAAGTACCGAATATCGAGTGACGGCGCGTCAAGTACGCCACCCTTGACACGTGTCGCATAGAGTTTTTAAAATTTTAGAACAGAAAAATAAATATTTATTTTTGTATGAATTTTATTTTTTATTTTTAGGAATTTTAAAAAGTGGAACAAGTTATTTACTTTAATGTATAGAAGTTGCTTGTAGAAGGTTGTTGGCATTTTACAATTAACCCTGTATATATTTCGATGAATTATAGTTCGATGTTCTTTGAAACAAGTTATATTATTTTTATAGAAATGATTAAAGGTATTCTTTCTTGTCAACATAATTTTTTGGTCTTTATTTAAGGTTAAAGACAAGGGCCTGCCCGCGAAATTCAAATTTAATTTGGTTTTTCGCAATTTGTAAACTAATACGACAAAGTAGGCTTATGGCCTTCTAATTGCGCCAGTGGAATTATCATCTTCACAGGTTTACATAAAAATCTTTACTTGAAAGTGACCATTTTAAGAAATTAATCAAAATACTGAGTTGGACGTGAGTTACTCACAAATTAGTCGATATTTTGATTAAATTCTTAAACTGGACACTTTCAAGTAAAAAATTTTATATAAACCTGTGAAGATGATACTGCCATTGTCGCAATTAGAATGCCATAAGCCTACTTTGTCGTATTAGTTTACAAATTGCGAAAAACCAAATTAAATTTGAATTTCGCGGGCAGACCCTTGTCTTCAACCTTAACCCTTTTTTACAGTTTGGTCATACGAAAAAATATATAATTTTATGTACTTCTTTTTTCAGGGAACTTCAGTTATAGATGTCGCTGATCGATACAAGGCGTGTTACATACAATATTTTTTGTATATAATATTATCTTCCCACACACCAGTGTTTTGAGTTTCTGTTAGGTCATTACAAATAACGAATGGTTAATTTTTTTTGCTGTTTTTAGGACTCATTTTTTGTAGATTTTGTTCTAAACATGGTCCAAAACTAATTTCTAATTTATTTTTACTATCTTTCCTTTTTGGTAAAAAAGGTAACAAGATTAATTAAGATGTATCCTATGTATTAGAATCTCAGTAATAAAAATAAATTAGTTGAAATTGGTATAGCACAAAAAATGGATTCGGATGTGTTTTCAAAATTTTTTTGTCATTTTTTGAATAGAACGCAAAAACTGCCCTATTATTACGAAAAGTCTTATTGTAGAAAGACAAATATGAAAAGTTTTATTTCTCTGTGAAGCAAAGTTATTAATGTAAAAAAAATTGTAATAAGTACTAATAATATTATTTATGCTATTAGCTGTTTGCTAAATATGCTATAAATACAATATTATTGTGATGTTATGTTTTATTTTTCGATATCGAAACGAATTATGAGGTAGTGCAAGTAGACGTTTTAAATAAAGACTTGAATTTGTCTCGATACTGCGATGCTGTTAAAATTAAAAATTTCATGTGTCGGCGTAGAATTATTATAGGTTCGTTATACTTACGTCTAGTTTAATTAAAAGAGCACTAACCTAATATATTTTTTAATTTTTATTTTCGTATTTCATCATTCCTTTAGTATTTTAGAGCTGGACTCAATTTTTGTATGGCTTTTAGATTCACAATATACATACACTGCATTGAGATAGTAAATACATGGAGCAGAAGCAGTAGGTATTCTTATAAAATTTCAGTTAAGTTTAATACTAATATAGAAATGATGTGGGATTATCAAATGTGTCGTTATCATTTTTTACCTTATCGAAGGTTACCTAATGTGTGAAAGAGATGGCACGATTTCTATTCATGCTCCTTATGGACACGTCATTTTACATTACATTGTCATGCTGTATTAGCGGGTGCCAGTTTGGCCATTAATTGCGATAAGTTCTGTGGTAGGTACTACAGCTATCAAGTGATACTTTGCGCTAAAGATTATAAGAATAGAGTAGAATATAATAGAAATATTTTTTATTCAAATAAACTTTTACAAGTACTTTTGAATCGTCGATGAATCTACCAATGGTTCGGAATGCCATTCCTATCGAGAAGAACCAGCAAGAAACTCGGCGGTTGCTCTTTCAAAACAGTTTACGATAGGTACTATGCTATGTATGCAGTGTTTCCACAGTGAGGGGAAGTTCCAAAAATGCATACTTACTTACAATTCAATACATGTTAATAGGGACAGACAGAAAGTAGCCCCATTCCCGCCGGCTATAGTGCTTACAATATATAGTGCATACGGTCGCTATAGTGACTTGCAAGACTCAATTATCTTGAAGTGTGTTTAGGAAAATATTTCTATTATATGTGCAGCATCAAGCAGTGTGGTCCCAGAAGAATAAAAATTGCTTTGAATCCGCCATTGAATGCGATATTTTTATAACTTTAGGTATGTACCCTGTTTTTGCACTGAGAACGTCCATATGTATTTAGTACCTCAATCCTTTGCCCTCAATTGTCTTCTCCAATACTGATCAAAACAGAAATTGAGAGTGGGAGCTTGACATTTGCTTCTTGTCTTTTCTTTGTATGTTATTGTATTACTAATGAAAATAAAAACCTCTAAAAAATACGAGTCCAGTAAATAATCTATTAGCAATGTTATATATAACTTAGATAATTGGGTGTTTGACTGTAGTCAAAATGTTGATATTCATTATTTGTAATCGAAAATGTAACATGTATGAATAAGAAAACCATTTGTAAAAACAGAAAATAAATCGGTCAAAAACAAATAAGTTATATATAGAGCTTATAAGTTATTAGTTTTCTGTTAGATAGAGCGCTACTGAAGTGTGATGTCACAATTCAGCAGCTCCATACATACTCCATAGAAAATTTCGTTTTAGATAGAGATATTCAAAAAAGAAAAATGGCATTCATATTTTAAAAACGTTATTATAAATTAAAAAAAATATCAGTCCAATACCCAATTCTACGGAGTAGGTACGGTACATGTTCATAGTATTAGTATTCATTTCAAATTATCACTTTGATCTTATAAACCCGTTGGTAAGGATTAGCTGAGTGATCGTTTTCCTCAACTAAACTCAACCTCAAATGAATTTAATTTGTATAATATATATTTTTAGCTCAATTAATGTCTGGTGATAAAGTCTGGTGATAAAGTTGACATATAGTTCGACTCATTTGTGCGTGCGACTGTTTTTTAACCGACTTCAAAAAAGGTGGAGGTTACCAATTTGTCAGTTTTTTATGTATGTTCACCGATTACTCGAAGACGCCTGAACCGATTTGGAAAATAATTTTTTTGTTTGAAAGGGTATACTTCCCAGGTGGTCCCATTTAAATTTAATCGAAATCGGTAGAGCAGTTTTTAAACAAAAAGTTATATACTTTGTAGTGGCGCGGGCGTATGAAGTCTGTTTTAAAAAAATATATTAAATTATAAAGTATGTGTAAATATTGACAAAAATATATTATAGTAATGTATGTCGCTTTTTTTTATAAATGTCACTCAGCTAACTTTTCCTAATGATAGAAAAACATTGAGGCTTTTAGCACATCTTTTCCACAAAACCATAGTAGCTGAACGAATGGGATTGCATATTAAACAATGTTATGTCTACGTTTGACCAAGCAGTTTCGCATATGTTAAGTAGACATACGCGAAAAGTACCCTTTAGTTTAATGGCGGAGGTGTGCTACAGCCCTGAGAATTTTGAAGCCTGTTCGTAAATTTCGTATTAATATACCTAATGTTAAGTATATGTACGGAACGTGTCTGCATGCGTATATGAAATGCTTTATTGTATGGTATCGCGTTATTAAAGAAATGTACAATAAACACCCAAATATATAATAATTATAATAAATACGTTTAAAATATACTATTGGTGGTTTCATTTGTAAACTATATTATCTACTTTTTAAATTATGACGGCTATCTCATTTGATGGTGAGTGACGATGCAGTCTTAGGCCGTATTCAGTGCGACGCGGATGACCTACGCGGATATCCGCGACAGACGGTAAAATGTATTAAGCTCTTAAAGCGTGTTCAGTGCGACGCGGAACTGTCCGCGCTGCGGAGAGCTATCCGCACGCGGTTGAAATCCCTCCGCGCCAATACTCCGCGCCGCGGGTCTCCGCGTGCGGACGCGTATGCACTATGTATGTAGTCGTTCACGTTCAGTGCTCGACGGACGGTCGCGCGGGGCGAACGTGAAGTACTGTCGTAATGATGACTACTTTTAATGTGCAAACTGAGCGGTTATACAAGAAGTACGACTTCGACCATGTCTTTGCAATCAATCTCCGCGATAATTTATATAAAAATAAAGATGCGAAATTAAAGGCCTGCGAACATATAGGTGTCTTGTCTAAATCGCAATGCTTCATAAAAGGCTCTAGTTTCGCATGCAACTCCTCAAATGTCTTATTGGACATTTCAAAATATTTAAAAAATTTCATTTCGTCTTCTTGCAAATCCGAAAATAAGGATAAAAATTCTCCTTTATGAAGCCTTTTCGCAACGATTGGATTCACATTAAATCTTCTAACACTGTGGCATCGTTTTCTGCTGTTTAATAAATAGGCAGCAACAACCAAATTCAAATTTTTATCCATGACCGTAACTGTACCGTTCTTGATCACGATCCGCGTGGAAGTGAACGACGAATTCATACGCGGCGGACGCATGCTCTAAACCGCGCGCGGATAGTCCGCGTCGCACTGAATACGGCCTAAGATGGTAGCATAGCGGGCTGACTTGGAAGGGGGTACCCGTAATCGGTTTCTGCACGCCATCTTGCCGTATTACAACGTTAGGGTCATCAATCATCAATAGCCTATAACAGTCCACTGCTGGGCTAAAGGCCTCTCCCAAGGGGAGGGTTTGCCCATAATCACCACGCGGGGCAGACGGGTTGGTGATCGCAGTAGATAGATAGTAGTAGTAGCACAGAGGACGCTACTGCCCGTTCTCCGTTATATTACCTTAGTCGCCTCGTACGACACCCGCGGGAAGAGGAGGGGTGGTGACAACTGTATTCTGATCTGCCGTCACCACACGGCCAACGTTAGGGTGGTAGTAAGGAAAGCCTCCCAGTAAGACAGAGGTCTGAAATATTATAGCCACGGCGTTTAGTGAAAAAATAATCATTACCTGAATTTAGGGACTGCGCACTACTGACCAAGGAGCAATGATAGCCTAGTGGTTAGGACTGGTCTCCTATTCGGGGGGTCGCAGGTTCGATCCCGGGTACGCACCTCTGACTTTTCGGAGTCAAGTGCGTTTAGGAATTCAATATCACTTGCTTCAACGTTGAAGGAAAACATGAGGAAATCTGCAAGCCTGAGAGTTTTCCATATAATGTTCTCAAAGTCTACCAGTTCGTATTGGGCCAGCGTAGTAGGCTACAACCCTTCTCTGAAAGGAGACCTGCGCTCAGTAGTGAGCCGTTGATGGGTTGCTAATGATGATGATGGTAACCAAGAAGTATACATAACATAATTATTATTAGGTAGTATTAAGTTACATACTCTGCTGACAAAGGGCAGACAAGGGCGATGCCTAAGCGATGTGCGCTTAGGCAATTAAATACTTAAAATTCCGTAAAGTCAGAGGTGCGTGCCCGGGATAGAACCCACGACCCCCCGAATAGGAGACCTCAGTCCTAACCACTAGGTTATCACTGCTTTGTAAATTAAGTTGCCATAACCTTATACGCATCGCGAACTTGGCCGTATCGAACAACTGGCCGCACGAATCACGATTAACGCACCGTTTCAGAAGCAGCCTGAACCTCTTCAAACTATAGTCACACCTCCCGCTTGCTAATAGAACGAAATTGTGAGTGAATTTAGTATAGAATGGCGCCAAGCAAAGAATAGTTATATATACTTAGTTATAAATTAGCCATCGTCATTAACCATTACGAAAATTAATAGATCCAGTAGCTAGATACCTACCAGCTATGTTAATTCTAGAACGTACAATGATAATTGCCAACATAATAATTAAAATGGAACATCGCCCAGCACAACAAAGCAGCTACCGCCTAAGTAGGTACGACAGAACTGAAACTTGAACCAAAGGAAACCGCACCCCGCTATTGACATCAAAACCCAAGATACACTACTTTGAAACTACCTATTTAAGAATTTTCAATTTATTTTTGGTTCTGCGGTTGAAAAATGTGTCGTGAGAGCCGATTGAAAATATATCCTAGCGACGCGACTAGTCTATCAGTCATCAAATGATTAAGTTTATAATATTTTATTTTGTTTTTGTCATTAAGTTATTGATTGATTTGATATTGGTTCAAATTAACTTTTACGAAGTGCTTTAGAATCGTCAAGTCAATCTACTACTGGTTCGAAATGCATTCCGCATGGCTGTTCAGTGCATGGATATGTCGCAGTAAGATAGTTGAAGCCGTGTTATTGCTATAAACCTAGGTTTAAACGCCTGACAGATCTTCATAAATTATAGCTAAGATCGATCTCGATCACGTCAGCTTTCAAACAGGAAAAATCGCATCAAAACACGCCACCTTTTTTATCGGGGCTTAAAAACGAGTAACCAGTTGTGTAAATCAAAGAAAATGTATACTTCTATAACCATTTCACTAGATTAGTCTAGTCAGATAGCTTTATTAATAGATCGCGTTCGTATTATAGCTATATTCCTAGTAAGAAAGCTATGAATCGCTTTCGTATAGCTATCTTCCTGCATATAGCTATAAACCTAGGCATATAGCTATAAACCTAGGTTTATAAACCTAGGTTTATAGCTATAACACGGCTTTAACTATCTTACTGCGACATATATAATATGTATTTTTCTCTATGGTTCAGTGCCGAAATGCCGAGACGGTAACCCTTTTCACGTGTGACAGTAGGTACCTTTGACTATCACATAATACATAATAAGTAAAACCCCCTTGCCTCAGTCTTGTAGTACCTCGGGCGCACTTAACAATAATTATTATTTGCGCGTGGTTGTTATAGGTGCTTATTGTTATAGTGTTAAGTATATCAATGGGCATCCTCAATAATATAATTAATTAATCAAGAGGCTACACTTTGTGCCTCAAGAGACTTCGCAGTTTACTTGTTTCTTCGTAAACACGCATAAATTCGCGAGAAGTGCTTACGAAGTTTTACATTATTAACTTATGAAAAAATTATAATTAAGAACGTGAACCATTGTTCTTTGAAATGAATCTTTAATTTGTTGTTTTTACTTATTTGTACTTAGGCCTTACACTTTTATTTATGAAATAATATTTATTTAAGCAGGTAGGCATCCACCTAGTTGCTTGTGGCTATAGTTGGTAGGCTAGTTTTTACCGATGGTATCTATGTAGTTACTCTAAAATCATCATCATCATCATAATTACCAACCCATCAACGGCTCACTAATGAGCGCAGGTCTCCTCTCAGAGAAGGGTTATATGCCATAGTCCACCACGCTGGCCCAATGCGCATTGACAGACATCCCACACAACATTATGGAGAACTCTTAGACTGAGTTTCCACGGCGCGGTTCGGCGCCGGCGCCCGCGGCGGTTGCGGGCCCGCGGCATAGTACAAACAGAATAGTAGGCTAACTTCATACAAAGTGGCCGCTGCCGGTTTGAATGTATGCGTGAGCAGCGGGCGCCGTGTACGCACGGAAGTTTCACGCACACATTCGCAAAATCTCAACCGGCTCAATCGGCCGGCAGTACGGGCCGCGCGGCGCGCCACAGAATGCTTTTGTATATATCGCGCCGCTGTGCTAATCGCGCGCAATTGCGTATTACGTCGCACGCTCGCTCTTTTTTGTTTGTTTAATCTATATATAAAAGAAAGTGGTGTTAGTTACACTATTTATAACTCAAGAACGGATGAACCGATTTGGCTGAAAATTGGTGGAGAGGTAGCTTAGAACCAGGAGACGGACATAGGATACTTTTTATCCCGTTCGACCGCGTTTCCGTCAAGTCACTATAAAACGTGGTATTACAAAAACGCATCTGACATGGAATAACAAAACGCAAATGACAGTGGAATAACAAAACGTAAATGACAGCTAAACGTAATTTTGTCTTTGGTTGTAAAAAATTTGACAATTATAAAAAGTGTTAAGTATAATAAAGCATTACTGATATTATAAATGCGAAAGTTTGTTTGTTTGTTGGTTTGTCCTTCAATCACGTCGCAACAGAACAGCGGATTGATGCGAATTTTTGCATGGGTATAGTAATGGATGTAGTAGTGGTTCCTCAGACCGGGAGAGCTACTTTTAACTCGGAAAATGAAAGAGTTCCCGCGGGATTTTTAAAAACTAAATCCATGCGGACGAAGTCGCGGGCATGAGCTAGTTTTTCAATAAAAGTAGTAACCTACCTATTAATAATCGCGGGCATCAGCTAGTCAAAAATAAAAGTGACAACCCTAGGCGTCAACGCAAGAGTAGGTAATTAACTCGCCGATCGGCCTTAGTTAGCCTACTATTCTGTTTGTACTATGCCCGCGGCCTCCGTAGAATGCAGATTTGTATGGAAAATGAAGTAGCAATACCCACGGCGCGGTTTGCGCCCGCGGTGGGCGCGGTAACAACCGTACCGTAACCGCTGCGGGCGCGGGTGCGAACCGCGCCGTGGAAACCCAGTCTTAGGCGTGCAGATTTCCTCACGATGTTTTCCTTCACCATTAAAGCGTGTAATATTTTAATTAGTTAAACTCACATAACTCCGAAAAGTCAGGATCGAACCTGCGACCCCCGAAATAGGAGACCAAAGTTCTAACCTATTCAGTGGTCCTAACCCTATCTAGGTTATCACTGCTAGTGTACCTATGTAGTTACTCTTCATCATTAGCAACCCATCAACGGCTCACTACTGAGCGCAGGTCTCCTCTCAGAGAAGGGTTATAGGCCATAGTCCACCACGCTGGCCCAATGCGAATTGGCGGACTTCACACACCTTCAAGAACATTATGAAGAACTCTCAGGTGTGCAGGTTTCCTCACGATGTTTTCCTTCACCGTTGAAGTAAGTGATATTTAATTGCTTAAACGCACTTGACTCCGAAAATTCAGAGATGCGTACCCGAGATCGAACCTGCGACACCCCGAATACCTACCTAGCACGGATACCACCTAGCGCAGTTGAGGCAGTGGGTTGTCGGTGTTTTGAATTGTTTGGTTGTCGAGTTGACAAATTATCCAATTGTTCAGCTAATTAATCATCTCGCACTTCAATAATTCCCACAGCCACGCACCGTTTCAAAGGCGTCTGTTTCAGGCGAGATCGACAGAGATGTCTCTGTTTTGAGGTTTATATTTAATAGTAGGTGAGCTAAGCACAAAGATAAGATATTAATCTCGACTTACGTAGAAAAGACCCTACAGAAAATAATTTAACTACAAAGATATTATTAATCTCGACTTACAAAGACCCTACAGAAAATAATTTAACTACCTATATTAAAAATCTTTCGTGGAGTAGCGGAACGAGCGTAGGAGTGAAACTGTCGGATCGGGGGTTCGAATCCTGACTTCAAATTATTATTTTATTTATTTTTATTATTAACTTTATTAACTTTATTATTATTAATTTGTTATATAACTTCGTTTCAACCGAGTGTTCCACGACAGGTCACGTATTTTTTATGTACTTATGTTCACCGATTATTCGAAGACGCCTGAACCGATTTGGAAAATACTTTTTTGTTTCTAAGGGTATACTTTCCAGGTGGTCCCATTTAAATTTTATCGAAATCGGTCGAGTGGTTTAAAAAAATCAGTAATAAATTATATACTTAGTAGTAGCATCCAATAAACATGAATAATGACATCGATAAGTAATAAGCTTCAGGAATAAATAGGGAATGGGGCTACTTTCCGTCTGCCCATCTTAACATGTATTGAATTGTAAGTACCATTCCGAACCAGTGGTAGATTCATTTGATGATTCGAAAGCACAAGTTTTCACTCTCTCATCTCGCACTTCAATAATTCCCACAGCCACGCACCGTTTCAAAGGCGTCTGTTTCAGGCGAGATCGACAGAGATGTCTCTGTTTTGAGGTTTATATTTAATAGTAGGTAAGCTAAGCACAAAGATAAGATATTAATCTCGACTTACGTAGAAAAGACCCTACAGAAAATAATTTAACTACAAAGATATTATTAATCTCGACTTACTTAAGTAGAAAAGACCCTACAGAAAATAATTTAACTACCTATATTAAAAATCTTTCGTGGAGTAGCGGAACGAGCGTAGGAGTGAAACTGTCGGATCGGGGGTTCGAATCCTGACTTCAAATTATTATTTTATTTATTTTTATTATTAACTTTATTAACTTATTAACTTTATTAATATTAATTTGTTATATAACTTCGTTTCAACCGAGTGTTCCACGACAGGTCACGTATTTTTTATGTACTTATGTTCACCGATTATTCGAAGCCGCCTGAACCGATTTGGAAAATACTTTTTTGTTTCTAAGGGTATACTTTCCAGGTGGTCCCATTTAAATTTTATCGAAATCGGTCGAGTGGTTTAAAAAAATCAGTAATAAATTATATACTTAGTAGTAGCATCCAATAAACATGAATAATGACATCGATAAGTAATAAGCTTCAGGAATAAATAGGGAATGGGGCTACTTTCCGTCTGCCCATCCTAACATGTATTGAATTGTAAGTACCATTCCGAACCAGTGGTAGATTCATTTGATGATTCGAAAGCACAAGTTTATTTGAGTAAAAAATATTTCTATTCTATTCTAATCGGCTTTGCTTCAGCTTTGCACAAGATAGATAAGCTATATTTTATATTGTATTTGTTTATTTCGTCTATTGATTCTTACAAAAGTTTATTACAAGTAACATTTTTGTTTTGAAAAGAGCAACTGTTGAGTTTCTTGCCGGCTCTTCTCAGCAGAATCAGCTTTCCGAACCGGTGGTAAATTCTTCACCTGTCATTATGAGCCACAAGTTGGCCTACATGAAATAAATGATTATGGATTTAAATTTGATTTTGAATTTGCATTATTATACCCACCTAACTAAGCGCCCATTCCATTTTTCTATATTTAGGTACGCCGAGTGAATCTCTGGAACCAATTTCAATTTGGAGATGAAAGGAATTATTATATTTGGAGCGGTTCGCGCAGATACTAATCTGGCGATCCCGCTGAACGGGGCAGATCAATTTGTATAAAACAAACGAATTTAGCGGAGCGGTGTAAAAATCGCGGGAATTTGTGTAAAAAAAGATTTATCGTTTATTGGTTCTGCAGCTTTTGTTCCATAGAGCTTAAGTATATGATTGCTTAAACGCACTTGACTCCGAAAAGTCAGAGGTGCGTACCAGGGATCGAACCTGCGACCCCCCGAACAGGAGACCACAGTCCTAACCACTAGGCTATCACTGCTTTAAGCAATTAAATATCACTTGCTTCCACGGTGAAGGAAAACATCGTGAGGAAACCTGCACAACTGAGAGTTCTTCATAATGTTCTTGAAGGTGTGTGAAGTCCGCGAATTCGCATTGGGCCAGCGTGGTGGACTATGGCCTATAACCCTTCTCTGAGAAGAGACCTGCGCTTAGTAGTGAGCTGGTGATGGGTTGCTAATGGTGATGATGATGACTTAAGTATATAAAGCTGGATCTTTGCGAAGATTCAAAAGCTTAACGAACAAGCCTCAACAGTAATGTTGTAATGTTGAGTAATGTTGTTATTCTTCATTCGTCCCTCTTCAGGACAGGCAATATTTTATCAAATTCTTTTTTATAGAGGTGGATGTTGCGGATTTGACAGGAATTGCCTTGAAAGTCCTCAAGTCCTCCCAGGAAATACGGATACCGGGAGGACATTCTCCACTATAGGGATCCTTTAGATCCGATCCAATACCTACTTATTAAAATATCAAAACAATAAAACTTCTCTATCATCTTAATGACACTTGGCTGGCTCTGTTATTAGACCGATAGCAAGTATTATGATAAAAATACAACCTGAAATTCCACTATAAAAACAGAAGAGTTGTCATCCATATTTGCCTGCACTATCCATAGCACGTGTGTCGAAACTCGAAAGTGCTCACAAAAACCGCGTGGCACTGAAAAAAAAAGTGAAAAAGTGTGAAAAAGTTACACTTTCAGCTGTCACTTTGTTATAACACCGAGTTTTTACTTTCAAACGGTGGTATTTTTGCATTTTTCCGTTTGTTTCCATTGCAGCTGGGTTTTGCTCCTTTGTGGTGGAAAAAGAGTGGGATAAAACTAACACAATTTCGGTACGCTAACTGCCTGGGATCATTCTATATTTCAAAATCTAGTCTACTTATCTCAACGGATGTCCACGGCTGGACAAAGATCTCTTTTTAGGATTTTTAAGATTTTTACACTCTAAAAAGAAAATCCAGATCATTCAAAGTTTGATGGAGAGAGCTACAAGGTGATCTAAAAATGAGTTCTTTATACACCTAATAATCATCTTTATTTTTCTACCTAGTACAGTTTTTTTCATCGTATAGATTTCTTTTCATTTAATCTAGGATCGATTAATTGAAAAATTGATTATTTAAGGGTAACATGAATCGTTTTTTCGATGGATCTGTAACACTACCAATGACAGAAGCCAAAAATTTAAAAAACGTGTATTTGGATTCATAGTATTATTATGCGACCTATTACTGGATTACTGGCGCGTAATAAGCGCTGTAGTCTTCGTGGTTTTTATATAGGTATGTATAGCGAGCAAACGGCAGGCGGGTCACTTGATGTTAAGTGATCACCATTCACCGCTACTTATGAAGATTGCCTCGGGTTCGATTCTAGGCAGGATCGTATGCAACTTACCACCCATCTCACTTTATCACTGTTTTTACTTACTCTGATAGCCCTTTCTTGTCTTACCTACTTATGTTAATTAATAAACTAGTGGTTCGCCCCGAACTGAGACCTCGCGGTAACGGTATCCCATGATTATTCATTCAATCGATACATGATAACCAAAACTGACATTATTATTATGCCCGTTTTCACCAAACATACCTAAATCATCCCCTAAGTAGGAGTCTCTTAACGTAGGTAGCTCCTAAATACAATCCTAAGTCCTAACATCCGTCCCAATATCCTTTTAGGTGTCCCGTACAGGATCGTGATAAATAAGTTGACAGAAAACATCAATCACCTAACTTATAGGTAGCCCGTAAAGGTTAGGGAACGTTAGTGAAAACATTGAATTATTTATCAAACATTGAATTTAACTCGTAGTTCCATGGGAATAGTTACTGACTGCGCCATCTATTAGCATTATTGTGAAGCTATGTTGATGCTATATGAATTACTGACGCCCATTAAAAATTAAATAATCTCGTTTCTTTATAATATTCATATAATTTTAGTATTTGTTGTTCAAGTACAGGATATAAGTGACCTAAAAACATAAAATCAGTTTGAAAATCCATAGCGGATTTTTCTAGAGAGCGTCTTCAAGCGAGCGTATAAAATCGCCACTTTGAAAGCCCCCCATTTCGTCAATTTTAAGGGAAAAATTAAAAAAAAATTATTTTTGTACTCAGTTCAAAATTATCTTTAAAATGATACGTAACAATTTTATGTAACGCGATATTTTTTTTTTTACTTCGCATTCGCTTCTATGAGAGCCCCCCTGAAATAAAGATTTTTATAACTTTTTAAGCCATTTTCGGCTGGAGGCCATCGGTTTACATATTATATCTAAATTTGAAGTAATTACGTTCAGTAATTCAAAAGTTATAAGGCTCTGACAGACGGACGGACGGACGGACGGACGGACGGACAAGTGCAAATCGCCCTAGTTAACTCAAAGACCTTCGCTTCGCTCGGTCGAAAATTGTTGTCGATAAAATTAAATAATTAAGGCGAAGCGAATAGCAGGCAGCAAAAAATTCAAAAAAATAGGACTTTATTGCTTCCGAATCCAGATCGGATGACACCCAATAGGGACAACACTGTACTCTGAGAAAACAGAAGAATACGTTTGTATGGACTAACGGCTGCCCGACGATCGCGTTAAGAGGCAAGAAGTAACTACTTCTAACATACAGACACATCTATTTTATTTATTTCTACCTTCGATTTTTTAAAGATTAATGATTTTTAATTGAAAAAATAATTCTAACTGCCCGTCTTAACATTAATTGAATTGTAGTACCTACGCTTTTTTGGAACTTACCCTCATTGTGGAAATATTTTATTCTATTCTATTCTAACAAAGTTGCATGAGTTAAATCGGCTTGGCATCCGGCTGCCCACAAGATAGTATAAAAACTTATTACAATGTAATAGCTACATAATAATATTGTAAAATGATTATTTTGAAAAGAGCAACTGCTAAGTTTCTTGCCGGCTCTTCTGAGCAGAATCCGCTTTTCGAACCGGTGGTAGAGTCATGACGTGTCATAAGAGTCACAGGTTGGCCTACGTGAAATACCTAAATAATTGTGAATTTTGAATTTTTGAATTGTTTGTTTTTTTGTATTTTTGAAAAAAAATACAACTCTATAATAAGTACGTACTTTAAAGCGATAATGGTATCAAAGTTTAAGTATAATTTGTTTGTTTTGTTCGACGAAGTTGGTAACACGATTTGTTTGATGAACTTAGCCAACCGAGGGGAATTACCGCCCTCCAGCTACTTGCGAACTTGTGAATGCCTTCTAAATTAAACAGTAATTAGTAACTGAACCTAATCGCCGCGTTTTTGGCTTAGTTTTCTGTTTCGTTGATTTACTAGCTAATGCCCGCGGCTTCGTCCGTGTGGATTGTGGAGTTGAGTTTTTAATAAGACTAAAATTTTTTTTTTTTAATAAAACCAACTTCAAACGCCACTATAAAGTATAAAATAATTTTAGTTTGTACACGTATGTTAAAGTCGGGCGGGCCTAAAAGAAATGATGAAATCGTTGCGCGACGGTAGCCTGACTTCAACTTAGGTACGCGTACAAATTATAATTATTTTATATTTTGTAACTCTTTGTAATTCTTTGTAGTGGCGTTTGAAATCGGTTTTTTTAAATAGTTTTTAAATATAGGAACGAAGTTCCTCTTCGGACGGTTTGCGGATGGGGGCTAGACGAAAAAATGTGTAAGAATTACCGTCACGACCCTTGTTGCTAGACGTAAGAATTTTCTGTCACAACCCTTGTTGCCTTCGTTTATTATACACGTTCTAATTCTATCAATGTTTTGGTGGCGCAGCGCTTATATGAAGGAGTGAAATGAAACTATCGGTTCGGGTCTTCGAATCCTAACTGATCCTGACTTGACTGAAAAAAGAGAAATTCCGAACAAAACATTTGCGGCAAAATTTTTAAGAAGAGAAATTCCGAACAAAATAGATATTAGTGGCAAAATTTACTAAAGCCATCTATTGTGGGCAGCGTGAACTTACTGAACTTGCTTTGATGACTGTTTTTTACGAGATGGTTCTAACATATGGCGAGAGGTGGCGTTGATTCTGAACTTCGTTCCAGCTGAGTGTTCCACGACACTCCAAATTTTTAAGCTATTGCATAGCTTTTATCGCGGGCTTTGAGCGCGGCGACCGAATCAAGAAATTCCGTAACGAAAATAAACCTAAAACCCCCCCACTCCGACCGGCACAGCGGTGCCGGTCGGAGTGGGGGTGGTGCCGGTCGGTTTCAGTTCGGCAGACTTCGGCACGGTGTTTGTGTGCGTGCGACTAGACGAATGCTATCAATAGCTTTACCGCGGCAGTCCCCGTGTGCCACACGTATTTTTTTAATTTTTATTATTTTAAGCATTTTTATTTAATTTAATTATTACTATCACACTTCGCGGAACCCCAAAGCAACTGCATTTCAACAGTCCATCATGTAGCAATCTGCAATAATAGCATAGTTTTTAATCTCCAACCCGAGTCGGGCCGGAGGCCGGGCGGCGTCTTGGGCACCGTATCCATTGTAGTATTTGTTTAGACTTATGGCTCTTTCGGATGCGACATTTTCGACACTCGCATTCAAGCATCGCCTGATATGAGTTTTTGTCATCACTCATCATACTTCATACTAATATTATAACCGCGAAAGAGTGTTTGTTTGTTGGTTTGTTGGTTTGTCCTTCAATCACGCTGCAAAAGAGCTACGGATCGAGGTGATGTTTTGCATGGGTATAGTTGAGGAACAGGAAAGTGACATAGGCTACTTTTTATCCCGGAAAATCAAAGAGTTCCCGTGGGATTTTAAAAACTAAATTCGCACGCGGACGGAGTCGTCTAGTAATAATAAAATGTAATGTATAATCACGCGAATTGCATGGAGAGTTATCACGTAGGATAATAAGTAAGTTTAGTTTTTAAGTTTATTATTATGTATAGAATAAATAAATAAAATAAATAAATAGGTACTTTAATCAAATTACCAGATATTACCTACCCGACGCTTGTCTATTAACTTGGAGAAACTTATATTAATTTGTTGGAATACGAGATGTCTTCTCGTCCAAAATACCTCAGTGCCTGAAAACTAAAGTCTTCGAACAGTGCGTGTTGCCAGTGATGACTTATGGATCCGAGACATGGTCGCTAACTGTGGGCCTCATAAGTAGGCTCAGGGTCACTCAGCGAGCGATGGAGAGAGCTAAGCTAGGAGTATCCCTGCGAGATCAAATCAGAAATGAGGAGATCTGCAGGAGAACCAAAGTAACCGACATAGGTCAGCGAGTCACGAAACTGAAGTGGAAATGGGCGGGGCACATAGTTTGAAGAGCTGATGGTCGTTGGGGTCCCAAGCTGTTGGAGTGGCGACCCAGCACCGGTAAGCGCAGTGTTGGCAGACCCCCCACTAGGTGGACCGACGACATCAAACGAGTTGCAGGGAACCGCTGGATTCAGGCGGCGCAAGACCGAAGCCTGTGGAGGTCCATGCAGGAGACCTATGTCCAGCAGTGGACATCTAAAGGTTGATAATGATGATGATGATGACTTGATTTTTATGCAAATGTTATATTTTGTGGGCTCACAAGATTTCGATGATATGATAGTATATAATTATTGTAACACTAGCTGATGCTCGGGACTACATCCGCGTGGCTTTATTTTTTAAAAATCCCGTAAGAAATCTTTTATTTTCCGGGATAAAAAGTAGCCTATGTATAGGTCTTAGTCTATGTCTATACTCATGCAAAAAATCACATCGATTCGTAGCTCTGCTGCGGTGTGATTGAAGGACAGGTTTCGATAAAATTTAAATGGGACCACCTGGGCAGTATAAATTTAGTTCAAACAAATAAGGATTTTTCAAATCGGTTCAGGGATCTTCGAGGTGAACATACATTAAAAAAATTAAAAAAAATTTAGTGGCACTCGGAGACTGCCGCGGTAAAGCTATTGCATAGCATTTTTTATCAACTTATGCAATTATAATATTTATGCAATATTTTTTAATAAAAATTATGCAAAAAATAATAATTAAAAAAACAAACAAACAAGAAAAGCGCACTGTCACTACTTCGCGATTGAGATTCGAACATGCGACATCATACACCATACGGTAAAGAGAGCGGCCGCTCGCCCACTGGGCCAAAAATACGTACTTGTGAACCTCTAAAATGTTGAACGCTTACTGAACGACGGTGTTAGGTTTATTTTCGTCACGGAATTTCTTGATTCGGTCGCCGTGCTCAAACTGTTTGTCCTAGATAAGCCCGCGATAAAAGCTATGCAATAGCTTAAAAAAAAGATTTCGACGAATTGAGAATCTCCTCTTTTTTGAAGTTGGTTAAAAATTTGTATGGATATTTGATCAGACTCAACATGAGTAGGTAGACTTGGTTAGTATGTTCGTTACATGCATTGCAATGTTTTGAATTGATTCGTTACAGATACTGCGTGATTGAAGAACACTTACACAATAAGAATTTCAAAAATGTTTTATTCACGTCAAAACTAAATACTGCTGTGTCATATGATATCAGAGGACAGTGAAAACAGACGCCCATATTTGTTAGTAGTGTTGGGTGACAGCCAAGATATCGATTATATCGATACCGACTTACATAAGGAATCAATTAACAGGCCGTTGGGCACAGTGTCACGGATTGAACTGTATTTGCATATCTATGAACGGCTTTGAGTGGTATTTTATAGGTATGTAACATAACTAATGGGATCTTTTTACTTTATCTTTATGGCTAGTTAATATTTTTAACACGTTCAGTGCGTTGCGAGGTTGACAGAGCCCCGACCGAGACTTTCATTCCGTGCGGACGCCAAAAATGCTGTTCTCTCATTCAGTGCGGCGAAGGTATCTTCGCCGTCTATTGAAGTAGGAAAAAGATAGATACATAGATATTTTTCCTTCGTCAAATGGAATCATGATCCGTAGCTACCTGCTTTCAGGGCAGTTTCCACCTAGTCCCGCACCAGAGACTAAAATTATTACTCCAGTGCTGTTATAGGGCCAAAAGACCCCGTACCCCGCGACGCTTCCCGCGCCTTCGCACGCGCTGCGTTCGACACCAGTGATGAGCTTAGTCGATAAAGGATAAAATAATCAGTAGCATGTTCTATATAGGTAGTTAATAGTTCACCAGTCATCCCATTCGCAACTCGTCCCATCAATATATAACCCAGAAACTATCATAACTACCACAGCGAAAGGTAAGTACGAATTGCGATTACAATGATTTGCGAATGGGACAAGTTTTTCACGTGTGATGATAATAATTTTAATATTGTTTAAATAAATGATAATATTTTTATTACATATCATGGTACCTATTTCTCGTTATTTTTTATTTATCAATTATAAAATTTCTTATTTTGCACTCTTTGATTAAGTACAGCCTATTTTGTTGTAATAATCAAAGAATGCCATCTTTGGTTCCAACAACATAGGAAAAAGACGTTAATCAAATTTTTTAAGTTTTTTATATAATTAGTGTTTCATAAGTTTCAACATAAGTTACTTTTCGAAAGGTTGTTTTAAAAACAAATAAATTTTAAGTTAAAAACTGACTGAGTTCGAGCACAATTTTGTTATACAAATATTTACCTATTTGCCTTTCAATAAACTACTTTTTACAATTTATAGATGTTTCAGTTCCCATCACTATTTTGCAACGTTTTGTACCCTAAAATCAGTGCGTTGCGAGGTCTAAACTGCCTCTTTTCTAATTTTGCTTATAGCTTCTAAAATAAAAGACAGATCCCCAAACTGTGCCAATTGTGAATACTTTATTTTATGACCTAACAGTATTTTAGAACTCAAAACTGTTATACTAAGTCGTCAAGGTTTAAATTCAACTTTTATCAGTTAAGTCTTACGGGGCAAGATAGAGCCCGTAACGCACCGTATTTTGATTTATTGTCAGGTCCTAAAAACCCCTTAACGCACCAGGGGGAAGTTTTAAAAAATCGTTGACGCAGCGAACGTGTTAAGCTATTGCATAGCTTTTATCGCGGTCTTTGAACTAGGACAAACAATTTGAGCGCGGCGACCGAATCAAGAAATTCCGTAACGAAAAAAACCTAACACCGTCGTTCAGTAAGCATTCAACATTTTAGAAGTTCTCAAGTACCTAGCTCTATTTGGCGCAGTGGGCGAGCGACCGCTTTCGAGCGCCAATGTCGCAGGTTTGAATCTCATTCGCGAAGTAGTGACAGTTCGCTTTTCTTGTTTGTTTGTTTTTTAATTTATTAATGCAAAATAAAATATTGCATAAATATTATAATTGCATAAGTTGATAAAAAATGTTATGCAATAGCTTTACCGCGGCAGTCCCGAGTGCCACTTAATTTTATTTTTTTTATATTACTATTTTAATTTTATAACAATATTTATTTAATGTAATATAACTATAAAACTAGCAGGAGGCCGATCGCGCTATTTGCATTGTCAACGAAACGTTTACAGTTCAGTTATGGATCAGTTGCGATTGTGGTGCAAGTACAATTCAACTTTGTCGCATTCGGTATTGCGCTAAAGTTTATAAAAATATCTTAATATAAAAATATCTAATCCAAATAAACACTACACTTGTAAACACTGTATTGCACTGTTGCGATCGAACTTCAACTATAAAAAAGTAGCGTCTATTGAACTGTTGCAAAAACGTTCGTTTGACAGCAGTTGCGTTCCAACTCAAGTTCAACTGAGTGTCACCTAGCTGTCAAATTGTTAGCGCGATACGAAACGTTCAAAAAGTTGCGGTTCGTTTGCAGTTCAGTTACGTTTCAGTCGTAAAAAAATAGCGCGATCGGCCCCCAGATGCCCGCGACGAATTTAGTTTTTAAAATCCCTCGGGATCTGTTTGATTTTCCGAAATAAAAGTTAGCCTATGTCACTCTCCTCAACTATACCCATGTAAAAATCACGTCGATCCTTAGCTCTGCTGCGGCGTGATTGAAGGACAAACCAAAACACCAACAAACAAACACACTTTCGCATTTATAATATTAGTATGATTAATGGGAAGGATTTAGTTTGGTCATCCAATGGGACAATGCTGCCAGCACCTTGGGTACTATGCCATATTGCGGTGACTTTGATGGGGTTTTAGATTTTATTTAATTTAATTTTAATTAATATATTGATTTCAGTTTGTTTATTTTTAAAATTATCTAATTCTCTATGTGATTAATGACGGGATAAATAAATTTAACTTCCTAAAAAAGTACATACTATTTATTTAATTTTAATTAATATTAATTTTTATTTTGAAGCCTCAATAGGCCAAACGGTGAAAACTGAAAGGTTGACGGTACAAACCTAACTTCACAATTGTCGTACCTACTTCTAGCATAGCCTTTACTCTTAGTTGGATGGTAAAGTATGTACAAACAATATTACGAATTATCGTTTGTTACGATTCTCGTAGCAACTAGCTAGGCCATTCTAACAGACCAAAACTTTGCTTTATGAAATGTTTAGGAAAGATATCTAATCGAATTCAAACTGCATCGTTTGCTCGTATTTTATCACACTACTTAGTATAATATACTACTTTAAAGAGGTTCTTATTCTTCAACATAATATTATGAAATAGTGTGAAAAAATGGTCCCCTATAAATGTTTATATAAACCTTTCTATGGACAAGCATCGTTTCTAATACACAGAATAGCGCATCATTCCAAAATGGTGTCCATTTATTTGATCAGTCTCTGTAGAAATTAATAGAGAAATTCATAGAGAAATTCAAAATTGTCGAGATATCGATAATAAATCCCGTCACTAAGAGCTGTTTCAGTGAAACGGATGATTGAACACCTGTTAAGAGCGTTAGCTATCGACGTTTCTACCTTCCCTATGTCTGGAGAACCTCTCCCCTGATCGTCTGTGATTTGAATTTAATTATCTATTTGTTTGTTTGTTCAACTTTATATAGTTAATAACTACTAGCGGAAATTCTTTGATAGAATTCTAGAATAGAATAGAACAGAATAGTAATATTTTTTATTAAAATAAACTTTTTTACAAGTGCTTTTGAATCGTCGAGTCTACCACTGGTTCGGAATGCCCTTCCTGTCAAGAAGAACCAGCAAGAAACTCGGCGGTTGCTCTTTTTAAAACAAGTTTCCAAGATACCATGCATGTATGCAGTGTTTCCAAAATGAGGGGAAGCTCCACAAAAGCATACCTAATTATAATTCAGCACATGTTAAGACGGGCAGACAGAAAGTAGCCCCATTCCCGCCGGTGGAACCCGTTCACGAGCATGACGCATGGCCCAGCCGTTGCTTCGCTCAACCATATTTGAGGGAACGTAACAAACCACATCACACGACACCACCACAGAAATGTTTAAAGAGTGCGTGACATACTTAGGCTACCCATGTTCTATTCTAGTCTAATATTCAAAGTAGTAGATAGATAACAAAAAACATTAAAGCAGTTTGTCTGTATTTGCACTAGTACTCACCACCCAACGTTCAACGATAAAACATCAAAATGTCGAATTGAAACTAAATAGTACCAATTATATAATATAACCAAACCACAAACCGGCTTTCGAATAAAAGTTGTTGAAAATTCAGAAACTACATACAAGTACAGTTGGCGCGACGAAATATCCCCATTTCCATTTCAACGGGATCTAAACTTTAGCAATGCGAGTTACAGCGTTGTGAAACCAGCTCAGGCCACTTTAGAACGAGATAAGCCCGCTATTCTATTTAGAAAAACAAACTTTTATAACATGAAAATGGTGAACGGACAGTGGTGGATGGATGTTCCTCTTGCTAACTGGCTAGGGTTGGCACATTACTATAATTTAATAGTAACTAAGTGCCCGGCCAATATTGGGTTGATATACTATAACTATAGTAATAATAATAATAATAACATCACACTATCACACTAATCACATCACACTAATATTATAAAAGCGAAAGTATGTGTGTGTATGTGTATGTTTGTTCCTCTTTCACGCAAAAACTACTGGACGGATTTGGCTGAAATTTGAAATGCAGATAGATTATATCCTGGATTAATACATAGGCTACTTTTATCCCCGAAAATTAGAGAGTTGCTGCGGGAATCAAAAAGCTCAATCCACGCGATCAAAGTCGCGGGCATCAGTCAGTAATTTATAGTTTGTGAGAATAGATGTGTGGATGGATGGATGGATAGATGTTTGTTACTCTTTCACGCCCCAACGAATGAACTGATTTGGCTGAAATTTGAAAAAGAGATAGCTCATACCCAGGATTAGCATATAGGCTACTTTTTATCCCGGAAAATTAAAGAGTTCCCGCGGGAATTAAAAAACCTTAATCCACGCGGACGAAGTCGCGGGCATCGTCTAGTTAAAAATAATTGAAAACTACTTACCAGTAGATAAAAATCAAAAAATATGTGAACTTTAATTTAACCAAACAAAATGGGGAAGCAAATACAAAAATCCAAAAAGCCAACTCTCGTAACAAAAGTTAGGGATTTTTTTTACAAGCACTATACAGTATACACAGTTGGTGCGGCAAAGTTCTACTCGATTTCCATTTCAACGACGTCTAAAGTTCGCCGACACGAGTTACAACGTTGTCAAATCAACTCGGTCCACTTATATACCGCGATGAATTAATGGAAGAATACACTTGCGACATCACAGTAAACAAAAAGTTGCCTTTTCTCGACTACGAGAGTATAACTAGTGGTTCGCCCCGAACTGAGACCTCGCGGTATCCCATAATTCCCATAAGGTATAAGGTATAAGGTTAAATATATTATATTGTAATTAAAACGCGCCGAATCTGATGACGTCAATCGTCATCTGCTTTCGTGGATGGGATGCGTATTTACAATATTAAAGACAGCGCCATCTAGTAACAGTATAGTGAAGTTTTGTTAAAAACATTGATGCCCATTAAAACTCAAATAATTTCGTTTCTTTATAATATTTATCTAATCTTAGTATTTGTTGTTCAAGTACAGAATATAACTCACATTATGTGTAAGTTTCAAGTTTTAAAACAAAGTGGTTTTAGAAATCTAGCCTCGAATACAATCTCCACTTTGAAAGCCCCCCATTTCGTATGGGAGCCCCCCTGAAATAAAGATTTTTATAACTTTTTAAGCCATTTTCGGCTGGAGGCCATCGGTTTACATATCATATCTAAAATTGAAGTAATTACGTTCAGTGATTCAGAAGTTATAAGGCTGTGACAGACGGACGGACGGACAAGTGCAAATCGCTCTAGTAAACTCAGAGACCTTCGCTTCGCTCGGTCGTTAATATGTAGTGTTTAGCAGAGATGTTTGTTTTTTGGATCCGTTCTTTCATTGCTAAACACCTTGGATCAACCTTGAGACTTGATAAACGAGGTAACCTTGGACCATTGTCTTATTATGGCATATAGGTATTATGATGTCGTGACAAATCCAATGTAAGTAGTTATATAACATTAATAAACAGACTTCTATACATCGGTGCATTTATGATAACAATATAAAATAATAGAGGTAACTTAGATTAATTACTCATAGATCGGAAGTTTCTAACAAAGTTCAGCTCCAAATGTAGGCTCAAAACAAGCTCATTTATTGAATTATTTTCTGCACTGGTACTGTAAATTACGTTTTTGATGGCTATTGTGATGAACTATGACACCCTTTCACAGCACAGTAGGTTATTTTTTAATAATTTTCTGCGAGCTCGTCGTACTAACGCGACGACATTGAGTAGGAATATGCTTTCGGCTTACTAAAAATGACATCACCGCGTCAACTATTGCGTTTCTAGGAGTATTTATTCTAACAGAGGTAATAATTTGAGAGTAATAAAATCATGACTTTTCGACAAATCCAATATGAATATCAATAAAATTTAACATAAAATATTTACCCATTATAGAGGCAATTTATTTGAGGAATTGCTATAATTTTCCGTTTCTGAATTCAGGATGTGCAGTGTTTGTCTTATTAATTGATACAATAAAATATGGAACCATGCATTATAACTGTCAAATAAATACGATTTTGTAACATAATCGCATGGCAAATTCCAGATGTTTGTTTTCAGACAAGACTAGACAAAATGTCTTTCGTGTGTTCTCACGAGTTACAAAGTAGTCAAATCTCAGGCCACTTCACACCGCGATGGGACGATGTGTATTTTATTTACAAACACAAACTTACAACTCGGAATGGTGATTTGATGATGCCATAAATAAAGTCGATGTTCTCGCTCGCTAAGGGACGTCGTTATTGGAAATGTGATAACAAAAGTATGACGCGACTTTTCCTTCCAGAGGTATAACTTCACTTGATATAAGGTGAAGGAAAATGTCGTGAGGAAACCTTCATGTCTGAGAATTGTCCATAAGTTCTCAAAGGTGTGCGAAGATCAATCTGAGAGCCTACCCGTTCAAGTAAATTTATGATAACGAGGAGTTTCTTCTTCCTCTTCTTCTTTATCTTGGACTAGCATGGACTTCCACAGGCTTGGGTCTTGCACCGCCTGAATCCAGCGGCTCCCTGCGACTCGTTTTATGTCGTTGATCCACCTAGTGGGGGGTCTGCCAACACTGCGCTTCCCGGTGCGGAGTCGCCACTCCAGCACCTTGGGACCCCAACGACCATCAGCTCTTCGAACTATGTGCCCCGCCCATTTACACTTCAGTTTCGCGACACGCTGAGCTATGTCGGTGACTTTGGTTCTCCTACGGATCTCCACATTTCTGATTTGATCTCGCAGGGATATACCGAGAGCTCTCTTCATCGCTCGCTGAGTGACCCTGAGCCTTCAGTGTTTCTACATAAGGAAGGAGGAATTTCTACACAGGTATATTTCATTAATTTTTTTCCTCTTTTTACATAGGACTACGTGGGAAAACATCTCGTTTTCCCACGATAGAGTAAGGACAAGGCACTGATGTGAGCACTCAAATTATGTTTTCTCCCTCTCAAAAATCTCTGTAACATTACTAACACCTGCTGGATTCATGGTAAAAATTGCCTCGGTTTATGTTATTGATTAAACATAAACATAGGAGCATTCTTTACAGAATTTCTTATATTACTAGATGATGCCCGCAACTTCGTCCGTATGGATTAAGGTTTTTTAATTCCCGCAGGAACTCGTTAATTTTCCGGGATAAGAAGTAGCCTATATCCTAATCCTGGGTACGAGCAATCTCCTTTCTAAATTTCAATCAAATCGGTTCATTCGTCGGCGTGAAAGAGTAACAAGCACCCATACATCATCAAGCATCCATCCATTCATCCATACATCCATCCTCACAAACTTTCACATTTATAAAATTAGTAGGAAGTAGGATAAGAAGTAGGATGTTCATAATAATTTGATGATAAAGAATGCAAGGGCAGCTAACGCGTGTTTTTCAATAGTAGGTCTGTATAGATAGTAGTAGATACCTTACTAAATAAGACGAAGCTCTGGAGATGAATCATTAGATTCTACGGAACCTACTTTAGAAATCTCTGGTCTGGAAGACAAACGTGCTATTTACAGGAGATCGCTACCTTTTTAGAAGGGGAGATTTAGAATTAATCTTTGTAATAAATTGGGTATTTGACTGATATTTTTTTATTTACTAACCGACTTCAAAAAAGGAGGAGGTTCTCAATTCGTCGGAATCTTTTTTTTTATGTATTACACTCGAAGACACCTGAGCCGATTTGGAAAATTATTTTTTTGTTTGGCCTAAACCCTTCTCATTCTGAGAGGAGACTGCTGGCCGAGTGCGTAGGAAGACTTACCACACCTTTGAGACCATTAAGTAAGAATGTATTTGCTGCTATTTATTAAAAGGTACTGAAGGAGTGGCGACCCTGCACAGGGAAGCGCAGTGTTGGAAGAACCCATACTAGGTAGATCGACGACATCAAACGAGTCGCAGGGAGCCGCTGGATTCAGGTGGCGCAAGACCGACAACTGTGGAAGTCCATGAAAGTTACCTTTGTCCAGCAGTGGACGTCTAACGGTAGATAAAGAAGAAGTTTTTCTATACCTTTCATCATCATCATTAGCAACCCATTAACGTTTCACAACTGAGCGCAAGTCTGATCAGAGAAGGGTTATAGGCCATAGCCTAACTTGGCCCAATGCGAATTGGCGGACTTCACACACCTTCGAGAATATTATAGAGAACTCTCGAGAAGTTTTCCTTCACCGTCGAAGCAAGTGATATTTAATTGCTTAAACGCACATGATTCCGAAAAGTCAGAGGTCGAACCCGGAATCGAACCTGCGAACCCCCGAATAGGAGACCACAGTCCTAATCACTAGGCTATCACTGCTTACCTTTCACTACCCCATAATTGAGAAGATGTTTGTCAATAAAATTTCCACACTCAGATAAATTTAACTTAGCGTGTTTGTCTTCTAGACAATCGATATTATGTATGAGAAGAGAAGCGCGCGGCCACAAATTACAGAGTGTAATTCCACAGGTGCAAATTTCGTAGCCTGTTTTCCGAATTCTGGCTCGGGTGGGCTCATTTTTTAAGCAAGGTGGCGAAACTCTACAGGTGTGAAAGTCAGTACCCATTTAACCGACTGCGCCCCGGCGCCTCGCCGTCTAAGGGACAAAGCCTGTTTGTTTTTGAAGTCTCGCCGGCCCAGTGACCGAGTGTGGAATCGACCGGCGCATGCGCGAACACTGCGAGTGGCCAGGGATGGGCGGCGGCGGCTCGTCGACAATCGATGTTTATTTCGATATATCGATGTTTTATTTAACAAAAGAACAGAAAACCTAATTTCGCAATTGTTTGGTAAAATAAAAATTACGTGCCTAGCGCAATTATTTTGGATTTTTCATTACGACCATTTTAAGTGCAATATACATTATAACTTCTTTTGTAAAATCACGCGTAACTCTGAAAATTCAGTGGTGGCCCATGATCGAACCTGCGGCCCTCCGATTAGGAGATCACAGCCCAAAGAACTAGGATATCACTGCTCCATTGATCAAAGAATGGAGCAGTGATTGAACAAGAAAAAAGTTTGAAAACTGAAACAGCCGTTATACTGATTTTGTGCGTATATAATCTATAAACATATATAAAAATCTCGTGGCACGATGTATGTATGTTCGGGATAAAGTCGAAACTACTTAACCGATTTTGATCAAACTTCTTGATTAACTATCTGTAATTTGGTCCAACTTAAAAGATAGAATAGTTTTTATCTCAATTATTGACATCAATATTTGTTAATGAAAATTAAAATATGTTAATTACACGACAGTCATATATACTTACAGTTCCAGATTTAGGTTGCTAGGTTGCCTAGCAACCTAAATCTCGAACGATGTTAGATTGCGGTTGTCTAGATTGTGTTATAATATTGCATTATCAGTAATGCGAAAGTGTGTTTGTTTGTTGGTTTGTCCTTCAATCACGTCGCAACAGAGCAACGGATTGATGTGATTTTTTGCATGGGTATAGTAATGGGCGTGGGTCCTCAGACCAGGAGAGCTACTTTTTATCTCGGATAATAAAAGAGTTCCCGCGGGATTTTTAAAAACTAAATCCATGCGGACGAAGTCGCCGGCATGAGCTAGTTTAATATAAAAAAATCATTTTAAAAAACTGACTTCAAACGTCCGCTTCACTACAAAGTATATAATTTATTGTTGATTTTTTAAAAACCGCTCAACCGATTTCGATATAATTTAAACGGGACCACCTGGAAAGTATACCCTTTAAACAAAAAAGAATTTTCCAAATCGGTTCAGGCGTCTTCGAGTAATCGGTGAACATAAATAAAAAAAAAGATTCCGACGAATTGAGAACCTCCTCCTTTTTTCATTCGGTCAAAAATGAAGTCACCAGGGCCATAATAACGAATTGATTGACCCCCACATTCATCAAAATCGGCTGAGTAATCGTTGGAACATACTTAAAAAGTCACTATACGTAGTACTATTATGTTATATTTTGTGACCATACATACATACCTACACACTGCTAATGTTCTTAATTCTTTCTTTTCTTTTCTTTTCTTTCTGCTAATGCTATTATTGTATAGACTGCTTAAATCACAATCAATTCTTTCAGCTTCGCCCTAGTCGGTCAAAAATAGTCCAACCCCATTGATAAAAGTCTCGATTCAACGAAAATCGCGTCTAAACCCGGATATACGGAATTGGTATCTCAAATCGATAGGAGGCTCTCACGGCAGTCGTCTCGCGTCACTACACGCGGCAGTCGCGACCCGCGCCGCGCCCAGATCGCGCGCTCACCCCGCGTACCAACCCGCTATACGTACCAGTAATCACTAATGCGATTTGTTTACATCAATTCCTCATCACGTGCTCGATAAACTAATGGCGGACAGTTAAACAGCCTGCCAGCTCTCCGATCGACGCCGGTACGTACCAAATCGACGCTGAAACGCAAGCTATCGACCTTCCCCGTGCTAACACGAAGAATTCCTTCACAAAAACCCTAACATTCGTTAAATTATTTCCCTTATTGTAATTGTGTCACACGTTTCTGTAGTAACTATAACCGTGGGCATTTTTATTGAATACTTTTTACTGCACGTGCGAGTGGCGTGGTCTAAATTGTATTTTATAATCTTTATTCGTGATACCCAGCCCTATTCGCGTTCTAAAGTCGAAATTTTGAATTCTCAATTGGTTATTCGGTCGTTCGGTCGTAAAATTTTGCGTTATAAAAGCGGATATAATTTCGTGTCAGCATGGAAACAGGGTATTTCTGTCCCTCTCTAAGGTTTTAATCAAATCAACTGCTTATCTGTTTAGTGTGTACTGAAACCTCTTTTTTACTTTTAGCTGAAGGACGTGCCTATCTTTTTCAATATGTTTTACTAGCCGAAGCCCGCGATTTCTTTCGCGTGGATTAAATTTTTGAAATCCCGTGGGAACTCTTTGATTTTCCGGAATAAAAAGAAGCCTATGCCACTCTCCAGATTTTCAACTATACTCATGAAAAATATCACGTCAATCTGTAGCTCTGATGCGGCCCGATTGAAGGACAAACCGACAAACTAACAAACACTTTCGTGATTCGCAATACATAAAGAGCTTGTAGATATGTTAAAATAATGAAAGAAAATATTTAAGTCTCAGACAAAAAGATCTTTTGAGACAGGGATCATAATATTTGGTCAAAACCGTTCTAAATTATTTTGTTCAAAGAAAAAATAATAATTTTAAAATAAAATTTTTCCTCGTCATATTAACAATAATTTTAAAATAAAGATTTTTCCTCGTCTTATTAATTATTACAAGCTTCATCCGCGTGGAATTATTTCTAAAAGTCCCGTGGGAACACTCTGTTTTTCCGGGATAAAAGGTAAAAAAGCCAGTAATTTATATTGTGTGAGTATGAAACCGATATTGTGCCATCACAATCGGCCAAGTATGAGTTGGTTAACCATATATCAAACTCACACTTGGCCGATTTTTTTAACAATGGAATTTCCATTCTACTAAAATATTATTATTATTATGTACCTAATTAACGAACCAATGTTACAGCTATTATGTTGTTGAAGCGATGCTATACACATTACGCTAGAATAATGAAACAAAATACAATTTAAATAGTATAATATTATTATCATAAGGTAAACAGTTTCACTTGGCCAAATAAACAGTTCATTATTCACTGTGACAACGCGTTAGTGATCAAGTATTGTATGTTTACGGTATTTGAACAATATTCATTTAAATTTCATTACAAATTCGTTTCTGAATTATTTTACTACTAGCTTTAGCCCGCGATTTTACCCGCATGGAGTTAGGTTTAAAAAATCCCGCGGGAACCTTTGCTTTTCCGGGATAAAAGTAGCCCATGTCATTCTCCAAGTTTTCAATTATGCTCCATGCAAAAATTCGTTGCTCCGTTTCTACGTGAATAAAGGACAAACCAAGCCACTATATTATTAAAATACACCTTTATAAAATACAAGCTGATGCCCGCGACTTCGTCACCGTGGATTTAGTTTTGAAAATCCCTCGGGAACTCTTTGATTTTCCGGGATAAAAAGTAGTCTTAGATGTCACTCTCCGGGTTCTCAAGTATACCCATGCAAAAAATCACGTTGATTGGTAGCTCTGTTGCAGCGTAATGTGTGAACAAACACACTTTCGCATTTATACGAGTAATATTAGTATGATGTTACCCGAATAATTGGCATAATGAATTGTTGTACCTATTGGCAAAATAAAGAATAATTGGCATCTCATTTATCAAAATCGGGTGAATAGTTTAGGCGCCACGGTGAAATATTGGTAAATAGTCACATCCATACATACATATATACATACATAGACCGCATGTATACGGGTAAAAAAGTTACGTAACTACACATCTCTTGTCGAAATTTAATGATAATGATAAAATATGAAAGGCAAATAAAATTAACAGTTTATAATTTCCCTCATCATTAAAGAGTCATGCGTTGGCAACGCCGTGAGAAACACTGGCTTTGTCCAAATGAAGTAATTAATGCAAATTGTCGCGCGGCAACCCTCGCTTATTATATTCGGGGCCATGTTTTTTTACCCGAGTACAGCTAAAAGGAAGGGTTGTGATTTTAGCAGTTTATGTAGAAAATAAGAAAAAAAACTTGAGAGGTGTCAAGGGACACCCGGATGGAACGAAGTTCCTTTCTATTAATTAATTTGGCATTGTGTTCAACATTTTCACACTACAATATTAGATCTCCGTAGCCTTGTGGTTCCCACAGTCGCCAAACAGCCAAAGGTCGATGGTTCGAATCCTAGCTCGACAGACCGAATTATTTAAAATAAAATTGAAAATAGAAAACTCAGTCTGTCGAGCTGGGATTCGAACCATCGACTTTTAACTGTTTAGCGACTGCAGAAACTACAAGGCTACGGAGGCCCAATATTGTACCGCGAAAATACCGAACGCAATGCCAAATTCACATTCAAAAAAGTGTCGGATTCAAAAAAAAATCGGCCAAGTGCGAGTCGGGCCTCGCTCTTTTAGGGTTCCGTTAAAAAAAATTAAATTAAAAGATTTCCATCTACCCACCTACCCATTTTAATTTAATTTTTTTAATTTAATTTAATTTTTATTATTTGTTGTTATAGCGGCAATAGAAATACATAATATGTGAAAATTTCATCTGTCTATCTATTACGGTTTACGAGATACAGCCCGCTGACAGACGGACGGACGGACGGACGGACAGCGTAGGCTTAGTAATAGGGTCCCGTTGGTACCCTTTGGGTACGGAACCCTAAAAAGTGTCGATCCGTCTAGCCCCCTTCCGCACCGCGCAATAAGGAACTACGTTCCAAAAAATTATTTATTTAAATGTTGTGGCACACATCACCATAACTTAAGTTAGATTAGCCCGTCTGGGTATGTCTGTGTCTATTTACGTATGTTCCACCGTAACACCGAAACTACGGAACCGATTTTGATGAATGAGTTATCAATCGATTCATTGTTATGGTCGGCTACTTACATTTTATACCAACAAAACCAATATGACTGATGTTAAATTTAACTTATTTTCCTTATTTGCATGGGTATAGTTGAGAACCTGACGAGTGATTTTAAGCAGAGTTGTGGGAACCGACTTCAAAACAGGAGTAGGTTCTCAATTCGTCGGAATCTTTTTTTTATGTATGTTCACCGATTGCTCGAAGACGTCTGAATCGATTTGAAAAATTCTTTTTTTGTTTCAAATAGTATACTTTCCAGGTGGTCTCATATAAATTTTATCGAAATCGGTCGAGTGGTTTTTCAAATATCAACAATAACTTATATACTTTGTATAGTGGCGTGGGAGCATGAAGTCGCTTTTTTAAAAATATTTTTTGTATATTAAATTATTTATTATCCTGGAAAAACAGACGGTTCCCGTAGGATTTCTAAAAAACCTAATTCCACGCGGACAAAGTCACGGGAAAGAGCTAGTAAGTATGTTATAAAATAAACGATTCTCAAGATCAGAGTTCAATGATGCTATCTACGTATTTTTATAAAAGGTCTTTACTTCAAGACAACTTCAGTAGCAAATTCCCGCGTGCATACAAAATATGAGAAGTTCTCAATGTAACCTCAAAAGAAACTCGATTAAAGACCTCAACATCAAAGTTAGAAAGTACGATATCAACTTCGGTCTCCAAGTTTCACAGATTAACATACAAGGGAGCGGGCTTCTTTGTATGGGTGGTGACGTATACTTCAGAATCGTATTTAGGAATAAGTAGCTATTTCAAGGAAATTTCCCCTTCTTCTTGCATGTTATCTTCTTGTTACCTCTACGGCAAACTTAGGAATCCGTAAAAGATACATTTTACAGGGGCGCGTCTTGAAAGCATACATATTTTGCTTTTTTATAGGGATATCGGTATTCTGGTATATTAAATTTACAAGAAAAGAAAAAAAAATTGGCAGTCATAGGGACTGCCGATAGAAGTGAAAACTAGATTTGCTAATAATTAAAAAAAATATAAAATAAAGAAAAAAATAAAAAATATAATAAAAATAAAATAAATACAAAAAAAAAATTAAAAAAAAAAGCGCACTGACCCGTTTCGTGAGTGAGATTCGAACCTGCGACATCATACATTAAACGGTAAGGAAGGCGGCCACTTGCCGACTGCGCTGTACAATTTTGCTTGAGAACCTCTAAAATGTTGAACGCTTACTGAAATCTCCAGGTGACGATGGTGACCGAGACGATTTCGCGAAATCCATGTTTTTTGCTCACCCAAAAAGTGCTCAACGTGCCTAAAGAAGTTTTCACTTCAAAAATTTTATGCTTTTAAAACGATTTCCTGTAAAATGCATCCTTTGCAGATTCCGTATATATGACGATGTTATATCTATAGGTCTAATAGTTAAAATCTGAGATCACTATGGTTCAGTTTGGCATTATAACCCACTCAAAACTCACTCTAATAGATATCTACGTATAATAATAACTAATTATGTATAATATAAAATATTAATGCGAATACGCATTAATATTATACGCTACTATTAATCCTTTGACTATCAATTTGAAAGTACAAAACAAATTCGTTTGAAGGCGGCAAGCTTTAGCCTTTTAACAAAGTATAAGAAGAGGAAGAAAAAGTTTATTCCTTACACTATAATCTTAGACAAGATCACCCTGGCGAAGATTTATCCATACCTACTTAGTACTTATAAAAGGACTGACGGATCTATCAATGTAGAGCATAAACCCAAGGAGTTAGAAACTTGAAATTTTGACAGTAGATTCCTTTTATGACGTAGGCACCCACTAGGAAAGGTTTTTCTTTGCTGCTTTGAATTTATTTATGGATTAAATAGAGGGTGAAAGTTTGTATGAAAGTCCGTCATTTTTCAAGTTAAAACCATTAATTTGTCATTTTGCCTTTCGATTAAAAATAAAGAAGACCTCGTTTTACAGTTTTTGAAAATTCCAACCCAAAACCCCGGATTAATGGATAATACCACGTGGACGAAGTCGGGGAGCAAAAGATAGTTTAAAGATAAAAGTAAAAATGTAAGCAATAATTTTTCCATTATGCTCCGAAAAATATTGGATAGTCGTTCGTTCTGAAATCAACTTTCTCAGCTCTTTATTCATACGTCTCGCGAGATGAAAACTTTTCATATCTCGTCCGAAAATAGCCTCCGAGCTTTTATGTAAATCTACTTTCCACTCCCGCTGACTTTATAAAATCTAATCAAATGAATGAAACAAATTAAGTAGGTATTAGTTTTAAGTTTTACTTGGACCGTTTACTGAGAAATAGCATTTATAGTAGACTACCTTTAGCCTTCGATGTTGGTCCCTGAAGGATGGAGGAAACGGAGGAAACATATGTTTCTTCGAGTTAAAAAGCTTCAATGTCACTCTCCAGGTCTTCAACTATACCCATGCAAAAAATCAAGTCGATCCGTTGCTAATTGATTAAAGAATAAACCAACAAACAACCACTTTCACATTCAGAATATTATAGTACTAGTTGGACGTAGATCCCTTCTATAGACATCCACACGCCTCAGTCTTATGTCACATGTATCCAGTGTCTGCCTTCGACTGCTGTCAGTGTACTTAGTAGGGTGTCTATCAATATTGCGCTTTCTGCTTCAAGGGGACAATTTCAGCATCTTAAGATTCTAACAATTATATGTTATCGGTCAAACTAATATAAGTAGCGGCGAAACTTTGACTTTAATATAAATCCATACTTGTACTCAACTAAGTGAGTCGATTTGGCTTTAAATGGGTCACATTATTAAGGCGCATTATTAATAAACTCTAAAACAGCCATTTGTTGTAGTAAAATATGAAAAACAATTGTACTGAATTTTACCAAAATAAATGTATGCGTAACAGAGAACGATGGGAGTTTATGTATTTACAGAGTGAACTTTGCAATTTTTTTCTATCGAGAAAAGTTTGCGTCATCGTTTTTAAGAAACAACCATCAGGCCAGAAATACGATCAATTATAACTACTTTTTTTTTCATAATATTATGACCCATAGATTTTAAATAAGACGATCTTCATTCGGCTTGTGATTCGGCTCACGAATGATGATCGTGACTGCACACAGCGTCTTAATTTAATGTAACTAAAAAGACGCTCAGGATACCTAGCGAGCGATGGAGAGATCTATGCTCGAAATATCCCTGCGAGATCAAATCAGAAATGAGGAGATTCGTAGGAGAACCAAAGTCACCGACATAGCTCAGCGTGTCGCGAAACTGAAGTGGAAATGGGCGGGGCACATAGTTCGAAGAGCTGATGGTCGTTGAGGCCCAAGGTGTTGGAGTGGCGACCCCGCACCGGGAAACGCAGTGTTGGCAGGCCCCCCACCAGGTGGACCGACGAGATCAAACGAGTCGCAGGGAGCCGCTGGATTCAAGCGGCGCAAGACCGAAGCCTGTGGAAGTCCATGCAGGAGGCCTTTGTCCAGCAGTGGACGTCTATAGGTTGATAAAGAAGAAGAAGAAGAAAAACTAAAAAGAAAATTTTAGTTAAATATAATATTGGGGAGCGACCGGCCCGTAACACTCGCATTTAAATTATGCAACTGATTTCTAGGAAACAGAATGTTGACACCGTGCCTCCAGCGTACTGCTATTAAAATAATAATACGGAACATATTATACTACTTAATTGTAATGAGTGTAAATTAATTTTCTGTTATTACAAACCATAAACGTAGTATTACAAACACAAGTTACACTCTTTCTTCTTACGATAAAATCGTATATAAAACTGTTTGTATCAGGAAACGTGACAAGTTCGAAAGGTAATAGAGTACCCTCTTTAGGAGATAGGAAGATGGCGTTGTGTTACCTCCGTGCCTTTGAGAGCACGTAAAGCCATCGGTCCTGCGCCCAATCTCTCTCCAACTGTCTCGGATTTCTATCCCTTCGTGCTACGAGAGTAAAGGAGTTGAATGTGCATCGGTGTGCCTATCTCAACTAGAGTAAACTAAAATTTAGTTTAAGTTTAGTTTTAGTGTCGTTTCAACTGAAATAAACCAAAATAATACCGTCATAACTGCAAATCACATCTCAATTTCGCACACCATACTCGTATAGCGGCATGTAACGACATTTACTGACCCATTAGCCGTCATTAGGGGGTTAAGTGCTTTACCCCGTAACCGCCTTGCTCCCTCTAAGCTCGCGTCTGTACAACAGCCTTGTTGTTCCTGTTAGCTACGCTATAAGAATGGAGAAAACAACTCATTATAACGAATCGAGTGATACTTCATTCACTAAAATCAGCTCAGTAATTTATTTGCTACGACGGAAGATTCGTAAATAGTAATACATACAAACATAGATTTTTTTTTATTATTAAGCTATTGCATAGCTTTTATCGCGGGCTTTGAACTAGGACAAACAGTTTGAGCGCGGCGATCGAATCAAGAAATTCCGTAACGAAAAAAACCTAACACCGTCGTTCAATAAGCATTCAACATTTTAGAGGTTCTCAAGTAACTTATTTTATTATGCAAAAAAATATTGCATAAATATTATAATTGCATAAGTTGATAAAAAATGCTATGCAATAGCTTTACCGCGACAGTCCCCGAGTGCCACTTAATTTTTTTTGTTATTAAAGTTAACCTACACTTAAAAAAATATCTGAACAAATTTTTAAATACATCTCAAAAATTCCGAGGCCAGCGGGGTTCTATTAAATAATAAATAATTAAAAGCAATGTGGCATCTCTAGTTTCTAAAGAGCTAAGATAAGTATAGAGTAATATAGGGTCTTGGAAAAAAGTCATACGGCCATTTTCACCACCTTCTGATAAGTGTTGGATAGCTTATTCGCATATTTTGTCTTTATCACTTGACATAAAGTAAGAAAGTGACAAAATTTACGGTTAGGCTATCCGACACTTATCAGAAGGTATACAGGCCTTAAGACTTATAATATTTACGACCGTAAGAAAAAAGTAGATCGACAGCTGTAATGTGTTGCTACTAGATGTCGCTAGCAGTTGCTTAAACTGATTGAAAAAGGAGATACGTATCACTAATTTCGTTGCTGACGTGTAGTTCGTTCGTGGCTGTGGTGTAAAGCCAACACACTCGGGCGCGATTCCCAAAACATAGATTGTTCTATATGCTTTACTGTAATCAGGTAAAAATAAAAATAATCCAATTAAAGTATCATCACCTGAACCGATAGATGTCCGCAGCTGGACAAAGGAAATTATCGAATTACCTAATAGAGGTCTAACAAGGCCCATCAGTTCTTTAAACTATGTACTCCGCCGATGTATATGTACTAGTACTAGATATGCGGTTACGAACACTTACCATGTTCAACTGAGTTTCACTGAACGCCGAAAAATTCAGTTATTGTGGCTGTGGCACTCGCGACGTACGGACGCGGGCACTATTATGCGATAAAATGAAATTTTTTGGTACCTAATTGTGAATTGAAAAGCCAACAATGCCTATATTCAAATAAGCAACGAAAAGTATAGTTATTATAGTGACTAATTTGATAACAACATCGTGATTCGTAACACTAGATACGAAATAAAAATTATTTCTTGATTTATTAAAATACTTTTATAATACGAACAAGGATGAGCCTTTGGCAACGAAATATTCTACAGCGCATTCATTCACAATAAATTTCGTCGTAGTCAGTACATTATTATAATATTAATTGCGCAAATATTATATTTCTCACGCTTATAGTCTTTAATAAATAATCACTCTTTTAAAAATGTGTTATTCGAATGCGTTAAAATACGAATAAAGCTACGAACTACTACGGATTCCAGACTGCTACGCTTTAACGTAGCAGCGTAGCGACTCTACGAAATACCAATTGTTCTTGATTGCGAACAACGCGTTGTGAAATACAATGAACATTTTAACACTTTATCACGTTATGGACCTCTCTGATACTGATACAATTAATACTTTAAGTTCGTATATAAAATAAATAAAATTGAATTAAAATTAACTTTGATGACCTCCCTGGTGCAGTGGAGCTTACTATGGTTTTATAATAATAGGTTCTAGGTGCTATACTCGACTGAGCTTTTGAATTTCCTAAAATGGCTTTATCTGATGCCATCGACTTTATACTGTCAAGTGATTCAGCATTTGCATCCAAAGCCTGGCGTACATTGGAGCCGAATCGAGTTGCACTAAATTTTTTGTGTACCTTTTCAATAAAAAAATAAATTAATTAATTAATGTTAGTAGGTACTTAATAACAATATATTTCGATTCCGCGGCCTTGGATAAGTAACGCATTTTCATACTACGGGTAATAACAGGGAGAAAATTAATTTAGGTTTTATGTATAGACAGAATCATCAATATGGCAAAGGGAACCAAAAACAAAAAATATATTCAAATTAACGTTTCTTTTGCATTTATTGCAGTTGGAAAGTATAATATAAAAAATCAAAATTTATATCAAGTAGGCCAACCTGTTGGCTCTTATAACACGTCGAGACTCTACCACCGGTTCATACATGCAATATGAAGTATTGCATTTTTACTTAATAGTCTTTTGATACAAATGTCCAAGTTATAAATAAGGGAGTTCTCTTAAAACTAATATAAGTTTAACTTGATATCAATGAACCATGTATTATATAACTCGACTGGAATATAACAAAAAAGCAGAAAGCTCTCATTAGGCTGGTCGTGCTTAACCCGTCTTGCCATTTAAAAAGACCCCTCGATTAGTCTATAACAAAGAAATGGACGGTTATAATAAGGCCGGTTTTGGCCCTCAGTGCCATTTAAGAAGACCCCTCGATTAGTTCATAATAAAAGCTTAGTCGGCTCTAATTACGCTAGTCACCTGCGACCTGTCCTTGACACCCAAAATACGTGCGTGTTACGGATCCGATGGTGCTAACCTAATAGGATTCCATCTGAAACTAGCTAAACAGGACATTTGCATAATAATATACGTATCAAAATAATCCCAAATCTGTAGCTATTTGCCAGTTGATTCCTTAGGGTATACGCACACTATGAAGGTCTAAACTAGATTGCATAATTTTCCAATTTATCCACAACTAGCTGATGCCCGCGACTTCGTCTGCGTGGATTTAGTTCATAACATCCCGCGGGAAATCTTTGTCATCCTCCAGTTTCTCAACTATACCTATCCAATAAATCACGTCAATCCGTAGCTTTGTAGCAGGAAACATTTGATCGTCTTGCTCGCGGCATTGTTAATGATGATTCAAAGAGAAAACATATTAATGATGATATTATCAATTACGTTAAACTATAATTTTTATAATTGTTTTTACCATAATTAACCAAATACAAAATTACGTTTAGCTGTCATTTACGTTTTGTTCTTCCACTGTCATTTTCGTTTTTTTATTCCATGTCAGATGCATTTTTGTTATAACAGGTTTTATATTGACTTGACGGAAACGCGGTCGAACGGGATAAAAAGTATCCTATGTCCGTCTCCTGGTTCTAAGCTACCTCTCCACCAATTTTGAGCCAAATCGGTTCATCCGTTCTTGAGTTATAAATAGTGTAACTAACACCACTTTCTTTTATATATATAGATAATGCAACTTTTTAGCGTAATACTGAATGCAATCCTTTTTTTGTTGCTACACCATTTTGAACATTATACAAATCAAGATTAAAATGCCTGAAATAAATCTTAATCCAAGCTGGAGTAGAATGCAACGAAAAAAGTTTAAAATACTTGCCATAAAAGGGAAATATAACATACCTAACCTACTGACGACCTATACCTTTCAGATTTTAAACATAGATTTGAACATTAACTTACTAGATGCAAACAAACGGAGATGATTATTTAAACACTTACTGCTTTAATTTATTTTAACTGCCTGCTTATTTTTGTGCATAGCTTATTCGGTTTCTGATCATGTGCCGATTGATTTGATAGGCCGATGCTCTCTCGCCATTGGCTAAAATGCTATGCTGCAGCAAGAACGTCAAAAATTCAGCCAATCCCTATTATGACTGTAGCAATGATTGATGTAGCTTTTCCCAAATCGACCGGCTGGTGTTGGACTATCTAGTGCGCATCGACCCTTAATCAGCTGGCTGTATTGTATGTGTTAATACGTGTATAATCTACGGATTAGCCATAGGTTATAACGAGTATGGAAATGACATAGCAATTTGCAGTGCGATAACTACACACAATTAATAAACGTACACGTCAATTATTCTTTGTTGTAATTAACAATTTCATAAAACATGCAATTAGTGGAATATTTGGCTTAGTTGTATGTTTCTTGGTTATGAAGCAATTATAACAAATAACATGTATAGAAAATTTATGAAAATTTATTTTGCAAGGATTTACTGAGCTTTAAGTTAGTAATTTTAAGTCACAGAATACGGGTTTGACACAGACGAATGATATTTACTGGAGGTTGAATTGTCAAAGGGGTTTGAAGATAAAAAAAAATTATAACACCTTTTTACAAAGAACAAGTAGGTAAGTAATACAATGACAAGTTTTTATTTCATATTATATTGATTAAAAACAATGCTTCATAAAACAAAACAGGCTCAATGAAAATTAAAAATTAATTGTCTCATGTAGGCCAACTTGTGGCACTTGTGACAAGGCCAACTTGTGACAAGTCGAGAACTTACAACCGGTTCGGAAAGTTGATTCTGCTGAAATAATGCTGTAATCAAATATTCTCATCCTAATCACATATAAATTTCAGATCGATTGGAAACTTATAAAAATTCAAATCTGAAAAATCAGACCTAAACATCAGATCTAAACCTATGAATTTGGTTTCCAAATTCATAGGTTTAGATCTGATGTTTGATATACGAACGTTTAAAAAAGCATGACGTGTAGAATTTTTTCAAACGTTTGAACTTGTGTGAAATCACAATACAACTTCCCATAAGAAACAGAAAAAGACTTAAAAATTAGCTCCCACTTTGAAAGCCTAAGAAAGAACGCAGGGGGCTTTATTTTATAACGCGAAGTCGGCCGTGCCTCCGGCGGTCGCTTCTTTATTTACCCTCTATATATAGCGTGAGGTGGCCATTAAACCGACCCTCAATGGAAATAAGACGCCATTCAACTGGTGTGACCTTATTTTTTCGCAACCTTTGACACAAAAACAAACCGCCACGTCCAAACACTTGATGTGTGGCACCAAAGTGAGAGCGCTACACACCGCTCGCATGAGATGTTTGGTCATGGAACAAGGGCATGGCGGCACTTCCATTCTATATGGGGTTGCGTCTCAAAGACTAGACTATTCCGACATTTGAGCGCGCTATTCTCTAAACACAGCCTCACCGACGCGCGACGCTGACTTAGCGATGAAATATTCAGGTCATACTTATATGTATATATCTATTTCTAATATATAAAATTCTCATGTCGCGGTGTCTGTTACCAAACTCCTGCGAAACAGGTGCACCGATTTTTATGAAATCTTGTGTGCATATCGGGTAGGTCTGAGAATCGGCCAACATCTATTTTTCATACACCTAAATGATAAAGGTGACCCACCCCTAAATATTTTTTTGGCGGTACGAAGTTCGCTGGGTCAGCTAGTATTCTATAAAGCTATAAAAACTATATATGAAAAATGCGACTGATTTACTGACTGAAAAACGGCTAACAGCTTCCTAAAGATTTATCATCATCATTATCATCATCAGCAACCCATTAACAGCTCACTACTGAGCGCAGGTCTCCTCTCAGAGAAGGATTATAGGCCATAGTTCACCACGCTGGCCCAATGCAAACTGGCAGATTTCACACACCTTTGAGAACATTATGAAGAACTCTCAGGTGTGCAGGTTTTTTCACGATGTCTTCCTTCACCGTTGAAGCTGTGATATTTAATTTCTTAAACCCACACAACTTAAAAGAGATGCATGGGATCGAACCTGCGACCCCCCGAATAAGAGACCGCACTACTAACCTGACTGTGACAGATTAACTGACAGAAAAACAACTAACGATTCCTAGAGATCTATACAAAACCCAAATCTACATGCATACAGTCATCGTAGAGCTGATTTGGGCTTCGTAGAGCACAGTCTTGGTCACCCGAAGCGACAAAATAAAGCTGTATAAATGACAGAGACAACGCTCTTAGAAGCCGAGGCTCGCCGAGTGTCTCTTTCTGCTCGATGCAAAATATTTACTGCAAGCGCTGTAGTTGATACTCTAGAAGCGATGCCGAATAGGTGTCCTGGGAAATGGGTTTCCCAGGACACCACACTACAATCGAGTCTCTCATAGAATGTATAAGATATGAGATTGTAAATTATTCATATTCCGGCACACGGCTAATGATCTTGTAAATAACATCCCCGGGAGAGTCTCGGTGGCGTTATAATAGTAATTCAAAATTTTGGAAATCGCTTGTGTATTTCCAATATTGGTTGGAGCGACGATATATTTTGAGGACATCCCTGGCAAAGTGGTGAGTGCTGTGGTCTTATAAATGAGAGGTCTCGGGTTCGATTCCCGGCGGGGTCAATTTTGATTTCTGGATTGTCTCTGGTCTGATCTGGTGGCCGTGGCTAGTTACCATCCTAACGTCAAAGATGTGCCGCCGAGCGATTTAGCGTTCCGGCACGATGGCGTGTAGAAATAGATTAGGGGTATGTAAATCGGTTCAGGCGTCTTCGAGTAATCGGTGAACATACGAGTACATTAAAAAAAAAGGATTTCGACGAATTGAGAACCTCCTCCTTTTTTGAAGTCGGTTAAAAAAAGCTTGTATATGGCTATTTAGTTTATTCGTTGTAACTGCTTTCAAAATGTTTTAAATGATGAACTCAATGTTTCCATTTTCCTATAAGATTGATCTGATAGAATAAAAATGCCTTATGCCATTTTCACATACCATACCTTTACGTAGGTAGCCCCTAAGTATAATCCCCTACCCAATGCCATTTCTACCTTAGGTGTTCCCTAAAGGTTACTACTGGCCCGATTTTGATGAATGAGATGTTATGATGGTTCTGGTGACATAGGCTAAATTTTTACAAGCTTTTATTTAGCTTGACCAGTTTATTTATTTGTTTGTTTGGGTCAAATCTTGCAAGATAAACTAGAACCACTTCCCGGTTTTCGATTGAGCTGAAATTTTGCATGTATGTGTAAATCGGATGACAATGCAATATTATTGTGACATGGAGCTGATCTGATGATGGAGACGGAAGATGGCTATCGGAACTCTGTAATAAAACGATGTAACCTCATCGAGTTTGGGCTCGTTTGATTCGTCATCACAAGAACTGTGATCCTAGATGATAAATCTAGAGTCTAATTATTTTAGCTACTAAAAGCTTGTATTTAAAAATTAAAATTTTTAATTTACACTTGTATACGAACAAAATGAATGTGACGGCTGTGACATCCCATATTCCATAGTCTGGTAAAGGTTTTAAACTTTTTGTTGTTACATTTTGTATTTGTATGCTAGACGAAGTCCGCGTGATAATTTCACTATTTGGACACAGTGCTATAAAGAATTTTTGAATTTTTCAAAGGGAGCCAACGTATGCAGCTCACATTGTAGCAATTTTTAAATGCACACAGTTGTAGTACTGTGCGGTTGGTACATAAACAACGGTTATTTTCGCGGCAAAAATAGCCTTTCTTTTTGTTTTAAAGAAAGACAGACCATGCATTTTTACCCATAAAATAATAATCAACGGTTATGACTGACGCCTTGTCAAGAGCTATATAATGCATTGTCAAGAAGTTTCGGGGTTGATATTTTTGGAACGTAGTTCCTTATCGCGCGGTGCGGAACGGGGCTAGACGGAAAAAATTAAGATAAAATTGAACCGACACTTTTTTGAAACCGACACTTTTTTGAATGTGAATTTGGCATTGTGTTCATTATTTTCACAGTACAATATAAGATCTCGGTAGCCTTGTGGTTTCGACAGTCGCTAAACAGTTAAAAGTCGATGGTTCGAATCCCAGCTAGACAGACTGAATTTTCTATTTTCAATTTTATTTTAAATAATTTCAACATGTGGAATTTTTCCCTAATTTTTTTATTTTTATTATTAATTTATTATTTAATAAATTGAATACCCGAATAATTATTTTCTTTATACCTGGAATAGAACTTGAAATTAATATTTTTATAATAATAACTTCGTTCCTATCTGGTGTCCCACGACACCACACGACTTTTTTATCAACCTATTATTGAGTCAGTGTTGTCATGGGTAAATATTTAGCTCTACCATAGCTTCAATCACTAAAATAATGAGAGCAGGAAGCTTCGGCAGAGACTAGTTCCCATTGTATCGGAAAAGCTGTACCACTGAACTAACTAATAAAATAATTGGATATAAAAAATTCTTTTTAAAAAACCGACTTCCAACGCCCGTGACACTACAAAGTATATAATTAATTGTTGATTTTTTAAAAACGCTCAACCGATTTCGATAAAATTTAAATGGGACTACCTAGAAAATACAGCCTTTCAAACGAAATAAGAATTTTCCAAATCGGTTCAGGCGTCTTCTAGTAATCGGTGAACATACATTAAAAAAAAGATTCCGACGAATTGAGAACCTCCTCCTTTTTTGAAGTCGGTTAAAAAACAGTTACAGATAAAACATCTATAGAAGCGTGCATTATGTTTGTCTGTGATGTTACGTAGAACGTCTGCAAAACTGATAGTTATGATGACATATTTTTAAAACTGTTAGATTTTCGGAAATATCTACTTCGAAAAAATTTCTAATTTCAGGAAAAAAAAGGTTCGGTAGATAAAATTGTCATTTCAGTTTTAAGTTTTAAAATTCACTCATAAACGCTCGACGGTGTCATGGCGTCGTTCGTGACGTCACCTCAATGTTTTATCATTGTTTTTTGTCAAAGTTTGAAGATAGAACTCCTTCCTTTTATTTACCTCCAGTTAATAGATATTATTATGCTAAGAATAACTTCATTTATCGTTTATTAACAATAACTTTTTTGATAAAAAAAAAATTGCTATGATTGACAAATAACCCTGCATCGTATGTGTATTGGATGATTATTTTCTGATCCATCAATTTTATATCACTAATTATTTCTAATACACTTCCAAGCAATTGCAAGTGTGCCAAGGACACGAGTATTGGTAAAATACGAAAGTAATACAATAAAATTATACTCAGTACAGTACTATTGCTGTTAATAAACATCAAATAATATTTTATTTTCGCAGCAAAACTAGCTTTTCCTTTTGGTTTAAAGGAAGACAGATATTACATGTATGTTTCGACATAGAAATATAAAAATGTATAAAAGTACGACCGCGAGTTGTTGGCAAGAGCATCGCCATGGGCAATTTAATTTCACATAACGTTTAATTTCAGAACGTGTGGTGTGATTTTTCGGAATCGCGTGTCGGGTAAAATTGGAAATTAGAGGCACGAGAGATTTTTACGTCGTTGACGGAAAAGGAACCAACAGTTCTACCAACGCTTAAAGCAGTATTATATCAGTTTTTAACCGACTTCAAAAAAAGGCGGCGGTTGTAAATTCGACGCGTATCTATTTTTGTCGATGTTAAATCGAATCAATTTCAATATTTTTTTTTTGAACTTAAAAGGTCATACCGTCAACTTTTTTATTTTTTATTTTTTGGCTGCGGTGCCCGTAACCTAGTATGGATGCCAAAGTACTTCTTCGGGTTTCAACATTTATTGTTTACTTTTTATGTGTACTAGAAGGAAAAGGTGACTGACTAACTGAATGACCTATTAAAGTACCGATCATATCACTGGACGGGCTGAAATTTGGCAAACAGATAGCTATTATGACGTAGACTAAGAGCCAATTTCACCAAAGTAAATTAAGTCTAATTTTGACAGAATTTTCAACAGAATATCTGTCAAAATGCCCAATTTATCCCTCTGACCCCTAAACCTCACTCGACATTGAGGAAATCGGTACTAAGGAAAGATTTTTAAAATTGAGGGTAAAAAAAGAGTTTGAAAAAATCGAACTTAACGTGAGCGAGTTGCCGGCAAATGGTAGTTATAATGCTGAGAATGTATTATGTCTTCTGCCTTCATTACGAATGAAATTCCTCATTAATTTGAATTAATACTCCATTTTTATCGGTCTTTTATAATCAAGATTTTGCAACAACAAAGGATTATATTCTTGCCTATATTTTGTGAGAAAGGATTGAATTCTCGACACATTTAAAAACCCTATTGTGCTCTAGCTCCTAGCTCGGCTTAGCCCCGCAATGATTCGATCTTGGCCGTTAGCTAACGTAATATCCGGTGGCGAAATTGCCATGATTTATATGGGGTTTAGTACTTTGTAGCCGATTATGAAGGTTAGAGTACCACTTTTTTATATACTTACGTCTCCTATGTTCTTTTTTGACCCTGGTGTATTGATTAATATTTAATTATGAACACGCGTGTAACTAGGCGTCTTTGTTTCAAAATTATTATTTCACTATGTGCTGGTGTGCGTTGCGCCTTAGGCGAACCTATTCAGCTTCGTATTGCTGCAATTTTATTTAATAGAATAAGATAAAAATAATAATATTCAAATAAAGATTGACGTGCTTTGAATCGTCAAGTGAATGTATCGAATATAAGAATTCCACCAAATGTACAGTAGTAAAATTTTAATGATTACAATATTAAAAAACTTAGCTTTTTCTATTTTGGCATATGGGCGCGGTAATTATAGAAAACCTAGCTTCACAAAATCTTGTTCATATATTATTAACTAGCTGATGCCCGCAGCTTCGTCCGCCTGGATTTAGTTTTTAGTTTAGTTTTTAAACTCTTTGATTTTCCGGGATAAAAAGTAGTAGTTCCTATGTCATTCTCCAGGTCCTCAACTCATGCAAAAAATCTCGTAGATCCATACCTCTGTTGTAGCGTGATTGAAGGATAAACCTATAATATTCGTAAGATTTGACATGCTACATTTTTTTACACTATGGGCCGATTTCACAATAGTGTTTGTCTGACGAACATAGTTGACTGTTTTTGTATTGGTAATCTGTCTTTATCTAATATATTATATCTTGCGTCAATTATATTTTGCGTCCAATTTATAGGTCCTAAAACTTGCTTGGATACAATCCGCTACAATCGGTTAAGGAAAACGAGTTGTTCTAGTTAGCAATAAACTGTTTTCACGTACATTTAAATGTTTCAGTTACATACATAAAACGTTTGGTGGATAAGAGTTTCGGTTAAGGCTAATAAAAACTAACTGCACAATAAATTCACATTCAGTTATTTTTAAACTTATTTTCCGCTTAGCGCTTATTTGTAGTTACAGCAGGAATTAAGTATATTGGTGTACGTTCAGTGTATACGTACCGAACAAATATACTTACGGGTAGCTAGTATTAGCGCTTTTAGGGCTCAGTTATCATCATCATGAGCATCCCATTAACTTTCCACTACTGAGCGCAGGTCTCCTCTCAGAGAAGGGTTATAGGTCATAGTCTACCACGCTGGCCCAATGCGAATTGGTAGACTTCACACGCCTTTGAGAACATCATGGTGAACTCCCAGGCATGCAGGTTTCCTCACGCAATGTATTCCTTCACCGTTGAAGCGTGTGATATTTAATTCAAATTCAAATTCAGAATTATTTATTTCACGTAGGCCAACCTGTGGATCTTATGACACGTCATGAATCTACCACACTAAGGGTCTATCTCTTTCTAATGCTACTTTGGTGTTTTACTCATTAATTCTTTATTCGTGGTTTAAACATAATAACTAGTGGTTCGTCCCGAACTGAGACCTCGCGGTAACGGTTTCCCATAATAACTTATATGACGATCAAAATTGACATTATTATTGTGCCCGTTTTCACCAACCATACCTAAATTATCCCCTAAGCAGAAGTCAGCAACCCTATGAATCGCAAAAAAAATATTTTACTTCGCATTCGCTTCTATGAGAGCCCCCTGAAATAAAGATTTTTATAACTTTTTAAGCCATTTTCGGCTGGAGGCCATCGGTTTACATATTATATCTAAATTTGAAGTAATTACGTTCAGTAATTCAGAAGTTATAAGGCTCTGACAGACTGACGGACGGACGGACGGACGGACGGACGGACAAGTGCAAATTCATTCAAGTAGACTCAGAGACCTTCGCTTCGCTCGGTCAACTAACAGCTCTGGTGAGCCTCTACTCTCTTTAAAAGTATAAATTAAATGCGATAATGCTTAAGAACTGACCAGCAATAAGTGAAACGCGTGTTATCTTAAATCCTAGCTAATAGGATCATTTCTCACGCGACTTCTGAGCTTACAACCAGTGCGATTCAACCCTATATTCACTGGAAAAAACCCTACGTATATCGCAACAATGTATAGTTAGCAAAAAAACTTATGAAATAAAATAGCTATTTATGCAACTGCATCGTAATGAGGGTCATTTTAATTCGAGTGCTGTTTTTTGATACGAGGCTTGCCGAGTATCAAAATAGTATAGTACGAGAATTAAAATGACTAATTACGTTCAGTTGCATACAAGATTTTATCTACGACAAGGAAAATAAAATCATTAATAAAATACGCCGTAGGCTCAATAATAACAAAAAATAACTCCGTAAGCCGCCACCAGCCGCCTGTGGCGCCTCTGTCAACAAAAAGTAAATCCGTAAGCCGCCACCAGCCGCCTGTGCCGCCTCTGTTGTATGAAAAGGTACACAAGTGCCAGAACTCAGAGCCTTAGCTTTAGGTATCCTATTTTAAGAAGATAACCATTTCGATTCAGCTCCCATACAACGAGCTGCATCGAAATGAGAAGCAAAACCGAAAGAGGGTTCATTTCGATTCAGCTGTCAAATTCGAAATTGGAACTTTTCGATGCTGGAGTAGATAAAATAATAATTGTAATAGGAAACAGCTGTTCTTGTTCTAAACAAGTACTAAGAGTATGTATTAAAATAAGAATGAGTAAATAATGAGTGACCGCCACTTTACTATTTCTGTCATGATTGATAAGACACGTGAATTAAGAAAATGGCAGTTCGATATTCCTGTTACCTTGATTATATTATTATAAGTCCGTTTGGTTTGGGACGTGTCTCGTCAGTCGTCACCCAACTTTTGATTTATAAGGATCTTAAACGATTAAAACATGACGAGAGTATCAGCCGTTTTCTGATTATATTATAATATTATGAGTTCAACTCACAATAGGGTATCTATCTCTACTAGCTGATGCCCGCGACTTCGTCCGCATGGATTTAGTTTTTAAAAATCCCGCGAGAACTCTTTGATTATCCGGGATAAAAAGTAGCTCTCCCGGTCTGAGGACCCACTACTACACCCATTACTATACCCATGCAAAAAAAAACGCATCAATCTGTTGCTCTGCTGCGACGTGATTGAAGGACAAACCAACAAACAAACACACTTTCGCATTCATAATAATTATCAGTAATGCAAAATTATAACACAATCTAGACAACTTCAATCTAACATCGTTCGAGATTTAGGTTGCTAGGTTGCCTAGCAACCTAAATCCCTGAACTGAATAAGTATATGACTGTCGTGTAATTAATATTTTTAATTTGCAATAACAAATATTGATGTCCATAATTAAGATAAAAACTATCCTATCTTTTAAGTTGGACCAAATTACAGATAGTTACAAAGTTTGATCAAAATCTGTTCAGTAGTTTTCGAGTTTATCCTGAACATACATCATGACACGAGATTTATATATATATAAGAGAAATTGACTAATGGTGCGGCTATATTATCGTGCGAACGTTCGTGTCGAGTTGTCGCGATAAATGAGGTGTCTCATCCTATCACAGCGGCTACATTATCGTGCGAGGTCACCAGAACTCATGCGCGACACCACGATCTACCCGGCTACACTTGTCGCGATAGTGCGAATGTTCGCCGAATCCCGATAATGTAGCCGCACCATAACAGACTTTAAAATAGATTTTCAGGAATTTCACTCCGCAAATTTCCGATTCCCCAGACTTTTCCCACGTGGATTTAATTTAAAAAAAAATTTGAGAGGTGTCAAAGGACACCCGGATAGAACGTAGCTTCTTTCGATTAATTTTAGTGAAGGAATTGTAATAAACTAAAGTTCGGCCGTTCAGAGAATGCGTTCCGTACACATTTAGAAAAATATTGCTTACCAAGTTATTTGACACTCAGTTTGGCACAAAATTATAACATTAATTGATTATTGATATAATAATGTTGTTTTAATGCTAATCAATTGTTAAAACGGTAAACAACCAGCAATAATATTTTTATCGTAACTGCAACGCCATTACAAAGTTACGTCGTCAGTTCAATCGCGACGTGTCAGGAACGCATTCTCTGAACGGCCGTAGTATAGTGGTGTCATCTAGTATTAAATTGATTAACTACGATGAATTATATTATTTTGTTTATTTCTATTGCACTGTTACAAAACCAAAGAGTTACTCTGGTGGAGTTACTGTTTTTTCACAGATAGCGTTAGCATTTTATCCAATTTATACAATAAAAAATTAGGGAAAAATTCCACATTTAGAAATTATTTAAAATAAAATTGAAAATAGAAAATTCAGTCTGTCGAGCTGGGATTTGAACCATCAACGTTGAATTTATAGGCGACTCTCCTAACCACTAGGCCGTGCAGACGCCGAGTTCTAAGGCGAAAATACCGAATACAATGCAAAATTCACATTCAACAAATAATGTCGGTTTCAAAAATGTGTCGTGTCGGTTCCTTAATTTTTTCCGCCTAGCCCCCTTCCGTACCGCGCGATAAGGAACTACGTTCCAAAATCCCATGGGAATTTTTTAATTACCCAGTACATATAAAATTGTACACACATTTATATTTACAACATTACTGTGGATTACTAATAAGTAGTTTTAAGTAAAGCAGTAAGGATTTTTTCAATTTCTTTTTTTTGCCATCCGTACAAGCGCGCTCTACGTGTGGCACTAATGTAATCATGACGTTCCTAATCAGCAGATTAAAGCAATAGGATGGAGTTATATAAGTGTGTAATCATTTTATTGTAGTACCTACTCCTGCTAGCCGTAGCTATGTGGCTACAGTTCTCACTGACGAAGTTGAGGGTTCCATTACATAACTTGTTACTTAGTACTTAAAAACAAAAAAAAATGAAAATTGCTTTGGTGCTTATTTCTTGTGTATTGAATCCTTACTAATATTATAAACTACATGATGCCCGCGACTTCGTCCGCGTGGATTTAGGATTTTAATTCCCGCTGGAACTCTGTAATTTTCCGGGATACAAAGTAAGTGTTAATCCTGGGTATGAGCTATCTCCATTCCAAATTTCAGCCAAATCGGTACATCCATTGTGACGTGAAAGAGTAACAAACATACATCCATCCTCACAAACTTTCGCATTTATAATATTAGTAGGAAGTAGGATGTGAAAGTGTGTTTGTTTGTTGGTTTGTACTTCAATCAGTGAACAGTTTTACTGCAGTATTCAAAAGACTGAGGGCGCCAACTAAATGTAGTTTAGCGGGACTATTAGAACCTAGATTTTGTCTCCGCGATTTCGTCTGCTTGGAATTAGGCTCCTGGTTTAATCGGGATAAAAGTAATCTCTAACGCTGCAGGTCCGCAACCATACCCATCATAGAATCACGTAGATCCGTCATAACTAACTTGAAAAATTATGGCCTGTCATACATTCATTCATCCCCTATTTAACCCCTTTGGGGATAGAATTTCTAAAAACTGTGAAACAAGTAATAACTTCTTTGTTTTTAGGTGAAAGCCACAATACCAAGTTTCATGGATATAACATGAAAAATGACGGACTTTCATACAAACATGCGTTGATGGTCAGTCAGTCAGTCATTATACATACCTATAGAAAAAATGCTATAATCCATTTACTATATGTAGATGGATTTTAATTATAGACGCAAAAGCGTGTCAAAGAATTCAAGACCAACGAAGCAGTCAAGTCTTATTAATAATTAACTAGTTGTTCCGCCCCGGCTTCGCACGGGTAGGCTACAAAACCAACACAATGGTACAAACATGTGGGCCTCCAGGCGGTTAATGATTTACTCTAAGTCTATGGCTAAAACTCTCAAAATACGTAAATATGGTACGCATATATTCGATTGTTGTGCTTTATGAGGCTTTATGCGAGTGACTTGCTACTATTCGTCCTCTATCTCCGATATAATTTATCAGATCTTCATCAAAAGTAGGCAAAACATGCCCGATAATGAACACTTTCAAATAAAAAAGAATTATTTAATTTAATTTAATTTAATTTTATTTAAAGGATCAAATTTAACGGAGTTATGGAAAATCGATAAAAACTTTCATTTCCCATCCTGGAGAAACCTTATGTTTTATCGGGATTAAAACTATCCTGTATGTTGACCTGGAATATCAGCTACCATTATACTCAATTTCATTCAAATCTGTTCAGTAATTTTCACGTGAAACGTGGATATACACTGTATATATATTATACAGACAGACTGGCAGATAGACAGACAGACAGACCAAAATTAAATAAAAATTTGTGTTTGGCTCAGTACCGATAATAAAGCATCCCCCGGTTAAAATTTTCAAAAATTATATTAAATGAACAGAATTCTTCCAGTAACAGTTTTATTATAAGTCTTTAACGAGCGACTTATTCTAAGATTGTACCTAATTGACCTTCGCGTTAATCGATGACATTACAACTTTATCAAGTAAGGCTTCCCTTCTTTACATGTCAGCGTCACAACAAGGTCTGTTTTATTAACAACTTGAATATAAACGTTTACACGTGGGAAGGCGTTTATTTTATTTTATAAAATGATGTGGGCCACGTTACCTAACTTTATATGGGCGCCTTTAACTATATCTACTTAAGGTAAAAGCTTAAGTCAACCATCCAATTACCACCTTGGGTCAATGTAACAGCCAGTGCAAATAATAGAATAGAATAGAACAGAATAGAAATATTTTTTATCCAAATAAGCTTTTTACAAGTGCTTTTGAATCGTCAGACTCTACCACTGGTTCGGAATGCCCTTCCTGCCGAGAAGAATACAGCAAGAAACTCGGCGGTTGCTCTTTTCAAAACAAGTGTACAAAACAATAAATGCTATGTATGCAGTGTTTCCACAATGAGGGAATTTCCAAAAATGCATACCTGCTAACAATGCAATATCTTAAGATGGGCAGACATAAAGTAGCCCCATTCCCGCCGGTGGCACCCGTTCACAAGCATGACGCATGACCCAGCCCTTGCTTCGCTCAACCATATTTGAGGAAACATAGCAACCCGATCGACTCTACAACCTGTATAGTAATTACTAGCGTCAAAACAAGTTTTCAAAGTGTTCCCGATAAAATCCGCGGCCACAGCTAGTTTTAAAAAAGCTTGAATTTTAACAATATAATCAATACGGCGATTCTGCCAAAAATTCCAGCACTTCTTTTCAGTTTGTTTGGAACAAAAACGTCCGGCCAGCGAAAATTTTAAAGTGATTTCAAGCAATTTAATATGAGAGAGAAATACCGCTAGCTCCAATAGATACCTTCCTAGGACGCCAAAGATATATGGGAGCTGGACCGTCTCCCGACACGTGCCCTGATAACGTCGTGCCTGACAAAACAATATAAAACAAAACATGACATAATATTAATGTTACTTTATAATGTGAGGTTCGTATTTCATTTTGTTGCAAGACGGAATATGAGAAATGTTTTCACTACGCATGCATTTTATTTTGAGAGTTTGACTTGACTTTAATCATTTGAAGAGAAGTATATTTTACTAAAAATATTATAATAAGCAGTTTTTACATAATTATATTTTTAACAAAATGATTTATAGTAAATATATTATTAAATAAAAATATACAACTTTATATTTAAACCTTTTTTTGAGTTAGACCTCCACGCAAAAGGTTTCAATTTCTCAATAAGATTTCTGAATAATAAAATAAAAACAATAAACAGTCGGACGATATAACACCTTCAGAATATTTAACCAACTTCAAAAAAAGGAGGAGGTTATCAATTCGACGCGTATTTTTTTAAATTTTTTTTAGATTGTTCCTCACAACTCCGTCAAATCTGAACCGATTTCAATCATTTTTTTATTTGAAAGGTCGTCATACCCTAAGGTCATACCTCAACCCTCAACCCTAATGATGCAGGGTACTGCACTCCTCAGCCGTTGGGATTTAAGTACTGCTCACGGTGAATTGCGAGATTCAGCTATGACGAATTCGCGTGAGTCAGCTAGTATATCTATCTAATATATACAATTCTCGTGTCACAATGTTAGATAACTTACTCCTCCGAAACGGGTGGACCGATTTTTATGAAATTTTGTGTGCATATCGGGTAGGTCTGAGAATCGGCCAACATCTATTTTTCATACCCCTAAATGATAAGGGTGATCAACCACTAAACATTTTTGTTGGCGGTACGAAGTTCGCTGGGTCAGCTAGTTATTATTTATTATTCACTCTGTTGTCTTCATTTGTACTAACTCACTTTACTTTGCAAATGTTAAAAACGCGCTAACATACATGTAACTTCTAACCCTTACGCTCATAAATATTATAAAATCTTTATACATAAAGCTATTTTCCTCCCAAATAAGAACATCTAAAGCGTAAACACCGAAACACCAAGGTGAAAACACTTACAGTTTCAACCAGGTTACATTAATAGACGAAACATTTAAGTAAAAAAAAAAACACACGAATGCACTTGAATAGTGTATGTGCTTTTAATTCCGACCTTTGCCTTTCACGAGTCGCTCTTCACTAGAGAGTAGAAACTTTTCATTATTACCTCAATTCATATGATATTGTGCGGGGATTTCCATTCTGGGCCGAAATAAAGAACTCAGAAGCTATTTGCACAACCTGAAAGCGTCTCTTACTAGTCTCTTTCAAACATACCTTTCGTAATACGGGCTAATGTAATTGACTAGTTTCTTTTTCACTTTTGGGGATTTAAATGAAGAGCGTTAACGAACAGTATACGGGTTTAGTGTAACGTGTTATGTATTCTGTATAATAATTTTGTGCTAAAAACCAATCTTGAATGGAGAAGTGTCTGAGTGTAATATCCTGGCTAATATTGTAAATATGCGAATGTGTGTTTGTATCTTGGTTTGTCCCTCAATCACTGAATTTTAGGGTGATGTTTTAGGGTTAAGAAAGTGAGTTAAGTTGTTCATAAATAATATGGTGTTGAAATAAGCCAGGAAGTTGCGTATAGCGCGGCCAGCGTCATAATGTGATAGATGGAAATATAAAGTGGCGGTTTCTCATTTCTATTTTTTGTATTGTATATTTAACTTAAAATAAATAAATAATATTTTATTTCTTAGAATAAATACCTATATGTGACACATGAAATTATTACAAACAAATTTTAGCCAAGTTATTATCACAATAATAATAATTATGCGTCATGAATTCCCAGAATTTAAATACAATCATACATGCAACACGTTTTTACAGTTAATTTATTTTTGTTTTAAACAAAATTTTGTGATAATATTTTCCAATTAAATGTGCCAATGACTTAAAGGATAGGTTAGCTTAGCCTTTTAGCCTCCGATAATAATCTGGGCGGGGACACATACATGCGTATAGTGTCTGCAGTCTGTGACCGGATGTAAATCAGCCTAACAAGTTAATGCCTACCTTTGTGTGTGTATTAATCCCATTAGTTTAGGCTCTATGATCGTAGCCGTATTTATGGGGGCCAAACACTACGAGTAACAGCATACAGGTATAATTAACAAAAGTTCTTGAACATTTTCGATTGGTTTAACACAAAATACAGATAATATAACCTATTTACTTTTTTCGTTTTACTAACGTGTTGCTACTAAATCTCGCTAGCAGTTGCTTAAAACTGATTGAAAAAGTAGATACATATCATTAATTTCGATGCTGACGTGTAGTTCGTTCGCGGCTGTGGTGTAAAGCCAATGCACTCAGGCGCGATTCCTAAGAGATGTTGGTTCCCGCCAGCCTCGGAATTTTTGTTATTTATAAATTTATTCTGATATTTCCTTAAGTGTAGGTTGACACTTTAATAAAAAAGAAATAATCTAAAATTAAATTAAAAATAAAGTGGGCTTATTTTTTTACCCTAGCATGTGGGATTTGTAAAGCTTATTAAGTGAAGTTCAAATATATTTTTAATAATTTTTTAGCTTCAAAAATGAAGAAATGGGGGGCCATCAAAGTTGTTGGTTTTAGACTATTTTGTTACGGGCTCTATCTCAAAAACTAAACTAGTTAGGAATTTGAAATTCCTGTATAATATGAACAATATTATAGTGTATTTAAATAACAAATACTGAAACCACTGATTTATATTGCGGTTTGTAAGTTGTGACCAAAACAAACGCGCATTTTTTTCCCGCTAATTTGGTACTATCTAAGAACTAAGATATCTAAATATTATGTATCTGTTTTAAAAAAAGTGATTTTGTCATATTATGTACGGAACCCTAAAAGAGCGAGGCCCGACTTGCACTTGGCCGATTTTTTTACGTTCACTCCCCGCCAGTGGGGTAGCTTCTAGCTATAGCAGGGTACGTATGTATGTACCCTTTCATATCTACTGATATCATTCATCATTGACTAATGTCCCGATATTTTTAGCCGGGTATCCATTACCGTATTGGGAACCGAATAGGTATGTCTTGATATTGGTATGGTGTCTATGTGAGATTTTAATGGATAGATACTTACATACGACATGTCTTAAAATGAGTATTTGAATATTAGTATTCAATTCGATGCCTTAACATGGGTAGCATAAGTATGTCACGCACTCTTTAAACATTTCTGTGGTGGTGTCGTGTGATGCGGGTTGTTAAGTTGTCGCTGGGTCGCTGGGTCATGCATCATGCTCTTGAACGAGTGCCGCCGGCGGTAATGGGGCTACTTTCTGTCTGTTAATAATTGTAAGTAGTTATGAATTTTTGGAACCTCCCCTCACTGTGGTAACCCTAGTTACATACCATAAATATCTATTCTATTGTAAACTTGTTTTAAAAAGAGCAACCGCCGAGTTTCTTGCAGGTTCTTCTCGGCAGGAAGGGCATTCTGAACAAGTGATAGACTCATCGACGATTCAAAAGCACTAAGTAAAAAAGTTTCTTTGAATAAAAAAAATTAAGTGGCACTCGGGGACTGCCGCGGTAAAGCTATTGCACAGCATTTTTTATCAACTTATGCAATTAAAATATTTATGCAATATTTTTTATGCATAATAAAAATTATGCAAAAAAATAATTAAAAAACAAACAAACAAGAAAAGCGCACTGTCACTACTTCGCGAGTGAGATTCGAACCTGCGCCATCTAAAGAAAGCGGCTGCTCGCCCACTGCGCCAAAGAGAGCTAAATGTGAACCTCTAAAATGTTGAACGCTTACTGAACCACTGTGTTAGGTTTTTTTCATTACGGAATTTCTTGATTCGGTCGCCGCGCTCAAACTGTTTGTCCTAGTTCAAAGCCCGCGACAAAAGCAATGCAATAGCTAAAAAATATTTCTATTCTATCCTATTCTAAGTATCGAAGTGATAACTTCCAGTTTCTGGCGGTTTTGCTCATACGATTCTTAGAGCCGTATGCGCTCGTTTCTTTATTACATAAAACATTGTGCACACAATGTGCTAGCAATAAACAATTTGTCGCTAAACAATGGCGGCAGTTGATGAGGCTCAGCTGCCCCGGACAACTCTTTGTCTTGGACCCGTTCCACGCAACACCACAGCTTAGCTAGCGTACAGTTCAGAATGTAATGTGACTATTTGGGCCGATCAAAAGCGGGGGTTATGCGGGGAAGCAAGAGGCGCGGGTCCCGAACTAAATTCATTTATCACGCATGCTTTGAAATGCATATTTTTCAGTAAGAAAGTGTTTTTATTTTGGTGTTTAAAATAAGCAAAGGTATATAACACACCAATAGTTTTATACAATCTGAATACAAAAAGCCATTCTAAGATTAAAGTTATTTTTGGATTAGCTGTTTTATGCATCTCTTTTATGCATCCGCAGACTTTCCCTTCCGACCTTACCTACAAAATCTAGCGCTTATTTTCACTGCCTCCTCTCTACATAACCCTCATTTTCACTACTTATCCCTAATTAGCCTTTTACCTCATCAACATCATCATTAGCAACCCATCAACGGCTCACTACTGAGCGCAGGTCTCCTCTGAGAGAAGGGTTATAGGCCATAGTCCACCACGCTGGCCCAATGCGAATTGGTGGACTTCACACACCTTCAAGATCATTATGAAGAACTCTCAGGTGTGCAGGTTTCCTCACGATGTTTTCCTTCACCGTTGAAGCAAGTGATATTTAATTGCTTAAACGCACTTGACTCCGCAAAGTCAGAGGTCCCGGGATCGAACGTGCGACCCCCCGAATAGGAGACCACAGTCCTAACCACTAGGCTATCACTGCTTTTCTTCTTGCCTTTTACCTACTCTGAAGTATTTTACTAACACGCAATTTAAAATTTTAAATAACTGTAAAATAAGGGGTAGCTTGGATTTCACACTGTCTGATCGCTAAGCTACGGCACTAATCAGGGGCGTAGGAAATAAATTCCGATACCGTATGTGCGAAGTGGGAAGACAAATGAAAAGTGAAGTTTTTATTTGCTTTATAAGCGTCGGAGGGGAATATCAAGTATCTGTTTTGTGTTAAAACTGCAACTTTAAAGTAAATCCATGACGTGTCTAGACTTTAGGTGATATTGACTTGAATAAGATCTTTATCAAGTCGCAGATTGTAATAGTTTATGTACACTTTATTGTTCTGGACGCAACTGTAAAAATATCCTTGTATAGCAGACTCCAGGCCAGCTCAAATAGCGTCCTCAGGGCATTTGCTCTTAGGTTTTCCCTATTTTTTCAAACCACTCCTGTATGAATAAAACTAAACAAAAAATTCAAATCGGTCAAGCCGGTTTTGGGTTTTAGCCAGACTAACGAACAGCAATTGATTTTTAAAAATATGTATTATATAATAGTAAGTTTTATAGTATAGTAGTATTAGTAAGCAGTGATAGTCTAGTGGTTAGGACTGTGGTCTCATATTCGGGGGGTCGAAGGTTCGATCTCGGGTACGCACCTCTGGCTTTTCGGAGTCAAGTGCGTTTAAGCAATTAAATATCACTTGCTTCAACGGTGAAGGTAAACATCGTGAGGAAACCTGCACATCTGAGAGTTCTTCTTAATGTTCTCGAAGGTGTGTGAAGTCCGCCAATTCGCATTGGGCCAGCGTGGTTGACTATGGCCTATAACTTTTCTCTGAGAGGAGACCTGCGCTCAGTAGTGAGCCGTTGATGAGTTGCTAATGATTATGATGATGATGAATAGTACCTAAGTTTTATAAGTGAGTTTATATTGTACTTTGAGAATAAATTCTTTAAGCCTATATATAAATATAGATTTTGCCATTAAAACAAACAGTTTAACAGTTACCGATCTGAAGTCGGCGAGGTGCTATTATATCACGTTTTAAGTTGTGGAAGTATGTATGTCCACATTGAACGCTACTATGTAGTATATAACACATATTTATCGGGCTTTGTATGCTATTTATTTACTCCCTAACACGTAAAGGTATAAATAATAGTGACAACATTAAACGTGGTTGCAATTACCTTTATTTGCATAAACGAACAGCAACTGGCTTGCAATTAGTTTATACTGTGTAGCTTATTAATTATAATTAACTAGGTGGTGCCCGCGACTTCGTCCGTGTGGATTTAGTTTTAAAAACCCGCGAGAACTCTTTGATTTTCCGGGATAAAAGCCTATCTCTCTCTCCAGGTCCTCAACTATACCCATGCAAAAAATGCAAATCACGTCGATCCGTAGCTCTGTTGCAGCGTGATTGAAGGAAAAACCAACAAACAATCATACTTTCGCATTTATAATATTAGTAAGGATAGTAAGGATTATTGGATTTTATAAACTTTAAAGCTAGTAATAAATGTGTGATTTTCAAAATCCCAAAAAGTTTGAACAGTGAAGTTAGAAGTAACGATAATTTAACAGTCTCCCACAAGCTCTAGTAAACGAGATTTCATACAACTGTAGTTTTGCTTTAATTTAGAAATTACTTGTTGGATTGGAGGGTGACACATAATATAGAAGTTTGAAATTGGTTTTGTGAAAAAAAAGTTAAATAAGAGAAAAATAGAGCTACTTAAAATTTTTATGGCGTATCTTGGCTTTATTTTCTTCTGTTTTATTTTGTTCATTAAAAGTCTACTTCAAACCTCTATTATGTGTTATACCAATATATTTACAAAGTTTAATACTGATTTGTGACTAAGTTCACAAATACTTTTGTATAGAATATCAAGCTTAATATTAACTGAAGTAGGGACCACTCTCAAGTTAAAATTACTTACTTGCTATACTCTATCTACAATACTACTACTCTAGTATAATATTAACTCTTATAAGATCATATTGCTATACTAGTGGATATGTTTGAATGCTGTAGTTAAAGATTTTGATAAAGCCTAGGAAACAAGAATTTCAGCTTACACTAAGCGAAATAAATAATGGAAAGATGAAAAGTAAGACTTATCTTTCACAAAAATTTTCTACCCGTACTTGTGATACTTTTATACAACTAACGGTAACAATGTAGAGCGCCTTGTCCTTTCTTTAAAACAAAAATAAGGAGACGCTCATTTTAAAAATGGAATGAAAGCATTTGTTTTTTTTTTTGTAAAAGTAGAATGGCACTGAAAACTCGGCATCGTCATACAGGGCGCTTGAAAACAGCCTATTTATATCTAGAACAGCTCTTCTACTGAGTGGCTTGTAGAGTATTTCTCACTTTCCACAGCCGGATGATGGATAGCTGAATAATTTAAGCGGACCGGCATTCCGGCTCCAAGTAAACTATGGTGTTAATTTAGGCTGTGACATTTGTGAACTGGTGTGGAGATTTGATGAATGTTAAGTTAAGTGTCGTGGTCTCAAATATAATATTTATCAGTAACTTAATCTACATTAACTTACGCTATTGATGCTTAAAACTGCACCAAGTAGATATTTGTACTACATAATATTATTTTCAGAACGAAAAAGTTTGCACCTATCCATCCCTAAATATAATATAAAAATCAAGACCCATTTTCTCACCAATCACCAACAATAATAAAACGTCGATGGGGCGTCTATAAACGGTTACAAAAAAATGAGTAAGAAGTTTTTTTTCCAATAATATTATCTAAGTTTGTTTAAAAAAAATCCAAGGATTTCAAAAATATACGATCAAGTACTATTAAATATTTCCAAGCTATGTTTATAGAACTTTCAGTGTACCCTTATACTTCCAAATGATTGTTGTAGGCTTTTAGTAAAACAAGAATCTGTTGTGAACACTCGAAGCTTGATCTTAATGTTGATGAATACAATGTTTACCATCCAAAAACAATAAATAAAATTCATACTTCAATAACTTTCTGGACTTAGACTTTGACTTTTACTTAGGCTGTTTGTGCGTGCGAGGATTTTTACGTAAAATACATGTGATAAAAGTTCATCTTCTTCTTTATCCACCGATAGACGTCCACTGCTGAACTTTCACAGGGCTTGGTCTTTCGCTATCTGTATCCAGCGGCTCCCTACGACTCATCGGATTTGACAAAAAAACCATTGCTTCAATTTTCTACTAAAGTTTAGATGAGAGCTACTTAACTACTACACTACTACTACTATTATTACTACTTCTAATACTACTTCTACTACTAAGCTAGTGGAGAGGCCGCTTTATGAGTTTGTTCTTTCTCGGAAATCTGACATCATAATAGCTATTTATGCAACTGCATCGTAATGAGGGTCATTTTAATTCGAGTGCTGTTTTTTGATACGAGGCTTGCCGAGTATCAAAATAGGATAGTACGAGAATTAAAATGACTAATTACGTTCAGTTGCATACAAGATTTTATCTACGACAAGGAAGTAAAATCATTAACAAAATACGCCGTAGGCTCAATAAAGTAACAAAAAGTAACTCCCTAAGCCGCCACCAGCCGCCTGTGGCGCCTCTGTCAACAAAAAGTAACTCCGTAAGCCGCCACCAGCCGCCTGTGGCGCCTCTGTTATATGAACGGTACAAAAGTGCCAGAACTCAGAGCCTTAGCTTTAGGTATCCTATTTTAAGAAGATAACCATTTCGATTCAGCTCCCATACAACGAGCTGCATCGAAATGAGAAGCAAAACCGAAAGAGTGTTCATTTCGATTCAGCTGTCAAACTCGAAATTGGAACTTTTCGATGCTGGAGTAGATAATAGCTATTTATGCAACTGCATCGTAATGAGGGTCATTTTAATTCGAGTGCTGTTTTTTGATACGAGGCTTGCCGAGTATCAAAATAGGATAGTACGAGAATTAAAACGACTAATTACGTTCAGTTGCATACAAGATTTTATCTACGACAAGGAAGTAAAATCATTAACAAAATACGCCGTAGGCTCAATAAAGTAACAAAAAGTAACTCCGTAAGCCGCCACCAGCCACCTGTGGCGCCTCTGTCAACAAAAAGTAACTCCGTAAGCCGCCACCAGCCGCCTGTGGCGCCTCTGTTATATGAACGGTACAAAAGTGCCAGAACTCAGAGCCTTAGCTTTAGGTATCCTATTTTAAGAAGATAACCATTTCGATTCAGCTCCCATACAACGAGCTGCATCGAAATGAGAAGCAAAACCGAAAGAGTGTTCATTTCGATTCAGCTGTCAAACTCGAAATTGGAACTTTTCGATGCTGGAGTAGATAATAGCTATTTATGCAACTGCATCGTAATGAGGGTCATTTTAATTCGAGTGCTGTTTTTTGATACGAGGCTTGCCGAGTATCAAAATAGGATAGTACGAGAATTAAAACGACTAATTACGTTCAGTTGCATACAAGATTTTATCTACGACAAGGAAGTAAAATCATTAACAAAATACGCCGTAGGCTCAATAAAGTAACAAAAAGTAACTCCGTAAGCCGCCACCAGCCACCTGTGGCGCCTCTGTCAACAAAAAGTAACTCCGTAAGCCGCCACCAGCCGCCTGTGGCGCCTCTGTTATATGAACGGTACAAAAGTGCCAGAACTCAGAGCCTAAGCTTTAGGTATCCTATTTTAAGAAGATAACCATTTCGATTCAGCTCCCATACAACGAGCTGCATCGAAATGAGAAGCAAAACCGAAAGAGGGTTCATTTCGATTCAGCTGTCAAACTCGAAATTGGAACTTTTCGATGCTGGAGTAGATAAAACTCATTATGGAGATAACTTCTACCGCCTAAAAAAATATTCGGCTGTTTATATAATTAAAGTATATCTAAAATGGCATCCCCCCATTCAAAGAGCGGTATGCAAATGAGATTACTATGTTAGTAGTTGAATTTCTTTCACAATATCAACTTAATAATATTAAAAGCTGAAAAGCGGTTCGGTAATGGAGGCGGGGGTTGGCCACGTTTGTAGCGTCGATATAAAAGGCGAATTTTATTTTCTAAATGGCCGGGCTAAATGTTCCTGCATGTTGTTTCTCTTTTGTACGTTCGGATTTTAAAAATTCCGCCATATTTCTAACGACTTTTGCGGGTACATCAGGTAGCGTTTTGATTTGAGAGTGCTTTTTTTTCAGCGTTCGCCTGTTTTTTTTTTTCAAATTATACGCTTATAATATATTGCCTCTTTGACGTGTGTGTTTTAGTGCGGTTTTTAGATAGGATATTAATGGTTGCTCTGCGTTTAGGCTTCGTATTTTGCGAATTTTTTTTCGTAATAAATTATGAACGTTTGCATTGAATATTCAATATAATGTATCCGATCACGTTTCAACCGTTTGTGAGGGATATTAATTAATATAAGCGTTAAAACTCTATTGAAATATTGCAAGTTCAAAGGTACATAGAAATAATAAAAGCTTTCTACAACTTTTAATTACCAATTGATTAAATAAATAGCACGACTGCGGTACGTACGTATTGTATTTATAATTTGGAAAATAAATACTGGCATTGGAGTGATAAAATAATGCATAGGCCTAATTTGAATAATTTAGGCTCAGTTCAAATTGTGCGGTTTGTGAAATCGATTGAATTGTAAGGGGCGGGAAGGCGGTGGTGTGGCCTAAATACGCCCCGCAGTTACGACATGTTGATTGGTAGGTATAAGTGCTGTTGACTAAAGCCTTTAACTGGATGGGTGGTTTAAGTAGTTAGTACGTTTAGAGACGTTTGCGGTTTGCTACGCATATTTGGTGATATTTAAAAATATGTATGGAATTGAAAACCTCCTCTGTTTGAAACTGACTTCTTTAACACGTTTAAGATAAGAGAAGATCTTACGTAAATAGGCACATACATACATACAACATAGATTGCTCAAATCATAACCTTTTCTTTTGTCATTGCCGCAGTCGAGTAAAAAAAACCGGTCAAGTGCGAGTCGAACTCGTGCGCCGAGGATTCCGTACCTACCCATTATACCGCAATTATATTATTATTATTATATATAATTTTCAACTTCTTTTATTTTTTGGAATTTTTCCTTTATTTGTGCTGTAAGACCTTGCTTTTTGCCAAATTCCGTGATTCTAGGTCAACGGGAACTACCATATAGGTTTTCGACCCAAAACCTATAGTGTACTTCCGGTTGACCTAGAATTGTCAATTTTGGTTAAAAGCAAGGTCTTACAGCACAAGTAAAGGGAAAGTTCCGAAAAATAAAAAAGTTGAAAATTAAGGTAAATTTTGGTACTTACAAGTTTTCGGGAAAATCTAAATTTGCCCATATCTTTTTATCATGTTGACTCAGGACCTTGATTTTTATACACCTAATAGGGACTATAGACTTCAGAGTCTGGTATAAATTTCAACTTGCTAGGCCCACCCGTTCCTGAGAAAATTGGCGGTGACACACGGACAGACAGAGTGACAGACGAACGGACAAGAGAGTGACTTATAAGGGTTCCTTTTTTTACCTTTTGAGGTACGGAACCTTAAAAACAAAATATCAATCAACACTGAACAGTGAAAACTATAACTTTTTGTACAGTGAGTGACACAATAGAGGTCTACGCTTGCGGAATAGTCGTATACCCAAGCTATAGCCCCACTGAGGTATTTCGTCCACAAAGGTCTGCTTTCACTACGTCACTAATTAATTTCGGTCTGACATCGGCCGTGATAAGTTTGAGGCCTGAAAGCAAATGGCTAGGAAATAGGCCATTGTACTGCGCCCGCCCATTCAGCAACGAAAGAGTGACATTTGAAAGTCGGCCGAATAAAGAAAAGTCACCCTCAAGAGTTACCGAGCGCGCTCCATATAATCGAAGCTTGTTTTTACCCCACTAAGGTCCGTTTGCAGAGACACCGGGTTAGGTTTAACCCAGGAATAAATTTGTCATTTTGACAGAAGCTTTATACGAAATCTGTCAAAGCAGCAACTGACTCTGGGTTAAAAGGATGACCCGGCGTTTCTGCAAGCGGGTCTAAGGCAAAGCCTCAGCTACAGTTAAGTTCCCTAGAATGGTCTCAATGAGTAGATAGATGATGGCCGACGATCTAGGTATGGATTTCACGGATATAGTCCGGCCATAGATTCACGTGTCGAGGGTGTTTTAAATTTTCAATTTACACTTGTATTCGAAAAATCAATATGATGGATGTTATATCCAATATTTCGTAGTCGGTTTATACGTTTTAAACTTTTTTCTGCTAACTTTTTTATTGCTGATAATTTAATGTAAAAAATTCTTTTAAAAACAGACTTCAAACGCCCGCTCCACTAAAAAGTATACAATTTATTGTTGATATTTTAAAAACCGCTCGACCGATTTCGATAAAATTTCAATGGGACCACCTGGGAAGTATACCCTTTCAAACAAAAAAAGAATTTTCAAAATCGGTTCTGGCATCTATCGAGTAATCGGTGAACATACACACAAAAAATATAAAAAAAGATTCCGACGAATTGAGAACATCCTCCTTTTTTGAAGTCAGTTAAAAATATTGAAACGAAAAGCCCACTTTTGAGCAAAAGCCATTATAATATTAGATGCCTACTTTTTTCTTCAGTCCACCATTCTGACTACAATTGTTTGAATTAATTAGGTATATGAAATGATTTGTTGTACAATAAAGTCTTCTAGGTGTGGACGTGGCATGTGTAACAATTCTACTCTAGTCTCGTTACAAAACAGCTAAACAAAAAAAAGGTAAACAGATTAATTACTAACTTAACTTAAGTGTACTTAATTTCATTTTTAAACTAAGTAATTATTATATTATCACAGAAGATATCTATAGCATCTCTGTAACAATTTGCAAGAAATTGCAATCTATACAACGATATTTACAGACGGCTTACAGATAGGCAAAATATCCGCAAACTGAGGTATTCCGGCCACAAAGGTCCGCACGCTTTCATTATGGGTGTAATTAATTTCTGTGCCGACATTGGACGTGATAAGTTTGAAATCTGAAAGCAAATGGCTAGGAAATATGCCGCTGTGGCGTTCTGAAGTTTTGAAAGAGACATTAGGATTTCTGAGGAAGAAAGACGGAAGGGATCTTTGCGTTTATTGTAATCATTAGATTTTTTTGTCGTTTTATAAAACCTCTGCAAAAAGAGGACCATTTATTTGTAACCTTTTTTTTATTTTGTACTAGCTGATGCCCGCGACTTCGTCCGCATGAATTTAGTTTTTAAAAATCCCGCGGGAACTCTTTCATTATCCGAGATAAAAAGTAGCTCTCCCGGTCTGAGGAACCACTACTACATCCATTACTATACCCATGCAAAAAATCGCATCAATCCGCTGTTCTGTTGCGACGTGATTGAAGGACAAACCAACAAACAAACACACTTTCGCATTTATAATATCAGTAGGTAATGCTTTATTATAACACTTTTTATAATTGTCATTTTTTTATTTTTACCATACTTAACCAAAGACAAAATTACGTTTAGCTGTCATTTACGTTTTGTTATTCCACTGTCATTTGCGTTTTGTTATTCCATGTCAGATGCGTGTTTGTTATACCACGTTTATAGTGACTTGACGGAAACGCGGTCGAACGGGATAAAAAGTATCCTATGTCCGTCTCCTGGTTCTAAGCTACGTCTCCACCAATTTTCAGCCAAATCGGTTCATTCTTCGGTCCGTTCTTGAGTTATAAATAGTGTAACTAACACCACTTTCTTTTATATATATAGACTAGCTGATGCCCGCGACTTTGTCCGCGTGGATTTAGTTTTTAAAGTCCCTCGGGAACTCCTTGATTTTCCGGGATAAAAAGTAGCCTAGATGTTGACCCGAGTAATAAGCTACTACGGTATAAAATTTTGTAGAAATCTGTGCGGTAGTTTTTACGTGAAGGAAGGACAAACAAACAGACAAAAATTAAATAAAAATCTGTTTTGGGCTCAGTATCGATAGTAAAGCATCCCCCAATTAAAATTTTCAAAATATATTAAACTAGCTGATGCCCGCGACTTCGTCTGCGTGAACTTAGCCTTTAAAATGCCTCGGGAACTCTTTGACTTTGTGGGATAAAATGTAGCCTGTCACTCTCCAAGTCCTCAACTATAGGTACCCCTGCATAAAATCACGTCGATCCGTAGCTCTGATGGGGCGTGATTGAAGGACAAACCAACGCACTTTCGCAGTTATAATATTTCACCATATAAAGTGCAAGTGCATATAGTCGACGTGGTTTTTTACACAGGTTAAAGTTGAGGACCTGGAAAATAACACAGGCTACTTTTTGTCCCGGGAGCATACATTTAAACGCCCGCGCCACTACAAAGTATATAATTTATTGTAGATTTTTTTTAAAACGCTCGACTGCTTTCGATAAAATTTAAATGGGACCACCTGGGAAGTATACCCTTTGAAACAAAAAAGAATTTTCCAAATCGGTTCAGGCGTCTTCGAGTAATCGGTGAACATATATAAAAAAAGATTCCGTTGAATTGAGATCCTCCTCCTTTTTTGAAGTCGGTTAAAATAATAATAAAAATTAGTTTAAATTTAACGAAGTTATGGAGTTAAACAGTCAAAATAGTTCAACCCCTATCTCAGAGAACATACATCCCTCCATCCGTATACTACAACTTTACTATTATAGATATATCTATACAAACATACATCCGTATACATCCAACCTCAAAAACTTTCACATTAATAATATTAGTGGGATAATATGAGTAATAATAAGTAGGATAGGATATAGTTAATGTATTTATAGTTAGTACGAGGAGGATACAAACATACATAAATACATGCATACATACATACATAAATACATACATACATACACACAAACATACATTTACATACATACATACATGTATACATGCATGCATATTGGCGCATAATTTAAGGATAAATATGTGAAAAGTAGCATATGAATATCCCGCGGGAATTTTTTGTTTTCCCGGAATAAAAAGTAGCCTTTGTCACTTTTCAGTCCCTTATTTTTACCTGTGCTTAAAAACAATCTAAAACTTCAATCTAAACCTCCGTTCGCGCATATAATTTAAGGATAAATATGTGAAAAGTAGCACACTAATATCCCGCGGGAACTGTTTGCTTTCCCGGGATAAAAAGTAGCCTTTGTCACTTTCAAGGCATCAACTATGCCTATCCAAAAAACCACGTCAATCTGTAACTCCGTTGGCGCATAATTGAAAGATAAATGTGTAAAAGTAGTATACTAATATCCCGCAGGAACCGTTTGTTTTCCCTGGATAAAAAGTAGCCTGTGTCAATTTTCAGGCCCTTAACTTTACCTGTGCAAAAATATCACGTCAATCTAAAACTCCATTGCGCGTATTTTGAAGGACAAATGCGTAAAAAATAGCGATGCTATCCCGCAGGAACTGTTTGCTTTTCCGGGATAAAAAGTAGCCTATGTGCTATTCCAGACTATAATCTATGTCTGTGCCAAATTTCAGCAAAATCGGTTCATTCGTTGTCGCGTTAAAGAGTAACAAACATCCATCCATCCAAACATCCATACATCCATCCTCACAAACTTTCGCATTTATAATATTAATAGGATAGAATTAGCTGCAATGCCCGCGACTTCGTCCGCAAGGATTTTAATTTCCACGGGATTTCTTAATTTTATGGTATGAAATATAACCTATGTGCTATTCTGATGTATACGCTATAACACTGTGAAGTTTTTAACCGACTTCAAAAGGAGGAGGTTCTCAATTCGTCGGAATCTTTTTTTTTATGAATGTTCACCGAACCCTGAACCGACGCCTGAAGATTTGAAAAATTCTTTTTTGGTCGATTATGATTGGAAATCGGTCCAGCGGTTTTTAAAAAATCAACAATAAATTATATACTTTGTAGTGGCGCGGGTGTTTGAAGTCGGTTTTTAAGAAGAATTTTTTAAGCATTTGAGTCTTATGGTAATACGAAACATACAAATAGCACAACATAAATAACCGAACTACCCCACAGCAGAAGTTCGATGAGTATAATATTATAACTAACTACCTTCGAAGTAATAGGCAGCTACTACGTACTGCCAGACAGTATAATACCCTGTGACGACATGAAATGACCATTTCTTGGCGAGCGGATGTAACGACGACCCCTTGCTTATCCGTATGGCTCTCAATTTTAATATTTTTATGGGAATTGTATACTTTAACTGTTTAGAAAATCTACTACTAACTACACTACTACTATAATAATTGTGTGTATGATGCGAGTTGTTACGTTCCCTCAAATATTGGTGAGCGAAGCAACGGCTGGGTCATCTACTACTTTCTGGCTACTTTCTGTCTGCCCATCTTAACATGTATAGAATTGTAAATAGGTATGAATTTTTGGAACTTCCCCTCATTGGGAACACTGCATACACTGCATAAATAGCATAGTACCTATTCAAAACTGTTTTGAAAAGAGCAATCGCCGAGTGCCGCCGAGTTTCTTGCTTGTTCTTCTCGGTAGGAACGGCATTCCGAACCAATGGTATAGATTCATCGACGATTCAAAAGCACTTGTAAAAGTTTATTTGAAAAAAATTATTTCTATTCTATTCTATTCCATTGTAAATAAATTACAATCGCTTTTTTAAAATTCCTTAGTATTAATCTAATATATATAAAAGAAAATGGTGACTGACTGACTGATCTATCAACGTACAGCTCAAACCACCTGGACGGATCGGGTTAAATGGCATCCAGATAGCGGCCCGTAGACATCCGCTAAGTAAGGGCTTTTGAAAATTCAACCTCTAAAAATACCTATCTCTACAGAATCTACCATTTTAGAATATAATTTCGCTAAGCTATTATCGCGGGTGTCGCACGAGGCGACTAGGTATATAACGGAGAACGGGCAGCAGCGTCCTCTGTGCTACTACTACCATCTACTGCGATCACCAACCCGTCTGCCCCGCGTGGTGATTATGGGCAAACCCTCCCCTTCGGAGAGGCCTGTTGTCCAGCAGTGGACTGTTATAGGCTATTGATGAAGCTATTATCTTCGTAGTGCTTCTTTATTTACAAAATGGTGATGATTATATTAATTGTTTATGTATACCGTCAGTGATCCTTAATTAAGCACCGTCAAGTGCGGAATGGCAACTCTATTTTGCTCTATGAGGGCGACAGTAAAAAAAAATCGGCCAAGTGCGAGTGGGGCCTCGCTCTTTTAGGGTTCCGTTAAAAAAAAATTAAATAAAAATATTTCCATGTACCCATGGAAATATTTTAATTTAATTTTTTAATTTAATTTTAATTATTTAATTTAATTTAATTTAATTTTAATTATTTGTTGTTATAGCGGCAATAGAAATACATAATACTAGTAGGGCGCGTGGGTGCGCGGCCCGCAAGCGGACCGCGGTTTTTCTTCTCATCAAGTAGACCTTCGGGTCCTGATTATCTTTTGCCAGAAAACCACTCTTCCATCTTTTATACTCTCCGAGATAGACCATGACCAAATTTGTATGGCAGCCATCTTGATTCCGCCATTTTGAATTTTTTTCAGCTCACTGCCCATTGGATGAGGTTTCGAGTATTTTTTGTTTGAGCACCTCCCACTTATCTTCAATACCCTGGCCGTGCTCCTCACCCACCTTCCAAACCCTCGATCATCATATCTCATCATTTGTCAGAATAAGAATTCTTTTATAAAAACAAATTTTGAAAAGGAACCGTATCAAAGTCTTGCATAGTTCCTAGCTTTTAGTCTCTTCAATATTCGCCATATATTTTGTATGAAGAAAAAAAAATTCCGCCATCTTGGATTTTTTTTCTATTCATCAAATAGACCTTTGGGTCCTGATCATCTTTTGCCAAGAAACCACTCTTCCATCTTTTATACTCCCCGAGATAGACACCGACGAAATTTGTATGGCGGCCATCTTTTTTCCGCCATTTTGAATTTATTTTCAGCTCACTGCAAATTGGATAAGGTTTCGAATGACATTTGGTCGAGCACCCCCTACCTATCTTCAATAACCTGGCCGTGCTCCTCACCCGTCTCCGAAATCCTCAATCATCAGCTCTCTACATAATTTTCCTCCGAATGAATTTTTGTCATCTATACGAAACCATTGGTGAAAAAAAAATTTTTCATACAAAATTTTACAGGAGAGGTGATCAATCAGTCAGTGAATCAGCCCCAGCAGCTATATATATATTAACTAGTAGGGCGCGTGGGTGCGCGGCCCGCAAGCGGACCGCGGTTTTTCTACTCGGCAAGTAGACTTTTAGGTCTTAATCATTTTCTATTAAAAACCACTCTTCCATCTTTTATAGTCTCCGAGACAGACACCGTTGAAGTTTGTATGGCCGCCATCTTGAATCCGCCATTTTGGATTTTTTTTCAGCTCACTGCCAATTGGATGAGGTTTCGAGTGACTTTTGTTCGAGCACCCCCACCTATCTTCATTACCAAGGCCGTACTCCTCACCCACCTTCCAAACCCTCGATCATCATATGTCACCATTTGTCATAATGAAAATTCTTCAATAAAAACAAATCTTGAAATGGAACCGTATCAAAGTCTTGCATGATTCCCGGCTTCTAGTCTCTTCAATATTCCCCATATATTTTGTATTGAAAACTAAATTCCGCCATCTTGAATTTTTTTTCTGTTCGTCAAGTAGACCTTTGGGTCCTGATCAGCTTTTGCAAGGAAACCATTCTTCCATCTTTTATACTCTCCGAGATAGACACCGACGAAATTTGTATGGCCGCCATCTTTTTTCCGCCATTTTGGATTTTTTTTCAGCTCGTTGCCAATTGGATGAGGTTTCGAGTGACATTTGTTCGAGCACCCCCCACCTATCTTCAATACCCTGGCCGTGCTCCTCATCCGTCTCCAAAATCCTCAATCATCAGCTCTCTCCATAATTTTCCTCCGAATGAACTTTTGTCCTCTATACGAAACCATCGGAGGAAAAAAATATTTTCATACAAAATTTTACAGGAGAGGTGATCAATCAGTCAGTGAGTCAGTGAATCAGCACGAGCAGCTATATATATATTAACTAGCGTTTGCTCGGTGCGCGAGCTGCTAAAGCAGCTCGCGGGAAGTGTTATTGCTACAAGTAGGGCGCGTGGGTGCGCGGCCCGCTAAAGCGGACCGCGATTGTTCGGCTTTATTTATTTCGCTCGGTGCGCGAGCTGCTAAAGCAGCTCGCGGGAAGTGTTATTGCTACAAGTAGGGCGCGTGGGTGCGCGGCCCGCTAAAGCGGACCGCGATTGTTCGGCTTTATTTATTTCGCTCGGTGCGCGAGCTGCTAAAGCAGCTCGCGGGAAGTGTTATTGCTACAAGTAGGGCGCGTGGGTGCGCGGCCCGCTAAAGCGGACCGCGATTGTTCGGCTTTATTTATTTCGCTCGGTGCGCGAGCTGCTAAAGCAGCTCGCGGGAAGTGTTATTACTACAAGTAGGGCGCGTGGGTGCGCGGCCCGCTAAAGCGGACCGCGATTTTTTTACTCATCAAGTAGACCTTCGGATTCTGGTCATCTTTTGCCAAAAAATTTGTTCGAGCACACCCCACCTATCTGCAATAACCTGGCCGTGCTCCTCATTCTCAAAATAAAAAGAAAAAAAAAGAAAAAAAAAAGAAAAAAAAGAAAAAAACAAATGTAATATGAAAAAAAAGAAAAAGAAAAAAGCCCTATGAACCTATCAAAACCAATGTCTTGCATAGTTCCCAACTTCTAGTCCCTTCAATATTCCCCATACATTTTGTATGGGGAAAAAAAAAATCCGCCATCTTGAATTTTTTTCCCACTCACCAGGTAGACCTCCGGGTTTTGATCATCTTTTGTCGAGAAACCGCTCCTCCATCTTTTATAGTCTCCGAGAGAGAGACGGACAAAATTTGCCGCCATTTTTTTTCCGCCATTTTGGAATTTTTTTTCAACTCACTGGCAACTGCTCGAGGTTTCGAATGACATTTGGTCGAGCACCCTCCACCTATGTACTATACCCTGGCCGTGCCCCTCGCCCGTCTCCGAACTCCTCACTCATCAGCTCTCGCCACCTTTCTCCGAGTCACATTCTTTGAGCTCTATACGACACCATGGGTGAAAAAAATTTTTTTCATACAAAATTTTACAGGAGAGGGGTGGAAATTTGAGACGTCACAGCTCGGCCGCCATCTTGTTTTTTTAATTTTTTTCACTTTTTCTGTTAATCGTTTACTAATTTTTACAATAATCCAAAATTTCAAAGAAATCGGTTGGAAAACAAAAGAGTTGCAAGATTCACGTCGGCCGCCATCTTGTTTTTCCGAAATGTCATAATTTTTCCCCACTCGAATCCCCCACCCGAACATATCTCCCGTACATCATTTTATCGTTTTTTGTCTCTTTCTAGGAGAACAATTATGTCAATCAGTGAGTCAGTCAGTCAGTGGTAATCGAGCTATATATATTATAATGTGAAAATTTCATCTGTCTATCTATTACGGTTTACGAGATACAGCCCGCTGACAGACGGACGGACGGACGGACGGACGGACGGACAGCGTAGGCTTAGTAATAGGGTCCCGTTGGTACCCTTTGGGTACGGAACCTTAAAAACATACATTACCTATAGGCATAACTCATGACATCAATTGGGTATTTGACTGTTGTCAAAATGTTGATATTCATTAATTATAACCGAAAATGTAACATGTAAGAAGCAAGAATAACAAATAAGTTATATGAGCTGTTTTACTGCGACTATATCAGTCTCTTTCTAAAACAAAATTCTCTAAGAAGCGTGTATGGAGTATGTATGTACTGTATTGTGACATCACAAGTCATTAGCACTAACCTCTCTATGTCTAAAAGGAAACTTTAAGTCTCTATATTTCCGAGACTAGTTAAGATATTGAAAAAAGAAAAATGGCCTTGTGTTTAAAAACATATATTTAAAAACTTTATTTTTAATAAAAAAAAATATCAGTCAAATACCCACGTTACCCTCTTTTCCCTAAAAGGCTAAAGCCCGTAGCGTTAAATAAATAAGGCAACATTTGCAAATGAGAGGTGTAATTAATTTTCAAGGTGCTTGCGAGGCAAACTGGCGCGATTGAAACAAATTTTTATGTTTCGGGAGGGGTTAGCCGCGACACTTATTTGTTTGGGAACGCTAAATCACATGCTTTTAACTTTTTGTGTCCCGGTTTTTTTGAACGTAGTTCCTTATCGCGCGGTGCGAAAGGGGGCTAGACGGAAAAAATTAAGACTAAATAGGACCGACACTTTTTTGAATGTTAATTTGGCATTGTGTTCAATATTTTCACACTACAATGTTAGATCTCCGTAGCGTTTCTACAGTCGCTAAACAGTTAAAGGTCAAAATTAATAATAAAATTAATTATTTTTATTATTCATTTATTAAATAATAAATTAATAATAAAAATAAAAAAATTAGGGAAAAATTCCACATGTAGAAATTATTTAAAATAAAATAGAAAATAGAAAATTAAGTCTGTCGAGCTGGGATTCGAACCATCGACCTTTAACTGTTTAGCGACTGTAGAAACCACAAGGCTACGGAGATCTAATATTGTAGTGTGAAAATATTGAACACAATGCCAAATTCAATTCCTTTACTAATTATTCCTTCACTAATTAAAAAAATTCGTTCCATCCGGGTGTCCCTAGACACGTCTCAAGTTTTTTTAGGTATATTGGGTACTTGTATTGTATTTGTATTGTATTTGTGGAGGGGACGCCTGCTAACGCCTGGCGGGTGATCAGTCCTGTGTCGGAACTATTCCACCCAATTCCCCGTGTTTGGACACAGGTTACTGGTGCCCAGGCAGCCTACCCCCCTCAAACCTACCTGTAGCTTTCGTAAACCTAACGATGTCTCCTATTGAAAGGTTTGTTAGGTCTTCTTCACTTAATCTATCCTTACCTTGTAGTTCCCATCTTACCAATGAGTACATAGGGCACTCAGCTATAAAGTGGAAGCTGGTCTCTTCCTCACCACACTCTGGACAGGATGGGTCTTCTTGTATTCTCATTATTGTGAGATGTCTATTTAGCAGACAGTGTCCCGTTGCTATTCCTATTACCAATGCAATATTGTTCCTACTTTGTGACATAATTTGTCTTGTCTTCTTTTTATCGAATGATTTCAGGAACAATTTCGATTGTCTATATTGAATCGAGTTGTTCCATCTTGAGTTCGATTCTCTTTCTACGATTCCCTCCATCACTCTTTTGGTAATCGTGTACGGAATGGGTAGGCAAGGTTCAGGTCCATGAAATTGGATACTTGCTCCCATTCGAGCTAGTTCATCTGCTTTCTCATTACCGATGTTCCCTTGGTGTCCAGGAACCCAAGCAATCGTCACTTTTGTCTTTTCAGCTAGTGAGTTTAATGCATGTTTGCATTCCTTCACGAGAGCCGAAGTGGTGTCCTTTCTTTCCAGAGCTTTTATTACGGCCTGGCTGTCACTATATATAATAATTCCTTTTGTATCAGTACCTACAATGTCCATCAGGCCGATAGCACACTCCATGATCGCATACGTCTCGGCCTGAAATATGCTCGTAAATTTACCCAGGCTGATTGCCTGGTCCTTATCCGGAATGGTGCTATAAAATATTCCAGCACCACTGAGCTTTGTGGATTCACGCCTTGATCCGTCCGTGTAACAGACAATGATACCTTCGCTGGCGGATTCTATCTTCCATTCTTCTTTTGATCCTATATGCACTCTATATTTCTTATCGAAGATGCGCTGCCTCCTAATGAGATCATTATTAATGATTATCATAGACAGTTTATCTCCGTAAATCTTTTCTAACTCAGTATGTCCTTTATCCATGAAACTGCCTTTCCATTGTCTTGACAGTTTCATTCTATACCACTGCTCCAACGCTCTTCTTTTGGCTGCCAAGTCCAGAGGATAAAGACCTAGAATAATCTCCAGTGCTGCGGATGGTGTTGTCCGCATGGCACCCGAGATCATCAGTGTGGCCATCCTTTGTACTTTAGTCAGTTCTTTGCTATTTGTTGATGTTGCTGCTTTATGCCACCAAACAATCGCTCCGTATAGAATTCTTGGTAGTATGATGGCCGTATATATCCATTTGATTACACACGGCTTCATACCCCAGGTTCTACCTACTGCTCTTCTGCATTGTATGAGGGCTATTTTAGCCTTCAAGCATTGTTCCTCTAAATGCCTACTAAACCTAAGAGTATTATCTAGCAACACCCCTAGATATTTAATTTCTTTAGCCAATTCTATTTCTACACCATCAATTGCAATCGGTGCAAAGTGTGCTATTTTCCTTCGTTTGGTAAAAAGTACTAGCTTTGTTTTCGTAGGGTTAAGATTTAGACCTTTATCTCGACACCATTTCATTGTAGTCTTAATACCAATACTCATAATGTTCCTGACTGTAGTCAAGTCCTTTCCTTTCCCGTGACTAGGAGCACTCCGTCGTCAGAGTAAGCCTGCATGTAAATCTTCATATCATTGATTTTGACTATCAACGAATCTAATAAAAGACACCATAGCAGAGGTGATAAGCATCCTCCTTGAGGAAAACCTCTAGTAGATTTAATGGTGTACTTTTCTCCACCTAGTTCAGCTGTTATCAAGCGATACTGTAGCATGTTCATGATCCACGTTTCTACAGCATGCTCGATGCAGTCTCTCTGAAGTGCTGCTTTTATTGCTTTTCGATTCGCTTTATCAAATGCCCCTTCAACATCGAAGAAACACCCAAGAGCGAACTCCTTGCTATTTATTGATTTATTGGGTACTTACAAATCTATAATATATTTTATACACTAAAAATGTGAGTGTGTTTGTTGGTTTGTCCTTCAATCACGCCGTAACAGAGCTACGGATCGATGTGATTTTTTGGCATGGGTATAGTTGAGGAGCTGGAGATTGACATAGGCTACTTTTTATCCCGGAAAATCAAAGAGTTCCCGAGGGATTTTAAACACAAAATCCACGCGGACGAAGTCGCGGGCATCAGCTAGTTTTTAGGGTTCCGTACCCAAAGGGTGCCAACGGGACCCTCTTACTAAGCCTCCGCTGTCCGTCCGTCCGTCCGTCTGTCAGCGGGCCGTATCTCGTAAACCGTTATAGATAGACAGTTGAAATTTTCACATATTGTGTATTTCTATTGCCGCTATAACAACAAATAATAAAAATTAAATAAAATAAAAAGATAAAGAGGGCTCCCATACATGGAAAAGGAGTCGAAATAAAATTTTATTTTTGTACCCTGGAATGTGGGGGTGTGATTGTCTAGAGCTCATTATGTGGAGTTCAAATATATATTATTTTTATTTTTTAGCTACAAAAATGAAGAAATGGGGGGCCGTCAAAGTTGTCGGTTTTAGACCAATTTTGTTATGGGGTCTATCTGAAAAACTTAACTAGTTAGGAATTTGAAATTTTGGTATATTATGTAGTATATAGTGTATTTAAACAACAAATACTAAAAATTTATAATGCGGTTTGCAAGTTGTGACCAAAACAAACGAGCATTTTTCCCCATATGCTAATTTAGTACTTTCTAAGAACTAAAATATCTAAATAATATGTATCTAGTTTTAAAAAAATGATTTGGTCATATGTGCGGAACCCTAAAAGAGCGAGGCCCGACTCGCACTTGGCCGATTTTTCATATAAATAAAAATTCATATTTATAATTATGTTTATCCTCTATGCGTTCCAAAATCAATGATCAGATTGTGATGAAACTTTGGTAGTGTGATCTGGGGACGTCCGCGAGGGTTCCTCGCCTAAAAAATCTATAATATAATTTCTTTTTATTTTACATGGCACGCATCGCCATCGCCAACCAACAAACCAACAAACCAACAAACCAACAAACCAACAACCCAACAAACCAACAAACAAATACACTTTCGCATTTATAATATTAGTATGATAATATTATGATAATACTAGTATTTGAGTAAAATCTAAATCACGTATTAACTTGTCACTTCATGGTTGAGCTTTTCGGTTCTAGGTTGACAGCTTTGGAAATCTCACGTCATTATAAAAGACCTCCCGTTTATAAATAGGCTTTTACCAAGAAAATTTTACGGTGTTTTCTACAAATAAAAGGTAATTTAATAATATTCTTGTATTTCCTATTCTTGTATTTAGTGAGTTCATAAATTAAGAGTAAAATAATAGCAGTGATTGATACGCTTAAGATGTCATGTATCTACTCTATTTTTGATTTTTACAATGTTGAGCTTGGGTACATAAATGCTTCAGATATTAGGATTTTTAAAATGTTGAGCTTGGGGTACATAAATGCTTCAGATATTAGGATTTTTACAATGTTGAGCTTGGGGTACATAAATGCTTTAGATATTATTAGGATTTTTACAATGTTGAGCTTGGGGTACATAAATGCTTCAGATATTAGGATTTTTACAATGTTGAGCTTAGGGTACCTACTGGAAATATCGAAAATATGAGAGAAAAACTGTTTTTCTGTAAAGCGTAATGGAGCAAACGTTTTAAATATAAACAGTAGCCATAACAATAATCTGTGGATAAATAATATTATAAAGTCTGTATTTATTGAATACATTTTGATATCGAGTCGAAAACCGCTTATTAGCAACAATACTGCTGTGTCTACACAATTTGCTTTTGACACTATCAAATTCATTAATTGCTGTATGCTCGATTGATTATCATATGACCCGTGACCAGCAATATTGCAAATAATAATATGGATACAGACATTTTATTAGGGCCACCGCACATACGATACGATACGATACTTTTAGTATCCGCGATTGCTTTTGAAAAGTACGAAGTTGCCAGTTAATTTTAGTTTCAGTTACGTTACGTTAAACTTTTAAAATGTATCGTTCATTCCAGTAAACAGCATGTCAAAAGAGTATTATAAAATTTAAAATGTATCGTTCATTCCAGTAAACAGCATGTCAAAAGAGTATTATAAAATTTAACTTAACTAGATTAATCAGGTAACTGATCTTTAGATTGATTTTAATAAAGAAAATAATTGTAATAATATTGTTTTTTTACAAACTCAATTAATGTTAGATCTTGGCACGTCTCTTCTGTACAGGCCCATCATAATATTTGAGTATTCCTCGACTGTTGGCACGTTCTGTCCTGCGATTGTCTAAAGTTATTCCATTGATCATTATCGTATTAAATGACATTAGCGTCAAAGTAAAATAAACCATAACAACATTGATTGAGAGCTCAATTTAGTAGAAGCATTCTTATACGTTTACGTATGTATGATACGCTCCATAACGCTCCATGTTAAAATCAGTTGTACTGAATTTTTCACTTTAAATTAATACAATCAACGACTATTTTACTTTGACGCTAATGTCATCTTGGAATCAATGGAATAACTTTTAGACAGTTGGTAACCTACCCCCCAATTGTGTAAGAATTGCCGATCAAATCGTCAAAGTTTGGCGTCAAAGTAAAATAGTAAAATAGTATTGAATCAGAGCTCAATTTCGTGTATCCATTCTCATACATTTAGGTATGTACGATATCCTAAACAGTCGAGAATGGATACACGAAATTGAGCTCTAATTCAATGCAGTTATGGTTTATTTTACTTTGACGCTGAACTTTGACGATTTGATCGGCAATTCTTACACAATTGCACCTCTAACTACTACTAGCTACTGGTGTAGCACTAACCATCATACGTCATGTTGCATTTGGTTTTCGAACGCCAGACCTAGATGTCGGAACCTTTCTTTATGAGGATTCTTTTTATTTTCAATTGGTGATCATTGAAAGTGAATATGCATCTTCTAGGCAACTACGCTTAGATTTCCTCTTCACTTATCGTCAGGTGTAGTCGTGTAAAAGAAAATTACAAATCACTGATTTTCAATGTTAGTAGTATAGCGTGTGCTGTGGCTCAAATCTATATGTGCGGTTTCTAGTTAATAATTTATTAGAAATTAATTTTGTAACAGCAAATATTCGATACTGTGGCCGATGAATTACTGAATCGTTTTTAATAATTCATTAATTTGAGGTGCCTATAAAATAATTCAATCCAAACTTATTGAAAAATATAATTGTGTTATTTATTAGCGGTTTAGTTTTCATGAAAACGTTGTTTGAAGTGATAGCGCCATAAAAGATTTATTCTGTCATAAATATGTCCCACGTTTGGTTTTAAGCTCATAATAAACATCATGGTAAAAGTTATGTATTTATTGTAATTAGGTGTGTCGTTAACATTCCATCATCACACGAAGCGTTTTAAATCTTCATTATTCATACGCACAATATAATCTGCTACATGATGCCCGCGACTTCGTCCGCGTGGATTAAGGTTTTTTATTTCCCGCGGGAACTCTGTCATTTTCCGGGATGAAAAGTAGCCTATATGTGTTAATCCTGGGTATGACATGGTATGACCTATCTCCATTCAGCCAAATCGGTTCATGCGTTGTGGCGTGAAAGAGTAACAAACATCCATTCATATAATATCCTCACAAACTTTCACATTTATAATATTGGTAGGATTAACTAGACACCGACATAAACTAGCAACACCATCCGCTCGTCAGCGTAAAGTGCAGAAATCCTTTGTGGGGTTGACTATACGCTTTTATAATTTGATTTCGAAAGAATTGGTAGATCTAACATTACAAATATTTAAAAAGTGTGTAGACACATTTAATACGTAAAAGCAATTATGTATATGTACAGTTAGAATAGAATAGAATAGAATAGAAATGTTTTTTATTCAAATAAACTTTTTTACAAGTGCTTATGAATCGTCGATGAGTCTACCACTGGTTCGGAATGCCGTTCCTGATGCCGTTAGTGATGACAAAGTTGCATGGAAGCAAACGTCTTTGCTTCAGCTGTCCACAAGATAGATAAGCTACTTATTATAATACTTTTGTTTTGAAAAGAGCAACTTTTGAGTTTCTTGCCGGTTTAATCTCGTTTCCGAACTGGGTGGTAGTCTTGACTTATAAGAGCCAGAGAGTAAGAGAAGAAGTACATGAAATAAATAATTTAGAATTTATAATTCATTGCAAGGTTTGGAATACTCTTCCGAGAAAACGGTTTCCTTTTTGAAGGAAAATGAATTAACGAATGAAATAATGAGCTTTTCTTTGTAGGCGCATATAAGTAGGCTGGTCTAACAACGAGCTATTGGGAAGGGACCTTTAGGCTATTTGTTCGACGGAACCTACGTATAAACGTATTTGTATTTAACGGCGATACTTTTTATTTCGGCTTTGCTTGAAGCGCTGGCTTAAAGTAAAAAGTGAGCGCGTTTATAAAGATTAAGGATAAACCGTTTTAATTGCTCCGGGGTTGATATAAAAATGTTTGAGACAATGTTTCCTGTTTACTTTAGTTGCTGGGGCCTATGTATATTAAATATAATTTGCTTGCGTTTTAAATGTAATATTATTAAAAATATGTATCAAAGTATAGGTATAATAACGGTGTAGACCCTCGACATGTAGGTATGTAAATTCTCGGTGGTAGATTCTCGACTTGTCATCTTCTTCTTCTTCTTTATCAACCGACAGACGTCTACTGCTGGACATAGGTCTCTTGCATGGACTTCCACAAGCCTCGGTCTTGAGCCGCCTGAATCCAGTGGCTTACTGCGACTCGTTTGATGTCATCGGTCCATCAAGTGGGGGGGTCTGCCAACACTGCGCTTCCCGGTGCGGGGTCGCCACTCCAGCACCTTGGGACCCGAACGACCATAAGCTCTTCGAACTAGTGCCCCGCCCATTTCCACTTCAGTTTCACGACTCGCTGAGCTATGTCGACTTGTTGATGAGTGCTACAACTTGATTGTTTTTGAATTAACTAATAACTTATCTCGTCCGCAACTCTAGCCATGATAATTATCTGATTATAGCTTCGTAGAGAAACACCAGTAGGTATAACTCTCTCAATCTTGCACTACTTTTACTAGGTATGGGCAAGTGCTGTACCTATGGACGCTTGTACCTGTGGACACAATTGATTCCGTCGAAACTAGCAACCCTAAAATTCTAATTTGAACGCGACCGTAAAGCTTTCATGGTTGACAGTTCGCGTTCAACTTATTAACAGCATTATAAATGGGTGTTTTCAGTATTTGTTTTTTAAATACACTTCATATTTCATAAAACTAGTTTAGTTTTGAGAAACACACATCAAAAGTGTCTAGGGATCAAGCATTTTTATGCGGATTTCTTGAGATTGAGATGTGGCTTTGTAATAAATTTATGATTTTATAAATTTATATGGATCCTTTTTGGTGCATTTCATAATTTGAATCAGGAACTGTCAATCAAATTCGAGTAAAAGATGAAAATCAGCTGTCAATATTTTCCCTATAAAAACATACAACGCATTGAAGACATTATTAGTGCTACTGTTTCCCTACTACTGATTAAAACCAACGTTATTATGGAGCGGCGACGTCATTTAAGCAGGGAAGAAATGCTCAGAGCCGTGGGAATGATAGAAGCTGGTTCCCGGCAACGTACTGTGGCTTTAGCTCTGAATACAAGTCAGAGTGTTATCAGTCGACTTTGGACACGTTACCGAAGCACTGGTACCGTGGCTGAGCGCCATGGAGGACGGTATCGCTGCACCACACGGAGACAAGACCGATACATTCAAATCTTAACTCGAAGAGCTCCAACAATAACCGCCATGATGTTAGCCGTGAGGCTTCATCACTCTTCAGGGAACTTAATTAGCGACCAAACAGTCAGAAACCGCTTGCATGAAGTGAACCTTCATTCCCGAAGACCGCTACGGGTACCACCTATAGCAATGCACAATCGTAGGATTCGATATCAATGGGCTCTTGAACACAGAAATTGGGCAGAAGAACAATGGCGTTTCGTGTGCTTTTCTGATGAGTCTCGTTTTGGTATGAGACCGGATACAAGACGTATACGACACTGGAGAACCCCTGGACGCCAACAGCGATTAAAATCCTGCCAGGAAGTCCATCCTTATAGTGGTGGAACCATCATGGTATGGGCGGGTATTTGGATCGGCGGAAGAACTGAGTTGATTTGGATCAGAGGCAACCTCAACGCTCAAATTTATGCTGAGACGATTGTATCAGACGTCATCGTTCCTCTACAAGTGCAAATCGGTCCCTTATTTCAGTTAATGCATGATAATGCACGACCGCACACCGCAAGAGTTGTAAGACAGACTCTCGCCGCAGCTAACATCAATGTCCTGCCCTGGCCTGCTCAGTCGCCAGACTTGAACCCGATTGAGCATGCATGGGATATGCTACAGAGAAGAGCTCTGCCGAATATGGAGGGTATCCAGTGGCAAGAAGACCTTTTTTTGTTGTTGCAACGAACATGGGCGGCCATTCCACAGCGTGATTTGGATGAACTCATTTTGAGTATGCCAAACCGATGTTCTTGTGTTGTTAGTGTTCGCGGTAGAAACACGGATTATTAATTGTTTAAGTTACCCAATAAAATTTTAAAGAAAACTGTTATTTCAGTCTTTTTTTCGAACTTTAATGTGAGTGGTTCAAATGTCAAAAATACCTTTATTAGGAAAATGGCAAATTTCTTTATTAATGCAAAGGTGACTTGGTTTATCGTTACTGTGACAAACGAAAACACTTTATTTGATGAATCCTTAAAGAAAATTTTAATTAATATCAATCAGGAGAAAAGTTATTGCAAAAATATATGTTGATCCCTAGACACTTTTGATGTGTGTAGATCCCGTAACAAAAATGGTCTAAAATCGACAACCTTGACGGCCCCCATTTCTTTATTGTTGTAGCTAAAAAATAATAAAATATATATTTTACTCTAGTTAATGAGATCTAAACAATGTAATAAGGTCCCATTGGCACCCTTTGGGTACGGAACCCTAAAAAGTACATTTACGTATTAATTCTTTAATAAAAATTCTTTTTAAAAAACCGACTTCTAACGCCACTACAAAGTATAAAAATAATTTTAGTTTGTCCATTTTTGTTGAAGTCGGGCGGGCCTATATACAAACTATGAAACCGATGCGCGACGCTACAGAATATGATAGACTCGTTTGTAGAAGTCGAGCGAGCATCGCGAGTCGGTTTCATAGTTTGTATTTTAGGCCCGCCCGACTTCAACAAACGTGTACAAACTAAAATTATTTTTATACTTTGTAGTGGCGTTAGAAGTAGGTTTTTTGAAAAGAATTTTTATTTTAAGCTTTTAAGTGTAGTATCCTATGATTGAGGAGCTAGGACCTGGAGCTCCATGATGTAGTCCATACTTGTTACCTACAATATTAATTCGTAATCGAAATTTCCTAAATCGCCATAGATTTAGGTGAGCAATATCCCTGCAGCATCAGGCTTGAAAAGTTGAAGGTTAACATTTTTATGGGACCATTTTGCAAACATCCTCTGTCGATTAAAAAAAAATCACGCGAATCGTTCCAGTAGTCCCGGAGAAATCGGTGGACATACATAGAAAAAAAAAAAAAAAGATACCGGCCGAATTGAGAACCTCCTCCTTTTTGGAAGTCGGTTAAAAAATATTTTTTTTTTAGGTATGGTATTATATTGGTTATCATGTAAAAAAATCGTTTATATAGAGGGATGTGCAAAATATATTTTAGATCCCTGTGTCAAATATATCCCGGGTAACATTAATCACGGACACCTGCGAGTGAGCCCACCCTGTCTGGTTATCGGGGTCGGATCGACCCGGGCCCGACCCGGACTAATGATTCCTCGTTTGTAAGGGTAATTGCTATTTAAATCTTCACTGCTAAAGGGTTATATAAACATAAAGGGTGGCGGAATAATATTCGATGGCTGGTAAAAATACTTACAGCATCCAAAGTGCAAAATCAGCATTTACCTATGTAGCCGACTTTGATGCCACTGTGGGATGAGGTAGACGAAGAGTAAAGAAAAGATTTTTAAGCTATTGCATAGCTTTTATCGCGGGCTTTCAAGACCGAATCAAGAAATTCCGTAACGAAAATAAACCTAACACCGTCGTTCAGTAAGCGTTCTACATTTTAGAGGTTCACAAGTAGCTCTGTTCGGCGCAGTGGGCGAGCGGCCGCTTTTTTAGGGTTCCGTACCCAAAGGGTACCAACGGGACCCTATTACTAAGCCTACGCTGTCCGTCCGTCCGTCCGTCCGTCTGTCAGCGGGCTGTATCTCGTAAACCGTAATAGATAGACAGATGAAATTTTCACATATTATGTATTTCTATTGCCGCTATAACAACAAATAATAAAAATTAAATTAAATTAAAAAAATTAAATTAAAATGGGTAGGTGGGTAGATGGAAATCTTTTAATTTAATTTTTTTAACGGAACCCTAAAAGAGCGAGGCCCGACTCGCACTTGGCCGATTTTTTTACAGTATGGTGTATGATGTCGCAGGTTCGAATCTCACTCACGAAGTAGTGACAGTGCGCTTTTCTTGTTTGTTTGTTTTTTAATAATTTTTTTGCATAATTTTTATTATTCAAAAAAAAAATATTGCATAAATATTATTATTGCATAAGTTGATAAAAAGTGCCCGAGTGCCACTTAATTTTTTTATTTATTCAATGGCAAGATATTCCTTGACCGTGGTAAGTGACGATGTAGTCTAAGATCGTAGCGGGCTAACTTGGAAGAAGTTTGGCAGTTTAAGCCCATACCCCTCATAGTAAAATAAAAATTATGAATGCCTTACATAAAAACAGACAATCAATAAAAAATAACATGGAACAAACAAATGGGTATTTGACTGTTGCCAAAATGTTGATATTATTCATTAATTACAATAGAAAATGTACCATGTAACAATAATTATAAAAACAGAAAATAAATCGACTTAAAAATAAATAAGTTATAAGCGGTTTTACTGCGACTATATCTTACTAAAACGTTTTCTATGACGAGTGTATTATGGAGCTACTGACTTTCTTTTATTTACTCTTGTCTTCTAAAACTTCAATTGACTATAAATTTCAGACTGGTTAAGATTTTTAAAAAAGAAAAATGTGATTATAAATTACAATATTACTAGCTGACCCGGCGAACTTCGTACCGCCAACTTATCTATATAAATAAAACAAAAAACTATCCTAATAAAAAAAAACTATCCTATCTCTCAAGTTGGACCAAATTACTAGCCCACTCAACGAAGCAAAAATAGGGGAAATAATTCGTGTAAAAGCGATTTTTCGCATAGTTGTAGGGAATGGTGTCTGAAGCAACATACTCAAAGTACTGAGGGATGGGGGTGAAGCTAACGGGGAGGGGGGGGGGGGGGGTGTAAAGGTCCCTTTTTTAAGTTTTTCTTGAATAACTCGTAAACGGTGGCTTATAGCAAAAAAAAATTCTTTTATTCAAGTAATCTACATAAAATTGTCTATAAAAAAGGTTCTATACACTTTTTCGCTGGGATCAATATTTAATGGGATATGAAGGAAAGAAGATGGACAATAATAAAATAAACTTTTTTAAGTAGGTAGGTATGGCATATGTATTTAAAAAAATCTAAGTATCTTCTAAATCTAAAATATCATCATCAGCATCATCGTCGACGGTGTTTTCGATGGGGGCTCCGTTAGTGCATGAGCCTGAGCATACACCGCAGACACTGGAGCAGGCAATTCCTGCTTTCCGGCAGCCGCATCGCACCCCACACCCAGTCGTGCATCGGCAAAATATGGTGTTGAGAATGGAGTCAGGTGCCACTGGATCATTGGTTGTCACCGGCTTTAGGATGCCATCGTCTCTTCTTACCCAGCCCCATTGAGTAGGTGGTAGGGGGTTGCCGAGCCATGGTTGTATCTGTAAAAGAAGTTATAAGATCAAAGTAAGTGTTTAGTTCAAATATATATTTACATTACAGTACCTATTTGACATTGATTAATGATACCTGTAGGTACACTCTCAACGAGTGCTGCTTCGAAGCTCCTCTAGTAGGAGGAAGAGTGGCCAGATCTGATTTCGGCATCATCATTTTGTTCCTTGGCAGGCGCTTGGTAAATTGCCAGAAACAGTTTCTCGCCGGCCTGTTCAATACTCTCAGGTGATGTTGAAAGCTCACTGAAAATGTCTTGAGATGGTTTGGGTCAGGACTGGTTCAGCCGTGAACAGCTTAGCAATTCCCACTTAGCTCTTTCCATGGATCGCAGAGGTGGTGTCGCATCCGGAGATGCTGTGGAGAAGGAGAATTGTCTTGGCAAATGGAAGTTGTTGAAGTTGTCGCACTGAAAACAATTTGGTCTCCACCTTTCCACGCCCCAGTTTCATAAAGAACACGTTGATATTTGATGGAGCCAATCCCTTGAGGAGGACTATCAAGTCGACATCCTCCCCAACAATTACAACAGTTGGATGAACGGCAGCCTTATCCAACCCGCACCTGACAACAGTACCATCAGCATCTCCTGTTGCAACAGTTGATTCAATCCCTGCTGCTGTCATTTTCTCGGTGAGGAACTGAATCAGCCTCGTTTTATTATTTTCATTGGCGAGGAAATGCTCCTGTTGAACAGTGATGATCATATTTTCGTTACAGTTAATGTCAACCGACATTTTTTAGTCAGACCTCGTCGCTTCTGCTTTGCTCGTTTTGTGCTGTTGATATCACTGTAACCATCAAAAATCACCATACAATTTGGACCGTAATGTTTCTGTACGTAAGTAATGTACTGATGGCAAATCGAAGAAACGTTGGAGGACGGTTTCCATTTCATACGGTGTAGTAGAAAACCACCATCTACTACATTGTGGTTTGGTTGAGAACGAGAGCTGCGTTTTTCTCTACTGGCAAAACATCGTAGAGGGATGACTTCTTCCCTTTTCGCATTACACCCTCGTGGAACAGAGCCATAGGGAATGGGGTAAGTTCATAAGTCAAAAGGTCTGCAACATCTTCTTCGTTATTTTTTGCTATGACAGTTCTTTGGAAAATTGTCAAAGGGTTAACAGTACTGCTCATACTGGCTAGTGACAAAACCACATTCTTCTTAGACTGCTTCATGTCACTGAATTTGCTGCCAATAAAACTTTGCATCGTTTTGGTGCCAATATCTAGGGCTTGGTGGCAGTTTACTTTGGAATTTCCCAGGATGCCCATTGACAGGGATATTAGCGAATTCAATTTTGGAAATAGAGGATGTTCACTGAACCATTCTCGAATCTTAGCTCGATCTCGTGAATCTCTCTGTTGCCGTGACAGCCGGAAATCAACGTGCTGTTCTCCACTAGCAAAAACCACTTCGCCACGCCACAGGAGCCACAGGAGCGCGCCATGCGCGCCATTAGTTTGAACGCCTTAGCGTTAAAACGCGAGAATTGATCATAATTAACTTTTCTGCTTTAATATCTCGTTGAATATTGATCCCAGCGAAAAAGTGTATAGAACCTTTTTATAGAAAATTTTATGTAGATTACTTGAATAAAAGAAATTTTTTTGCTATAAGCCACCGTTTACGAGTTATTCAAGAAAAACCTAAAAAAGGGACCTTTACACCCCCTCCTCCCCGTTAGCTTCACCCCCACCCATCAGTACTTTGTTCATACATCAGTATGTTGCTTCAGACACCATTCCCTACAACTATGCCAAAAATCGCTTTTACACGAATTATTTCCCCTATTAGGCAGTTTTTGGTCTTCATTGAGTGGACTATACAGATAGTTACGAAGTTTGATCTAAATCGGTTAAGTAGTTTAGGAGTCCATCGCGGACAAACAACGTGACACGTAATTTATATATATTAAGATAAAAAATATTAGTGAAATACCCTATTACTGTGCGTTTAAATATAACTTTAATAACTTAAACTCTCGTTTTTAATAACGGAATTTTTATTTGTCACAATAGGTTTTTCACCGAGAGATCCCGCATCGTAAAATTTTATTCGCGTGGAGAAAAATCTGTATGATATTTTTCCGTGAATATTTTTCGTACAACTGGACGCCGCCAAATAAGTGCGTTAAATTTAGACACAAAATAAACCTGTCAAAATAAAGTGCAAGCATTTATCAACAAGTGAGACTTGGCTCTGTTTCATGTGAGAGTCTTAGGGGGTAAAGCGTTTTTTGGAGGTTGTTAGGTGGAATATACCCTTAACTATCGAACTATATCACTTAGAACAGAAGTATCAAACAAAGTTCCGCTTCAAACATAGGTTCAAAAATCAATGAATGCGTGAGTCATCATCATCATCATTAACAACCCATCAACGGCTCACTACTGAGCCAGGTCTCCTTTCAGAGAAGGTTTATAGGCCATAGTCCACCACGCTGGTCCAATGCGAATTGGTGGACTTCACACATCTTCGAGAACATTATGAAGAACTCTCAGATGTGCAGGTTTCCTCACGATGTTTTCCTTCACCGTTGAAGCAAGTAATATTTAATGGCTTAAACGCACTTGACTCCGAAAAGTCAGAGGTACCCGGGATTGAACCTGCGACCCCCCGAATAGGAGACCACAGTCCTAACCACTAGGCTATCACTGCTTAAATTAAATGCATGAGTGCCGTGTGATTATTTTCTGATACTCGTACTGATAACTACGTTTTTGGTGATTATTGTATGATGAAGTATGACACCCTTTCATAGCACAGTACGTAATATGCTGCGAGCTCATCGTACGCGACGATATTGCGTAGTCGGCCTTTAAAGGCTTACTAAAAATGGCTTATCACCGCGTCGACTATAGTGCTTCTAAGCCGTATAGTTCGATGCCCTTAACCTAGTATTTCGATAGTATAGACTACATCTTTCCTTCAATTAGGGGTAAAAAGAAAGCTTCATTTGGAGGTAACCATTTACGAGCTTCGAAGAGCTGATGGTCGTTGGGGTTCCAAGGTGTTGGAGTGGCGACCACGCACCGAGAAACGCAGTGTTGGCAGACTCCCCACCAGGTGAACCGACGACATCAAACGAGTCGCAGGGAGCCGCTGGATTCAAGCGGCGCAAGACCGATTAAGCCTGTGGAAGTCCATGCAGGAGACCTTTGTCCAGCGTCCATAGGTTGGTAAAGAAGAAGAAGAAGAAGAAGAAGATTCACGAGTACGTCCGGTCGGATTATGGAGACCTCTGGAGACCTTGAATGCAACTAGATTGAGATTAACTAGATTGAGATATCAATATATCCGCGTGGATTTAGTTTTTAAAATTCCGCAGGAACTGTTTGATTTTCCGGGATGCCTATGTCACCCTCCAGGTTCTCAATTAAAGTTAAAAGTAAAAAATCACGTCAATCCGTAGCTTTGTTGCAGTGTGATTGACGGACAAACCAATAAACAAACACACTTTCGAATTTTTAATATGTATTAGTTAGGAAGAATTAATACTACGGATAATAAAGGCAATCTAATTAAATTTTAGAACACAAAAGCTACTATTGTGACTTAAATATGATGATTAGATAATATATTCCCTTGGCAACTTTTTTGTAGAGAATAATGAGTACTTTAATCATGTAGTACATAATTTTTATGTATCATCAATAGTTTTCCCAGCACACGCCAAATAATGCGTTATAGGCAAAATTTTGCTACTTTGGGTTACATTATTGCAATTTTCTTAAGGATTTCTAATTTATTTTCAAAGAAATTAGAAATCCTTAAGAAAATTGTAATAGCTTATGTTACTTCGTGACAACTTAGCTTTCTATTGTTGAAAAAATGGTTAAAATCGGTCCAGTAGTTACAGAGCCTACTCGATACAAAGAAACAAACAAAAAAATCTTTTCTCTTTATAATATTAGAATAGAATAGAAATATTTTTTATTCAAATAAACTTTTATAAGTGCTTTTGAATAGTCGATGAATCTACCACTGGTTCGGAATGCCCTTCCTGCCGAGAAGAACCAGCAAGAAACTCGGCGGTTGCTCTTTTCAAAACAAATTTACAATACAGTAAATACTAAGCAATATATGCAATGTTTCCACAATGAGGGAAGTTCCAAAAATACATACCGACTAACCTCTATCTTAAGATGGGCAGACATAATTTTAAGTAATATATAATGTATGTAAGACATAAAATTAAGTAATATGATTATTTTGTTAAAACCTTTAAAATCTAACAGTCTAAAATCAAGCAAATATTGATTTTCACAGCCCGTTGTCATAAAAAGGCCTGGTAGTTGTTAAGGTTGCTCCAGCAATGATTGATATCTGGAGTGGGTACCGGCGCGGACGTGACGTCGTAAATCCGTCTGGCGAGAGCGGACGCACGCACCTCGCGAACTCCATTTGTGGCCATTACGCGCCAGAAAGTAGAGATTTTCTAGCCAAAAGCTGAAATATCATAAGATTTTTGACGTGATAACGTCTTAAAAATCGATGAACACCGGCTGCACGCACGAAAAGACAGAGTGTGACGTTCAGCCTGAGCCTGCGCGTGCAAGCGAGAGCGCGGAACAAACGATAGAGAGGCATGATCGGCCCAAGCGTTGGCTTGTGGCTAGAGAAAATTGTAATTTTCAATTAACTCCTTCTTAGTATTATACAAAATAATGATAATTCAGTGATAATAATTCAATTCATAAAAGTATGCAGTTTTTCATTAATGTTTCTTTATGACGTTATCACGTAAAACTATCGTCCGTAATCTGTAAACCGACTTTAAAGACAACCAATTTTTTTTTAAAGGAATGTTTTAGAAATGCTAAGCTAGACTAATATGTTCAGCTTTCCCTGCCAATAAAGCAAAAATTGCTAGTTCATCATTTCCATACAAATCTGCATTCCACGGAGGCCGCGGGCCCGCAACCGCTGCGGGCGCGGGTGAAAACCGCTCCGTGAATACGGGGTTTATTTCACTCAAATAATGTTTTCGCAAATCACAAAATATGTTTAGGTAATTTGAACCTTATGATTGTAAAAGTATGGTACAAATTAGTTATTTTCTATTGACTTAACACCCGCACTATGCTGCAACAAAAAAATTGTATTTTAGTCACAATACAATTACTTATTGTCACTTGTGTACTTTGAGTATTAAACCAATTTAATACTCAAAGCTTGCGTATGGCGTGCGCATGGAATTAAAATTAATTTTGCTAATTTTGAGTGTCTAATTTTGATGTCCTGACAGGTTATCAGTACAAAAACTGTGAATACGTTTGGCCCGCTTGCAGAGACGTCGCGTCGGGTTGAAGAAGAAAATGGGCCCGTATGCTGCCAGTTTTCACCAAAGTTCTCTAAGTTTTACGCGCTACCTAAGCTAAGCTAGGTGACGCTTTCTGTCAATTTCGTTTTCACGGACCTTTAGGGAACAGCTAAAGGTGGAAATGACATTGGGTAAGAATTGAAGAGAGAAGAGACTCCTATTTAGGGGATGATTTAGGTATAGCTGGTGTAAAAGGGCGTGTAATAAGCACAAAAATCTATATATGAATGTGTTGTATGTATCACTCCTCACACTGTGTTGTATCGCTCTAATATTTGAAAAAAAAAAGTGAGATGAATTCACACTTCTTCAGAAATATAGTTAATTTTTAACCGACTTCCAAAAAAGAGGAGGTTCTCAATTCGGCCGGTATCTTTCTTTTTTTTTTCTATGTATGTCCACCGATTTCTCCGGGATTCCTGAACCGATTCGCGTGATTTTTTTTAAATCGACAGAGGATGTTTGCGAAATGGTCCCATAAAAATGTTCACCTTCAACTCCTCAAGCCTGATGCTGCAGGGATATTGCCCACCTAAACTAAAGGGATTTAGGAAATGTCGATTACGAATTAATATTTTAGGTAGCAAGTATGGACTACATCATGGAGCTCCAGGTCTTAGCTCCTCAATCCTGATGCTGCAGGGTACTGTCTACCTAAAACTATGGAGATTTAGGAAATGTCGATTAGAATTGATATTGTAGGTAACAAGTATAGACTACATCATGGAGCTCTTGGTCCAGTAGGGCGGGAGGCGGAGGGGGCTGCCCGCCTCTGGTCCAGGGGGCCCCCAAATGCTTCCATGTTCCCTTGATCAAATTTGATTAAAATTTATTCTTTGTAGGTACCTATCTAAGAGATGATTTGGATCTTATGAATATACTACACTTAAAAGCTAAAAATAAAAATTCTTTTCAAAAAACCGACTTCTAACGCCACTACAAAGTATAAAAATAATTTTAGTTTATCCACGTTTGTTGAAGTCGGGCGGGCCTAAATACAAACTATGAAACCGACTCGCGATGCTCGCTCGACTTCTACAAACGAGTCTCTCATATTGTGTAGCGTCGCGCATCGGTTTTATAGTTTGTATTTAGGCCCGCCCGACTTCAACAAACGTGGACAAACTAAAATTATTTTTATACTTTGTAGTGACGTAAGAAGTCGGTTTTTTGAAAATAATTTTTTCTATGGAAAGAAATCTTTATATTGAAATAGTTTGTATCTGTAGGAGAAATAGTGTTAATAGTGTTAGAATACCCGTGGCCCAACACACGTCAATAAACTTGAGGCCCGTAAACTGAATCGAAGGGCGATGATACTTTCGTATAATATGGCGATAAGTCTCGACTTTGTAACTAAGCAGTAAATGTTTTCTGTTCAATATTGTCTCAGGTGCTGAACAAATAAAAAAATATAGATCTATATCGTGTCAACAAACAAATAAAGATGGTAGGTATTAAGTTGGGCACATTTTTACGGTTCCGTACCCAAAGAGTTCCAAACAGTAAAGGCTCAAAATTGACTAGCTGATGCCCGCGACTTCGTCCGCGTGGATTTAGTTTTAAACTCCCTCGAAATTCTTTGATTTTCTGGGATATAAAGTAGCCTATGTCACTCTCCAGGTACTCAATTAAAAAAATCACGTCGATCCGTAGCTCTGTTACGCCGTGATTGAAGAATAAACTGTTGGTTTGTCCAACCAAAAAAAAAAACCAACCAACCAACAAACCAACCAACACACTTTCGCATTTATAATATTAGTATGATTAGCTTATGCCCGTGACTTCATTTGTGTGAGCAAAAACCCTGCAGCATCAGGATTGAGGAGTTGGCTCCTGGAATTTAACTATGTAGTCTTTGCTTGGTACTTACTAAAATATTCATAATCGACAGTTAACAAATCACCACAGTTTAGGTGGGCAGTAGCCAGTAACCCTGCAGCATCAGGATTGAAAAGGGAGAAAAACACAACTCCTTTAAAGTAGCTTATGTTATTCCTTATAATATCAGTTATCTATCAGTGAAAGTCCAGTCAAAATTGGTCCAGCCGTTCACGCGTGATGCCGTGTCCAAAGGAAATAGAGATTCATTTTTATATATTACTAGCTGATGCCCGCGACTTCGTCCGCATGAATTTAGTTTTTAAAAATCCCACGGGAACTCTTTCATTATCCGAGATAAAAAGTAGCTCTCCCGGTCTGAGGAACCACTACTACATCCATTACTATACCCATGCAAAAAATCGCATCAATCCGCTGTTCTGTTGCGACGTGATTGAAGGACAAACCAACAAACAAACACACTTTCGCATTTATAATATCAGTAATGCGTTATTAATTTATTATAACATTTTTTATAATTGTCAAATTTTTTACCATACTTAACCAAAGACAAAACTACGTTTAGCTGTCATTTACGTTTTGTTCTTCCACTGTCATTTTCGATTTTTTATTCCATGTCAGATGCATTTTTGTTATACCAGGTTTTATATTGAATTGACAGAAACGCGGTCGAACGGGATAAAAAGTATCCTATGTCCGTCTCCTGGTTCTAAGCTATCTCTCCACCAATTTTGAGCCAAATCGGTTCATCCGTTCTTGAGTTATAAATAGTGCAACTAACACCACTTTCTTTTATATATATATAGATGTATATATTATTATGTAGATTATATTGTAAGTAAGGACCTTATTTCATTTAATAAAATATCTTTAATATTATTCAAATTCAAAGGACCATGGGCAATTTTGTATGGACCCCGTCCCCACCCTCCAACAGTCACCGGATTTATGTTAATATGTTCATTTGGATCCAAATAGACGTAAATAGTTGGTTTCAGCTTCAAAATCGCTGGGGTTCTTCTAAAAAAAAAAAAAAACTTTTTGTTTGAAATTGATTTATTTTTGTTATTTTTTCTATATTTTATCGTATAAAAATCATATAACAGTAAAAATAACTACTTCTACTCTGTTAGAATAACCCAGGTTTTTTTTACGGGGTTTTTAAAAAGGTACACTTTCCTCTATTAGGTGTTTTAAATGTACTATTTTTGAAATTCAGTCAGACGTTCTTTTTTTGAAATTCATACAGTTATCACGCATCGAGCAGTAAGAATGTGGCTGTCTGTTGAGAAACCTTTTTGCAGAAGGGATCGAAAAAAAACAAAGGTGTGTTATAATGAAATTCAGTACAACATTATATCATACTTTTGAATGATATAATGGTTATTATGACATTGGGTGTTTTAATGTTGGCAATAAGCTAACTGTTTCAGAATCTATTAAAGAGGATTTATAGCATGGGAGTAGATAAATAGATAAATGAGTAGGTATTTTGGAATTAGTCATCAATAATACGTCAACGAAATATTTTTTTGAACGTAAGATACAATGAGAACCCCATGCATTTGGGCATCGTCGCCATAGTAAAAAAATATCATCTTGCCAAGGTCTATCAATTGCGCTACATTTAATTCTTGTTGATAGGGGGGGACGATTCCGCCCATAGTCCTTTCAAATTCAAATTTATTTATTTCACGAAGGCCAACGTGTGGCTCTTAAGACAAGTCATGATTAATCTTTAAATCTTTAAATGTGATCTAATTGACTTTATTAATTTCATATAGGCCAACTTGGTGTTCTTCAGACGAGTTAAGACTATACCACCAGTTCGTAAAGCACAGGTGTCTACAGTTTCAACCGGAATGTGAAGCTTCAACCGGAATGTCTATAGTTAGTCAGTTGTCATTGAATTCGTGTTACTATGGCCTCTATCGTTGGTTGAATGGTCTTAGCCAAAGAGGCTACAACTACACTTACTGTTATTTTAAAAAAAATTTAAAATAAAACAAAAGCATTTTTCAATATCATTTGTTCCAGCTCATCACACAATGTGGTTTATGCACAACCTTAGCATTTATGCATAAGTCCGACTCATGATTGGCAAAGTTTTTTTAATTTCCCATGCTCTTGTGCCACGGGTGTCCATCGGATCCGTGTATTTTATTCGACGTCATCTGCTTACTTTGTGAGGGTCTATCTACATGACAAACACAGTAGGACCCCAACGTTAGTCGGCGATCCAGCCCAGAGCCGTCAGTTGTGTCTGCCTCCAACACGCTGATTCGTTGAGTTGAACATTGGCTGCACGCTCGAAAAAGTGTCACGTTCCGCCTAAGTCTGAGCGTGCAAGCGAGAGCGCGGAAGAAGCGATAGAGAGGCACGATCGGCCCAAGCGTTGGCTTGTGACCGCCGCCGTCCGGCGCCCATCAGTCATGTGGTTGCGCTGTGGTTAGCGGATGTGTCGCGAGCTAGTTCTAGCATCACGCTGTTCATCTTTATGACGTTATCACGTAAAACTATCGTCCATAAACCGACTTTACAGACAACCAATTTTTTTTGAATTGTCTAAATCCAGTCCAAGACCAATTTTATCGCTTACATAATCGCACTATCGATACCGTACAAGAATTTAAAACAAGCGCCGTATTTCAAAGTCAAGCCAGCAAAATGCACGTCCGTTTCGCCGAAAACGCAAAATGGCGGCCGTCGCCATCTTGATAAACCGTCGCCTGGAAGTGGCGCACGTTCACTTTTGCTGAGCACAAACTGTGATACATGGCTGTTGTCATTTTATGTTAGTTTAAACTCCAGCCTTATTTATTTACTCGCTTCTCGCAGGCTAGATGTTGATTTAATCTGAGCTGCCGGGTTAGCTTCCGTTATAAATAAAATACCCATCAATTTTCTTTAAAGTCCCCAGATTCGTGACTCGAGTACACACAGAGTACACTATTTTGTCTGTTCTTTCTTTTTTTGCATTCAACTTTTGCAATTTGCTGTTTGCAAAACTTTGTCAACAAAAGAAAGATTTTATTTAAGTTAAACAAGAATGAGAAATTACACTTCTGACCCATAAAGCACGGCTGAGCTTGTAGGTACTCGCTTCGAGTGAAATGCTGTTTGCTTGATTTTCTCTACTGATAAACATTTCTGTACCAGATACTACAGCTATCCTCTAAATAAATTTGTATTTTATTGATATAAAACAACCATTGTTCATGAATTTGCCTCTATTTATGTTTTGATTTCTCTGTTTCACTTTTAAATTCGTCAACAATATTGAAACAACAGTCTTTAACTATTTCTGAGCTCGGTTAAGCTCAGACATGGTAAACTCTTGGATAAGTTTCCCATTGTAGAAATTAAAAAATGAACTGCGACAGTCAACACCGTTCAAAGAGTGGCGTTGGTTCCTCTAAGGGCGGAAGCTATCACATTCAGGACGAAGAAACTTCGGCTGACCACCTCTACGATCGTGTTATGCTTTTCTGAAGACAGTGGAGAAGAACTAAATGAATCTTACTAGGAACAGAAGTAATTAAATAGAATAGATTAGAAATATTTTTTATTCAAATATACTTTTACAAGTGCTTTTGAATAGTCGATGAATCTACCACTGGTTCGGAATGCCATTCCTGCCGAGCAGAAATAGCAAGAAACTCGGCGGTTGCTCTTGCCAAAATATTTTACAATAAGTACTATGCTATGTATGCAGTGTTTCCACAATGAATGAATGCTTGAGAAGTCTCAGGTAACAGGCTACAGATTAGGATGATGATGATTAATAGCAACAATAGTAAGATCACAAGATGGCCATTGTTGGACATATTATGTAAGTATATAGATTTTCACAAGTTTTTGTGCTAGGTACCAACTGCAATCGTAACTTCTAGTTCTAGAAACTAGGCATAAATATGAAAATATTATGTTATACATGACAAAACGTATAAAATTATCTTAGCGCTTACTTTTCTAAGGGCTGATTTCACCAATGTAAAACAAACCATATTCGAGCGTAAGTTTGATTTGATTGGCAGATTTTTAATACAAAATGTTAAAATTACGCTCGGATAAGACTTAATTTACGTTGGTGAAATCGGCCCTAAAGCGGAAAATGAATTTTGTCTACTGAACTTGATGACCCTACCCTAAGCCACATTTATTTCTGTAAGAGGAATAAATTAATATTTGGTATATGCCATACAAAAGTGCCCTTAGGAAAAAGTAAAACGTTGAAAATGGGAGTTTAGCGAACAATATCATAACAAGATCTAGGCAATTACGCCGTTTTTTGTATGCCTGTTATTTATTTTGGCTATAAATAAGGATGTTCTGTGTGTTCGTGAAAACGACTTGTCGCGTCGTTTACGTGTAAAATGATTATTTTGAACATCGAGCATGCCACCTCATACAAACTTAACGTAATGTAGGTATAGTTGTATACATTATACGGTGATTAAAACACCCGATTACCATTCGAACGCGCGAAGCAACGGCTAGATCATGCGTCATGCAACGGGTTCCACCGGTGGGAATGGGGCTACTTTCTGTCTGCCCGTCTTGACATGATTTAAATTGTAGTGCCTAAGCTTTTTTGGAACTTCCCCTCATTGTGGAAATAATTTATTCTATTCTAACAAAGTTGCATGGTTTAAATCGGTTTGGCATACAGCTGCCCACAAGATAGTATAAAAAACTTATTACAATGTAATAGCTGCATAGTAATATTGTAAAATGATTATTTTGAAAAGAGCAACTGCTGAGTTTGTTGCCGGCTCTTCTCAGCAGAATCCGCTTTCCGAACCGGTGGTAGAGTCATGACGTGTCATAAGAGCCACAGGTTGGCCTACGTGAAATAAATAATTTTGAATTTTGAATGGAGACCACAAAGTATGGGAAAAAGAAACTCTAGAAAACTCATTGATCGGATGGCATCACCAAGCTTATGCGGAAACTCGATTAAACCGGGAAGAATGGCATGAACATGAGGAGGCCTATGTCCAACCAAGAAGAGGCTGATGAGGAAGAAGAGAACTCCGGAGAGGAACATTCTAAAAAAAATATTATGGTCTGTCCAACAAGACTAACTCTAACTGATGAACAAAGAAGTTTGATAGGTTGGCATTTGGGAATCTGTAGCATTGTAGTACAGTATGAAATTATCATTTGATTACTACATTATTTGTCATCATCATCATTAGCAACCCATCAACGGCTCAATACTGAGCGCAGGTCTCCTCTCAGAGAAGGTTTACATTTATTGTGCCAATTTCACCATCATCGAGATGCGTTTTATCGAGGAACTAGCTGATGCCCGCGACTTTGTCCGCGTGGATTTAGTTTTTAAAGTCCCTCGGGAACTCCTTGATTTTCCGGGATAAAAAGTAGCCTAGATGTTGACCCGAGTAATAAGCTACCACGGTATAAAATTTTGTAGAAATCTGTGCGGTAGTTTTTACGTGAAAGAAGGACAAACAAACAGACAAACAGACAAAAAAAATTTAGCTTCTGTTTTGATATCTGTATCTTGAACACAATTAGAAGCAAAAACCCTTTTTTGAATCTATTTCATGTACAGAATTGGTTTCGTTTCTGTTTTAGTATATGTTATACCGAGGAATAAATTGGGCGTTCTGACAGTTTTTGTATTGAAAATACTGTCAAAATATGAAATTTACGCTCGGATAAGATACGCTTTTATTACGTTGGTGAAATCGGCCCCAAGTCTGTTAGTCTCTTCGTCCACAAAACCAAAATAAGCAATAAGGAAAAAAGTATATTTTAGTTAAAAGAGGATGGATGTATGGATGGATGGATGGATGGATGTTTGTTACTCTATAACGCCATAAGGAATGAACCAATTTAGCTGAAATTTGGAATGGAGATAGCTCATACTCAGGTTTACCACATAGGCTACAAATCCACGCGGACGAAGCCACGGGCATCATTTAGTATCGTATACATTCGGTTGGTTGATGTATAACATTTTTACAAACTGGACCACAATAATTCTTCGTTCGATGTCTATTAGCCAATAGGTTTGATTCAGATTGACAGGTTGGTAGAAGTATCGGTTTTTACACGGCATCGTATCGGAACGCTCAATTGCTTGGCGGTACATCTTTACCGGTAGGGTGGTAACTAGCCGCGGCCGAAGCCTCCCAGTAGACCAGACTCGAGACGGAAATCGAACCCGGGACATCAAGCTTTAAATACAACAGCGCACGCACTGCGCCACGGAACCTATATAGAACCTATGAGATTAGTCAAGATAATACTGCACACAATGTCTCAGTAGATAAATAATACATACACCGAAGCCGAACTAATATGAGTACGTGTCTCCCATAGGAACATCCGTAGGCCTCAGTAAATTATGTAAACAAAGGTATACAATTTATTGCTTATTACCCGCGATTCACTGAAAACGGATATCTGTATGGGGATAGCTCACACAAACACGGTCCCCTAGGAATTCAAGAATATAATACTACAAGACCTTGTTCAGGGGACCTCTCAGATGATTGGGTTGGGGCAAGTTATTATTATCTTGTGGGTCCAATGTAACTTTTCAAGTTACGTTTTTTTTTATTAAAATGTTACAAGAAAACTTATAGCTAAACTAATCTAATTACTATACAAATCATGCCCGCGTGGAATGGTGCCAAGAATACTGGCTGCATTTCCGCGCTGGACAGCCAGGCTGATCCTTTGCGCAAAAAATGAGCCAGCCCTTCTGTCACCTGATGAGGCAATTAACCGCGGTGAAATGTCTCGTAAAATTTGTTTTGCCAAAGTTACGTTACGTTGTCGTTCATGAGCGTGAAAGGGACGGAGAATTTTTTCATTCTTTTTCCGTCCTTATATTGACAGATTTACGTATAGCTAATGTTTTGTAAATTTACCCTAGGGCTTCTGTATTCTAATTTCTTCATTAACATCAGTTTATTAAGGTCTATTATACTAGTCCCTGCCAACTTATCCCCCTTCATGGGTAATAGTGGAAATTTTTCCACCTATAGCAATTAAATGCGTATTTTTTTAATCAATGTTACTCCTTATCTCTGTCAAATCTGAACCGATTTCAATATTTTTTTATTTGAAAGGGTATGCCGTCAGGTTGGTCCCATTTATAATCGGCGAAGATCTGAAGAATATCTTCGGTGATGGAGGACGGAACTCCGCAATAAATAAGAGCAAATCGCTCGCGATTAGAGAAGCTGAAGATTGATCCTATGAACTACCACTAAAAAGCTTAAAATAGTAATATAAAAATTCTTCTTAAAAAAAACGGCCAAGTGCGTGTCGGGCCACGCGCAGTGTAGGGTTCCGTAGTTGAAAGTCTCAAATATTATTGCTGACCTAGGATAGTGCTTTTATTTTATTTATGAATAAATAATAAATAATAAATTTTATTCAGTACTTTACAAAGTGCTTTTTTACAATACAAAACACAATAAAAAATATATCTAAATGTTCACATAATATAGTTACAGTAAAAAGGCAGGGGTAGCACTGCTTTAGTAAAAACTGTGTTGCAGATGCCACCGCTACCTCCGAGACTACAATTCACAAGTTATCACAATTACTATCACTATTAGGAAATATTGAATACATTTTGAGTTCCATGGTTTAAATACTATAATATACTACAAAATATGCAACTTACACTACGTGTAATACCTAACTTAGAAAAAACAGATATAACTCCTTAACTAATGAACCCTACTTAGCCGTGATAGTTTTCCTTTAAAATTCATTATATATACTACTGCTGTGAATTTTTTCTTGTATCCTATATACAACCATTTAGCTGACACTAGGACACTTGACTCTAATAAAATTTTGCACTTTAAAATATCATATTTCACAAACAGATCCCTGAATTGAAAAATAGTGTTCCCACACCCACAATATTTTTGAAAGACCTATTCAACGACACCCCACATTATGGGATAGTCGAGAAAAAAAAATTCATCCCCACTTTACATGTAGGGGAGGTACCCTAAAAAAATTATTTTTCAAAATTTTATTTCACCACTTTGTCGGCGTGATTGATATTTATACCCTTATCAAATTACAGATTTCTAGTACCAATAGTCTCTGAGCTAAACCGCGGACAGACAGACAGACAGACAGACAGACAGACAGACAGACAGACAGACAGACAGACGGACGGACATGACGAAACTATAAGGGTTCCTTGTTTACTACGGAACCCTAAAAACGGACTTTAAGCGCTACAAAGTACAGGTATGTTGAAGTCGGGCTAGCGTTGCGCATCGGTTTCATCGTTAGGTACTATTTATTATTTATTTTATTTATTTATTTAAACTTTTAAAGTGAAACTTTTATTACATCGTCTCAAACTTTTTCGTCTGTGTGTTGCATGTCGCGTGACGGTCGGCCTCGGAGTAGGGATAAAGTGAAAGACGCTCGTCAGAGCAGCCAAGGCCAATATGGCGGCGCCTATAGTTTATATTATTATATATTATACTAGCTGACCCAGCGAACTTCGTACCGCCAACTTATCTATAAATAAAACAAATAAACTATCCTTAGATTAATTACTCATAATCTAAGAAACTATCCCAATCCAAAAAAAGTATCCTATCTTTTAAGTTGGACCAAATTACAGATAGTTACGAAGTTTGATAAAAATCGGTTCAGTAGTTTAGGAGTTCATCGCGGACAAACCACGTGACACGTAATTTATATATATTAAGATTATACATATATAGTATAAAGTAAAAAGTTTCACTTTTACCGTGGTTTCATAAAACCACACAACCAATTTTTTTTAAAAACAAATTATAATTTTTTATTAAGTATATTAAACTATTTTTTTAATATCATTTACTTTGCCGAGCTGGAGCGTGGCCTCAAAATAAATCAGGCCTAATGTATTATTTTGTGTAAGACTTGATGACTTTGACTTGTCTTTAAGGGTTTGCGGTTTTTTTTATCACAGAAGTTATTCTAAAGCATAATATCACGTTTACTCCTTTCTGTACAATGTTAACCTTCACCATAAACGCACGTGATAAATTGTAAATAAGAATTTTATGAAAGGCTACAGGTTTTATCAAAGATAAACAATGAAAATGTGTAAAACCATCTCGTCTAAGCAACCTTGAGTAATACAAGGACTTTGGTAAATTAAACGATAACAAAATTTCGCACTGTAACTATCCTATGGGCCTTATAGTCTTAGTTGTAAAACGAATATTATGCACGAAAAATTGCCATAACCCATTGACTACATTAGACTTCGGGTCAGCACTAAAAAGTGTCCGAACCAAAAGAGAAACAAAACGCGAAGAGAAACAATCGGACGTCAGTCTCTGTTTGGTCATCAGACAACACGCGTTAATAATGCCGTAACCCGTACGCGGCCCGCCGCAAAATCTCATTTTGATTTTGACTATCTAATGGGTTTAATGTCAATCCCCAAGTTTCAATAGCCCGTAACAATCTAATCTAAATACATAAGTACTAGTGTTTGGCCCCGAATTAAGACCTCGCGTCCTAAAAGTTCGTAGATGTAGCTAACTTCAGTCAGTTTTATACTCTACACTAGCTGATGCCCGCGACTTCGTCCTCGTGGAGTTTTTAAAATCTCGGGAACTCTTTGATTTTCTGGGATAAAAATTCGTTTTAAATATTTTGAAGTAGGTAATTACGTTCACTAATTCAGAAGTTATAAGGCTTTGATAGACGGATATACGGTCAAGTGCAAATTCTATCTAATCTACGAATACTAATCTAATCTAATTCACGATTAATAAAAGGAAAAGATGACTGACTGACTGACTGACTGCTCTATTAACGCACATCTCAAATCACTGAACAGATTGGGCTGAAATTTGCATAGATATTACGACGTAGGCATCCTCTTATAACGGATTTTTGAAAATTCCTATTTTACTAAAAAGATTTTAGTAAAATAGGAGGTTGAAAAATCAAACTTAGCGCGAGCGAAGCACAGAGAAAGGATATCTCTCCTTATACAGTGCTAGTAGGTAGTTTTGATAAAATTCTTCGAATAAAACACCTCAAAATCCTCACGAATTATAGTATCACGACCAAAAATGAAATCGTAAATCAGCATTCGCGTACTAATAAACAAACGGGTCGCAAAATGAAGTGTAAAGGGGATCCCGTATCCTCATAACAATTACTCTCTTTGTGACAAACGATATAGAAGTAATAAAACGTTCGCAATCCCGCATATCTCGAATACCTCGAATTTAACGTTCGGTAAATGCTTCGGATTCCCGAAACTTACCGAAACTTGCCGAAATTCCCCGAAACTTGCCGACTTTTCCGGTGGCCCGAATTCCTGCGACGTGTGGTCTGGTTGTATGCACCGTGAAAATATACGATGTGTTTTATTGAAAATAACTGCTGCCGTTTCCACAGGATGATTAATGCGTTCAAATTAAATAAGAATGAATTGCTTCTGTTACGTGCACTTTGCTTTCTAAAGAAGTAAACTAAAGTTTCTACGTTAATACACTGAAGATTTTCGTCCATGCTTTTGTTACGTAATTACGCACGTTTATATAAACGTTTATATAAACGTCTTTGATTACATATATTTTCGGTATTAAAGAGATGCCTTCCCACTGAAAGGGAGTGGACGAGAGATGACTAGTACAATTATCAAGTCGTCATCTTTCAATAATCTGATCGGTCTGATGGATGTCTTCGCCCCGTTCCACTTTACTGACCAGACACCCTAATAATGTTATTTTTATTTATTTGTCATTTTGCGGTAAAAGTTACTTTTCTGTATTGACAGCAAAATTTTATACAACTTCTAGAATCATCAAAATAATTCCAGCCACTTTAACATTCATGAAACATCCAGTGGTAGAAACAAACCACCTAAGCAGACAGTTAAAATAATCGTACGGTTTAAGGAGCTCTCACCTGTTGGTAGCGTTGGATTGCTGTACCTTTGTACATACAATGCTACAATTACTATACAATTGCTATGCATTGTAAATTAGGTATATAATATTGCTGCTTTCCGCGTGGATTTAGTTTTTAAAATTCCTCGGGAACTCTTTGATTTTCCGGGATAAAAAGTAGCCTATGTCACTCTCCAAGTCCTCAACTATACCCACGCAAAAAACCACGTCGAACCATAGCCCTGTTGCGGCGTGATTGAAACCAACAAACAAACACACTTTCGCATTTATAATGTTAGTAAGGATATTTTGTTTTTACAGCTACCAATAAAGTAATATTCTACACGATGATGGCCGCGACTTCGTCCGCGTGGATTAAGGTTTTAATTCCTGCGGGAACTCCTTAATTTTCCGGAATAAAATGGCCTATGGCCTATATAAATGGCCTAATAGCCTAATGTGTTAATCCTGGGTATGAGCTATCAACATTCCAAATTTCAGCCAAATTAGTTTATTAGTTGTGGTGTGAAAGAGTAACAAACATCCATCCATCCATCCAACCATACATCCATCCTCACAAACTTTCGCATTTATAATATTAAGTAGGATTCTATTCTATTCTAACATTAATAGATACATATGCGAAGGCTCCGCGCGCCGGTGTACGTGATACGTCTCCGTACGTTTTCAATCTAAGGCTATAAACGATACGCGTCGCGGAACACAGCAGAGCTTAATATGGCCTCGAATATTAAGTGAGCCCGATTTATTTATGCCTACCCACATATTATTACAATAAATTATATACAGCTCACACAAAGAGAATATTTTTGCTCTTGAATGCGACTCTCCTTGGTATTTGAGGGTTAGTTCGAGTAAACTAGAATTTCTGTACGTATATTATTTTTCTTAATTTTGAACTAATTTGGAAAGTAGTAATTCGCATTGATAAATCATACATCACACAAAACAGTGACAGTTTGTAAGACAATTTAATCAAGTAGGAAATGAGCTGATGATCTTCAAACGCCTGAGCAGATCTTCATAAATTATAGCTAAGGTCCAACTCGATTACATTAGCTTTCAAATAGAAAATACCGCATCAAATTCGGTCCATTGGGGAGGCTGCTATACGAGGAAACAGGCAGATACACAGATTGACTCATACATAGATACATACATACACAGATTCAGACGTTTTTATAACACTTCTATTGCGTCGGGGGTTAAAATAAATCTTAACAGTTTTACGTTATTGTATTTCGATATGCTCGAGATCTGTCAACTTTTTCGAGATGTGCATAATATTCTTTCTAAGGGCACCGTTAAAACAGTTTACTAGTTGATGCCCACGACTTCGTCCGCGCGAATTAAGGGTTTTTGGTTCCCGCGGGAATTTTTTTATTTTTCCGCGATAAAACATAGCCTATTTGCTGTTTCTGAAGTTTCATCAAATTTTGTCCAGTAGTTTTTGCGTTTTTACACCTATCCATCCACCCTCACAAACTTTCGCATTTAGGTATAATATTAGCATATCATCTATCAAGCAAGTAATATAATTATTATGGGGCGGCTGAAGAGCCCCATATAGGATAGGATTGGTTAATTTTTCTAGATAATTGATTGTGGCGAACAAAACTGTACACTGCAAATACATGACTGTTATCAGTCACATCACCTGTTTGTCGTATTTAATTAAGTACACAAAACATTATCACAACTTTGATAAGGCAGTCAGCAATGACCCAGTACCAGAAATACGGCTACAAATATTATGTGACGGTTTAGTCTTTGACGTCTTGAAAGCCGTTATTTGTATTGCTAAGACTCTAGTGTAACGTTTTATGTTGAATAACTATGCTAAATGTGCGTTTAGTTGAAATCTGTCAATGTCAAGGATAGCTAAACGTATTAATTTGACATCATACGATTTTAGTAAATTAACTTCCGGCGATATGTTATATTTTACACTAAAGCTGAAACCTGATTCGCAAAATGTTGTGATTAGTGTTAACATACAGATTTTTAATCTCTTAAGTGGTGTATAATAGTACCTTTTAACTAATTAAAACTAAATGAAATTGTACTAACTTATTGAAAAGACAAATGTTGTGACGGAGCAAATAATAACAGGTAGGTATTAAGAAATTCTGATTTTAAATTGCGCACCCCCTAAATAAAAAATATAGGGTCAAAAACATCCCCTATGTCTTAATTTATGGATGGAAGCTTGCGCGTTAGTAATGCTTAAAATAATAGAGAGTTATAGTTAACAGTTAAGACCAACGTATAGAAACTAGTAAATACTATGAATAGGTAACTAAAAAGTTAAGTGTACACTAGATAACTGCGATGATCAACGCCAAACAGATAGATAATATGATAATTGACGCAAGTTAAAAGTTGCCAGTTAAAAAAACATCGTTGGCAGTGAATTTAATCTGTGCTTTCTCTATATCCTTTATATCGTCTGTAGCCTTCCCGGCCTTCCAGCGATGACGTCAAAGGAGATTTTTATGTTGAACGATAAATTCGGTGCTATTGTTTTGCGAATATAAACGGGGATTGCTTTTTTAATATTTATTTTATTTATGAATTCTTATTGTTTGAAGACTATACAATGATTATGTTGTTTTATTACAGAGATATTAACTACGAGGACGTTCCTCCAATACAATATGGAAATACATGATGTAGATTTCCTGTATAATATTATTGAGCATATTATTGAGCATTTTCAATTTTCCAGGATAAAAAATCTATCCTATGTGCTATTCCAGACTATAATGTATCTCTGTGCCAAATTTTAGCCAAATCGGTTCATTCTTTTCGGCGTTAAAGAGTAAGAAAGATCCATCCTCACAAACTTACATATTTATTACTATATATTTATTATAATTTTTCGGGATAAAAAGTAAAAGCATATGTGTTTAACATGGGTATGAGCTATCTCCATTCCAAATTTCAGCCAAATCGATTCATTCGTTGTGGAGTTGTAGAGTAACAAACATCCATCCAAAAATCCACCCATCCATACATCCTCACAAACTTTCGCATTTATAATATTAGTAAGATTTATAATATTAGTAGGATATTAGTAGGAAGTAGGATTTAATAACTCTAACTATTTAATAACTTTAATAGCTCTAATAGCGTCCTGAGGGCATTTGCTGACAGGATCGATTGTCAGTACTTGAACCACTGTTGCATGGTTCATGTGCTGACAAATCGGTGCCGTCTTAGGTTAAGTTTTAGGTTTTAGTGTTACTAATATAGGTTTAAGTTTATTGTTACTAACACAATATGATCCCAGATGGTCGAAATAAAACATTATTATTATTATTATTTCATTTATTTCATTTATATCATATAATTTACATTTTTAAATATTTGATTATAAAAAAAAAACATTTAAAAATATAAAAAATAGCGGTCCACCGGCCTCGGGAACAGGGTCCAAGCAACCGGCGGTCAGGGCCCCAGAGAGAGGAACCTCCTGACGATGCGAGCCGTGTCCAGGAGTACAGCTTTCTGGATCTGGCCCTTGACCCAGCTACCCAACGAGAGCCTCGAAAGATGTTGGTCGAGGCTCTTGGCTATAAGACCATTAGCGGTGACGACTATCGGTACAATGATTGCTGAGTCTACATTCCACATGGCGACAACCTCGTGCGCCAAGTCGAGATACTTGGTGAGTTTCTCTTTCTCGGCTTTCACGAGGTTCTCGTCATGCGGGACAGCAACATCAACAATCATTGCACGGCGCTCTGATCGATCTATCACCACTATGTCAGGCTTATTGGCTACAATAGTCCTGTCTGTAATGATAGATTTATTTTTATTATTAATTATTATTATTATTATTAATTCTAAAATTTTAGATAAAGAGTAAAATAGAAAGAAGAAGTTTTACACTACACAAAATTCTATAATGTGTGTATTGTATTGTGTGTATATTGACAAACTATTGCGTTTTAGTTTTGTATTTTCATGATTACTTATTTGTGATCGTACGATGTGAACGTATAAAAAGTTTTCTTTCTTCCTCATTTGTTTTTCTTTCTCTTCTTTCTCTGTCGTGTCGTTGCCGCGAGCAGAGAAAGCGTCGGAACGCAACAAAAGAAAGAATGAACGATGTTGCCATTAAACAAATTGATTGCGTCATTGTTATCTATGCGATAATGGAATGGTAATCGATTGCGCGATAACAATTGTTCGGTTTCGATTCGTTTATGTCGATTCCTAATTAATCGTTGATTAATTGGGCGTATGAACGGTTCGGACGGATACAATGAGGTGGATTTCATTTACGATTGCTTTTGGTGTTTCATTTGATCGCCGTTCGATTTATTCTTTATATTAAACAATGTTTTTTGCTGTCTGAGAAGGGATACTTTGTTGAGGCTCTTTCCTCGGGACCCTGGATATAAGTTTTTATAGAATAATCTGGATTAGAAGGTAAACAAACGTGACTTCATCGCGTCTTTGAGGCATTATTATTATGACTAGTGGTTATAGGCTTATCCTAAGCTATAAAGGATTGACGTCGTGATTTGACAAGTTGCTATGGCGTAAAAGCCTCAATTGTGAGCTCAGAAATGGTAGGAGTTGTAAAGTTACATATCTTCTTCTCTCTTCTTTATCCTGGGATTTATTACCGCAAGTAGGTAGGCGATGTCCGCCCGTTTCGCGTGAGTCCAAAGGTATGGCTCTCCATAAGATCACTCCAGCCTGCCGAGTTCATTCCAGAGTCCAGGCTATAGTTCGACGAGGTAAAGCTATTTAAAAACCTTACTAAAGTGAGATGCACATAAACAAAAAAATATATAATACTAATAAAAACAAAAATATTAAAAAGAACGTGTTTTGTTTACGTTTGTCTTTCAATCACGCCGCGACAGAGCTACAGATCGACATGGTTCTTTAGTGTATAGTTTAGCACTTGGAGAGATACAAAATATAGAATGCCCATGCATTCTGTAGTCCTACTTCCTATCCTACTTACTGATATTATAAATGCGAAAGTTTGTGAGGATGGTTGGAGGGATGTTTGTTACTCTTTCACGCCACAACGAATGAACCGATTTAACTGTTTGAAATGGAGGTAGCTCATACCCGGGATTAACTCATAAGCTACATTTTATTCCGGAAGTTCCTGCGGGACTCAAAACCTTATACCACGCGGACGAAGTCGCGGGCATCAACTAGTATGTAGTAGCACACGCACAGACTACTGACACTAGACTTCACTCATGTTCATTTGACGACCTCCCTAGCTCAGTGGTGAGCGCTGGTGTCTTATAACTGGGAGGTCCCGGGTTCGATTCCCGGCGGGGTCAATTTGGGAATTTATTATTTCTGAATTGTCTCTGGTCTGGTCTGGTGGGAGGCTTTGGCCGTGGCTAGTTACCACCCTACCGTCAAAGACGTGCCACCAAGCGATTTAGCGTTCCGGCACGATGGCGTGTAGAAACCAATTACTTAGGGGTATGGGTTAAATGTTCACTGCCATACCCCTTCCAAGTTAGCCCGCTACCATCTTAGACTGCATCTTCACTTACCATCAGGTGAGATCGCAGTCAAGGACTAGGTTGTCATCGAATAAAAAAAAATCACGATGTTTTCCTTCACCCTTAAAGCATGTGATATTTAATTTTTTTAACGCACTTAACTTTGAAAAGTCAGAGGTGCGTGGATCGAACCTGCGACCCCCCGAATAGGAGACCACAGTCGTAACCACCAGGCTATCACTGCTTATTCAATTACATTCATCTAAGTAAAATCGTATATATGGCCTTGCTACGGGGTAGGGAGTTTCACGCGAATATTTCATTAACAGAAACAATTATATCGCGGTCCCGCTACAATCGGCGGTTGCGGAGCTGTGGTGTGACTCAATTAAAAATAAAACCAGCTTTTGTACTGGTTGCGACTTGCGGCTGCGTATGTTTTTAATAAGGCCAGCCCCCTTAGCCAAGATACACTTCGTTGTAATTATCTAACTATTAAACTAAATCCACGAGGACGAAGTCACGGGCATCAGCTAGTAATATTATAATTGAGGTACACACATACCAGATTATGGGTTCTATTTATGGCTCTTTCTACGATCGTTAACGCTTGAAGGTTTGGCTAGGGCTAGACTAGATGGCGCTGCAGCTGATCAAAGACAGAAGTGTATTGATTATATTTCGCGGCATTTTGTATTATAAATGTTTTTTTAGCATTTAAAATGCATTAATTATTCACTGTAGTGTCCATTTAAAATGCATACTATAGTAAATTAGATAATTTTATTTTTGCACCTTGTTCGAGTTTCAAAATCGCAAACTAGATGGCGCTGTAACCCTAACCAAACCAAGAGTTAACGATCGTAGAAAGAGAATAGATACAACGAAGTGTAACTTGGCTAAGGGGGCTGGATTATGAAATACTAGCTGACGCTCGCGACTACGTTCGCGTGGATTTAGTTTTTTTAGGAACTCTGACTTTTCGGAGTAAAATGTGTCAGTCACTCTCCAAGTCCTCAACTATACATATCCATACAAAAATCACGTCGATCCGTAGCTCTGTTGCACTGTGATTGAAGCTAACTATAACTCACTAGATAAGTACTTAAATATGTTAAAAAAATCAAGTCGTTATATACTTCATTGCTGCGTAATTGAAAGACAAACGAACAAACAAATACACTTGATTCCCACGACTCCGTCTCTGCGAATTTAGGTGCTTGTCCGTGATTTCGTGTGATGTTGTCGTCTTCAAGATGCGAGTGGGGCCTTTTTTTTGGAAGCTTTTATTTAACTTGCATATGTATGCATACATATTTAATGTATGTATGTATGTATGTATGTTTCGGTCAAATCTTGCAAGATGAATTAGAGCTACTTCCCGGTTTCCGATTGAGCTGTGCAGTGTGCATGTACTCGTTATGTAAGTAAATTGGATGACAATGCAATATTATTGTGACATGGAGCTAATCTGATGATGGACCTGGAAGATGGCTATCGGAACTCTGTAATAAAACGACGTACCTAACCCCATTGAATTTGTTATTGTATTTGCAAGTTAGATTCGTCTTGACATGTACTTTGGTCCCAGGTAATATCTAGGGTCTGCTACTAAAAGCCTGTTTTTTAAAAATATATTTTTAATTTTACATTTGATTCTGTGTTTCGTCAAAATTGTTAGGTATAATAGCTAAACCGAAAGGTAAAAAAGACATGTGTGTTTGTATACTTATAACTAGCTGAAATCTACGACTTCGATATTCTGGGTTAAAACGCATCCCTAACTCCTTCTTCAGTTCTCAAATGTTGTCGAAATCAATTTAGTGGCTTACTGCCGCACTCAGTCATTCGTTAAATTATGATTAATTATTCATTGACTTGTGATTAACTGCTGCACTCAGGCGCATGTATTAAATTATATTATTTAATGATTAATTAATTATCATTAAATCTATTACTGAACTGTCATTAATGTACAAATGAAGCGTTAACTTCTGAGAATGAAACATTTAAAAATCCAAGATCTCGTCGTTAAGTAACGATTAGCGACTCTGAGTGCGGCAGATAAGCGTACAAAGGTAACCTTCGATTTTATAACATTTCTACCTAAGTATCGATGTTTGCATGGATTATATCTATCTATCTATCTAATATCTTTAAACAAGCAATTCTTGTATATAAATACCTATATAAATATATAATCTGAATCTCAGAAACGGCTCCAATGATTTTCATGAAATTTGGTATGCAGGGGGTTTCGGGGGCGGCTAGGTTTCATATTTAGAAAAGGTCGTTTTATCCGTGTTTTCAGGCAATGAAAAACCCCTTACAATATCATTAGAATACGAAGGTAAATTTCGCCATCATTTATAAATTCCGGATAGCTAGACGGTAAGTCGGGTGGTCCCGAAACCAGAAGACCCCAGTTCGAGTCCAAGACGTTTATATTTTCCCTATGAATTTTATTAATTATTTTTTTTTTTTAATATATTATTTACCAAAAAAAAAATACTAACCACCCAGATATTTTATTATTAATACCAGCACAGCCTTTCTTCTTCTTTATCAACCGATAGACGTCCACTGCTGGACAAAGGTCTCTTGCATGGACTTCCACAGGCCTCGGTCTTGCGCGCGACTCGTTTGATGTCATCGGTCCACCTGGTGGGGTGTCTGCCAACACTGCGCTTCCCGGTGCGGGTCCGCCACTCCAGCACCTTGGGACCCCAACGACCATCAGCTCATCGAACTATGTGCCCCGCCCATTTCCACTTCAGTTTCGCGACTCGCACATTAGCACAGCCTTTATCATCAGTCAAATAAAGGGACAAAAGATGACAATCTGAGCACATAGTTTAAATCGGCCCGTAATAAATCGGGCATTATTAGAGCACGCAGTAAATCGGTTGATACAGAGCGTGGGAGCACGTACGGGCCGCCTATCATGCCGCGGCAACAAACATGGTTAGTTAATATGCGTTTTATTCTTGTGTGGTAGGCATCGGTGGGAGCCTGTACCGTTACAAGAAAAAGTGTTATTTAAAGAAAAAGTTACTAATAACTTAATATAAAAAATTCTTTTTAAAAACCGACTTCAAACACCCGCGCCACTACAAAGTATATAATTCATTGTTGATATTTTAAAAACCCCTCGACCGATTTTGATAAAATTTCAATTGGACCACCTGGGACGAATATACCCTTTGATACATAAAAGAATTATCCAAATCGGTTCTGGCGTCTTCGAGTAATCGGTGAACATACATAAAAAAAGACTCCTCCTTTTTTAAAGTCGGTTAAAAATACCAGGAAACTATAATATTATAAATGCGAAAGTGTGTTTGTTCGTTGCTTTGTCCTTCAAACACGCCGCAACAGCGCTACGGATCGACGTGATTTTGCATGGGTATAGTTGAAGACCTGGAAAGTCACAGGCTACTTTTTGTCCCGGAATATCAAAGAGTTCCCGAGGGATTATAAAAACTAAATCCACGAGGACGAAGTCGCGGCATCAGCTTGTAATATTATAATTGAGGTGCACACATATCAGATTATGGGTTAGCTATTGTGAATAACATACTTTTTCATTCTAAAACAACGACAGCTTTAAATAAAATGTAAAATTAAAATATACGGCGACACGGTTCCCTAGTGAGTTATAAGCCTTAAAGTTAACAACATACTTTACTATTAATAATTTATCTATCTATCTAATATCTTTAAACGAGCAATTCTTGTATATATATATATATATATATTATTATATATCAAAAATCTGAATCTCGGAAACGGCTCCAACGATTTTCATGAAATTTGGAATGCAGGGGGTTTCAGGGCGATAAATCCATCTAGCTAGGTTTAATTTTTAGAAAAGGTCGTTTTATCCGTGTTTTCAGGCACTGAAAAACCCCTTACAATATCATTAGAATAAATATTAGAAGGTAAATTTCGCCATCATCTATTTTCCGATAGCTCGACGGTAAGTCGGGCGGTCCCGGAACTAAAAGACCCCGGTTCGAGTCCAAGACGATTATATTTTCCCCTATGATTTTTTTTTTTAAATATATATTTTCCAAAAACCACGATTTATCAAAAAAAAATACCCAGATATTGATAATTAATAATGCTACTCGTATGATGTGATAACTCGATCTCTAATACAAAAATCAAAAATCAGCCTTTTAACTTAACTGCAAAGTTATAGTGGAGATAGGTGTCGCAACTCGTCATCTAAAATCATACTCTTGTCGTTGATATCGTAAGGCCTATAAGCCTATAACCTATAACTAATAATGCTATGGCTACAACACCGCATACTGTGATCACTGATCATCGGGTTAAAGAGGAATTCATACTCGTAGGTATATTGTGCATACGTATTAGAAGAGACAAACCTTAATAATTTCACACACAAGCGCCTAGAAATTGTTCATAAAATATTAATTTCAATTTAATAAATTTTCATTATAATGTTGTTTTGTCGACGCTACAGCTCGTAGAGGCGGCGAAGCGCGTAGCCAGCGTGCAAGTTTGATGAGAGTCGTAGCGGACACATGTTGGCTTATTTGTTCAACTTCCATACATAATTTACACTCAGTCTTATCACGAAAGAAATAGAGCCTATATTACCAGAACGAAACCACCGCAATGACTACGAATTTACGGGTGCCTTCACACATATTCGGGTCAGTAATAATCGGCATAAATCGAACGTTATACCTGAATAATATAATTTTGGGAAAGGAAGTCGTTTGGCCTATAATCTATCCAAACGATCTATTTTATTAGAAAGACTTGTGGTTGTGGTTTTTTGTATGATATCTAATTTGTTACTATAATAGAGATTTCATTCAGTCTAGCTACTGTAGAGTGGACAGAAGATATCCAAGACGTACACATTATTTATAATAATATTATTATGTTCTTAAGTTGGGTTAGGGGTATCAGTTTGAGATATATTATGTTGATAGTATGTTGCTTGCTTGCACCTTTAATATATTACTATATTTTGTCAGTGACAACGTAGTAAGATTTTAAAAATTCCACAGAAATTATTTGTTTTTCCGCGATAAAAGTAAATTATTTCACTCTCAACTATATCAGGTACTCAACTATACCAATGCAAAAAACACGTCGATCCGTTAGATCTGTTGCGGCGTGATTGAGGACAAACCAACAAACAGACATACTTTCGCATTTTTAATAAAATTAAATGTTGGTAGCATTTCAATGTCTTAAAAGATCGGGGTCTCCGAACAAGTGTGAAAGTACCCGTTTCGTTTACCTTCGAAAGTAATTCACAAGGCGTACGAAATAAAGTTTGCGTTACAATAACACTGCTACAAGTATTACAACAACCGTTCTTCGCCAGAATTAAGACGTTTACTCACGTAGTTCATAACTCGTACGAAATAGGAGCTATATTTCAATAACTAAGCCTACGTTTTACCCATTTTGCTTAGCTCAAAAATGGTTATGAAATGACTTCTATTCCGAATATGGTAAAGCTTATAGTCCGACAGATTTATCGAATAGATTTTGCTAAGACTAAACCTAGCTCTGGGGCTGAAAGCATAAGGATTAATTTACTATTTTCCGCTATTTGACCGTGTCCTTTTCTTGGGCTTCTTTGACATTACTGTTACACAAAGGTAACACGTGGTTATAAAAGAGCTGAAAGAGATTGGAAAATGAGTTCAATAATTTATTCTTGTTACCTTTTAAGCTATTGCATAGCTTTTATCGCGGGGTTTGAACTAGGACAAACAGTTTGAGCGCGGCGACCGAATCAAGAAAATCCGTAACGAAAATAAACCTAACACCGTCGTTCAGTAAGCGTTCAACATTTTAGAGGTTCACAAGTAGCTCTGTTTGGCGCAGTGGGCGAGCGGCCGCTTTCTTTACCGTATGGTGTATGATGTCACAGGTTCAAATCTCACTCGCGAAGTAGTGACAGTGCGCTTTTCTTGTTTGTTTGTTTTTTAATTATTTTTTTGCATAATTTTTATTATGCAAAAAAAAATATTGCATAAATATTATAATTGCATAAGTTGATAAAAAATGCTATGCAATAGCTTTACCGCGGCAGTCTCCGAGTGCCATATAATTTTTTTTACTTAAATCTTTTTGTTTTCATGTAGTTTTAATTATTGCCATTCGTATTTTCTCTGACTTGTCTTTTTTCTGCGACATTTTTGAAAACGATGATTACGATTCTCTTTGTTTTTCAAGATATTTACTATCAACCTAAATTGACCTAAATACAGTCCATTCACTATAACTTATCCCCTTGTAAGGATTATGATTTCCAGCTTGCGTCAATCATTATTATTTTATTAGGAAACCTTTTGTCTTGTTGCAGGAACCCCACACTAGGATAACGACAAGTAGTGAGCCAATAGGCTCATCGGTCGCCATGCCTTGGTCGGCGTAGTGTGTCAGCGAGCGGCACGCTGGCGGGGTACACGCGGCACGTGTACGCGGGCGGCGCGGGCGCGTACCACGCGCGCGCGTCCGCCGTCCCGCTCAACGCAAGTAAGTGCCCGAGTCAGAATATCACTAGCGATATAAGTACCGTATTCTACAAAAACTTTGCAAAGAATATTTAAGTAAATGAAAAATTACACACACACATAATTATACATACACCAATACAGAGCTTTTATGATATGAACTCACACTGGAATAACGCCATGTTTTGAGCCAATAGGCGCATCGGTCGCCATGCCTTGGACGTGTCGCGTGAATCGCTACCGTGATTTTCCCCGCCATCACGACGCAAGTTCTACGCGCGATTAATACGCATCGCCATAATTTGGAACGCCCGTTTCCGTTTTCACAACTAACTATAACTTGAGTAACATTGAATTATAGGCATTGTCTAGGCCAGCGCGCTCCGTGTTAGACTGCATCTTCACTGCTATCAGGGTATCAGGAGTGATCGCCGTGATCGCATTCAAGCGACATTCTAGACAACATATTTACAAATTAAAAGATACCTTAGGTAGGTTGTGTTCTACTATACTTACTTATGGCAGGTTACACAATTACTATTTTAGTACATTTGACCAATAAAGTAAACGTTTTGACAGTTTTTGTTTTGACAATCTGTTAAAATGTCAAAATAATTCAAAATATGTATAAAAACATTTCATGTAGGCCAACCTCGAAACACATTGCGAGTCGAGACTCTCACTTCAGAATGCAGATTGTCATGCAAAAATCGCGCGTCGGTTCAAAATTATCTATACTTGCCGATGTTCCTTTTTCGTCCATAATGATTTTGTTGACTTATATTCTGTTTTGATATTCTCTTGTTTCTGCTATACCTATTTTCTGTCCATAAGGGAATAGATTTGGTATACCTAATAATTATAATTAACAGATGACTTAGGAACGCAAACAGTGTGTAGCAACGGGTACTTTAATGGTAATATCAAGTTTACAATCTGTTTACACTAATCCTATCACAATTACTTGTATACCTGTACTTAAACTCGCAATACAACTAATGTATGTTTGAGAGATGGCTGTGTAATAGTGGTAATAAATGCTATTACATTCATTATGCCACTGTAGATGTTTATTAATTTCAATTGGTATATTTATATTATTACAAATTTCTTGTAGGTCTTCGGTGTCAAAGGCAAAATAGTTTGACAGATTGAAGCCGATTTTACGAGATTTGAAAGCCATTTCAAATCCCGTAAAATTGGGTAAATCGGTAATCTCATAAAAGACCATAATTTTTATAAATAATATGTAAAAATAGGGATGTTGTCTATGTTAAAAATATTTTTTAAGTAATTAGAGAAGCTTGATCGCTGAAGCTTAGGATCCCTAGATTCTATGAGTTTTAAAATAGTCGGTAGTGATGTAGACATGTCTCAGTGTTTTTGGTCTCATGTTGAAAAGTCGACTGTACCCTTCTCGAAGGTAAATTCACTTACGAATTACGGTTAATTATATAAGACAATAATTATATTACTATATGCGAAGTGGTACACTTCACAACATTCTATTAATTAACGATATAAAACCTAATCAATCAATCAACCAATCATTTTATTTTGCAAGAATATGGTACATGAAAAATAGACATAATATTTACATAGGTATTAAGTTTACAATTATACAGCGTCAACATATCGTGCCAAGCTTGGCGTGCAAAAAACAGTCTATAATTGAAAACATGTCAGTGCAATACGGAAAATCAATTTAACTCTTCAATTGGGTAATCATTAATCTTATAATACATTTTATCTTTAAGCATGTCAAATAGTGCTTTTTTAAATCGACTTAAAGGAAAACTTTTCATAATATTATTGTCTTATAAATTAAAATATAAAAAAGTAAATTATTCTATCTGTGAAAACTTGTAATTAGCTATGATTTTCTTCTGTTCTTTTTACTTTTTTATATTATGCTGTAAGTTTTCCTTGCAAAATAAAATAAAATATGCCTGCCATGATATATTAAATGAGATACGAATGAAATCTGTTGGTGGGTGGGGACGATTTTTTGCGTGGTCATTATTTACGTTTCTCTACTAGTCTCGGCCATAGTGATTCCTTCACTAATTATTTTACATTTCTCGAATATCGAACTAATCACTATGGTCGAGACTAGAAAATCTTGACCGTAGTGATTAGTTTAAATTGTGGTTTTATGTTAAGCCATCGTCTTTATGGCTTAGTTTAATTTTGTTTTATTATTATTTTGTATTGACCTAAAATTTTGTACTTTAAAACACCATTAACAGGCATAAATAGAAGTGGTTCATCAAATTTTTCATCATGGCGATGGTCGCCATTTCTAGACTGCACAAGATTGCTCTCCTCAGAATAGGTGCAGTTCGCAGTCTTCGGCACTGTCATATTGATAAATCGGTCAACAAATACGTCGATGTACAGTCATGGACCAGGAACTATGTGCCCACTGTGAAGTGGGAATACAATTGGGACTACCTTGAACCAAAATCAATAGTTAAACCTCCAAAGCCAGGGAACCCCGAAGATGAGAAGAGGTACAATGAAGAAATTGAGAAAGCGAAGACCAAATTTGTGAACCATTACTTTCTCATCCCATTTGCTAATACTGATGGTTCGAATATTACAAGTTATGGTGAACAACAAGCAGAGCTTACGGGTAAAAGATTAGCAAGTCTAAACGTTGAATTTGGACGTATTACCAATCCCAATTTTTCGACGAAATTTTTGGCAACTACAAAAATTATAGAGAAACATTTACCAGTTAAAATTAAAAAAGATTTAAATAACTTGTTATGCGATCATTATCCTATACCTAAAGAACCGCCTTCAGAAGAAAAATTAAGTGAGAGAAGCAAATTCACCAGATCTGCTGTTCTCGAAGCCGCGTTCCGGGCCTTCTTTTGCCGTGCGACTGCATCTCAAACGCAAGACTTTTACAGAATAATTATTTGCAACCGCAACGCAATTAGCTTCTTCGTTTGCAGAGCTCTCCAGTTCCCCCCAGAAGCTTGGGGCCGGTTGTTCCTTAACGACTGCTCTATCACGTGGTTGTCAGTACAACCCAACGGCGAAGTGATTCTGCGGGCACTGAACGAAACGGGGCACATGGAGCCCGAGTACATCACCGAGATGGAATATGAAATTTACTAATAGAAATAAAACAATGTATTGAAAGAAAATTTAGGTCGTATCTGTTTTGAGGAATTTTGGACATATTAAATCGATCTACAGATGGTAATATAATTAATCCTCCATTGTATAGTTCTTTTTTTGCACGGCAATTTCTGAAACCTTCCTTTTGCTGTAGATGTGCAAAATCAAAAGTAAAGGATTAAAATCACTAAGGGCCGGTTTCACAACATTCAGGTAAACTTTATCCGACGAATAAAGTTGATGTCTTTATTCGTAAGTTAAAGTTTATTTGAAGGTGGTGAAACAGGCTCTAAGACCGAATTTAGACGACGCGAATTTTGTTGAATGTCACCATAGCCGTCTCTATCTCCAGTATTACAGGAGATAGAGACGGCTATGGTGACATTCAAAATTCGCCTCCAAAGTTCGCCTCGTCTATCTGAATCCTGTGTAAGTAAGTAACTAGTGACAGTCTGGCCCACTAAGGCCCGCTTGCAGAAACGCCGGGTTATCCTTTTAACCCAGAGTTAGCTGCTGCTTTGAAAGATTTTGTATAAAGATTCTGTCAAAGTTACAAATTTATTCCTGGGTTAAACCTAACCCGGCGTCTCTGCAAGCGGGTTTTAAGGTATAAGAAATAAGTTTCTGTTTGCCTGCTAAAGCTTTTAAGATAATAAAATTATCGTGTTCACTGTTCAGTTACAGCTTGGCGAAAAACATTAGAAACGGAGCTAATTTTTTTTAATTGACAACACTAATCAAGTTTTAACCGACATCAAAAAAGTAGGAGGTTATCAATTAGACGCGTATTTTTTTGTCGATGTTACTCCATAACTCTGTCAAATCTGATTTCGATTTTCTTTCTGAAATCCGATTTAAATTTTTTTTTATTTGGAACGTCATAATTATAAAGTTAGTATTAAAAGAAACTTGTTCGCGATAAGAAAATGTGAAGATCGATAAAAAGTCTTTTTCAAAAAACTGACTTCGAATCCCACTACAAAGTATAAAATAATTTTAGTTTGTACAGGTATGTTGAAGTCGAGCTAGCGTTGCGCATCGATTTCATCGTTTCTATTTAGGCCCGCTGAACTTCTACATACATGTACAAACTAAAATTATTTTATTGGATAAAATTATTTTATACTTTGTAGTGGCGTTTGAAGTCGGTTTTTTTAAAAAGAATTTTTACATAACATTACTAGCTGCGCCCCGCGGTTTCATCCGCGTAAGTTTCGATTCCGTTGGAATATCGGGATGAAAAATCATTCATTCTATCATTACTTCATTGCCGATTTCAGCAACAGCGACTGGATCTCTGTAAACTTTGAAGAGTTCTGGGCTTCGCTCGTGTGCCCTGATGTGGCTGATGTACCCTATTTTTGCACGAAATAACCGTGCGCAGTGAGGACTTGATAGGGCACCATCGACATAATTTTCCCTACTAATATTATAAATGCGAAAGTGTGTTTGTTGGTTTGTCCTTCAATCACGCAGCAACAGAGCAACGGATTGCCATGATTTTTTGCATAGAGATATTTTATGGGACGGAGAGTTTCATAGGCTGCTTTTTATCCCGTCATCATAATTCGCAATTCCTATGGGAATATACGTTTACCCTTACATTTATCCTTCAATCACGCAGCAACAGAGCAATGAACTGACTTGATTTTTTACATAGAGATAGTTTATGGAAAGGAGAGTGAACAAGACTACTTTTTATCCCAAAAAAATGCACAGTTCCTATAAGAAGGTACGCTTACGTTTTTCCTTCAATCACGCAGCAACAGAGCAACGGATTGATATGATTTTTGCATATAGATAGTTAAGGGCCGGAGAGTAACATAGCTTATATTTATTTTGCATGCTTGCTTGCAGGATTAAAAAAAACCGAAACAATCGCGGACGAAGTCTGGGGTGACAGTTAGTAGATTATATTGGATGGTGGTCTACTTTTCAGTTGATCTCGATAAACATCCAGATCTGCCCTCCTTTTATCATCAAAATCCGTGACAGCCTGCCTCCACTACCCTCGGTTTTCAGCGAGACTTTCTCAACGAAAGGAGTTGATGTTACATCTGGTCTTAAGCCTCTTTAGCACATCTTTGTACCTAAGGAACTGACCGCCTTGTTCCCGCTTTCCGTCTTTAAGCTCAGAATAAAAGATGTGCTTGGCTATCCTTTCGTTGGGCATTCTCACAACATGTCCGCACCAACGCAATTGACGCCGCATAAGGTATGCCTCAATGCCACTGAATTTCGCCCGCCGCAACACGTCTGTGCTTCTAAAGCGGTCGGACAACCTGATGTTCTGTATTTCACGTAGACACTTTAGGTGGAATCTATCCAAAGCACGAATATGCTTGCGATAAAGTGTCCAAGTCTCAGTGGAATAAAGTAGATTCGGCAATACAATAACCATGTACATTGTACATCTTGATTTTTGTGCTTAGGTTAATTCCATGCAGACGGAACACCTGGAGTTTACCAAATGCCGCTAAATGACGGGAACGGGATGAAAAGTAACAGAGCTATAGGTAACAGCTGTGTACCTATCAACTTTCATCGCAATCGGTTCATTAGTTTTTGCGTGAAGAAGTAACAAACATGATAACTATGTACCTACCTACATACTTACTTAAAACAAACTTTCACAATTTTTTATACTCGTGATAACTTCGAAATTAAATGTCCGATTCGAATGAATGAAAAAGTATTTTACTGCTACATAAGTCCCCTTGATAATGAAACTTTTTTTTGAATAAGAATTAATACTACGATACGAATGTAACCAACTTTTGTTTAGTACCGACGATCTAATTAAAATTTAGTACATCAATCATCATCAATAGCCTATAACAGTCCACTGCTGGACCAAAGGCCTCTCCCAAGGGGAGGGTTTGCCCATAATCACCACGCGGTGCAGACGGGTTGGTGATCGCAGTAGATGGTAGTAGTAGCACAGAGGACGCTGCTGCCCGTACTCCGCTATATTCCCTTAGTCGCCTCGTACGACACCCGCGGGAAGACGAGGGGTGGTGACATCTGTATTCTGATCTGCCGTCACCACACGGCAAAATTTAGTACATAAAAGCTAATATTGTGACTTAAGTATCATAGTTAGATATATTACCTTGCGGACTTTTTTGTAGGTAATAATGAGTTCTTTCATCATGCAGTACATCATTTTTTTGTATCATCAATAGTTTTCTCAGCGCACGCCAAATAATGAATTTTATAGGCAAAATTTTGCGACATTGGGTTACATTATTGTAATTTTCTTAAAAATCTCTAATTGTTTTTTAAATAAATTATAGCCTATGTTACTTCCTGATAATTTAGCTTTCCATTGGTGAAAAAATGGTTAAAAGCGGTCCAGTAGATTCAGAGCCTATTCGGTACAAAGAAACAAACAAAAAAATCTTTCCTCTTTATAATATTAGTATAGATGTTATTATGAATAAATGTTTCGCCCCATGTTATATGTAGTGGATGGTGTTGTTAGCTGTACAATCCAATGTTTCTTATTTCACATTGTCGAAAATTTGTATACTGTTTCTAATTTTTAAAAATTACTTAAAAAACTAAGATTTAGCTTGACTTTTTTTTATTCGATGACAAGCTAGTCCTTGACTGCGATCTCACCTGATGGTAAGTGGCGATGCAGTCTAAGATAGTAGCGGGCTAACTTGGACGGGGTATGGTATATTTATTATGGTATACTTAGCTACTACGAAGCGTCAAATGCATAGTGAGGACATAGTATGTGATAAAGGACTTCCCTGTGGCACTTAGCTCATAGGAAGAGAGGAAGGGAGGGTAAATACTTAGCACATGCACGGACACATTTTTGGAACTCTCAGTTCAATGGCTGCGCTTCCGTAAACTCGGGGAAACCGCTTCACTTTAGTGACTCATTGATCTGTGTCTGTTATTAGAGGGTTACTCCAGCTTAGCTTCTTCTTCATCAACCGATCTATTCTACTGTTCAACACAAGTCTCTTGCATGGACTAACACTGGCTTTGAGCTTGCGCTATTTGTATCCAGTGGCTCCCTGTCGCCCTTTTGTCGACTCTGTCGAGTCCTCTGATGTCGTCGGTCCATCGAGTCTGTCAACACTGCGCTTGCCGGTGCGGGACTAGCGAGAAAGAGATCAACCGCCGAATCCAACTCAGCTGGGTAGCGGTCGGGAAGCTTCGAGATGTCTCATCCAAAATTCAGCGCCTGAAGACCAAACTCTTCAAACAGTGCGTGTTGCCAGTGATGACTTATGGATCCGAAACATGGTCGCAGCTTAGTTTAGTTGTATTTTATGGCAACTTCTTCAATTCCCGGAATAGTAATTTATGTTTCCATTTCCCGGCTAGTAGCGGAAGCAAAGACACCACACGGCCACAAACTGCCATCGCAGCACGGCGCTATTGAACGCAAACGCAATATTGCATTCCAAGTTCACAAGCTATTGTTTTATGTACATTCTCTTACGGATACTTCAGCAGTTAACATGATATTATCCCACAGTTATTTATATCTATGCAGTACGATTTAGCTCAGTGCCTGAAGGCAAGGTTTCGAATATTTCGTGACCTCAACCATAAAATTCATAGCTCCAAAACTATGTGGGTAATTTCGACAAGAATCAGAAAAACTAATCCCACCAAAAACATTTTCATGTAAAATCTAAAATGTTGCAAAGACGAGACCATATGGCTCGCGCTGTCAAAAAGTTATCAGATCTCATATAGAGCTAAGCTTCAAACTCTATACGCCCTAACTCTACAAGCCTTATTAATATGTGGCTTGAAAAATTTAATCACTGTTCATTACTTTTCTGTTATACAATACTTCTTGTAGTAACGAAACGACCAAGCCAACGGCCAACGAAAGTACAGTCCCCAGTAACTTTTTGAATATCAATCAATGATATAGACTCCTTTTGAGAAATAATACCCAAGAGTAATTTAAAATTGCATGTGGCCCTGCGCACACCTGATGCGATGCAATTAAAAATTGAAAAGTGAGAAATACATGCAATTTTTAATCACGTGTGCGCGCGGCTTATGTGTAACGATTATAATTAGATATTATTATAGTTAAATTGTTAAACTGTTTGCCTATGCCTTAACGACCTTAAAACCGGTGAACCATGAAATCACCGACTCGGTTCAACGCTTTACGGTAGTTACTATAACTATAATATTAATATGTTTTTGGTTCAACGTTGCTTAGTCAGCTCAATGGACTAGTTGCCATCAATTTATAAGATCCTTCTTATTCCCGCTACAAGAACAGTAGGTAAATTTTAATTTCTAAAAAACTCAATTGCACTAGTACTCCTCCAGAACTATTACGTAGTTGGGTACTAGTCTAGACGGAATATAGCCCATTGGCTCACATAACGGCGCTCAGATCAGGGAGGGAACAGTATAATGAGTTGCCGACTTTAATGGGCATGCCTCGACAAATTCCTTCTTATTCACGAAATTGGGGAGCGAATTTAAGCACTCGTATATTTATTTTGTTGTGTTCAGGAAATTATTTGTATTACTGAATATTGTCGTAGCATCGTGTATTGCATTAGATAAGGTTGAGTGGAGTGCATAACAATTTGACCTCCCCGACTCCACGCAGTTGTATGGAGTATCGTTTTTTGTCCGCGAGCCTATATGGCCTAATGGGAGATGAGTGGAGTTGGCTATCGAGTATCGAAATGAGCCTCTCACATCAGTAGCGTAATCATGGTCGATTAGATGAAACAGAATAAAGGAACTACGAAGCAAGGCTTCTGGCGTAGCTCATTTAGAAAACGCACCTATAGGTCACATGTTTGGAAAAGAAATAATAGATTTGTTAATTGTGTAGCACACAATCTCTGAACTAATCTAAATTGATAGGTCTTAATCTCATGCTATCCCTTTAATAATGCCCCCTGCGAAAAGATTCTGTCAATATAGTTTAGTTCAGGAAGTACAACAGAATTAATCACAGTGAAATCAATGGAAATATCTATTCATCATCATCATCAATAGCCTATAACAGTCCACTGCTGGACTAAAGGCCTCTCCGAAGGGGAGGGTTTGCCCATAATCACCACGCGGGGCAGACGGGTTGGTGATCGCAGTAGATGGTAGTAGTAGCACAGAGGACGCTGCTGCCCGTTCTCCGTTATATTCCCTTAGTTGCCTCGCACGACACCCGCGGGAAGAGGAGGGGTGGTGACAACTGTATTCTGATCTGCCGTCACCACACGGCAAATATCTATTAATTTAGATTTATTATATCAGCTACATTTTCAAGCTTTTAAATTCACGTTTAAACAAGAGGTTTAAATTATATTAGCGATACAAAACATCGCGTTTCGCAAGTGATAGGTATTGTCGGAACGCTCTGTATTACTCGCTCGTATATCATAGAGGAGTGAAATGCAGACACCTCTCGTGTACACGTAGTTGATTCTAGTGGTCGTTTATACTGAAGCTAATTTATCAAACAACGTATTGTGGCGTTGTTTTGTTTAAAATTGTTTGAATTTAACGTTTCTTTTTAAGCAAATGATATTGTTTCAGTGTATTTTTATTGCATGGGAGACCAAAATGGGACATCGAAAATATTTTTGGTGGAGTGGACCCTTATCTCAGAAGTCAATCAGATTCTGAAATAACACTAGTTTACATGACTTTTGTTCATAAAATGGAATATATACGGTTACGTTACTTTGGGTATCTACATCTCGGAAAAAATATTTAAAAAAATCCAGCACGTCAGTTTTTTGAAATATTTAATTAGAAGATTTTTACAAAAACTACATCTAAATAAACAATAGACAGTTAAAAATGGGTAATTTTTGCTCTTTTTTTGTAAATATTTTCATCTGTATCTCTCCCAACAGACCAACAATGACTATTGTTGGTCTGTTGGGATAGCATATTTTGGTTCCAAAAACCTTGATAATTTTGCTCAAATGATTTTAAATCTTGGTGAAATCGCTCACCGTGTTCATCACTCACACTACCAAGATTTCTGGAAAAAATTCCAAATGGGAATGCAAAAATCGGCCAAGTGCGAGTTGGGCTTCGCTCTTTTAGGGTTCCGTTAAAAAAAATTAAATTAAAATATTTTCATGTACCCATGGAAATATTTTAATTTAATTGAATTTTTATTGTTTGTTGTTATAGCGGCAATAGAAATACATAATATGTGAAAATTTCATCTGTCTATCTATTACGGTTTACGAGATACAGCCCGCTGACAGACGGACGGACGGACGGACGGACGGACAGCGTAGGCTTAGTAATAGGGTCCCGTTGGTACCCTTTGGGTACGGAACCCTAAAAAATGAATTTTTAGTGACATATTTACACCCATACGCTCATAATTTTGCAATAAATTTTCAACAATCGTTACATATAAATATCTCTTTTTTATTGCCTAAAAAATTTTAAGTCGTATTTTTGAAAGAGTTCCAGGCTACTTTTTCTACCTCAGTTAAAAGGCTCTCGAATTTTGTATCGTCCAATATTCTCCTCATTTGAGGACCCACAAATATTCCTTCCTTTAATTTAGCCGCAGAAAGATTCTGAAATACAGAGCAGAGGTATTGAAATGCAGGCTTGGACTTATCCAAAGCTTTGGTAAAATTTTTCATCAAGCCCAACTTAATGTGAAGCGGTGGTAATATTATTTTTTTACCTGAATACCAGGAGCTGAGGACCAATCTGCAATTAGTGCAAATCACACGAGGAACCCAATTTTTATCTTGAATTGACATCAGAAATCCAAAATAATGTAAATAGGCTTCTTGTAATGGTTTTGTTATAGGGGAACCACGATTTAACTGAACAAATTTCCCACAAACTTATCAAAATCGATTTGGATGTAGTTTACACACTCTAGATGACATTTTTATATAAAAATAAGACTTGAATCACACAGTTGTTTACAAATAGAACGACAAACGTATTTAAACAATTGCGGGTAGATAAAAACAAAGACCTTAATATCTCAGAATTGTGACGTGCTACGAAAAATAAAATAGTTATTTGTGTTATATGGGGCCAAAGGAATTGTTTGTTCCCCGAGGGCGTTATTTTGAATTCAGAGCGAAGTGAAGGATTCTATAGTAGACTCCCGAGCGCAGCGAGGGATTCTAAAGTAGAATCCTGAGCTAGCGAGGAATTCAATATACGCCGCCCGAGAACAAAAAATTTTGGCCCCGAATGACACATACTATTTTTCATCATTACCTATGAGAAAAAGCTAGGAGTATCAACCTACTATGTATAGAGTATAGACATTACCAATACGTATATTGAAAGTTTAAATAAAACACAAATAATTTTTTATGAAATCCTAATTAAATATTAATATTTATGTTGGAAGTATGGGCGTATACATCTAATCGACATATTTGATCACGTGACTTATCGAAGACAACCGCTTCTCAAACATTTTTGAATTCTCTCTTCTGATTGGTCCGCGTTAGTGCGGACGCGGAACGCGGACCAATCAGAAGGGAGAAATGAAAAGTCCCATGGGGTTAAAATTAAATTTTGCTCCCGCTATCCTCTGAAGCCAATATTCGTTTTTCGAATAGGTATGATGAAAAAATATTTTTTTAATTACCGTTCATAGCCTACAATATATGTTTCATTTCATGAACAAAAAAAATATTTTTTTGTAAACTAGTGTAATTAGGGTCGATAGGGGTGATTTGGTTAAAAACGTTTTTGGGTTTTTGTATGTTTTGCATTATATGGAATGTTTTCCGGATTGAGCATAATATTATTAGGTTTCGAAAATTTCGAAAACTTCTAGAAACGCAATAGTCGACGCGATGAAAAGCCATTTTTAGGAAGCCGAACGCTCGACGTACGAATCGTAATGAACTACTTCTTAATATATATAAATTACGAGTCACGTTGTTTGTCCGCGAAGGACTCTTAAACAACTTAACCGATTTTAATCAAATTTGCACACCGTGTGCGGTTTGATCCAACTTGAAAGATAGGATAGTTTTTTGGATTAGGATAGTTTATAAGTTGGCGGTACGAAGTTCGCCGGGTATGACTTATAAATAAACCTTCTCTGAGAGGAGACCTGCGCTCAGTAGTGAGACGTTAATAGGTTGCTCATGATGATGATGATTAAAGAAGTGGCGCAAATGTCATATTCTTAGACAAGACGTGTCCTTTCCTTGAACTATATCTAGGCAACTATATTAGCGAATTAGATACGTCGGTTGTGTATTATTGATTTTCACCGTTTGGAATTGATACAAACGAAGGCAAAGAATAGCAACTAATTTTAATTCCCAATGCATGAATCGATTTCTCAGAGTGAAAGGGCAATATTGTCCAACATATCATTAGAAAATATTCTACCTAACGGCCCGGAAGGTCCAATTCCTCGAACGTCCAATGTGTCCGATAGGAGATAATGGACGTATACTAGATGTTCGGGTAATTAGAGCTTCCAGGCCGTAAGATTATTCTCGTGGAGGCTCTAATATGAAATAAAATATTAGGATATATAATCTATATTATATGGACTAATTCTATTATTATAAATGCGAAAGTTTGTGGGATGGATGGATATTCGTAACTCATTCAGCTTCTGAAAGTAGCAGCTGTGGACCATGATTTTATTTTGTGCTTAGCATTTATAAGCTTGTAGGGTACCATTGAAAAGAACTTCCTTTTAACAGCGCTATTTAACTATTTTTGTTAAATTTTACTTCAAAAATTGATGATCACAATTACAAAGGGCTACAAAGCTACAAAAGTAGCTGTTTTTAGCTCTCTCGATGTAATTTAACTTGCCGGCTCTTCTCAGCAGAATCCGCTTCCCAGGTAGCAGACTGACGTCAGAAACGTATAGGTGACGTCATTCACAGGTCAGTTTAAGGTCAGTCAGTTTTTCGTCAAGAGCGGACGCTACGGGGACGTCTTGCGAACGTCAATTTAAGGTCAGCATCTGGACGTACCATATTGGTCGTAAATAGGATGTTTCGCTAACGTCACTTTAGGGTCAGCATCTGGACGTACCATATTGGTCGTAAAGAGGACGTCTCGCTAACGTCACTTTAGGGTCAGCATTTGGACGTACCATAATGGTCGTAAAGAGGACGTCTCGCTAACGTCACTTTAGGGTCAGCATCTGGACGTACCATATTGGTCGTAAAGAGGACGTCTCGCTAACGTCACTTTAGGGTCAGCATCTGGACGTACCATATTGGTCGTAAAAAGGACGTTTGGCTAACGTCACTTTAGGGTCAGCATTTGGACGTACCATATTGGTCGTAAAGAGGACGTCTCGCTAACGTCACTTTAGGGTCAGCATCTGGACGTACCATATTGGTCGTAAAGAGGACGTCTCGCTAACGTCACTTTAGGGTCAGCATTTGGACGTACCATAATGGTCGTAAAGAGGACGTCTCGCTAACGTCACTTTAGGGTCAGCATTTGGACGTACCATAATGGTCGTAAAGAGGACGTCTCGCTAACGTCACTTTAGGGTCAGCATCTGGACGTACCATATTGGTCGTAAAGAGGACGTCTCGCTAACGTCACTTTAGGGTCAGCATTTGGACGTACCATATTGGTCGTAAAGAGGACGTTTCGCTAACGTCACTTTAGGGTCAGCATCTGGACGTACCATATTGGTCGTAAAGAGGACGTTTGGCTAACGTAACTTTAGGGTCAGCATTTGGACGTACCATATTGGTCGTAAAGAGGACGTTTCGCTAACGTCACTTTAGGGTCAGCATCTGGACGTACCATATTGGTCGTAAAGAGGACGTTTGGCTAACGTCACTTTAGGGTCAGCACTTGGACGTACCATATTGGTCATAAAGAGGACGTTTCGCTAACGTCACTTTAGGGTCAGCATCTGGACGTACCATATTGGTCGTAAAGAGGACGTTTGGCTAACGTAACTTTAGGGTCAGCATTTGGACGTACCATATTGGTCGTAAAGAGGACGTTTCGCTAACGTCACTTTAGGGTCAGCATCTGGACGTACCATATTGGTCGTAAAGAGGACGTTTGGCTAACGTCACTTTAGGGTCAGCACTTGGACGTACCATATTGGTCGTAAAGAAGACGTTTCGCTAACGTCACTTCAGGGTCAAATAGGTAACGGTATCCACATCTGGGGCACAATATAATGGTCAATGGCTATTAAGATCGCAAACTAAACAAAAACGTGTCGAGTTTAGGGTCTTTTGTAATTCTTAGAAACAAAACACACGTGCATGCAATACTCTACGCAGTATATTTCCGTTCCCGCCGCTGGCGGCCGGACGCGATGCCTAGGAGTGCTCGATACGTGATAAAATATCGATAAATTCGATATTATCGAATGATTGAATTGAACTCAATATATAATATCGATATATTTTATTCGATATATGAAATACCGTACGAAATTAGAATATTTAGGAAAATCATCAGTAATTAATTTGCTTATTTATTAATTTCAAACATGTTCTAAACTATTACTTCAACAGTCAACTACCTATCTTTAATTTTCAATAAAAACTTAACTACAAAAAATTTACAATCTATATAATTTTTTTATTTTTTACTTTTTTGAAACGTAGTTCCTTATCGCGTGGTGCGGAAGGGGGCTAGACGGAAAAAATTAAGGAACCGACACTCGACACTTTTTTGAAACCGACACTTTCTTGTTGAATGTGAATTTTGCATTGTGTTCGGTATTTTCGCGGTACAACATTGGGTCTCCGTAGCCTAGTGGCTCCGGCAGTCGCTTAACAGTTCAAAGTCGATGGTTCGAATCCCAGCTCGACAGACTGAATTTTCTATTTCAATTTTATTTTAAATAATTTCTACATGTGGAATTTTTCCCACTTCCACATGTAGAAATTATTTAAAATAAAATTGAAAATAGAAAATTCAGTCTGTCAGAAAATACCGAACACAATGTAATCGAAAGGAACTACGTTCCATCCGGGTGTCCCTTGACACCTCTCAAGTTTTTTGTGGAACGAAGTTCCTTATGGGGCGTTGCGCAGGGGTACCCTAGCCGGCAAAAAACGTCCGTAACGTTAGAAAATAAAAGCGTAAGATTTTTTCGTCACAGTGCTTGTAGTCTTCGTTTATTTTAGACATTCCATCAATTTTTTTTGTTTTTTGTTGAAGTTGTCTGTGTTTACTCTGTTAAAAAAACTTACAGTTTACAAAATTTTGTTGTCGGGTTTAGATAAGAAATATTGGGATTAATAAAAAAGGATTGTGTGGTTTTATGAGACTACGGTAAAAGTAAAACTTTTTTTCACATTATAGACATTTAAATAGGCGCCGCCATTTTGGCCTTGGCTGCTCTGACGAGCGCCTTTCACTTTATCCCTACTCAGCGGCCGACCGTCACGCGACATCCAACACACAAACGAAAAAGTTTGAGACGATGTAATAAAAGTTTCACTTTAAAAATAAAGTTGATTGGTTTTTTTAACCTTGGTTACTAACTTATTTACTCCTAGTAGTCTTTTTCTTCTGATATATCGTTTAACATCGATACAATATTTCGATAGCTATATTATATCGGAAAAAATATCGATATTTTTGACATCACCACCGATGCCTGCGGCCCGACCGCCCCGTGCCAGCGCCATTTTGAGTTACCTTTAGCTGTGCGTACGACGTGCTTAGCTTAAAATCAAGTGTCATTAAAATCCTTAAAATCACGATTTAGCGTCGTAAATCGGTTTATACATAAGTTTGGTTTGCCCGATTGCCCTTTGACATTTTATGAAATTGTGAAGTGTGAACTTTTGTGCTAGGATCAAGGATGTATAGTGTGGTTCATTTTTCACCAAATGAAGGAGGAAGTGTTTCTATAATAAACGTGTTTATGAATGTTTTAAGAAACTTGTTTATAACGGTTTTGCGCTTTATGCTAAATCCATTCGTTTAGCTGATTGTTATTGCTATACAAAAGACATAGTGGTTGAAGTACATATAATATACTGAGATGTAAAATTAATGGAAAGACATTATTTCAAAATGTGTTGTCATTCCCCAAGACAAATAGTAACTATTTTATTTGTTTTCCTATTCTCCATGCATATTGTAATTGATTCATGTACTAATAATTTAAATATAATTTCATATATTTTTATATAATTCTTAATTAGTGTATGATTTACAACTATTATATTATAGAAAGAAAAGAAGTAACAAAATAATGAACGAATTGAAATTTGACAGAAATTTGAATCTCTTAGTTTATACTGTAAAATCGATTTTTAAACTAATTACTTTCTTCTTTTCTTTCCTAATATGTAATTACCCCTTAATTAAGAAAAAAGTCGTTCAATGATAAGCTCTCATGGAAAGCTTGAAGAAAAAACTGATCTATCTTCTATCTATAATATAATAAAACTGTAACAGGTCCAATTCTGTACATTGAAGATATTTTGATAATTTTTGTTTGAGGGCACTCTATAATCGATACTGAAGCCAAAACAATTTTTTTTTAATTTTTTGTCTGTCTGTCTGTCTGTCTGTCTGTCTGTCTGTCTGTATCTTGGCCGCGCATCACGCCGAAACTACTGAACGGATTTAAATGAACCTTGGCACGATTTAAGTTAGTACTACGAGGTATAATATAGGATACTTTTTATCCCGAAATTCAGCACGGTTCCCTTGGGAGAGGGGATGAAAGTCAAAATGTGTATTTCGCTGTAATTCATTAAGGCGTATTCCGATTTAATCCATTCTTTTTTTTGTTAGAAAGCAGGTTCTTTAGAGATTGTCCTGTAATTATTTCAAGGTCGTCAATTTCGTAGTTCAGAAATTATAGACATCACAATCTTCTGTATAGGTCCAAATAACTTGAACCCCGGAATCTACAGGATACTTTGAATGAACGGCTCATCTTAAGCTGGCATTTGTAATTTATCGTATATAGCCATCGTGGATACTATTTTGTCAAAGTCAAACTACTCCAAAAGCGTCAGATTTTGCCAAACGATCATTATACCTACATACTACATAGTAGGTATGGATGTAATACATCGTATGGACGTAATATTACAGTGTTTTCCTATGTAATTTAATATTCTAATCATATTTACTAATATTATAAATGCGAAAGTGTGTTTGTTTGTTGGTTTGTCCTTTAATCACGCCGCAACAGAGCCACGGATCTACGTGATTTTTTGCATGGGTATAATTGAGGACCTGGAGAGTGACATAGGCTACTTTTATCCCGGAAAATCAAAGTGTTCCCGAGGGATTTTAAAAACTAAATCCACGCGGACGAAGTCGCGGGCATCAGCTAGTTTTATTAATAAAAGGGTTTTGCAATTATGCTAAATCAGTTAAAATTGTGGTTTTATTTTTCTTTTAGCCTGTTCTGTCTCCGTCAGATGTCCAGAAATGGCTTCTTTGCAGACTGAGAACACACTTTGGGACGTATTTTTTTCTCGTTAAAAAATTGGCAATACTTAACGTTATTGCCCATTGAACAATATTTTGACGGTAAGATGACGTCCTCTCAAAGTCTGTAAAAACGTCCTACTGACGTTTTTAGAAAACGTCCACATTACGATTCTACAAGACGTCCTACTAACGCCTCCAGCAGGCGTCCTATTGACGTCTTCAGAAGACGTCCTGATAACGATTTCAGGACGTCCTAATAACGACCTCAAAAGATGTCTTACTAACGCCTCCAGCAGGCGTCCTATTGACGTCTTCAGAAGACGTCCTGATAACGACCTCAAAAGACGCCCTACTAACGCCTCCAGCAGGCGTCCTACTGACGTCTTCAAAAGGCGTCCTGCTAACGACCTCAGAAGACGTTCATATTACGTTCTATTTGTAGTTCTATATGACGTTCATATTACGTTCTAATTATATTTCTATATGACGTCCTACTAACGACCTCATAAGACGTTCTAATTGTAGTTCAATATGACGTTCTACTGACGTCTTATCGTCGACGTCCAATAAACGTCATTTAGAGACGTCCTGAGGGATATGACATATGATGGTCATTTCGTACGTCCGTGCGACGAAGATTACGATGTCATTTACGTCGGAAATGACTGTGAATGGACGTCGTGATGACGAAAAATTGCTACCTGGGTTTTCGAACCGGTGGTAGTCATGACGTGTCATAAGAGCCACAGGTTGGCCTACGTGAAAAAAAATAATTTTGAATTTGAATTTGAAGATGTAACTTACGTAAACTTAGTTTTAGTAATATCCCGCTGTTAATCAACAAGTACTACAATCGTGACACAGATTTTTCTAACAAAAATGTCTCTATGCCAAAACTTTACGTATTCAAAATTCAAAATTCAAAATTATTTATTTCACGTAGGCCAACCTGTGGCTCTTATGACAAGTCATGATTCTACCACCGGTTCGGAAAGCGGATTCTGCTGAGAAGAGCCGGCAAGAAACTCAGCAGTTGCTCTTTTCAAAATAATCATTTTACAATATTATTATGAAGCTATTACATTGTAATAAGTTTTTTATACTATCTTGTGGGCAGCTGGATGCCAAGCCGATTTAACTTATGCAACTTTGTTAGAATAAAATATATTTATATATTTTATTCTAACAAAGTTATAATATTTCCTCAATGAGGGGAAGTTCCAAAAAAAAAAAGTAAGTACTACAATTCAATGCATGTTAAGACGTAGGCACAATTATTCTGGGTATCTACGAACTTCTAAGACAAGACGTTTAGTTTCGGGCACACGTTTTGCGTATTTTGTAGGTAGAGTGTTCCTATAATAACCAATTTGTTCTCTTATTTCTGTGTAAAGTAGGTAAGTTCGTTACACCAAGAGTAATGGTTTTTTCCGCTTATATGGAGCTCGAAGGAAAAGAGCGCTTTGTTTACGCTCATCTCCTTTGAAGTAGAGTTTTCATTAAAGAAAATTAGTTAGCGGGCGTTAGCATAAATTTGCATGAACTCCCAAGTGCCTCACCTGGCCAAATATTAAGTTATTAAATAATACCCGCCGGTGTCGACCCTAATATTGTATATTGTATATTATATAATATACTAGCTGACCCGGCGAACTTCGTACCGCCAACTTATCTATATAAATAAAACAAATAAACTATCCTAATCCAAAAAAACTATCCTATCTTTCAAGTTGGACCAAATTAGAGATAGTTACGAAGTTTGATCAAAATCGGTTAAGTAGTTTAGGACAAACAACGTGACACGTAATTTATATATATTAAGAAGATGTATGTATATGAAGGTGGCTTCTCACGGCACGTGACAATTTTATCCGGATTGAGAAAAATACGGGAATGGGAAGAGGATTGTGGGAAGGTAACCATCGCGCTGGTCCGACGATGTCATCAAGGGTCTATCTCAGAAACTAAACTACTTAGGAATTTGAAATTTCTGTATATTATGTACTATATAGTGTATTTAAATAACAAATACTGAAAACACAGATTTATAATGTGGTTTGTAAGCTGTGACCAAAACAAACAAGCATTTTTCCCCATATTATGCTAATTTAGTACCTACTTTCTAAGAACTGAAATATCTAAATATGTATCTAGTTTTAAAAAATGATTCGTTCATATCTACGGAACTCTAAAAGAACGAGGCCCGACTCGCACTTGGCCGATTATTTAAATTATGAATGTAACTATTAAAATACAACAAGTTATTAAAGTATGTTGTGATTATATTTTATTCGCATTTTATTGACAAAGTTGCATAAGTTAAATCGGCTTGGCATCCAGCTGCCCACAAGATGTATAAAAACTTATTACAATGAGCTTCGTAACTAATAATATTGTAAAATGATTATTTTGAAAAGAGCAACTGCTGAGTTTCTTGCCGGCTCTTCTCAGCAGAATCCGCTTTCCGAACCGGTGGTAGAATCATGACTTGGCATAAGAGCCACAGGTTGGCCTACGTGAAATAAATAATTTTGAATTTTGAATTACTGTTGCTGCTAAAATCACGAATTCTGTTACGCGGGACACAGGGTCTGGTTTTACCCAGACTGGGAGCACAGTGCCCCGCGGTGTGATTTATGACCCAAACACGTCACACTTCAGATACCTAGTAGCAGACACAAAAAAGGTTCCTTTTCAATTCGCAGAGGCCACGCTTTTCTTGGCCCATGATTGATGGCTACAACATTACTATTCAGCCCAATAATGTTATCAAGCCTTTTTTTTATACTTATTCTACACAACGTCCCTACTCGTAGAAAGTTGGTGGCAATTTTGTTTTAACATTAGATGAAGCTGATAAATTAGCAATAGAGTTTGTATGGAATATTGTCAAAAATGTAATCCAGCTTTTGTACATAACTACAAAATAATACTAGCAGTGGCTAGGACTCCTTTTGGTTAGGTCTGCGGTCTATTCTGGGGGTTACGGGTTCGATTCTGGGCACGCACCTTTGACTTTTTTTTATATCAAATGCTTTAAAGGTGAAGGGAAACATCGTGAGGAAATCTACACCTGAGAGTTCTCCATAATGTTCTCAACGGTGTGTGAAGTCAAGATATTTGTTCTGAAGTCGGAACCAGCAGCGTGGTGGACTATGCCTATTAAAGGTTATTTATCTGAGAGGAGACCTGCGCGCAGTAGTGAGCCATTGATGGGTTGCTGATGATGATGATGATATAATACCTAATATTGTAACGTTTTGTTTTGAAAAAAAAAATAACTATTGAGTTTCTTGCCGGCTCTTTCCAGCAGAATCAAAAGATGAAAAGGTAGCAGTTAGGGAGCATTGAACTGATTCAGACAAAGCTTTTGTTCGTAAGCATAAAATCAAACTTAGGCTCTGGACAACTTTTACGAAAAAAACGTCAGCCGAATTCCGTAATGTAGGTAACATATTGAAATTTAAAGGTCGCTTCACATCAACGCAGGCGAATGTAGAAGAAAATTACTGAAGCAATCACGTTTCGCGTGTTCGTGTGTACAAAGCCAAGTTACATCAAAATCAATTCTTCGCAACCCATTACAAGCTTGACCCGATTTTCGTATTTTAAACTGATTTTAAAATATAAATAAACTATTTTTCACCAAAGAAAAGTAAAAACCCTCTTTTAAAAACAGCCACCTACTAATTTTATTAGCCACGTTATCGTTATAGGGAATTTACACGAACACGGTAGTCTGTCCAAAAGGTCGTTAGTCGCATGCACCGAGGCGGAATAATTGAATTACAGCACGGTTATGGCACGGATGTGACAGTTATGCAACGCGCACGCTAATATGGCCCTTGTGAGCTCGTGAGGTTGTCATACCTACTTAGTGTATTCAGTTGGGTTAATAAATACGGCATAAGGCCCCCTTATACTGTGATAAGGCTCTGACGGAAATATTTTTGAGGAATTCTTTAATGCTTATTATAAAAAAAAATCGGCCCAGTGCGAGTCGGGCCTCGCTCTTTTAGGGATCCGTACATATGACCAAATCACTTTTTTTTAAACTAGATACATAGTTAGATATCTCAGTTCTTAGATAGTAGGTACTAAATTAGCATATTTTATAGGGAAAAAATGCTCATTTGTTTTGGTCACAACTTTGAAGGCGCCCCATTTCTTCATTTTTGAAGCTAAAAAATAATAAAAAATATATTTGAACTCCACTTAATGAGTTCTACACGACGACATCCCACATATCAGGGTAGAAAAAAAAATTTTTTTCGACAACTTTTTCATGTATGGGAGCCCCCTTTATTTTTTAATTTAATTTAATTTTTATTATTTGTTGTTATAGCAGCAATAGAAAAACACACTCTGAAAATTTCAACTGTCTACCTATTATGGTTTACGAGATACAGCCCGCTGACAGACGGACGGACAGCGGAATCTTATTACCTAATAAGATCCCATTGGCACCTTTTGGGTACGGAATCCTAAAAAAATATCTTATTTAAATAATATACAATACAAGTAATCGACCGAGCGAAGCGAAGGTCTTTGAGTTAACTAGGGCGATTTGCACTTGTCCGTCCGTCCGTCCGTCCGTCCGTCCGTCTGTCAGAGCCTTATAACTTTTGAATTACTGAACGTAATTACTTCAAATTTAGATATAATATGTAAACCGATGGCCTCCAGCCGAAAATGGCTTAAAAAGTTATAAAAATCTTTATTTCAGGGGGGCTCTCATAGAAGCGAATGCGAAGTAAAAAAAAAAAATCGCGTTACATAAAATTGTTACGTATCATTTTAAAGATAATTTTGAACTGAGTACAAAAATATTTTTTTTTTTAATTTTTCCCTTAAAATTGACGAAATGGGGGGCTTTCAAAGTGGCGATTTTATACGCTCGCTTGAAGACGCTCTCTAGAAAAATCCGCTATGGATTTTCAAACTGATTTTATGTTTTTAGGTCACTTATATCCTGTACTTGAACAACAAATACTAAAATTATATGAATATTATAAAGAAACGAGATTATTTAATTTTTAATGGGCGTCAGTAATTCATATAGCATCAACATAGCTTCACAATAATGCTAATAGATGGCGCAGTCAGTAACTATTCCCATGGAACTACGAGTTAAATTCAATGTTTGATAAATAATTCAATGTTTTCACTAACGTTCCCTAACCTTTACGGGCTACCTATAAGTTAGGTGATTGATGTTTTCTGTCAACTTATTTATCACGATCCTGTACGGGACACCTAAAAGGATATTGGGACGGATGTTAGGACTTAGGATTGTATTTAGGAGCTACCTACGTTAAGAGACTCCTACTTAGGGGATGATTTAGGTATGTTTGGTGAAAACGGGCATAATAATAATGTCAGTTTTGGTTATCATGTATCGATTGAATGAATAATCATGGGATACCGTTACCGCGAGGTCTCAGTTCGGGGCGAACCACTAGTAATAAAATTGAGATAAATATTTAAATAAATTGAAAAAGAAAAATACCTAGATATTTTTAAAATAATAAAATAATTTGTTTTACTTTAGTAATATAATAAGTCTATGGTTTAAATATTTTTTTTGCAATTTGGCACCTATTTATGGTAATGGTAGTCAAAGCTCGGTACAATTTATTTTATCTGAAGCAATTTTACAAAGAATTTTACTGACAAATAAGAGAACGGCGTACAACAATAAAGTGTACAAATTGTAAGATGTTAGCCGGCCGGCCTGCAATTGCCCGGCCCTTATGAATGTTTTCAAGTCACGTCCCACTCCCTTGGAACGAAGGTGTTTTAGCGTGTAGGTACGAGTAGGTACAACGTATCGGTATAAATACAATACCTGTTTTTTATACCGTAATATATTCTACGTGTTGATTTCATAGGACTGCTGACATCAAAATTTTATGAGAGTAAAAAAATATAATGCCCTTTCGTTTTTAATACTTAAAAAAATACTTTTTGGAGATTTTTTTTAAACTTTATACTGAACTATGGTATTTATTAAACACGTCTCTCACAATGTTCAGGGTCTTGTGGTGGCCAAGCGCGGATTGGCGGACTTCGTAAGCCTTTAACAATATTATGGAGAAGTTTCAAGCATTGTTTCTACACGTATTTTTCCTTTATCACTATCGTAAGTTGCCTAAAAGTTAAAACGCATAAGTATGTAGGTACATTATTCCGAAATATTTGAAGTGACAAGTTCATTTACAACAAGTAGAAGTAAGTACGGCCGATGGGACTTCATGAATGATACCGTAAATATTATATTACATCTGTAATATATTATAATAGTATATACTCTATGTATAATAGATGTAAATCGTCCAAATTATAGTAAAACATACACAAAAATAGCGATGACTCTCTCTAGTTATGGATTAGAATATTTTTAAGCTATTGCATAGCTTTTATCGCGGGCTTTGAACTAGGACAAACAGTTTGAGCGCGGCGACCGAATCAAGAAATTCCGTAACGAAAAAAACCTTTCGTTCAGTGCAAGCGTGCTACATTTTAGAGGTCCTCAAGTAGCTCTATTTGGCGCAGTGGGCGAGCGACCGCTTTCGAGCGCCGATGTCGCAGGGTCGAATCTCAATCGCGAAGTAGTGACAGTTCGCTTTTCTTGTTTGTTTGTTTTTTAATTTTTATTTGCATAATTTTTATCATGCAAAAAAAAATATTGCATAAATATTATAATTGCATAAGTTGATAGAAAATGCTATGCAATAGCTTTACCGAGACAGTCCCCGAGTGCCACTTAATTTTTTTTAATAACAATATTAAGTATAACAACCATGGAATTAAACTGCACTCCTAAAATTTAGCAATCCTGTAATAAGCATGTTTTGTCTTTGAGTTGAGACCAACGATTATGATAAGATTCCGTGCGTATAATAGGTATCGTATTCCGAAGCATATTATCTCTCCACTCAATTCCTAAGAACATACGAAAAAAGCAATTTATAAACATACAGAAGACATGGCGGGTCAAATGCATGGCTCCGCGCTTGTCGCAAGGGGTGGGGGTTGAAATAGACATCTCCCCCAGCAATGATCCGTGAAATTATGTACATATTCACCTATTTCCCACCATTCATCACTGTGAATGGCGGGCCTCGGGAAATGGCCCTGTCTCGAATTCTTTGCGACCGAACATTATAACATCAACTTGAGAACTCAAAGCTAAACCTACACTGGAAGAGTGCCTATTAGGTACGTAGGTAGCTTACCCTATCTTAATATAATATATATTTCTTGTGTGCGTGTGTATGTCACTGAACTCCTCCTAGACAGGTGGATAGATTTTGATGAAATTTTTTGTGTGAGTTCAAGGGGATTCGAGGATGGTTTAGATTCACAGTGTGGTCCACTGGAAAATGTTTATTTAACTAATTTTTCATTTATGAGTAGTGGCGGTACGAAGTTCGCTGGGTCAGCCAGTGAATACATAGAACTCCATGTTACAATAATAGTGCATTGTAATCGGATTTAAATGTACATGCACATTTTCAGCTCAATCGGAAACCGGGAATGGTTCTAATACATCTTGCAAGATTTGACGTAAACATACATTGCAAGTTAAAAGCTTGTAAAAATAAGATGATAAATAGAAATTAAGTTTATGTATTTTGCGTACTAATCATGGTTGAAAATTTCTACACATACTCTGATCGCGAGCGATTTCCTCTCATTCATTGAGGAGTTCCGTCCCATCTCCGAAGATATTCATCAAATACTTATTCACCAAATTTCAATGGGACCTACCTGCAAATAGATAGATAGATAGATAGATAGATAGATAGATAGATAGATAGATAGATAAATAGATAGATAAAAGTTTTAGTTTCCTGACTCAGTCAGTAGTGGTCACGGCGTAAAATAAAGGACGGTACTTAAGTCACGATTATCCTTTTATCTTTTATCGTATTAACTTTTTCATAGTATGGGCAAGTGCTGTACCTATGGACGCTTGTACCTGTGGACACAATCGATTCCGTCGAAACTAGCAACCCTAAAATTCTAATTTGTCACCCGACCATAAAGCTTTGTCTTTGCGTTCAAATTAGAATTTTAGGGTTGATAGTTTCGACGGCATCGTTTGTGTCCACAGGTACAAGCGTCCATAGGTACAACACTTGCCCCCTACCTACCTACTTAATATAACAAGCGTAGTGCTACCTATAAACTTATTTTAAAAAGTTCATAAATACCTAAATATATTTTGCTAATTAGGCGTGAAAACTGTAAAAGCGTATTCATTTGGTTTACATGTTTAAATAACTAATTAATCAATTTGTTTAAATTCACACAATTGGGTATTTGACGGTAGTCAAAATGTTGATAATCAATAAACATAAGTAATCGAAAATGACAATAACATTATTTTGTAAAAACAGAAAATAAATCGGTCCAAAAGAGCTTTAAAGTTTCCAGAGAGAGAGCGCTACTGAAGTGCGATGTCACAATAGGGTATTTGACTATAATAAAAATATCGTTTCAACTGGTGTCATCCTAAAAGATTATTATCTAAAAACATTATTCCATACGACAAAACTAAAAAATAAAGCTTTATTTAATTAGAAAACATTAAATAAAATTGCTATAATTCTGGCCATGGTCACGTGATCGAAAACGTTCCGTGATCTCGAATGACGTCACAGTCCACACCACCTATGGAATTCTCATTTTGTCAATACATTTCGACGTGTTTGTGCGGCGTAATAGGCTAATTTCGTATATTTTTCATCGTTACTATTTTATTAAATACCAAATAGTATGCGACACGCGGCCTAAACACATATTATAAAATTGTCATTGTTTGAAATGTGAACTGTTACGTCATGAGAGCAAATGGAACGTTTCGGCGGCAATTTATTTTTTGAATTTATTTCTCGATTTTTATGAAAAATAATGAAAATTATGCCGAAATATATGTTTTGTTAGCTTCAGCATAGCATTATTAACAATTTAAGATGATTTTCTAAAAGTAGTCAAATAGCCTATTCAGCAGCTCCATACACGGTCCATAGATTTTTTTTAAAAGAGACAGATAGTCAAAAGAGACAGAAATAGACAGTTAAAAGAGATAGACAGTCACAGTAAAATAGCATAAAATTCCGAGACTAGTATTGATATTAAAAAAAAAGAGAAATGGCAATATGTTATAACTTATAATATTTAAAAACTTTATTTTATTTTAAATAAATAAAAAATACCAGTCAAATAACCAATTATTTTGATAAGAAAAAATAAAGTTATCACTGAAACGTGTAATAGCGCCATCTATGTGTGGTAGTGTCAAGGTAATAATAGGACTGCTTTACCCGATACAGCTGGTTCCGCGCGTGCGTACTATGTATTCGAGGCCACGGTCACAAATTGAATAGGTACATAGATTTGTGTTACACACACTAGCACACTAGTAAAGTCAGCCATAGCTGTCAAACGTGCGGCTCTTGTCATAATGTATTTTGAAGATTGTAATTAGTATTTACGGTGTTAAAGCAAAGATTTCTGTGACAAAGAGTGTGAAATGTGAGTATTGTTATATTTAATTTGTGTTTTTATCAATGTTTGAGTTATTTGTTATCATACATCATTTCGAACAACCTTCGAGTACTCGTACTGTGGAAGGTTTTATTTGTGTGGGTGTTGTTATCTTTGCGTTCTAACGTTTTATTGAGCGTTTCATTGTAAAACGATTTGTAGATAATAATTTTTTAGAGATATTATTTTAACAATCTGATTTAAATGGTATCTAATCTCTCAACGAGACGAATTTGAGTAATAATTTTAGTATGCTTGTCAGTATCCGATATGGTCTAGTGGCTAGGATACCTGGCTCTCACCCAGGAGGCTCGGGTTCGATTCCCGGTATCGGAATTCAAACTTTTTTATATTTTTATATTTTTTTTTGCAGATTACGAAAACAAAATGAACATCAAAGCAGCGCTAGCCATTGGCATGGTTTTCGTGGGATGTTGTTCCAACGTAGTGTTTTTGGAATATGTAGTCAAAGAAGACCCAGGCGCCGGCAACTTAGCAACATTCCTACAATTCTTGTTCATAGCCGTAGTTGGTTTTTGCACAGTCGGCAAATTCGGGACAGCTAGACGTAATATACCATTCAAGCAATACATTTTGCTAGTTGGATTCTTCTGGACTAGTAGCGTCGCAAACAATTATGCGTTCGACTTCAACATATCAATGCCTTTGCACATGATATTCCGAGCTGGTTCCTTAATGGCTAATATGGCCATGGGTGTGTGGATTCTGAAGAAGCAATATTCCGCTTTAAAGTATTTGTCAATCTTCATGATATCTGCTGGTATTGCAATTTGCACTATACAATCGAGTGGGGATGTAAAAGCTCCCAGAGAGACTCACTCAGATGCAGCTGAGGAAGAAAAGTTGAAGTTTATAGATTGGTTGTGGTGGTGTTTAGGTATTGGTATCCTAACTTTCGCATTATTCGTCTCCGCTCGTATGGGAATATTCCAAGAATCCTTATATTCCAAATACGGGAAACACCCTTGGGAGGCGTTGTTTTACACGCATTTGTTACCATTAGTTTTCTGGTTACCAACAACCCCAAATATATTGAACCATGTAAGAATTGCTTTTGATACCCCCGTTGTAGATTTCCTAGGCTTTGCGCTACCTAGACAGGTTGTTTGGTTGATTTTGTATGTATGCACGCAAGGGCTATGTATCAGTGCAGTGTATGTTTTGACTACAGAATGCGCATCCTTGGTGGTAACACTGACTGTTACTCTCAGGAAGTTCGTATCTCTACTATTTTCTATACTGTACTTTAGAAACCCGTTCACTTTGGGTCACTGGTTCGGGACCCTCTTAGTTTTTCTTGGGACGATGATATTTACGGAGTTATTACAGAAAACGGTTAACTTGTTCGTACCTAAGGATAAGAAGAAAGTACAATAATTTTATATTTGTGAGATATTTAAATATATGTATAGATATTATTATGTTAACATAAGACATGTGTTTTAGAACGGTTTTTGGTACATGACTGCGATCATTGAGAATAAGAATAATTCACCTATCTTTTACAAAGTTCTTAGAAAACTTAGAAACTTAAGTCGTATACCAAAAATCCTATACTACTGTATGGATATTAATGCATATTATTAATTTGTAAAGGATAGTGACTTTTAATCTAACAAATGGAACAATAGCGTGTTTTTGATAAGATTGTTTTGTAAATAAAAGCAAAATTTGTATGATTCTTAAGTATAATTCAATATCTACGAACCATCATAATATACAGATGTAATATAATGTTATATTAACTAACTGTAACATTTTTTATCTACTCCAGCATCGAAAAGTTCCAATTTCGAATTTGACAGCTGAATCGAAATGAACCCTCTTTCGGTTTTGCTTCTCATTTCGATGCAGCTCGTTGTATGGGAGCTGAATCGAAATGGTTATCTTCTTAAAATAGGATACCTAAAGCTAAAGCTCTGACTTCTGGCACTTTTGTACCGTTCATACGACAGAGGCGCCACCGGCGGCTGGTGGCGGCTTACGGAGTTACTTTTTGTTACTTTATTGAGCCTACGGCGTATTTTGTTAATGATTTTATTTTCCTTGTCGTAGATAAAATCTTGTATGCAACTGAACGTAATTAGTCATTTTAATTCTCGTGCTATCCTATTTTGATACTCGGCAAGCCTCGTATCAAAAAACAGCACTCAAATTAAAATGACCCTCATTACGATGCAGTTGCATAAATAGCTATTATACTAAATCTGTTTTAATAGGCTTCCGCATACTATTTAAATAATAAGCAGCCGATTTTTAATGTCTATGAATCTACATGACTTGCATGTTCTGATATTCATTCAGCCTAGGTATCACTGCAAATCACATACTATCAAAAAATATCTGGATTGGCTTCGTGTTTTTAATATTTTATACCGGGAGCCGGTAACACTGATAGTCCCATCTTGCGGATTGGAAAATTTTGTATTCGAATCGATAGTTAAACATACGTTTCTAATAAGCACGGTATGCGTTAATTTCAAAGCCAGAAATAATGTAAAAAAAAATTATTTTCAAAACTTCAAACTGTTTTACCGTCATCGCGGATGTTGATATTTTGCAGTGCATTCGATAGAAAATTTCGTATTCGTTCAGAAAAAAATTACGCAAACCACTTTTTTGCCCGGAAGAGTCCCCCTATCACATACTCCAAGAAGTTATGCGAGACTCTTCTGGTTCTGGTTATGGTTATTGTCGTTATATTATCGTTATCTTCCGGAGAATGGTTATTTAAGGGATTACTAGATTCGATTTGAAAAGTTAATTCTCAAAGTCAAAAGCATTTATTATAATGTATGTAGGTATATTTGTACCTAGGTATACATATTACACCTTTCTTGGCGTGAAATTACGTTACGATTAAAAATTACGAATAATTATTACTAGGCTGTAAATAATATTTCTCGCACCTATCCTATTATTTAATTATTACTGCAATTATTAATTAAGTAGATACTATGTGAGCGTTGGACAGAATATTTAATTTTAATTTCACTTCAGACAATCGATATTTTATCGGAAAAGCGTATTTTAACAACTTAGTCATTATTTTAGTCGCCATTATTTCTCTTCTGTCTAAAATGGTCATGTACACTAGCGGCACGCTATGATGGCCGGTTTGACACATTACAATAGTGATGTGGAATGTCAATTTATTCTCGAACAAAAAATAGTGTAATAATTGTAACTTCTAAATTAAAAAGACCGTAAAATAAGCGATAAACTGTATACTTAATTACTTACTTGGCTCAATTTCGTGAATAAGAATCGGCACCTTTTAATTCAGTAGAAATGCTTTATATAACTATTCAAATCTTCCGTCCTTTTTTACAAAAAAAGTTGCTACACTAGCGGCACGCTATGATGGCCGGTTTGACGTTTGTCCGCTCATGAAGTTCCGTATTAATTGATAACGACTTTGAAGGAAATAATTGTATTACTTTATTGACGATAGTGATGTGCAGAGATTCATAAATTTTATCGAATGTAGTTTTAGGTTTAGGACTCAAAATTTATTTATTAAATTGATTTCTAAAATGTATACAAGTGTAGAAAAATCAGTTTGCACCATTTAAGGGGTGAATGTACTTGTGAATATGAACAATTTTCACTATGTGGACAAACCTCTGAAATCGCAAAAAAATATCAGCTGTTTCATACAAAAGGTAAAATTTTTATTTTTATATGATATATACCACAACTCGGCATTTGGTTTTCTAAATTGAAAATTTTTAAAAATGGAATCTAATACGATCGTCACATAGGATCGCTGGCTAGCACAACTACTACCTCCGGCAAACTCGCGTCAATGCTCAATGCAAAACAAAGCAGTTTCGAATTGACGTTGCTTCGAAAAGTATAAACTGTCAGTGCAATGCGATTGTGATATAGTTTTGACCTGGCTTTGGATTTCAAATATTGATACTGCATTACTGTTGACCCTTGCTCGTTAATTTGGACTCTGTTCAAGCCCTTTGTTGTGGATTTCGTCGATATGACCGAACGTACGCAGAGAACTGTTCTAAATAGTCAGACACGTGAGTTCGTAATACGCCTTCGTAACTATTTCGATCGTGAAGCTCAAAATGGAGGGCCAATTTTACCTATAACGTCAGTGGTTGAACGCGTAGCTGATGCGCTTAATATTGGACAACGAACTGTTAGACGGATAACTAAAAAAAAATATGGCGAGACTGGCACAGAAGAAAATAAACTTCACACACCAAAAAAGAGAAAACGAGCAAAACCAGTCGTAGGCATCGATAGCTTTGATGCCGATGCTATCCGAAGACATGTTTACGGCTACTATTTACAGAAGGAGTATCCAACAAGAAAAAAGTTGGTGCATTCACTGAAGGAAGCTGGATTATTCTTCGGTGGGGAAAGTTCTTTAACGAAGATTTTGAAGACCATTGGATTTCGATACAAAAAATGTAACAAACGCAAAATATTGATGGAAAGATTTGATATAGCGATGGCAAGGTAGGTATACTTTTTTACGGCAAGTGAAAGAAATCAAAAATTGGCAAAATGTTGTGTTCTTGGATGAAACATGGCTTAATGCTAACCATACTGTAGGCCGTTCTTGGAACGATGACACAGCAGCATCTACTTCCAAAGTTCCTGTAGGAAAAGGATCGCGACTTATAATTTGTCACGCCGGAACCATCAACGGGTTTGTCGAAGGTTCTCTCATGGCTTTTGCGTCAAAAACCACTGGAGACTATCATGAAGACATGAATGGAGAAAAGTTTACTGAATGGTTTACCTCAATGTTGTGTAGCCTCCCTGAACCATCTATTATAATTATGGACAACGCCCCATACCACTCGATGCAAATTGACAAGCCACCTGCCCAATCCCAAAAGAAAGCTGATATCGTCGCATGGCTTCGTAAAAATGGCGTAGATGCAAACATGAATATGTTAAAAGCGGAATTAGTACGTCTTTTAAAAGAAAACAAACCAACCAAGATCCGATACGTCATTGACGAAATAGCATTAGAACATGGGCACAGAGTTATACGGTTACCGCCTTACCATTGTGAGTATAATGCGATTGAGTTGGTGTGGGCTCAAATTAAGGGATATGCTGCAAGACACAATACAGAACCCCCATTTACCACAAAAAAAATGCTAAAATTATTAGAAGAAGCTTGTGAACATGTGACTAAAGGAGACTGGGAAAAGGTTGTGAATAGAACTGTTAAATTAATAAGGGAAGATTATGAAAGAGATGTGAAAATAGATAATATTATAGAAAACGAACATATAATTATTAATGTAGGTGATGATAGCAGTGACGACAGTGAAAATAGTAGTATGGACGAATCTGATTAATTATGGCCTTTTGTGGCACATTTTTTTGGTATATTTTGTATTCATATGTTTCTTGTGTGCATATAAAGTATGTATATTCATTTTCATTCAAATATTCAGTTCGTTCAAATAAATTAAATAAACATATACATTTTTGTTTTATTAAACCTATTTAATCAGGTACAAAAACAAAACTTAATTGTTTTTTGTTCGAGAATAAATTGACATTCCACATCACTATTGTAATGTGTCAAACCGGCCATCATAGCGTGCCGCTAGTGTAATGCTTATTTTATCTTCTTTAAGTTTTGGCTAGTTAAAAGTTCTTGCTCAAAATTTATCGTAAAATTATGAAATAAGTAATATTATTTTATTTAGAAAATATTCACTTGATAAAATATTATTTTAATAAAGTAACTAATGTCAACGACTGAGTTACTAATGGGGGAACGTATTTTTGCAATTCTCCAGGATGTGAGCTATCGCTGTGCCAAATCTATTTGATTTGAATTCAATAATTGAGCCCTGAACAGGTAAAGACAGATAGACTGTCACAATTTGGCATAATTTATGATATTAAAATGTATAATAATTACCTGTATTATAAATTTTCTTTTATCATCAATTTTAATTTTAAATAATGACCTACGCTAAGCCAAATTAATAATAATATAATTGAGGACGTATGATGGATGTATAGTATAAAATTGACAATTAATAACAATATTTTTTATTATATTTTTAGTGTTATGTTGTTATGGGGTGTTTTAATTTTATTAATAATTATTGTGAACCATGAAGCTGTGAATACATTTGCTACTTTAAGTAAATAAAATATAATAACATTACCATCCGAAAACTTTGTTATTATTTCTTAGATTATAATATTAATTTATTTCATATACTTACTTAGTACTTATTTACTATTCTATAAAATTACGATGTCAAAAACACTATAGTAAAAAGAAACTCCAACAAAAAGATTCTCAAGGAATATTTGGGCTACCCAAACCATATTGTAGTGTGGCTGATTGACAAAGTCACACATTGTATTTGGATGGCTGCTAGCTGCATAAGGTGATTAATGCGACTGTTAGCGACATCTAGCAGCCGTATTTAGAAATTTCCACAAATGACTCCTACGCTACGTTACCAATCTATTTATATAAAAAATGAATGTTGGTAAGCGCATAACTCAAGAATGGATGGACCAATTCGGTTAATTTATTTTTTTGTATTTTCCTTAAGAGTCCGGCGAACATCGTTCGCAACTCCAATTCAAGGCGCGTGCAAAAATCGGCCGGTATATTGCTATCTCTTTTTATCTATACACATCGGCTCCATGCTTGGTGCGACAGCAATATTTAGCGTCTGAATTTGGTCTTTTTCCGTAAATACCAAAAATGATGAATGAAAATTTGTTGTGTTTTTCACTTTGTGTTGTTATTTTGTAACTTGACCATATAAGCTATGTTCCTGATCAATTATTAGCTAAGATATCGTTGGTTTTATTATGAAACAAATAAGAAGAAAACATGCCATTTACGTCGTAAAAATATGCAAAACGCAATTCATTTACATTTCATTTTAGTAAACTATTTTGAAAACATATATTTCCAGGTACCTAGATAAATACAATTTGAATCCAAATAATCGCATAATATGATGGAAATATTCTCCAATTACAAATTATTTTGGTATTACGTTTGTATGGGCAATTCATTCTCCGCTGGCCTCTTAAGGTCCACGGATGGTTTTAATACTTAATAAAAAAAAAAAAAAAAAAAAAATAATAAAAAACCTCTCGATTTGAGCATCAGTACCGATGAATATGACGGGTGATGAAGTACAATGCACTGGATAGGTATGACTCCTTTACCTTTTGCATCCACCACCGCCTTCTGGTGTAAGTAAAACAAAAGCTGAATGGTTTAAAGGTGGACTAAATGGTCCAACTTAGTTTCTGAACTGACCAAGTCAAATCTGTTGGGACGTTACAGAAGTAGTGTTAGAATCGGTCGAAGCCGTTCACCAGACTTGAACCATTCGTTTCCTGAACAGCTGTGTAACATATTTTAAAATTAAGGTGGCACTCGGGGACTGCCGCGGTAAAGCTATTGCATAGCATTTTTATCAACTTATGCAATTATAATATTTATGCAATATATTTTTTTGCATAATAAAAATTATGCAAAAAAAAATTAAAAAACAAACAAACAAGAAAAGCGAACTGTCACTACTTTGCGAGTGAGATTCGAACCTGCGACATCATACACCATACGGTAAAGAAAGCGGCTGCTCGCACACTGCGCCAAATAGAGCTACCTGAGAACCTCTAAAATGTTGAACGCTTACTGAACGACGGTGTTAGGTGTTTTTTCATTACGGAATTTCTTGATTCGGTCGCCGCGCTCAAACTGTTTGTCCTAGTTCAAAGCACGCGATAAAAGCTATGCAATAGCTTAAAAATTTATACATCAAATTTTGAAATGGATGTTGGTCCATAATAGTTTAAATGTCGCCTCTGATCTCACAGACCATTTCACAAAATACCTAGTGTTGAGGCCAACGGCTTGGCCAACGAGTCAAGGCCTGGAACACGAAGTATAGGGGCCCATCAGCTATAACCTGAGTCCAGGGTCGCTGCCCAAAGCGGCCTTTAACCGCGGTCAGATTTGTTCTCGTCTAAGTGTGGACTTAATGATGATAGGGTTGCACTGACCTTCCTTGCAGCATTCAATCCTTGTACGGCCTGAGATTGGTATGAGAGTGGTGTATGTGGGGTGTGTTGTGAGGGAGTGTAAGGTGAACTTCTCAGGCCGCTAGGCGCAGCAGGCAGGCAGCCAGCTATGGCCTGCGGAAGACGCTGGGCTGGCGTGGCACTGTACACTCGGCTTGTCACTAGTTAAGGTCCAAAACCCTGATCACACACACACTTCGCCGAGCGCGTGGCGAGCACAATCGGCGGGTTGCAAAAAATGTTCTTTTGTTACGGACAGCACGTTAACAATGATGCTTATAGCTAGGTCGACACATAGACCGCTCAACGGCGCAACAAAACCGTAAAATAAACTAACTCTAGACACTCAAAAGCAGCAAACGGTGCGCGCGCGACCCGAATTTTCGTGAATACGTGTTAGCTGTCAAAAGGAAAAGGGAACTTGCAAAAACCACGCCCATAAATCGCGGCAAGTTTTACCTTTCAAGTGTCATCTGTCAATTTCATTGCGAGCCAAAGAGGTTGCTAGCGCCACGACCATGGAACAAGGAATTATGGCGCGAACACCTAGCATCCTGTAAAATGCAAAAAAGTCGTGGGTAACAAGTTAGCTTTAAGTATTATACCCAAGTTAGTAACATAATTCAATATGGCGATAAAACAAAACAAGATCCCAAAAAGAAACTGGATACCCAATTACTTGTATTTACATTATCGTAACTCGAGAGGGAATTGCCTATTTAATATGAGGTAGGCTATATCTTCGCTATATCGGTTATAATATCAAGGACGTTAGTTTTTATGAGAGAATCTTTAGGGATCGAAAAAAGTGGTTCTTTTATTTTTATTTGATGACGAGTTAGCGGTGGACTGCAAACTACACCTTGTATCGTTACTACAACTTTGATGTCAAATAGCTATTTATGCAACTGCATCAATAATGAGGGTCATTTTAATTCGAGTGCTGTTTTTTGATACGAGGCTTGCCGAGTATCAAAATAGGATAGTACGAGAATGAAAATGACTAATTACGTTCAGTTGCATACAAGATTTTATCTACGACAAGGAAGTAAAATCATTAACAAAATACGCCGTAGAGGCTCAATAAAGTAACAAAAAGTAACTCCGTAAGCCGCCACCAGCCGCCTGTGGCGCCTCTGTTATATGAACGGTACAAAAGTGCCAGAACTCAGAGCCTTAGCTTTAGGTATCCTATTTTAAGAAGATAACCATTTCGATTCAGCTCCCATATAACGAGCTGCATCGAAATGAGAAGCAAAACCGAAAGAGGGTTCATTTCGATTCAGCTGTCAAACTCGAAATTGGAACTTTTCGATGCTGGAGTAGATAAAAGTACTACTTACATCGTTTGCTTAAACCATATATGGTCTAAGTTACTTTGTGAACTTACCAAGTCAAATCTACTGTCCCGTTGACAGAAGCAGAGTTAGAATCGCTCGAAGCTTTTTACCAGACCTGAACCAATTAAAGACATTCCCAGGCACACATCTCCGACTGAGTTATATGTGCGTTTTTAATTTGTATTCTATTAAATATCACCTGCTAGTTGCTTCAACAGTGAAGGAAAATACAATTAAAATTATACAATGCTTGAGATTTTTCCATATTATCCACAGTGTTAGTTTAGTTTGTTTTAGGCTATTAATACCAAGGACGTAGGTAAGGTTTTACGAAAAAAATCTTCATCGAATAAGGACCGAATCAGTGTATTCTTTATACCTACTATATTAAAACTAAATTGAGTATGAATGACCAATTGGCCATTTGACGATCTTTTTCATAAACAGTTCAAATTGCCTTATATCATGAAGGTCGAGGTTCTATTCTCCAGGAAGCGCAGTGATGGCAGACCCCCACCAGGTTTACTGACGATATCAAACGAGTCTCAGGGAGCCGCTGAATTCAGGTGGCGCAAGACCGAGCCCTGTGGAAGTTCATGCAAGAGACCTTTGTCCAGCAGTGGACGTCTATAGGTCGATAAAGAAAAGAAAGAAGATGTTTGTATTTCAATCAGCTGAAACGGAGCAACAGATCGGAGTCATTATTTGGATAGGAATAGTTGAAGATCTGGAGAGTGACATCCAGGCTATTTTTATACGCGGACGAGGTCGCGGGCAAATGCTATTATGATAAAAATACTATGTAATCATAACCACTGAAACCTAGTGACTCCGAGTTGCTAGTTTCGGAAAGCCGAATGAATCTCTTACCATCGATCGCTCGGCAGGTGTTGGAACCTTTTTACTGAGGAAAAAACGCCTCACCAAATATAGGTACCAGGAAGACATAGCCACGTAAGAGTTGAAGCTGTGTTCATGACTAATGACCACCGCTGCGGCGCTAACGAACGAGGCCCTGTGACCCCGCATTGTTCTCCCCGGAGAGCCGATCTGAAGAGGGAATCTTCTTTGTTTTACGTTCCTGAGGTTGTCTTGGTTTTTTTGTTTTAATGGACACGCTGAGCGAGCTCGATTCTCTAGGAACTGAATGCCAAGCAAAACTAGATATGATAAAACGTTTGTTTTCTAATCGATGACTGAATTTTTCCTATTTTGCAATGATCATATAAGACAAAACTCAATTGTGTACAGGAGATGATTTTCTTAATAGAGATAGACAGAAAAACTCATTAAAAATAATAATTATTTTTGTTCCCAAATAAGTTACTTGTTCTCAAACAAGTTTTTTAAGCTTTTCTTTTAGCGAAAAATGCCTACAACAATTTTAATTATTAAAATTTTTGTAGGCATTTGTTGCTTAAAGCTTATAAAACTTATAAGAGAACAAGTTATTTTGTTCCTAATTCTTTATGCCGTTTTTCTCATGAGGCGCTCTTTTATATCCGGTTTCAAGTTTTAACATGTCTCTTGTAATACTTATCGTTGTTACCCTGTATAAGACTGTAATTTATTTTTATTTCAAGAAATCACTAATTTCGTAATGGGATTACTTCAAATAGATGACGCTTCTGCCAAGAAAAGGTGTAAGGATTTGTAGCGAGTGATGTGTGAGATCATTTTATTTTCATAGTTTAGCTCTAACAACTCTTTTCAACCAAACCAGAATGAAAATAGGAAAGTTTGTTGCCAATCCATACACATCCCTCGCAATTATGTGGTGTACGGGAACCTATATGTAGGTCTTCAACTAAACTTAACTTCCAAACGAATGTACGAAAATTCGCAGATAACATTTAACATTAACTTAAATACTAAACACAGGATTTGTCAAGGCACCGTGAAAACAATAAAGCGAGTAGGAACGAGGTGAAAACTGCACGGTTTTTGGCAACATTCGTCAAGAATGTCTGCACTGCTCGGCATAGTGGCTTAAAATAAGCCAAATAAAAACACAACACGCGTGCCCCGAAAACACGCCTTATGTTTATCGAAATAGAGGACATGCCGGCTGCAAAATTACTAGTGCAACCCGAAGCAATGGTCCAACTTGTTGAAATTCCGTCGCCGTCCGGTATACGGAGTTGCCAATTTAGTTTTCGTTTATCTAAACCGATGTTGGCTCTTATGTCGTAGTGATTAAGATGAGTCTCGTTTGTATTCGGGTCGGGGGACGGTAAATTGAATTCGGTAAGGCTCGTAGGAGGAAAGAAATTTCGCGAGTTAAGCTTTTGCTTGAGCGCCCACTAATTTTGTCCAATCGTGGTTAGAGGATAACGTGTAAGACACATTTTTTTTTCTTTTTCTCGAGCCCCGCGAGGGTCGAGCGATGGCTACGTTTTTTTGCGGTGAGGGTACACTTGGAATATTTACGATGCGGTTTTGCTCTCGTTGTTCCTGCATAATGTATGGACTGGTGACCATGTATCCCCGCAAGTACATAAAGTGGAATTGAAAGTGTTTCTTGCGAAAATCTCTAGCAGGATATTAGAGCGAGGGCTGCGGAAATAGTGTCGACGTATGTCTGTTTTTCTGCAACTTGTTTTTGTATAATAAATTGTAAAGAACGGGGAACTGCATTTTATTGAAGTCCTTTTAATTCGTTTTTAATTTTACAGTTCTTTTCCTCAATTTTAAACCTCTTTTATTTGCTAATCTATCTTATTATCTTATATCTTATATCTTATATCTATATATATAAAAGATCTATCTTCTATATATATATATAAAAGAAAGTGGTGTTAGTTACACTATTTATAACTCAAGAACGGATGAACCGATTTGGCTGAAAATTGGTGGAGAGGTAGCTTAGAACCAGGAGACGGACATAGGATACTTTTTATCCCGTTCGACCGCGTTTCCGTCATGTCACTAACGTGGTAAGTATAAGAAAAACGTATCTGACATGGAATAATAAAACGCAAATGACAGTGGAATAACAAAACGTAAATGACAGCTAAACGTAATTTTGTCTTTGGTTAAGTATGGTAAAAAATTTGACAATTATAAAGTGTTATAATAAAGCATTACTGAATAAATGCGAAAGTGTGTTTGTTTGTTGGTTTGTCCTTCAATCACGTCGCTACAGAACAGTCTATTCATGCGATTTTTTGCATGGGTATATTAATGGATGTAGTAGTGGTTCCTCAGACCGGGAGAGCTACTTTTTATCTCGAATAATGAAAGAGTTCCCGCGGGATTTTTAAAAACTAAATCCATGCGGACGAAGTCGCGGGCATCAGCTAGTAGATAAATAAATCCATACTTTAAAAAGAATTAAGTGTGAAATACAAGTCCTATCGACTGTGTTCCCGCTTAATTACAATTTACAACATGGGGTTAGGTATTCAAGTGGCGGAACAACAAATTCCTAAAAAGCCGGCAACGCATTGGTGGTGTCTGGTGATACAAATGTTTATTGGCGGCGGTAATCACTCAACATCAGGTGACCCGCCTGCTCGTTTGCATTAAAAAAATAAATTAAGTGGCACTCGGGGACTGCCGCGGTAAAGCTATTGCATAGCATTTTTTATCAACTTATGCAATTATAATATTTATGCAATTTTTTTTTGCATAATAAAAATTATTTTAAAAAAATACGTGTGGCACTCGGGGACTGCCACGTTAAAGCTATTGCATAGCATTTTCTAGTCGCACGCACACAAACACCGTGCCGAAGTCTGCCGAACTGAAACGACGGTGTTAGGTTTATTCTCGTTACGGAATTTCTTGATTCGCCGCGCTCATAGCCCGCGATAAAAGCTATGCAATAGCTTAAAAATTAAAATCTGAAGTCTGGATTCAAAACCCCAGAACCGATAGATCCTTTGTTTAGCCGCTACGCCACCAAAGCTATAACAGAACGTGTGTAAAAAAGAAAGCAACACACAAGGGTGGTAACGGAAAATTCTTACACTTTTTTCGTCTAGCCTCCATCCTCCAAGTCCGTACCGTCCGATACGGAACTTCGTTCCAATTGATATTCCCTTGCTATAATCCGCCAAACAGAATAAATCTTTTAACACTCGAAGTACGTTTCGCACCGATACCGGAGCATCATCAGGTGATGTTGACTCCACAATTTCCATCCATCCATTAGCAACCCATCAACGGCTCACTACTGAGTGCAGGTCTCCTCTCAGAGAACGGTTATAGGCTTTGACAAATGAACCACTATTACTGTTATATGTATTATTAAAAGGAACTTCGTTCCAACCGACACTCTCCACGACACTCACGCATTAATCCTTTAAATCAAGGAATTATGCAAAATAATGCCTGTTTCTTTTCAGTAATGAAGCTTTTGTTTGTCCTCAGATGGCGAACCCATCAAGTTGCCAGAAAACCTGGAGAGCCTCCCGCGCGCGGAGCACTTCGCCGCCCAACGACACCGCTGGAACACCAACGAGGTGAGTGCTGACATAAGCTCTCAAAGCATAACTTAGAGCCTCAATCATCATCATCGTGTGCCTTCCTCGTATTGAAGTTTGGCGGTCATCATGCGAAAAGCTTCTCTATTTAAAGCCGCATCTTTTAATTTTGGATAAGTCAGCCCAGTCCACCCCCTTATATCGTCCAACCACTTGCGTCTTTGGCGACCTGGAGCTCTCTTGCCTGCAATCCTCCCTTCCAGCACTAGTTTTGGGAATGAGAATTAGGTTCCTCTTTGTAGGCGTCCAAAGAAAGCTACTTTTCTTCGTATGATGGTGGACATGAGTTCTCTCCTTTTGTGGACTAATTCCAGTACCCTGCTATTTGGTGTAAGGCTGTTCCATGGGATTCGGAGCATTTTCCTATATATCCACATTTCAAAAGCTTGCAATCGACTTGTTGCTTCTTTTTTGCGCAGCCATACAAGAGAGTGGACCAGACATAGCATTTCACAAGGCGGCATCTTAGTTCGACCTGCAATTTAGGGCTGCAGAGGGTCTTGGACATCTTGTGAAACACGATTTTAGCTTGGCTAATACGGCATTTTATTTCCTGTCGGCATGTTATTTCTAGAGCCTCAATAGCCCAACGGCTAAAGGTGCGGACTGAAAACTGAAAGATTGCAGGTTCAAATCCCACCCGTTGCACTATTGTCGTACCCACTCCTAGAAACAGCTTTCCGCTTAGTTGGAGGCGATAGAAAGGATATTAGTCAACTTCAATTTGACTAATATATAAAAAAAAATCTTCTTTATCAACCGATAGACGGCCACTGCTGGATATAGGTCTAACAAAGGGTGGATATAATTCGTTCCAGCGATTCATGAGACAGTAGGTAATGATTAACCTGTAAATTCTCTTTTTCCTCCTTGTGGAAACACTGCATACATAGCATAATATCTACGATATTGTAAACTTGTTTTGAAAAGAACAACCGTCGAGTCTCTGGCTGGTTATTCTCGGCAGGAACGGCATTCCGAACCAGCGGTAGACTCACCGACGATTCAAAAGCACTTGTAAAAAGTTTATTTGAATAAAAAACATTTCTATTCTATTCTATTATATTCTATTGCATGGACTTCATCCTGTCTCAGTCTTGCGCCGCCAGCGGCTCCCTGAGATTCTCTACTGATCATTATAATTGGGTATTTGACTGTTATAGTTCTTGCAATTCACGAGGGCGACTGACTTATGGTTGTGTGTGTGTGTCGTATCTGTATAAGTGTGAGCGAGCGCAATGCTCGCGCCTGCCCGCTCCCACCTAGGCTTTGACAGGCACGCACAGTTATGCAATGTGCATGTACACGAAGTAACCACGAGTAAAGCTCACTCGCCTTCGTGAATTGCAAAATCTGTATAAAAATGATGATATTCATTAATTAATTATTATAATCGAAAATGTATCATGTAAGAATAACATTTGTATAAACAGAAAATAAATCGGTCCAAAAACACAGTAGTAAAGTTATAAGCTGTTTTACTGCGACTGTATCTGTCTGTCTAAATCTATGAAGAGTGTATGGAGCTTGATGCCTATTACACTAGCGGCACGCTATGATGGCCGGTTTGACACATTACAATAGTGATGTGGAATGTCAATTTATTCTCGAACAAAAAACAATTAAGTTTTGTTTTTGTACCTGATTAAATAGGTTTAATAAAACAAAAATGTATATGTTTATTTAATTTATTTGAACGAACTGAATATTTGAATGAAAATGAATATACATACTTTATATGCACACAAGAAACATATGAATACAAAAGATACCAAAAAAGGTGCCACAAAAGGCCATAATTAATCAGATTCGTCCATACTACTATTTTCACTGTCGTCACTGCTATCATCACCTACATTAATAATTATATGTTCGTTTTCTATAATATTATCTATTTTCACATCTCTTTCATAATCTTCCCTTATTAATTTAACAGTTCTATTCACAACCTTTTCCCAGTCTCCTTTAGTCACATGTTCACAAGCTTCTTCTAATAATTTTAGCATTTTTTTTGTGGTAAATGGGGGTTCTGTATTGTGTCTTGCAGCATATCCCTTAATTTGAGCCCACACCAACTCAATCGCATTATACTCACAATGGTAAGGCGGTAACCGTATGGTCCAAGATCCCAGTGCCGCCAGACCTAAGTTATTTTCTCAGCAATTATTTGTGTACGATAGAGTACTGTTCTAATGTCCTTTCAGTATATGCGTACCAGCTAGATTGTGCCGACGGCCAATTTCCAGATACCAGGTGCTAAAGGTAGGTAAAAACTAGAATAACTTATCTTAAATTCTCAGGGCTGATTTTCATATATGTTTTAAAGAATATTGTAAAAATTAATAAATTAATACTGCCAGACGCTTACCGCCGGCGGTTACTTTAGCCAGACGCTTTGAAGCTCCCAAAAAAATATATAATTTAAGTTAACTTATATTCTCAGTTCTGATTTTTATACATGATACTCAGGGAACTATTGTGATATTATCTGTAAGCTGCCAGACCTATTGGAAGGGTCAATCATCCCCCCAGACACACATTATGCGTCCCCATATGTATGAGCGCTACAACATGATTCACTTGTTTAAGTGTGTGAGAGATGCATACTATAATATTATAAATGCGAAAGTGTGTTTGTTGGTTTGTCCTTCAATTACTCTGCAACAGAGCTACGGATCGACGTCATTTTTTGCCTGGGTATAGCTTGCAGAAGATATTGCAATAGTTCTCTCTCTCTAGATCCTAAGCTATACCCAGGCAAAAAATCACGTCGATCCATAGCTCTGTTGCAGAGTGATTGAAGGACAAACCACGAACACACTTTGGCATTTATAATATTATAGTATGATGATATTATCTCTCACACACTTAAACAAGTGAATCATGTTCTAGCGCTCATACATATGGGGACGCATAATGTGTGTCTGGGGGGATGTTTGACCCTTCCAATAGGTCTGGCAGCTTACAGATAATATCGCAATAGTTCCCTGAGTATCATGTATAAAAATCAGAACTGAGAATATAAGTTAACTTAAATTATATATTTTTTTGGGACCTTCAAAGCGTCTGGCTAAAGTAACCGCCGGCGGTAAGCGTCTGGCAGTATTAATTTATTAATTTTTACAATATTCTTTAAAACATATATGAAAATCAGCCCTGAGAATTTAAGATAAGTTATTCTAGTTTTTACCTACCTTTAGCACCTGGTATCTGGAAATTGGCCGTCGGCACAATCTAGCTGGTACGCATATACTGAAAGAACATTCGAACAGTACTCTATCGTACACAAATAATTGCTGAGAAAATAACTTAGGTCTGGCGGCACTGGGATCTTGCTCTAGTATAACTCTGTGCCCATGTTCTAATGCTATTTCGTCAATGACGTATCGGATCTTGGTTGGTTTGTTTTCTTTTAAAAGACGTACTAATTCCGCTTTTAACATATTCATGTTTGCATCTACGCCATTTTTACGAAGCCATGCGACGATATCAGCTGTCTTTTGGGATTGGGCAGGTGGCTTGTCAATTTGCATCGAGTGGTATGGGGCGTTGTCCATAATTATAATAGATGGTTCAGGGAGGCTACACAACATTGAGGTAAACCATTCAGTAAACTTTTCTCCATTCATGTCTTCATGATAGTCTCCAGTGGTTTTTGACGCAAAAGCCATGAGAGAACCTTCGACAAACCCGTTGATGGTTCCGGCGTGACAAATTATAAGTCGCGATCCTTTTCCTACAGGAACTTTGGAAGTAGATGCTGCTGTGTCATCGTTCCAAGAACGGCCTACAGTATGGTTAGCATTAAGCCATGTTTCATCCAAGAACACAACATTTTGCCAATTTTTGATTTCTTTCACTTGCCGTAAAAAAGTATACCTTGCCATCGCTATATCAAATCTTTCCATCAATATTTTGCGTTTGTTACATTTTTTGTATCGAAATCCAATGGTCTTCAAAATCTTCGTTAAAGAACTTTCCCCACCGAAGAATAATCCAGCTTCCTTCAGTGAATGCACCAACTTTTTTCTTGTTGGATACTCCTTCTGTAAATAGTAGCCGTAAACATGTCTTCGGATAGCATCGGCATCAAAGCTATCGATGCCTACGACTGGTTTTGCTCGTTTTCTCTTTTTTGGTGTGTGAAGTTTATTTTCTTCTGTGCCAGTCTCGCCATATTTTTTTTTAGTTATCCGTCTAACAGTTCGTTGTCCAATATTAAGCGCATCAGCTACGCGTTCAACCACTGACGTTATAGGTAAAATTGGCCCTCCATTTTGAGCTTCACGATCGAAATAGTTACGAAGGCGTATTACGAACTCACGTGTCTGACTATTTAGAACAGTTCTCTGCGTACGTTCGGTCATATCGACGAAATCCACAACAAAGGGCTTGAACAGAGTCCAAATTAACGAGCAAGGGTCAACAGTAATGCAGTATCAATATTTGAAATCCAAAGCCAGGTCAAAACTATATCACAATCGCATTGCACTGACAGTTTATACTTTTCGAAGCAACGTCAATTCGAAACTGCTTTGTTTTGCATTGAGCATTGACGCGAGTTTGCCGGAGGTAGTAGTTGTGCTAGCCAGCGATCCTATGTGACGATCGTATTAGATTCCATTTTTAAAAATTTCCAATTTAGAAAACCAAATGCCGAGTTGTGGTATATATCATATAAAAATAAAAATTTTACCTTTTGTATGAAACAGCTGATATTTTTTTGCGATTTCAGAGGTTTGTCCACATAGTGAAAATTGTTCATATTCACAAGTACATTCACCCCTTAAATGGTGCAAACTGATTTTTCTACACTTGTATACATTTTAGAAATCAATTTAATAAATAAATTTTGAGTCCTAAACCTAAAACTACATTCGATAAAATTTATGAATCTCTGCACATCACTATCGTCAATAAAGTAATACAATTATTTCCTTCAAAGTCGTTATCAATTAATACGGAACTTCATGAGCGGACAAACGTCAAACCGGCCATCATAGCGTGCCGCTAGTTTAATGTGTGACGCTGACGTCACACCTCAATAGCGCTCTTTTTGCCTAGCAGGAAACTTTAAAGCTCTATATTTCCGAAACTAGAATAGTTATTTGTGTTATATGGGGCCAAAGAAATTTTTTGTTCCCCGAGGGCGTTATTTTGAATTCAGAGCGAAGTGAAGGATTCTAAAGTAGAATCCTGAGCCTAGCTAGGAATTCAATATACGCCGCCCTAGAACAAAATATTTTGGCCCCGAATGACACACACTATTTTTCATCATTACATATGAGAAAAAGCTAGGAGTATCAAGCTACTATGTATAGACATCGTATATTGAAAATTTAAATAAAACACACATAAATAATTTATTATTAAATAATTAAACATAAATATTTATGTTGGATACAGTATGGGCGTACATCCAATCGACAAATTGATCACGTGACTTATCGAACACACATAATTTGAATTTCGACACATACTAAAGCACGAACGCGGACCAATCAGAAGAGAGAAATGAAAAGTCCCATGGGGTTAAATTAAATTTTGCTCCCATGGGGTTGAAATTAAATTTTGCTCCCGCTATCCTCTGAAGCCAATATTCGTTTTTCGAATAGGTATGATGAAAAAGATATTTAAAAAAATGGAATATTTAAAAACTTAATTTTAAATTTTATATTAAAAATATCAGTCAAGTAATCTATGATTAACACTTGACAGACTGCTGTCATATTTATTTGAACCTACTTAATGGACGCTATTTTGATGCTATAAATCGTTACTACCGTCCGAGGACCTAAAATTAGTGAGGGCACTAATGACAAATGTACGTCTTCTCCCTTTTCTTCTCCTTATTATATTTTTTCAAATTATTATTTGCGTCACTTCACTCTATCCCTATGATTTTGTTGACTCATTCTAAAACATTACAGTTCAGTCTGTTATGAAGTACTTCGCATTGATATGCTAACTGTTTCATACTCTATCATCGTATTTGTGATAGGTGAGTAATTGTTTGAGGTGTATATAGATTAAACTACGGCCGTTCAGAGAATGCGTTCCTGACACGTCGCGATTGAACTGACGACGTAACTTTGTAATGGCGTTGCAGTTACGATAAAAATATTATTGCTGGTTGTTTACCGTTTTAACAATTGATGAGCATTAAAACAACATTATTATATCAATAATAATCAATTAATGTTATAATTTTGTGCCAAACTGAGTGTCAAATAACTTGGTAAACAATATTTTTCTAAATCTAAACTGCGCTATTACAAGGTTATGTCAACCGGATATTTTTGTTTTGTATGGCAAACTGACAGGTGTCAAAAACGTATTCTCTCGGTGGCCGTACTTTAATAGATCTCACACTTCAATCACTTGCGAAAATAGCACCAATGCACCTATTTATAATTAACTAGCTGATGCCCGCGACTTCGTCCGCATAGATTTAGTTTCTGTTGCGACGTGATTGAAGGACAAACCAACAAACAAACACACTTTCGCATTTATAATATCAGTAATGCTTTATTATAACTTTTTATAATTGTCAAATTTTTTACCATACTTAACCAAAGACAAAATTACGTTTAGCTGTCATTTACGTTTTGTTATTCCACTGTCATTTGCGTTTTGTTATTCCATGTCGGATGAGTTTTTCTTATACCACGTTTTATAGTGACATGACGGAAACGCGGTCGAACGGGATAAAAAGTATCCTATGTCCGTCTCCTGGTTCTAAGCTACCTCTCCACCAATTTTCAGCCAAATCGGTTCATCCGTTCTTGAGTTATAAATAGTGTAACTAACACCACTTTCTTTTATATATATAGATTTCAACTTTATGTATTAACTAATCATGAACATGAATGCCAAGCAAATGGATAAATAAATATAGCACAGAAACATAACTTCGCAAAAATGCACAAGAAAAGAAACCCTTTTTGAGTAACCAACCTTCTATAATATGGAAAATAAGCAAAATCTACGACATAATATAAAAAAAAATTATACGATTCCCATTATTTTGCAAGAGCAAATATTTCAGAGTTTGATGCATCGATATCATACTATATTTTATATCGTTGAGTCATATTTAAAATAAAGTTTTCAGCAGTTTGGTTTGGAGTTGCAGTTAGGTCGGGTGAAACATTGCTAACCCCAGATATGGGATGACATTAGCGAGGTTCCTTGAATGCATGAACAAGTAAACTGTATCATGATAGATATTATAACGCCAGAGGCTAAGTCGATAATGAAATGTTTGTTTGGTCTTTATGGAGTTCATAGTATTTAGTGTAATCTTGTTTAGAATATCGTAATGTTTTCAAGAGTTTGGAGCCGCAGTTAGGTCGGGTGAAACATTGCTAACCCCAGATACGGGATGACACTGCTGGGGCTCTGCATGAATGTAAAGTGTAACTTTGTGTAAAGCCAGTACCAAAAAGTTTATTTGGTATTTATGAAGAACAGAGTACTTACATTATCTAGGGTCTCGTTTAGAAAATTTATTTCACAAAATTAAAATACCTATATTAATGAACAATTAATATAGGTAGGGGGGTAAGGGAGTGCACCACCACCTTAGTGCTCCAAATGTCAACCTCACCTGCCCGTGGTGCCCCCTGCTGATTAACGAACGAGGCTCTGACGACCGAATAATGGCGGTATAACCATTCAAATGAGCTGGACTGGAATAAATTACGCAGACCGGTGTCGGGCAGCAGCGACATCGGTGCAAGCAGTCTGGCCCTGCGATGGCCAACACGCCTGCCCAGCGTGGCCATTATGGGCATATCTTCCCATGATTAGCGTCACAACACAACGGCCCCTAGTCCCCGGCAGCCCTACTATTCCCGTTCACGGTAGCGGACGTGGTCACGGTAGAGCAGGGGGTGCAAAGAATCACCGGGTTTCGGACAGCTACCATAAACATCGAATGTATTTGGCAACTTATAATACACGGACATTGAGAGCGGACGAACACCTCGCTGAAATCGAAATAGAGCTGAGCAGAATTAAATGGCATGTTTTGGGGCTATCAGAAATCCGAAGAGAGGGGGAGGACATGATAACCCTGGAATCGGGCAATATGCTCTATTATCGACAAGGCGACCAGGCTTCACAAGGAGGTATTGGATTTTTGGTCAATAGAGTCCTCACAAATAACGTACTGGAGATCAGTAGTGTGTCGTCGAGGGTGGCATATGTTATACTCAAGCTGAATAAGAGGTACTCCCTTAAGATAGTACAAGTCTATGCGCCCACGTCGACACACGCTGATGACGAAGTTGAGGCCTTATACGAAGACATTGCAAAGGCGCTTGATAACACCACCAAAACTCACTTCAATGTCGTTATGGGGGACTTTAATGCTAAGGTGGGAGTACAGGAACATGGCGAGTTAAAAGTAGGACCACACGGATTTGGTCACAGAAATCACAGGGGGCAGATGCTTGTTCACTTCTTGGAGCGGAAAGGGCTATTCCTGATGAATTCTTTCTTCAAGAAAAAGCCCTCTAGAAAGTGGACATGGCATAGTCCGGATAATGTGACTAAAAATGAGATTGACTTTATAATGACGGATCGCAGATATATATTTGAAGATGTCTCAGTGATCAATAGGTTTGATACCGGCAGCGATCACAGGCTTGTGCGTGGTATCTTAAATATAGATCTGCAATTAGAGAGACAACGTCTGATGAAGTCAACTCTCCGACCAAAACCGTTGCAAAGTGTAAGCTCCGAACAATTCCAAATTGAGCTCAAGAACCGGTTCGAGCTGCTGGAAACCAACTTGGACATTGACCAACGATTCACCAATTTCGTAGATGTCGTTCGTGAAGTGGGACGCAAATACTGTCAGAACGATCATAAAAGGGTGTCAAAGATATCCGAAGATACCCGTAAACTTATGGAGCAGAGACGGGAGACTTCCTCAGCATTGCCTGAGTGGCATACTTTGAACAAGCGCGTCAAGAAGCGAATAAGATTCGACCTCCGGCGCTCCAACACCCGCAATATACAAAATGCGATCGAGCAAAACCGAGGTTCGAAAGTGTTCGCTAAGCGACTTGAGAGGAGCCACTTAACAAAGTTGAGAAACCCCGTCGGTAAAATCGTAACGTCTCAAGCAGAGGTCCTAGAGGAGATCGAACGATTTTACTCTCAACTTTACTCCTCCAAAGCTCCAAAAGCGGCTCAAGACACGAACGACAAACGTGCGACTTTGACCCGCCACTACACCGAAGACATCCCAGACGTTGACCTTGGCGAGATGCGAATAGCCCTCAATCAACTTAAAAACAACAGGGCACCTGGCGATGACGGCATCACATCAGAGCTTCTACGTGCAGGAGGTACTCCGATCCTGAAAGAGCTAGCAGAGCTCTTTAATGACGTCATTGCAAACGGAACAACGCCAAAAGCATGGAGCAAGAGTGTGGTAATTCTTTTCTTTAAGAAGGGTGACAAGGAGCTTCTGAAGAACTATCGGCCGATATCACTCTTGAGCCATGTTTATAAGTTGTTTTCGAGGGTGATCACAAATCGCCTCGCCCGAAGGCTTGACGATTTTCAACCTCCGGAGCAGGCTGGGTTTCGAAAAGGCTACAGCACCGTAGACCACATCCACACCTTGAGGCAGATTATACAGAAGGCCGAAGAGTATAATCTACCACTCTGCCTTGCTTTTGTGGACTACGAGAAAGCCTTCGACTCTATCGAAACTTGGGCTGTTCTGGAGTCACTGCAGAGATGCCAAGTCGATTGGCGTTATATCGAGGTGCTGCGATGTATTTACGATACTGCGTCAATGACCGTCCAAGTACAGTCTCAGCAAACAAAACCAATCAACTTGAGAAGGGGGGTTAGACAGGGGGATGTAATATCCCCAAAACTGTTTAATAGTGCACTAGAAGACCTCTTCAAAACGCTGGACTGGACAGGACGAGGATTTAATATAAATGGCGAATACATCTCACACCTGCGGTTCGCCGACGATGTGGTTATCCTTGCAGAGACTCCAGAAGATCTGGAGCAGATGCTGAGTAGTCTAAGCCGCTCTTCCAGACGAGTTGGTCTCGGGATAAACATGGACAAAACCAAGGTTATGTTCAATCAACATGTTGTCCCGATACCCGTGAACGTCGAAAATGTTGGAATCGAAATTGTTTCAGAGTACAACTACCTTGGCCAGACCATACAATTGGGTAGAAACAATTTCGACGAAGAAGCCAACAGAAGGATACGGCTGGGCTGGGCGGCATTTGGAAAATTAAGTCAGGTCTTCTCATCGTCAATACCTCAATGCCTGAAGACGAAAGTCTTCAATCAATGTGTCCTTCCCGTCCTCACTTATGGCGCTGAAACGTGGACACTAACAAAAGGCTTGATCCACAAATTTAAAGTCACTCAGAGAGCTATGGAGAGGGCTATGTTAGGAGTTTCTCTTAAGGACAGGATTCGAAATGAAGAGATCCGTAAGAGAACCAAGGTCGCCGACATAGCTCAAACCATTAGCAAGCTGAAATGGCAGTGGGCAGGCCATGCTTGTCGCAGAAGCGATGGCCGTTGGGGCCGAAAAGTCCTAGAGTGGAGACCGCGAACAAGTAAGCGTAGTGTGGGGCGCCCTCCAGCACGTTGGACTGACGATATAAAGCGGGTGGCGGGAAGTGGCTGGATGAGGAAGGCTGAGGACCGGGTGTGGTGGCGTTCTCTGGGAAAGGCCTATGTTCAGCAGTGGACGTCCGCAGGCTGAGATGATGATGAGATGATGAATGAACAATTAATGTTAAATTACTCCCAAAAATAAATTCAATTGTATTCAGTTATTCTAGTTTAGGAAAAAAGGGGTTAATTTCTTTAAAATTAAAACTTGTTTAGAATATCGTAATGTTTTCAGCAGTTTAGTGTGGGGCAGCATTTAGGTCGGGTGAAACATTGCTAACCCCAGATACGGGACGACACTGCTGAGGCTCTGCATAATGCATGAATGTAAAGTGTAACTGTGTGTCAAGCCAGTACCAAAAAGTTTATTTGGTATTTATGAAGAACAGAGTATTTACAGTACCTAGGGTCTCGATTAGAAAATTTATTTCACGAAATTAAAATAACTACATTAATGAACAATTAATGTTAAATTATTCCTAAAAATAAATTCAATTGTATTCAGTTAATCTAGTTTAGGAATAAAGAGGTTAATTTCTTTTAAAATTAAAACTTGTTTCTTCTTCTCAGTCGATACGCTCTTGACAGAGCGGTCGTGGTCGTCACTTGGGTATTGTGGCACGCTTCACAATACGCCTCCACTCCTCTCTAACAGCTGCCTTTCTTGTGCATTCATGCAACGGGACATCCACTGCAGCCCTCACCTGGTCTGTCCATCTCATAGGCGATCTGCCGCGTGCTCTAGTGCCCTCCACTCTTCCCTGGACCACTAGACGTTCAATCGAGATATCATACGTCTTGACACGTGACCAAAGAAAGTGATTATACGTTTTTATATAAAACTTGTTTAGAATATCGTAATGTTTTCAGCAGTTTAGTGTGGGGCCGCATTTAGGTCGGGTGAAACATTGCTAACCCCAGATACGGGACGACACTGCTGGGGCTCTGCATAATGCATGAATTAGCCGCGATTTATACCGCGCCGCCGCGCTCGGCCGTGACGGCGGCGAAATTAATGATAATGAAACGTGTGTCCGTATTTACATACGGTAACACGTCATATCCATGGCCAGGGAAGAATGCCACTAACGCCGCGCGGTGCGAGTTATCAAACGAACTATAATGATTTAGTCACAAAACTCAAGTTACATAATATCTATATATATAAAAGAAAGTGGTGTTAGTTACACTATTTATAACTCAAGAACGGATGAACCGATTTGGCTCAAAATTGGTGGAGAGGTAGCTTAGAACCAGGAGACGGACATAGGATACTTTTTATCCCGTTCGACCGCGTTTCCGTCAAGTCAATATAAAACCTCTGGTATAACAAAAATGCATCTGACATGGAATAAAAAAACGAAAATGACAGTGGAAGAACAAAACGTAAATGACAGCTAAACGTAATTTTGTATTTGGTTAATTATGGTAAAAACAATTATAAAAATTATAGTTTAATGTACCTAATTGATAATATCATCAGTAATATGTTTTCTCTTTGAATCATCATTAACAATGCCGCGAGCAAGACGATCAAATGTTTCCTGCTACAAAGTTACGAATTGACGTGATTTATTGGATAGGTATAGTTGAGAACCTGGAGGGTGACAAAGATTTCCCGCGGGATGTTATGAACTAAATCCACGCAGACGAAGTCGCGGGCATCAGCTAGTTATTACTATATGCCAACGAATGATTGTGAACTTGTGATCCTTGCGAAATAAACTAGCGAAAAATTGTGAACTGCACTAAGCACTTATAATTAAACGTAATTATTTTTCGATAGTTTAAACAATGTCAAATCGTCAAATCGTGAAAGAACCTGCAGGGCTTAAGCATATTGTGTGCATGCATAGCGACGTGATGGTAAAATGCATCTGTAGTAAGCAATTTTTCATGTGTGCTACCTCGCCCCCCACCGAAATTGACAGACTTTTTGCAAATAAATTAGGGGTCAATTCCACTCCTGTGGTGGTTTAATACTCAAAGGCTTAAGCGGATTGCAGACCGAAAACTATGCTCACTTAGGTTAAGCTTAGCTCGCATAGCTGACTGCAGTCTTGCGTGCAGACTGCAAACTAAAATATCTGAGTCAACCAGTATGAAAAACTGCGTCAGCTATGCGAAATAAGTTAAACTAAGTTAGCTTAGTTTTCGGTCTACAACCCGCTTTATAATTTGTCCGGTTCTATCAACTGTAAAATTGTGAACCGTCCCTGATTGGTCGGTCTATTATAACACTTCATACAAGCATCATCATAGAAGTCTCAACTGATAGAAGTCCAATGTTGGCCACAAGTCTCTTGAAAGGATCGCCACAGACGCGATCTTGTGTCACTTATATCTCGCGGCTGCCAGCGACTCGCTTGGGATCATCCGTCCAACGTTTCGTAATGAAAGGTCTTATCATTGTGCAATGTGGAGTCTATAATAATATAGGTATAAAAATTATTTTTAAAACATCGATTTCAAACGCCACTACAAAGTATAAAATAATTTTAGTTTGTACAGGTATGTTGAAGTCGGGCTAGCCTTGCACTTCATCGTTTCTATTGAGGCCCGCCCGACTTCAACATACCTGTACAAACTAAAATTAATTTATACTTTGTAGTGGCGTTTGAAGTCGGTTTTTAAAAATATTTTTTATATTTTATTACAAGATGATGCCTGCGACTTCGTCCGCGTGGATTAAGGTTTTTGATTCCCGCGGGAACTCTGTAATTTTCCGGGATAAAAGTAACCTATGTGCTAATCCTGGGTATGAGCTATCCATTCCGAATTTCAGCCAAATCGTTTCATTCGTTGTGGCGTTAAAGAGTAACATACATCCTCACAAACTTTCACATTAATAATAATAATAGGATTATTCTTGGGACGGTTTAAAGTCAACGTTTTCATAAGAGAGCTTTGTAAATCCAGTTAATTCAGCTGCAGTACAACATTAGATGCATTATAGTTTCTCGTGATCTTGCAAGCAATTTGTAAGGATTTGGGGGCTTAGGGGCAAACGGGCAACTGGGTGAGCTTATTAACTAGCGGTTGTGAGACCCTAAGGAGCCAGATACCGGCTTCCTAGCTTCCTGTTACTTAGTTGGATAATGTAGATGCAAGAAGGAATAGGTACAATTTAAAGCATTAAGCGTTCTTAAAAAACCTTCACTGACTTCAAACACCCGCGCCACTACAAAGTACTTATATGATTTATTGTTGATTTTTAAAAAAACCGCTCTACCGATTTCAATAAAAGTTAAATCGGTTCAGGCGTCTTCGACTAATAAACATACATAAAAAATAGATAAAAGAAAAGTTTCCAACGAATTGAGAACCTCCTCCTTTTTTGAAGTCGGTTAAAAAGGGTCCTAAGATAAATTACTAGATGATGCCCGCGACTTCGTCCGCGTGGATTTAGTTTTAAAAATTCCCGTGGAAACTCTTTGATTTTCCGGGATAAAAAGTAGTCTATGTCGCTCTTCAGGTTCTCAACTATGCCCATGCAAAAAATCAAGTCAATCCGTTGCTCTGTTCCGGCGTCACTGAAGGATAAACCAACAAACAAATTCACTTTCGCATTTATAATATTAGTACAGAGTAAGGATAGGTTTATACTGGGATATTAGTAAGGATAAATAACTAGCTTTTGCCCGCGACTTAGGGTATGTTTTTAAAAAAATCTCGCGGGAAATCTTGGTTTTTCCGGGATAAAAGTTCACTCACTCACCTCACTCTCCAAATTTTCAAGCAAGTATATCCATTCGAAAAATTACGTTTATAATCAAAAGCTGTCACCAAAAGAGGTAGGTAAAGTCTGTGTCAGTTCCTATTTAAACCCCAAAGAGTAAAATATCAAAGCCAAGTTGTATTTAAATCGTACCACGGAAGGATTACATTTATTAACCGCGAGGGAACTTGCCAACAAAGATTTCAAATGATACAAAGGGTCTGCTTGGCAAGGTTGTAATCATACTAATAAATTATATCGGTCAAGAAAATTGATGTACCTGAAAATGTGATGAGTTAAGTTAATTTTTCGCAAATATAATATTATTTCACCGCTTGGCTTGGTATTAAATTATGCTAGTAATCATATTATTTTTTTTATTATTCGCCCAATTTATAATATTCCAAAACTACTGTTAGAATTGTCCTTCAATCATGCAGCGCGGAGCAACGGAACGACGTGATTTTTTGCATGGTTAAAGTTGAGGACTAGGATAGTGCCATAGGCAACCTTTTATCCCGGAAAAACAGAGGGTCCCCGCGGGATATTTAAAAAGCTAACGCCATACGGATAAAGTCGCGTTCTAAAACTAGTGTAAAAATAAATACTTACTTGCTCTTTCTTGACCGACATATAAAAAGATTGAACATGTAGCATGTTCAAAGATAAGTTTATTTTGTGAGTATCCGTCAAGAAACACAAGTTAAAATTCTCTACTTACTCTCAAAATAATATTATTATGTAAGAACCAAGTTTTCTAATCTTAGGTTTCAACTTTGAAATCTAATCATTTATTAATCTCGTTTAAAATAGTATTGTCTCATATGATAATAAGTAATTAGTTATATTATAAAGTTATTTTTTATGATGGATTTCCGGGATAAAATGTAGCCAGCCAGTTAGATAAATCCTCGTTAAATCAGGATTTTATGAGGATGCTGAACTTTTACTTTCAGGTTTTAGGAAAGTCCCTGTAAAATTGGTTCCGCAATTCCATAAATTAGCGCGTGCAGACAGTTTTTTTAAAACGTGTGTTTGTGTTATCGTTCAAAAAATCATAATAGATACCTATAATGCTTTCAAAGATGCAGTTCTTTGGAAAACACATTGTATTATTTTGTATATATTTGTAATATATATTAAATGAAAAAAAAAAAAACTATATTTAAATTGAGGGATGCAAGCTTTTTACTATAAAATACGAATTCACGAATCATACCGTTGAATTATTTAGTTTTTGAAAGGGGTCAGTAAATCAGACGGAGCTGTTTAACAAATATTTGTATTTGTAAAGCTCATTTACTTAGCTCCAGTAACCCCAGCAGCAACAGATAATGCGAATAAATCATAAGTAAAACGGCGTTCGGGGAAAACCAAAACAGCCATCGGCGCGCTCTTCCAGCGATACCGAAGCGATACAGAAGATATAGAACACCAGTGGTGGTATTCTCTGAACCGATTGCATCAACGATTGCAATGCCCTCTTTTTTGGCGGGAGACGGGTATTGGTAAAAATGCATTGACGCACCAAGAACAATCATTGAACGAGCATTGATCGTATTCGATGACATTAGCGTCAAAGTAAATAATCCTTGATCGTATTGATTTAAAGTCACAAATTCAGTACAACGGATTTTAATATGGAGCGTTATGGAGCGTATCGTACATAATATGTAAACGTAAAAAATGCATACACGAAATTGTGCTCTAATTCAATGCTGTTATGGTTTTGGTTTATTTTACTTTGACAAGTTCTCAGATCCTAGATGATATCCAGGGTCTGATGATGAAGCGGGAAGGTGGCTATGAAAACTCTGTAATAAAACAACGTAACCCCATTGAGCTTGGGCTCGTTTGATTCGTCTTGACAAGTACTTTGATTCTGGATTTTGTCCAGTGTCTGATGAAGTAGCCAGCTACTAAAAACTTGTTTTTTAAAAATAATAATTTTCATTTACACTTGTTTTCATTTTAGATAACTAAGCCTAGTACCTTATTTAAAGAAGATTTAAAACATTCACACATCACTTTCGTTTTCGTCATGAAATTTATATTAAGGTGCCAATTACCTACAGCACGAATTAATTAGTTTTAACTACTTTTAACTAACACTATAATTTGTATAGTTAGGTATACCTAACTATACAAATTATAGAAAAATTCAATTTGATATATCAAACGCCTCTCACATGGTAACCGAGGTTTCGCGATATGAGTTTAATATTATAGCTCTGGAATATCGATGGAAAACATTCCCTATTTAACATACAAAAATAAATCCGGGACAAAGTTTTAGACCCCGCTGCAGCATGCCAAAATCTCAAATGAGAATATTAAATATTTGCATACATATTTCCTATTAAAATGAAGTATAAACTTGGGTTATTTATTTGTTTGCGAATATTATTCTATCGCATAGCACAATATACCTAGTTTAATGGGATTAAACATTAAAAATTCCATGGACGTTCAGCTTTCAAATGTAAATAAGTTGCATAAATCTTGCCCTTCATTCATATGTATTTGTTTACGATTATTTATGATTCAAATTAGAAAATTACGGGAAAAAGGGTAAAGGTATACCGTGCCAGTTAATACCTTAATACTTCTTACTAAGAAACTCGCTATAAAGACCGCGAAAAGTGTCAATTTCTCAAAAATTCAAAATTATTTATCACATAAGGCTCTTTGTGGCTCTTATGACAAATAAACACTCTACCACCGGTAAAAAATTACTCTGCAATAGTTTGGCAATTATGATGGAACCGATGAACCAACACACTCTCTTAAAGAACACACATGCATATCACATAAACCACAATATGAGAACTCGAGTAAAATATATTCAGCCCGTCCCAAATCCCTTCCATACAGTCCGCGGCACCATTAACATAATAACTACACGCAGGCTAATCTGCTGGTTTTTCATTAGCCAACATGTTACATGGGTCGTGACTCTCAGAATTGAAAGGAATGAAAAATTAGGGTCGATTTGGGTCGCATTTAACGATTAACTAAAGGAAAAGATACAAAAAATTTGTTTTTGCTTAACATTTTCTTGAATCCAGATAAAATAAATTGCTATTAAAGAGAGCGCGGGCTAATGATCTGTGATTAATGATTATGGTATTTTTTATTCGATAACAAGATAGGTTTTGAGTTCGGTCTTACAATAACTCAAATATGGTTGAGCGAAGCAATGGCTGGATCATGCGGCATGCTCGTGAACGGGTGCCACCAGCGGGAATGGGGTTACTTTCTGCCTGCCCGTCTTAACATGTGTTGAATTATAATTAGGTATGCTTTGTGAAACTCATTGTGGAAACACTGCATACATAGCATTGTATTTATTGAAGTGTAAACCTGTTTTGAAAAGAGCAACCGCCGAGTTTCTTGCTGGTTCTTCTCGGCAGGAAGGGCATTCCGAACTAGTGGTAGACTCATCGACGATTCAAAAGCACTTGTAAAAAGTTTATTTGAATAAAAAACATTTCTATTCTATTCTATTCTATACAGTGACCTGCAATCTAGGTATAAGACGGTAGGCTAACTTGGAAGGGGTATCATGGCAGTGTCATGAAACCTCTAATCGGTTTCTACACGCCACCGTACCGAAACGCTAAATTGCTTGGCGACAATTCTTTTACCTTAGGATGGTAACTAGCCACGACCAAAGCTTCCACCAGAACAAATCAAAAATAGTCACATAATAATACAAAAAATATTTTTAAAAATCTAACTTGTAACGCCAGTACAAAGTAAAAAATACCCAAATCCTTGAAGCATACCTATAAAAATTTAAATCGGTTAAAATGGAAAAATCGGCCAAGTGCGAGTCGGGCCTCGCTCTTTTAGGGTTCCGTTAAAAAAAATTAAATTAAAAGATTTCCATCTACCCACCTACCCATTTTAATTTAATTTTTTTAATTTTTATTATTTGTTGTTATAGCGGCAATAGAAATACATAATATGTGAAAATTTCATCTGTCTATCTATTACGGTTTACGAGATACAGCCCGCTGACAGACGGACGGACGGACGGACGGACGGACGGACGGACGGACAGCGTAGGCTTAGTAATAGGGTCCCGTTGGTACCCTTTGGGTACGGAACCCTAAAAAAGACACTTATATTGTGTTCTAGAGTGTGTGATTTATTTTAATAGAGTAACATTATCATCATTAGCAACCCATCAACGGCTCACTACTGAGCGCAGGTCTCCTCAAAGAAGGGTTATAGGCCATAGTCCACCACGCTGGCCCAATGCGAATCTGTAGACTTCACACACCTTTGAGAACACTATGGAGAACTATCAGGTGTGCAGGTTTCCTCACGGTGTTTCCTTCACTGTTGAAGAATGTGATATTTAGTTGCTTAGGCAGCACGTAACTTAGAAAATCACAAAGAGAGAGAACCCCCGCATAGGAGACCGAAGTCCTAACCTGAGTGTCACTGCGTTTGTTGAATGAATGAAATGAAAATCAACTTGAAATAAAATAGGAATCTCTACACTCAGATAGCAAACTTTAGAAAAGCAGCATAAAAGAGAAGAATGTTTATTTTTCCACATCAAACCAACGTCAACTAGAATCCTACTGAATAAAGAATGTTGCTGACAAATACGCTCGTAAATTTATGCCTGACAGTCGAAACGAAAGTGCATTGAATAAAGTAATCGTATCGAATGAGAATATTTTGGAACGCAAGTTCTCGACGATTTGTCTTGAGGTATTCTTTTGCTGTCTATTGAAAACAAATAATTTTCTTGAATGCGCTGCGATGTATGGCTAAAAACTAGACGTAAGTATTTGTATTTCGTATTTTAACTTAATTATTATAAACCACTACCAACAAATTATTATCTAACTCTATCTTCTTCTTTACCAACCGAAAGACGTCTACTGCTGGACAAAGGCCTCTTGTATGGGCTTCCAGGCCTCGGTCTTGCGCCGCCTGAATCCAGCGGCTTCCTGCGACTCGTTTGATGTCGTCGGTTCACCTAGTGGGGGTCTGCCAACACTGCTCTTCCCGGTGCGGGGGTTGCCTCTCCAGCACCTTGGGACCCCAAAGACCATCAGCTCTTCGAACTGTGTAACGCAACATTATGTTAATATAAAATTACACGACAAAACGAATTTTGGTGTATTGGATTATTATTTATCGCTGTAGTCCATTTTTTAGGGTTCCGAACTCCGTACTAAAAACGAAACCCTTGTAGGATCACTTCGTTGTCCGTCTGTCTGTCCGTCTTTCAAGACCTTTTTTCTCAGAGACATCCATCACTTGTACTCATGTCTACAATCTCTTGCAGCAGTGAAAATGTCCAATATCTAAGTCGACGCAATCAAAAGATACGGCCGCTCCGTTTGTGCCGCATGTTTTGAGGGAACTACGTGCGTAACAGAGATGCGTGCCCAGGATCGAACCTGCGACCCCCCGAATAGGAAACCATAATGCTAACCACTGGGCTATCGCTGTTTTTTAATTGCTTAAACAGACAAAACTCCGAAAAGTCCGAGATCCCCTCTGCTTATAATACCAGGAAAACCCTACCATTATTTGATGAATGAAAAAGCGGCCACGACCCTCAGCAATGAGAAAAATAACGTCGAGAAGAGACTAGGCATACATGACCAGGCATCATCATCATTAGCAACCCATCAACGGCTCACTACTGAGTGCAGGTCTCCTCTCAGAGAAGGGTTATAGTCCATAGTCCACCACGCTGGCCCAATGCGAATTGGCGGACTTCACACACCTTCGAGAACATTATGAAGAACTCTCAGATGTGCAGGTTTCCTCACGATGTTTTCCTTCACCGTTGAAGCAAGTGATATTTAATTGCTTAAACGCACTTGACTCCGAAAAGTCAGAGGTGCGTACCCGGGATCGAACCTGCGACCCCCCGAATAGGAGACCACAATCCTAACCACTAGGCTATCACTGTTTCAGTGGCACCAGTGGCATACATTAGTATAATGGGGTTCATCTTCGAGGGCGGTTTCGTTATATGCGGTAATGTGTTTGTCGTGTCGAGGTATTTACAGCGAGCCCGTAGAAATGTACCATTAATTAAATCTCGCAATTTTTTACTCAAAGCTAAGCAACTCTTGGAGAGCGAGATAAGCTATGCTTAGTTTATCTCGCTCTCCAAGCGTGCCTCGGTCTATTACATTTGACGATTCAAATGGGCTCAGGAAAGCATATTTTGAATTTGGTCCGTTTATTACGGGACCAAAACAACAAACAATCGCTCCTCTCAAGTAAATCTTTTCATATAATCAAATAAAACAAGTGTAAATTAAAAAAAAAAGCTTTTAGTAGCTGCCTACATAGTCAGACCCTGCTTATAATCTAGAACCAGACCACTTGTCAAGACAAATCAAACAAGCCCAAATTCGGTGGGGCTATGTCGTTTTATTACAGAGTTACCAAAATCACTTTCCGGTTTCATCATCAGACCCTGATCAGATCAGACCCTGAACCATCAGAAACTAGAATTAAGTATTATCTGGTGAAATATCGTAGTCAAACATAGGTAAATCTGTTGAGAATAAAGAAAGTTAAACCTTTAGCAAGTTAATATCATTTCTTTCCCAAAAGCAATAAAATATTGTAAATTCTTTATTTCCTTTGGCTTTTACTTAGAAAATACACCTCGTTATTTATCCACTGAGATTTTACGCCCACCCTCTTCCTCCCTTTGGTAAGTAAGATAACAAAACGTTTGTTATTTTAGAGACTGTCCCAAGCATCTTTCCTTTAGACTGAGTTTCCACGGCGCGGATCGGCGCCCGCGGCCTCCGTAGAATGCAGATTTGTATTGAAAATGAAGTTTCAATTTCCACGGTGCGGTTTGCGCCCGCGGCGGGCGCAGTACTAGCGGTACTGCAACCGCTGCGGGGGCGGGTGCGAACCGCGCCGTGGAAACCCAGTCTTAGAGAAGTTAACTGAAGGCCGATTATATAAAAGTTGCATCAATCATTGCTAGTCTCAATTATGGTGATTGGCTGAATTTATCACGCTCGTTCTGCGACAATGCATTTTAGCCAATAGCGAGTGAGTATCGGCCAATCTGAGGCGATTGCAATCCTCACACTGAAGCAATCATTTTTAGAGAATCGCTCAGCTAGTGTACTATTTAACAGATAAATAATCTAATATATAAACTTCTCATGTCGCGGTGTTAGTTACCAAACTCCTCCGAAACGGCTGGACCGATTTTTATGAAATTTTGTGTGCATATCGGGTAGGTCTGAGAATCGGTCAAAATCTATTTTTCATAGCCCTAAATGATAAGGGTGACGCACCCCTAAATATTTTTGTAAGCGGTTCGAAGTTCGCTGGGTCAGCTAGTTTAATATAAAAAAATCTTTTTAAAAATCGGCCAAGTGCGAGTCGGGCCTCGCTCTTTTAGGGTTCCGTACATATGACAAATCACTTTTTTTTAAACTAAACTTTTGGGAAAAATGCTCGTTTGTTTTGGTCACAACTTATAAAACGCATTATAAATCCGTGTGTTCAGTATTTGTTGTTTAAATACACTATATAGTACATAATATACCGAAATTTCAAATTCCTAACTAGTTTAGTTTTTGAGATAGACCTCGTAACAAAATTGGTCTAAAAGCGACAACTTTGATGGCCCCCCATTTCTTCATTTTTGAAGCTAAAAAATAATAAAAAATATATTTGACCTCCGCTTAATGAGTTCTAGACAATGACACCATACATGCCAGGGTGAAAAAACAAAATTTTATTTCGACTCCTTTTTCATGTATGGGAGCCCCCTTTATTTTTTAATTTAATTTAATTTTTATTATTTGTTGTTGTAGCGGCAATAGAAATACACAATCTGTGAAAATTTCATCTATCTATCTATTACGGTTTACGAGATACAGCCCGCTGACAGACGGACGGACGGACGGACAGCGGAGGCTTAGTAATAGGGTCCCATTGGCACCCTTTGGGTACAGAACCCTAAAAACAGATTTCAAACAACTGCGCCACTGCAAAGTATATATATAATATATTCTTAATTTCTCTAAAACCTCTCGACCGATCTCGATAAAATTTAAATAGGATCACCTGGGAAGTATGCCCTTTCAAACATAAAAAGAATTTTCCAAATCGGTTCTGGCATCTTTGAGTAATCGGTGAACTTTAAAAAAAATCCGACGAATTGAAAACCTCCTCCTTTTTTGAAGTCGTTTAAAAATGATTGATTGAATGTTATGAATGATTTTGGTTTGGTTTAAGAATTGTTTACAACTAAATTAGTACCAATAATATTATGTTGATGAACTCTCATGTAATCAGTTAAGTTCAAAGCTTCTTTGAATTTTTTGTTTTTGTTTACGTATTGAATCATTTATAGAAAAGATAGAGTTGCGTCTCTGTTTATTTTTTCGCCAAATGTTTGAAATGTTTGATTTTAGTTTTAATTTTAATTGTCTGGGAATTTCTTGGGAAAATTCGTGGTTAAATTTTATCAAAATGAAGTCCCAAGAATTTTCCCTGAGACCTAGTGACCCGTGTTGCCTCCCCGCCCCCCTTGTTTACACCTTCCGGGCCGTTTTGGTTTCTTATGCAAATGTAACGGCCGAGGTGAAACACGATGAAAAAGTGCGATATTTGATCCCGTATGGAGAATTCTGTCAGCTTATCACGACGTATGCCTTTTTATTAATAAACCAGCCTGTGCTTGGCTTTATTTGCTTTTAATAAGAATTATTGTCACTTTTCACAAATTCTTCACTTTGACAAACCAATATTAATTGTTTAGTTGATTGCTTTGTAGTTGTACATGGGAAAGTAGGTAGAAATAATATTTTTTAAGCATAACATTATCAAGTTTTGTAAAGTATCATTCCTCACTTTATTCGTCAGGTAACGCAGTGTGAGTTAATTTAAGTTTTAAGCTATTGCATAGCTTTTATCGCGGGCTTTGAGCACGGCGACCGAATCAAGAAATTCCGTAACGAAAATAAACCTAACACCGTCGTTTCAGATCGGCAGACTTCGGCACGGTGTTTGTGTGCGTGCGACTTGAAAATGCTATATAATATAATAGCTTTGCCGCGGCAGTCCCCGAGTGCCATACGTATTATTTTTTCTCTAAGGATTTATTACATTTCTTAAAACAAGAAAATACCTGCGTAACTTATTTTGAAGATTTGTTTTTATCTTTCATAATATTTTTTTAGTTTGCATGATTATTATTATTTATTTACATTTTTCTTAAATACATATTTCCTTATTTGGGTTTAAATAGTTAACTAGGCACATGGGCAGATCCGCAGTAATAAAACATAGAACGGTTTTAGAAATCTGCTAAGTGTTCAGTTTTGTAGTCGAGTGAGTATGAAACATGGTTAATTATAAACGTTCAACCCGCGTTCGCCCAAGTTTGTCGTTTGCCTATAGGTATGGAACTTACTCGCATCATAAAGGCGAAAACATACTTTCAATACCCGACGTGATTTGATGTTAAGTCAAATTAAGTCGCAGTAGGATCACACAACAAAATCCAAGAAATATAGTCAGTTGCTTGTAGTTTGATTGGGGTCATAGAAAATACTACAATTTGAGTTGAAGGCGTCACGTTTTACGAGTATGTCTCTACCACCAGTAACGAAGTTTATGCTTTGTACGGATACGGACCTTTCAAACTTCTCATTATAACTTTGGACTTCAAAGGAGCTAGGAAACTCGATCAAGCGCGAATCTTTTTATATTGCTTTTGAAGTCGTCTAATAGTTCATTTCCTCTTCCGAAGTTGCTTAAAATATTTCGAACGAGATTTTTGTGTAAATAAACTGGTGACGATTTAACTTTATTCAAATTAGATCACCCTCGAAATGGGTAATAAAAATCGTCAAAAAACGTTTTATGTAAACTTCAATAGTTCAATGGTCGAGGAGTAGGATGAAATTCGAAAGTCTAACCCTTCTCTGAGAGATATGCTCAGCAGTGAGCCTTTGATGATGATGATGATGATGATGATGATGATGATGGTAATGATGATGATAGATGTAAGTATGATCCACCCTAGCGCTCGGAGGTTGATGATCGAGGTGTCAAACGATTTGCTAATAAGGTTCGGGTGACATATACCTAGACCACATTTTATTCTAATGAAATCAATATGACGCATGCTATAACCAACTAGCTGATGCCCGTGACTTTTGTTATTGTGAGTTGAGTGAGACTTGTGTGACGTACTTGTGTTGTTGATTAAGTTTTTAAAATCCCTCGGGAACTCTTTAATTTTCCCAGGATAAAAAGTAGCCGTAGTCACTCTCCAGGTCCTCAACTATACCTATGCAAATTACGCCGATCCGTAGCTCTGTTGCAGCGTGATTGAAGGACTAACCAACAAACAAAACACACTTTCGCATTAATTATAATATTAGTATGATTTTCAATTTTCAGGACATAGTTTGAAAGTTTTTTCCGGATCAAGTAAACGTTTTATATTGTGAACGTGTATTTCCAAAAAACGCTGAAGGCGAAATAGATCTATTTTTTTCGAAACGTATGTTTTTCAATGCGGCTTTCAAGAACCGGCCGGGGCAGCCGGGTCCGGATCGTCATCGAGTGGTATTGCATCGGGCCGTTCCCGGGCCGTTGGGATTTGCGCAATTTGATTCGATTTGACTCCATCCGGCTCCAATAATAGGAAAACCGGTCAACAACAGATTGAAACAAATGGATTCAGTACTTTAGAGTTTGCGCTCAAAGTGGAATGGTACCGATTTGTTTGTACTATAGATATTGTTGGACGAACGCCAATTCTTGTGAAAAATCAACCGATGGATCACTTTAATGGCGCTTTCGAAATTTGCAACTTAGGAGCACGTAAGTTATTAAACTTAAGTTGTTTGAAGCAGAATAATCTCTTGTTGTTATACGAGTGCCAATATAACCAACGCCAAGTACCTAACGTTTGACCAAGGCTGAAAGTTGGCTTTTGACAGTTTTTGTCGGCTTTGATAATATTCTGTTCAAACATGTTGATTAAAGTCTTTGTGAAATTGGTGCTAAGGGAAAGTAGGTAGGTATACCTAGCATACTGATTCCAAAACTGTATTTTTTTTCATTTTATCTGTTTGTCTGTCTCTCTGACTGTAACTTGGCCTCGCATCACGCCGAAACTACGGAATGAATTCAAATGAAACTTAGCATCTTCGATCATAACTAAGGATGATTTGAGTTCATACAGTAGGTACTGGTAGGACTGTGGATACGTTTATCTCGAAATTCAGCACGGTTTTTTTGGGAGAGGGGATGAAAGTCAAAATGTAAACTTAGTTGTAATTCATTAACGCGTAGTCACAAACATATAAGTCCGATTTCATTCCGAGAGAATACGTTTTTGACACCTGTCAGTTTGCCATACAAAACAAAAATATCCGGTTGACATAACCTTGTAATAGCGCAGTTTAGATTTAGAAAAATATTGTTTACCAAGTTATTTGACACTCAGTTTGGCACAAAATTATAACATTAATTGATTATTGATATAATAATGTTGTTTTAATGCTCATCAATTGTTAAAACGGTAAACAACCAGCAATAATATTTTTATCGTAACTGCAACGCCATTACAAAGTTACGTCGTCAGTTCAATCGCGACGTGTCAGGAACGCATTCTCTGAACGGCCGTAGTTTAGTTTCGCGCGTTCTTTTTGTAGTAAGGTACATGAACGGTTAACACGTGGCCTTGACATGTGGTGTCTTTGATCACGTAGTCTTTTGCTCTGTGTTGTCTTTGTGACGAAGAAAGTGATACGTTGCGATCCAAAGGGGTTGTTTCAAATATGTATGGAGCCTGGTCTAGGTCTTTGTACAGTCTTTCAAAATGTTGGGGGTCATGAAATAGTGATTATTTTTTCTTTATTTCTCATTAAATGGTCCTTTTTACGAGGTACAATGCGGAATTATTTTGCAAAATAAAAGCGCAACCACATCATGTGGTTGCGCTTTTATTTTGCAAAATGAAAGAAGAACGCCATGTGGTCCACATGGCGTTCTTCTTGACAATGACACGTACTTACACGAGTCATGATGACATTTGACATAAAATTATCCACAATTGACAGCAATTGACATTTGACATACCAGCAATTGACGTTTGACAATTGAAATGACATTAAGATGACGTATCGTCGTTATAAACACAACAAAAGCAGATGGATGCACTCCGGGAGTTACCATTCTACAGATATACACAATTATCAATTTTATATTTGTACCTCTAATTCACTGTAATACTACAAAAAAGCATATTTTATTTCAATTTCTATGATTTAATACCATTTTTTGGTATAGCGTACAAGTACCTGGCCCAAGATGAAACAACGCCTTTAGCTTTTCATTTAGAACTTCAAAACGTTGACACGTTGAAAAATACATGTAGCAAGTGTCGAGCAACGTATAGATAGCGTTTCCGAATGAATTGCGCCAGTATCATCACCCATCAATGGCACACTACTGAGCACAGGTCTCCTCTCAGAGAAGGGTTATAGGCCATAGTCCACCACGCTGACCCAATGCGAATTGGCAGACTTCACACAGGCCACAGCTATGAGAATATTATGAAGAACTCTCAGGTGTGCAGGTTTCCTCGCGATATTTTCCTTCACCGATGAAGCTTGTGATATTTAATTTCTTAAAGCACTTAACTTAGAAAAGCCAGAGGCGTGCCCAGGAAACGGAATCGAACCTGCGAGCCCCGAATAGGAGACCGCAGTACTAACCACTAGGCTATCACTGCTTCCGCCAAGATCATTAAATGTTAATATGAAGGGCCGCACGTGTTGATACACCAGTTGCATAAGCCACACATATTAAACTAGCTCTATAATAATTAATATCGAATGTGTCTGTATGTAAGGACACTACCAATCGTTTCTCATCGATGTTTCCATATACAAATACATAGCATTATATACATTTTCCATATAGCATTACATAATTATTATTTAAAAGATGTTTGGAGTTTTACTATTTACCTTTATCAATAAAATTATTCCTCCCAACGAAGCGCCCGCCTTCTGTGATTAAGCTATAAAGCTAAATAGTTAAATCGCGCAACTTACAAAGTTTCGCGATTTAGCTGTTTCACAACAAATTTCATCTGACACGTGACAAGGACAGAAACCTCGCGAAACCAGAACCTAAACTCCGTTTGTGACATCGCATATCCATTCGGCTATAACCATTGAGTTTCACGCCCTGTAGTAGACACAGCGCTTTCAACTTATTTACAGAGTTCTTTGCTGCTAAAATTAGATCGATAGAGCTGAGCTAAGCATAAATTGAAGTATGTAAGCACGTTAGAGTCTACAGATTAGTTAGGCTGAGATCGATATGGTTTTATTAGAACTATAATATTATGTAATATAGGTACCTGCGATTGGTATTCAACATTATACGGTTTATCGAATAATTCTAGACACATTCTGTGATAATAATTATGTCGTAGACGTCCTTCACAATACCACCATGTAGTCAAATTATGTGTGGGAAACTTTCATATTACCAAATTACCAATTTTAATGGTGTGTTTCGAGCAAAGAGGCAAAGTATTAACCTTTTACTTCTTTGCCAAAAGCAGTAATAAGTAGTATTGTAAAAGCAGTAGTATTCTCATGATACTTGCATGAGAAGAACACAAGTTCTTATGTAAGTATCTTTTGAGTTTCATATGAAGGAAAGTTGATATTCAATACGTACGGTTAAAAATTATGAATAAATCAAGGATATTTACCAAACACTAGCATTTGTTGCGAGATCTCAGTGACTGGTAGTGGCCACCACCAAATCAAAGTCGTGTTATCGTGCACTGTTTTTTATTCCCCGTACGCTGTCTATCAAATTCTCACGCTTCGCTCAGGTTAGCACGTTAAACATCTTTAACCGTATATTTATAATTAGATTGAATTAGAATGGATGGAATTGGTCCATCCATTGTTGAGTCATTCATTAATTTTTATTCATATAGATAGATATGACCCAGTGGTCCAGTACTTGGCAGAAAGGATCCATATATTGCCTCCCTCAAAGAGGTGGAGCCGCGTAGCTTTTTGCCGCACATCTATCCGCCCGCTACCGGGTAGCGTGACAGCCGCTATTAATAAACGCAAACATGGCGGATTTGTTTTGGCGCGCACTGAAATAGGATTAATTGATTCCTCTCACGCAATGAATCAAGTACCTTCTAATTTACTATCTAAGCATCAAAACGACAACCGGGAAAGGAAAAAGATATGTGCGGTGGAATGGTGAACAAAGATTAATGTGTGAAATATGGCTGAAGATTGGCGAAGAATTGATTCCGAGTTTCTGTGGACGTACCTATTCATTTGGAAAACTAGATTTTGGGTTCTAGCGAAATGTGGATAGATCTCATAACCTATGTATATCGCCGAAAAGGTTATAGGTTATATATCTAACCTGCTAGCGCGTCTTCGTCCGCGTGGATTAAGTTTTTAAAATCCCGCGGGAACTCTTTTGATTTTATCTGATAGAAAGTAGCTCTGTTGCAGCATGAATGAAGTACGAACCATCAAACAAACACACTTTCGCACTTATAATATTGTGTTCTCCTACGAGGTTCGATCTCGAGTACGCACCTTTCACCGCCACTTTAACGGTGATGGAAAACATCGTGAGGAAACCTGCACACCTGAGAGTTCTCCATAATGTTCTCGAAAATGTGTGAAGTCCGCCAATGCGCATTGGGCCAGCGCACAGCGTGGTAGACTATGGCCTGTAACCTTTCTCTGAGAGGAGACCTGCGCTCAGTAGTGAGCCGTTGATGGGTTGATAATGATGAAATTTTTTTTATCTATTTTTCTATTTCTATCTAATAATTAAAGCGTGAGTAAAGTAAGATGGTCAATCTATTTTGTACACCGTGGTTTTGTGATTTAAGCGGTTAATTTAACTAAATGAGTGACCGATCTCACTGGCCTTTGTACTAAAATTCGCTCGTAATAACAAGGCACTGGAACTGAAATAGTCCTATTCAGAGGTTCCCAGTTATAGTATCACTCGCTTTAAATGTCCTTGACTCTGATACTGGATTAAGGTTGTCAAATATCCCGCAAAAATCATTTGTTTTCCCGGGATAAAAAGTAATTTAACTAATCCATGCAAGAACCGCGTTGATTAGTTGCTCCATTACTGTGTGATTGAAGGACAAACAGACACACTTTGGCATTTACAATATTAGTAGTATTGGCTTAACTTCACTTTGCGGGATATAAACTGTTGTATTCAAATATAAAACACACGTTTTATTATTTGGAACCATAATGTCGCACGCTTCTTGCAACGTCCTCCTCGGTCAAGCACGTACTGCAAACTAAGCGTAAACTACATAATATGTCTGTCTGTTTATCATTGTCAACTAGGCATGATTTTTATCTTAATTGGTCCGGTTTTAAACGAGGGCAACCGCAAAACTAACTTAAACTGAAAAAAGTAGATAAATATCACTAACTAGTTGATGCCCGCGACTTCGTCCGAATGGATTTAGTTTTTTTAAAATCCCGCGGGAACTCTTTCATTATCCGAGATAAAAAGTAGCTCTCCCGGTCTGAGGAACCACTACTACATCCATTACTATACCCATGCAAAAAATCGCATCAATCCGCTGTTCTGTTGCGACATGATTGAAGGACAAACCAACAAACAAACACACTTTCGCATTTATAATATCAGTAATGCTTTATTATAACACTTTTTATAATTGTCAAATTTTTTACCATACTTAACCAAAGACAAAATTACGTTTAGCTGTCATTTACGTTTTGTTATTCCACTGTCATTTGCGTTTTGTTATTCCATGTCAGATGGTTTTTTTCTTATACCACGTTTTATAGTGACATGACGGAAACGCGGTCGAACGGGATAAAAAGTATCCTATGTCCGTCTCCTGGTTCTAAGCTACCTCTCCACCAATTTTCAGCCAAATCGGTTCATCCGTTCTTGAGTTATAAATAGTGTAACTAACAACAAATTCTTTTATATATATAGATTTCGAGGCTGACGTGTGTGCGGTCATGGTGTAACGGTAACTCGCGCGCGATTCCCAAGAGATGTGGGTTCGAATCCCGCTGGTCTCGGAATTTTTGATATGTGTTTATAAATTTATTCAGTCAATATTGCAACCATTAGCACCTTGTCATATTATACTAATTAACACATACATAACTCTGAATGACTTTGTCAATACAAGTTACTATAACTCGGTTCTATGTAAACATGATTATTGACTTTGGGTGTAGGTACACAAATAATATTAGCTTGTGGAAGTGATTTGAATAACTTTATGGCTTATCAACGAATTTAAAGCTTCGAAGAAGGACAAGAAAGAAGTTCAAAAAATCGGTTCAGTATTTTAAGCGCTACATTCGTAAATAGTTACATACATAGAGTAATAAAATCATTTGAATTGATAACCTCCTCCTTTTTTGAAGTCGCCAGTGAAAAAATAAATGAAATTGAAGTCTGCCTTAATTTCTAGGGTTCCACACATCAAAAGGTAAAAAAGAACCCTTATAAGATCACTCTCTTGTCCGTCTGTCCGTGTGTTACCACCGATTTTCTCAGGAACGGGTAGACCTAGCAAGTTCAAATTTATACCAGATACTGAGGTCTATAGTCCCTATTAGGTATAAAAAATCAATAGGTGGGCAAATTTTCGATTTTCGCGAAAACTTTTAGGTACCAAAACTTACCTTAATTTTCTACTTTTTTATTTTTTGGAATTTTTCCTTTACTTGTGCTGTAAGACCTTGCTTTTAACCAAAATTGACAATTCTAGGTCAACCGGAAGTACCCTATAGTTTTTGGGTCGAAAACCTATGTGGTAGTGCCCGTTGACCTAGAATCACGAAATTCGGCAAAAAGCAAGGTCTTACAGCACAAGTAAATGGGATTTTTTTAATATCCCGCTGGCCTCGGAATTTTTGATGTGTTTATAAATTTATTCCAAAAAGTAAAAAATTTATATAATAATAATAACATAATGGCGGTATAATGGGTTGGTACGGAACCCTCGGCGCACGAGTTCGACTCGCACTTGACCGGTTTTTATTACATAATATCGAACTAATCACTAAGGTCGAGAGTCGAGACTAGTAAGTCTTGACCATAGTGATTAGTTTTAAATTGAGGTTTTATGTTAAACCATCGTCTTTATGGCTTAGTTTAATTTTTTTTTATTATTTTAAATTGGTATTGACCTAAAATCTTGAACTTTAAAGCACCATTAATACGAATAAATAGAAGTGGTTCATGAAAGTTTTTCATCATGGCGATCGTCGCCATTTCTAGACTGCACAAGACAGCTCTCCTCAGTATAGGCGCAGTTCGCAGTCTTCGGCACTGTCATATTGATAAATCGGTCAACAAATACGTCGATGTACAGCCATGGACCAGGAACTATGTGCCCACAGTGAAATGGGATTACAATTGGGACCGCCGTGATCCAAAATCAATAGTCAAACCTCCTGAGCCTGGGAAACCTGATGATGAGAAGAGGTACAAGGAAGAAATCGAGAAAGAGACGGCCAAAGCTGTGCACCATTTATTTTTCATCAGAAGTGGTCAATACGATCCTAAGGAGCCGAATTGTCTTACAGAATTAGGTAAACAACAAGCAGAGCTCACAGGCAAAAGATTGGCAAGTTTAGGCAAGCTTATTGAATGGGCACCTAATATTGTCAGTTCCAATTTAAAAAGAGCACTGGAAACTTTAGCAATTTTACAGAAACAATTACCAATTCCAACAGAGGGTTTCAACTGTCAAATTTTAGGGGAAGGTACACCGATACCTCCGGAACCGCCTTCAGAAAACTTGGTATCGGACATTGATTCATTCCGGGATAATCCTCGCCTCGAAGCCGCGTTCCGGAACCACTTCCGCCGTGCGCCGCCCTCGCTGGAGGATGACTACTACAGTATAATCGTGTGCCACAGCAACGCCATTCGCTTCTTCGTTTGCAGAGCCCTCCAGTTTCCCCCAGAAGGCTGGGCCCGGATGCGCCTGAACCACGGCTCTATCACGTGGCTGTCACTATTGCCTAACGGCGAAGTGAGTCTGCGGGCACTGAACGATACGGGGCACATGGAGCCCAAGCATATCACCTGTTGATAAACTTTGATCTTTTTGACATAATGTATTGAGAAGTTAATTATAAAAAAACAACTCGCAAAATTTCAGTAGTAAAGAAATGTATTGAAAATAGGTTGTTTCCGTTTTAAGAAATTTTGGGCATTTTAAATCGATCTCCAGATGGAAACCTCTATTTTATAGTTCTTTAATTGCACGGCAATTTCTGAAACCCTTCTTTTGCTGTAGATGTGCAAACGAAAAAGTAAAGGATTAATATCACTAAGGGCCTGTTTCACCAACTTCAGGTAAACTTTATTTATAAACTATCGTGACTGAAGGCCTCTTAAACCCAAGCGGAACCAGATTATTTGGTTTCCTGTGTTATGGCTACCGCCGTAGCTTCGTAGCTCCGTAGGGAGCGTGTGACTTCAGTAGATTGCAATAATGACGTCAACGTGCTTTATTTACTCTCGCATTGCTAGGAGTAATTTACTGCAATAAAATTTCCACTTCAGAACCACGGTGTTTATTTTTGGAAGACTTAATTCAGGGAAATAATTTACTGTACTCGTAAGTGTTGACAAAGAATAGTTACATAATATAAGTACAGATACAGAAGATTTACTTCGCATCGATCATATAAATAAAAGCGACTCTTACTACTGTCTGTCTACCTATTACGGTTTATGTGTTGGTTATATACTCAAAGGATACAGCCCGCTGACAGACGGACGGACAGTGAAGGCTTAGTAATAGGATCCTATTGGCACCCTTTGGGTACGGAACCCTAAAAACAGCAATAAATCCCGAACATTCCTTCATACGGTCATAGGATGGAAAACCAATTGAATTAAAATTTCAGTCCCCTTTAAGAAGTTACCGTCCTTCAATTTTACCACTCTCGCAGTGACTAACGAGCCGTAAGGCGTCATCTGCACGAGCGAGACTTTCGGTGCGATTCTGAACAAGTTCTTGCGGCAAATTCGTCGCGAAAATTCTCATCGAATTTCTTGCGACGATTTTTTCATAATTTGTACACAACAACAAACGGATTGCAGCCTGGTCCCAACAGCGTACCTGTAACAATAATCATCATCTCAAATAGACGTCCATTGCTGGATATAGGTATCGTGACATGATCGTCACAGACCACGATACATTCCAGCGGCTGCTAGCGATCGTCTGTCCACCTAGTGGGGTCTCCCAACGAAACAATATTTTATTCGTAAATTAATTGAATTTTTGAAAAATCATCATCATCAATCATCAATATCAACCCATCATCGGCTCACTACTGAGCGCAGGTCTCCTCTCAGAGGAGTGTTATAGGCCACAGTCCACCACGCTGGCCCAATGCGAATTGGTGGACTTCACACACCTTCAAGAACATTATGAAGAACTCTCAGGTGTGCAGGTTTCCTCACGATGTTTTCCTTCACCGTTAAAGCATGTGATATTCACATCGTCATTCATTTTCATTTCTTAAACGCACTTAACTTCGAAAAGTCAAAGGTCCCGGGATCGAACCTGCGACCCCCCGAATAGGAGACCACAGTCCTAACAACTAGGTTATCACTGCTTTTGGAAATACGATGGGCGAATTAACTTGAGTATATCTGTATTTGGCCACTTAGTTGACTCAGTGCCTCGGGGAGTTCCTGAAGCCATCTGTTCCGTTTAGAACCCCAACCACCTGATGAATTGCTAACGTTAATCGAAACTGCTAAAAGTCAGTGAGATGACGATCGCTTTAGAGCTTAAAACATACATTTGCAAGCACAGTACACAGTAAATTCGGGTAAGGTATTTTGGTAAACAAAAAGTTGCAAATCAAATATTAACTGCTGTTAAACTTATTGGTAGGAATAGCATGGATGTAAATAATTTATATATACTCGTCTACAATTTCGTCGTACGATGTAGTATATTGCACATCGGCTATAAGGCCGATGTGCAATATAACATCGTACATAAATCGTACATAAATGTAATATATATATCGCCGGGTACTGTACCAAGACTCCACAACACTCCGTATGCCATTATTGTAATAAACTTTCTCGTGTATATCATGCCTAAGCTTAAATCAAAAGATATAAGTAAAAAACCGAATCGACCATATTGGGAATGGAACATGAGGCCATCCCGGTGCTAACTAATGCGCCGGAACGTTTTTCTGCTTTTATAGCAGTAACAGGAACAGAGAACAGAAAAAACTGAAACAAAGGTAACGATATAATACTCGGAAGTAAAATATGCCGGCGTTTAAATATCAGAATCGGACACTAATTTGTGTAAACAATAAACAAAAAATACAGATTTCTCATGGAATAAACAGAGTGTTTATACAATTTAGGTTCCAAGTCGACATTCAATTTACAGCCATACGACTTCCCCAAACAAAATGTCCAACAAAGAAACACTAACCTAAACAAAAATGTGCCCCAATTCTCCGGAGCTCGTGGTACGTGAGCTAATTGAATAAAAACCCTATTGCCTATCATTAAAGTTCAATTTAGAACGGACGGGTGTGTCCTTTGACAAAAAGTTTCGGAGCTAGCACGTCTAATGAGGCGTATACAATAAAAGCAGTATGTTTTCTTTTTTTTCCCGTCGGGGCGCTTTCAGGAAGGTCGTGTTTTGTGGATTAGGGCGCTTGCAAATTTTCCTCTCTTAATCGACCTTTTAGTTTATCGACGTTCTGTTCCGGTCAAAAGAAGGTGGTTGGTTTTAAAATTTTATTTGTTTATAAGGAGTTTGTTTACTTGTAGTTGAGGTATTTCTTTTCCTACTTAAAAGTTTCTCTTGGCCGTACATAATAGAGCAAGAGGTACAGGAAATATTTAACACAAAATAAACTGAAAAGCATCAATTATGCCCAGTGGTCAAAGGTGTGGACTGAAAACTGGAAGGCCGACGGTTCAACCCCAACTCGTTGCACTATTATCGTACCCACTCTATTAACACAAGCTTTCCGCTTATTTGGAAAATATTAATCAAGCTGAGCTTGAGTTATAATCGTGTACTTAATATAATTAACAGGCAATTTATACAAAGAACCTTATTAAACTGAGAGACGGGAAGCACAATAAATACATTTAGAGAGGGAGCCCAGGCCGATCAGACCTTCGTCATTTTATAAAAGCTGAAAGTTTCTCTGCGTGTGCCCCCCATTAAGTTAAGAAATATCCCCGACTATGAAGTTTGGATCATGGTGACTTTGGGAGATATCAGGTAGCAAAAGTTTATACATCATTGCTACCTAATTTGGTGAATCATGGATTTTTACGGGATAAAAAGTATCATATGTGTTAATCTAGGGTATAATCTATCTTCATTCCAAATTTCAGCCAAATCGGTTCATTAGTTGTGGCATGAAGAAGTAACACGTGAACTTAGTTTTTTTCAAAATCCTGCGGGAATCATGACATTTTACGGGATATAAAGTAAGCTATGTGTTAGAGTGAAATCTATATTCTCTCAAAGCCACCATGATCCAAACTTCATAGTCGGGGATCGTTCTTACCTTAATGGGGGGCACACCCAGAAAAACTTTCAGCGTTTATAAAATGACGAAGGTCTGATTGGCCTGGGCTCTCAGTCCAATTTTGAGTTTGATATACATATTATGGCTAATGATACATATTTTGAAGTTTTATTGAGTTAAACAACAGCTCGTTAAAGATAAATGTTTGCAAACTAATATCAGACTGCAGTTATACTTTTTTTTTAAATAAATCATAATTTCTCACATGCCCGTTTCCACCAGCCATACTTAAATCATCCCTTAAATAGTCTCTTTACGTAGGTTGCCCGTAAATACAATCTCAGACCCAATGTCATTTTCACCTTTTAGGTGTTACCTAAAGGTTCGTGAAAACGAAATTGGTAGGAACTAGGAAGCGTCACCTAACTTAGCTTAGGTAGCTCGTAAAAGTTAGGGAACTTTGGTGAAAACAGGCATCAGTCTCAATAGCTTAAAAGACATGAAATCAAAAAGGTCACCAATTCGAATCTCACACGAATTATTATTGTGCCCACTTCCAAACTTTCGTTGGGTTCGCTTAATTAGGAGGGTTACTATACCTAATATTATGTCATACGCAATTTATCGCTTATAGGAGGGATCTACGCTAAATTACTAAAAACCCTCTAGATTACTCGTAAGTTGTGATAAAAATAGAAATTCCGTACATTACTTTCGCCAGACTGAAGCCGGCTAAGCCTGTAACTGCCATTATTCCCCCAAATTGCATAATAAAGTAAGTTTAAAATGTGATTTTTAGGACTTTCATGTTTCTACAGCCCTAACTTTCGCGACTTCATTAGTTTTTTTTGCCACCAACTGCATTTATATTGTACGACACGTAGTCATTACGACATAAACATAATGGATTTGATATCAATACGACTTGTCGTTTCTCTAGAGATACATTTTCATAGACGTCCACTGCTGAACAAAGGTTTCTTGCTTGGATGGAATGGACTTCACTTCACTTATCCAGTGGCTCCCTGTACATATAAATATTGAACCTAATTTTATTACAGAGCGTTCCTTTCTAAAACCAATACTTTTTGACATAATAAAAATAAGGCTGATCTCTAACTTTGACGATGACATTTTTTGCGATCAATGAGAGATCTTTAGATTGACTGTGATACAAAGCTTTGGCTTTGAGTATTATTAAAAAACTAAAGCTATAGGAAGAATAGATCTTCAAGGCGTAGCCATCATTTAATTCTGCTAATCTAATTTAGTGTATGATTTGTGTATGCTATTGGGTTATTTTCGATGAAGTATACATTAATTTTAAGATTCGATAAATATATATTATTCACTAGGAAGTAACCAGAAAGTGAAAAACATCATTTAGGATATCTAACGGCTATTTTACACTTTCATAATAGTTTTTCTTATTATGTGTACTCTATCTTGTAAGAATATTTTATGCAACTGTTGTAATCGTGGTCGTATCGTAGTAGTAACGTATAAAACCGTTTGTACTTAGCACGGATCACGCGAACTTTCCTGTAATGACTCCGTTTAAAAGATAAAGATAATAACTAAAAAGATACGTAACAATAAGAAACGGGAAAGTGCAAAGTTGAACCCGGTTAGTTAGCACAACTGTGATAGGACTGAAGCTATGAGCCTCGCCACAAACAACGGACGCTCGCGTGTCAGTTTATACCGACTGCGGCCAACCCAAAAAGAACGGATATGATTTTAGCAGCCTACTTCTTAGGGTTCCGTACCTCAAAAGGTAAAAAAAGGAACCCTTATAAGATCACTCTCTTGTCCGTCTGTCCGTCTGTCTGTCCGTGTGTCATCACCGATTTTCTCAGGAACGGGTGGACCTAGCAAGTTAAAATTTATACCAGATACTGAGGTCTATAGTCCCTAATAGGTGTATAAAAATCAAGGACCTGAGTGTTGACTCAGACGATAAAAAGATATGGGTAAATGTAGATTTTCGCGAAAATTTCTTACAAGTTTTTTTTACGTTAATAAGTTACCAATATTTACCTTAATTTTCAACTTTTTTGGAGTTTACTCCTTAAGAATTGATTTTAGGCGCCCGGTATGAGAAAAATCCGAGCACTAAAATCCATTTATCAATGACCTCGTTACGTTTTTCACAACGTTGAAATTTCTACCCTAACGTTGAGTAAATAAGGTTGGTCTTCGCTTGAGTTGTCGTTGTTGTACTCCGTACAACGGAGTTGCTATTCGAAATAGTTTACACATGAGCCGAAAGATGGCGCTGATCTACATGTGAACGAAAGCCAACCTTGTTTACTCAACGTTGGGGTGGAGATTTGCATCGTTGTGAAAGGCGTAGCGCGGGCATTCGACAACTCAAGCGAAGACCAACCTTATTTACTCAACGTTAGGGTAGAAATTTCAACGTTGAGTATAAAGTAAACTCCAGTCGTGCGTCGTAGCTGACACACACAAAATTTTTTATTTTTCATGCGTACATGCACTTATTCCTCGCTCGAAACGATGGGCGTATAATATGAGCTTATAAGTGCGTCAACGTTCGTAAGAGCGTATTCAGACTAGCGTATTTGTTCCGGCGTATAAGCATACGTGCTTACATGCGCGCCACATTTCGCGCTTAAAAAAACGAACGCTCATATACACGCTTATTCAGGCGTGTTCGCTCAACCCGGTGCTTTTCGGACGAACTCGGCTCGCTCATATATGAGCTTATAAGCGCGTCAACGCTGGTAAGAGTTGTGCGTATAGCAAAGGGCGCCTATACGCGCTTGTACGCGCTGTCAAAAACGAGTTTATTCGCGCTGAAAAAACGCTAATCTATAACCGCCCTTAGAACGGACTGGTGGTTAAGGGGTCCCACAAAAACTACATTTGATCTAAAATTATAATTTTGTGTGTAAGATGAAATGAAATGTATTTATTTGCAAGAAACATTGTACGTAATAGATGATAACATAATATTCAATGTCCAGTATGTTTCGTCAATTGACATGCAAAATATAATTATTTTAGATACTAGATTTTAGTATATACTAGCTTTTGCCCGCGCATTCGCTAACCGTTAAGTTATATTTTTTTAAACCCCTATTTTACCCTCCTTAGGGGTAGAATTTTCAAAAATACTTATGATTATGAGAAGATTATTATTAGTATTTAGGTGTGTCTATAAAATTAGTCGAAGAAAAGTAGAAGTGATATTATGTAATTTATGCAAATATCGAATTAAAATTAGCACATAGGTTTTTCAGAAAAATGTTTACATAAGCATAAAGCGCACACGCAAAAAAATAACCTCTTCGGTTAAAGGCTTCTCTTCGGAAAAACCTCTATCCTTTCAAAATACTTGTCAAAGTTTACACATAAAAATACCTTATTGTATAATAGATAAAGTCATAAAACGCTATCTGATTCCCGGTCCCGACATAAAATCGGCAGCAACGTTTGGGTTGGGGCTATTGAGGAATAATTTAATCTATATTCTGGGTCTAATACGTTTACATTGACGCGTGCACCCCACGACCTTTAAGCTGAGACCACATTAGGTGAGGCTTTAGATTTTATCTTTATGGAATTTGATACCTTTTGAAGTGTAAATTGCACGGTTTTGTTAAAACTGTATAATATTGCACTATTGCCGTTTCTTTGAAAAAGAGAAAGGAGAATTTTAGTCAAGTTCAACTTTTCTAAAATTGTTTAAAAAAAAGTCGTGTGGTGTCGTGGGACACCAGATATGAACGAAGTTCCTTATTATAAAAATATTAATTTCAAGTTCTATTCGAGGTATAAAGAAAATAATTATTCGGGTATACATTTTTAATCATGATTTTTTTATCGATAAAAATAAAAAAACTACTTTACAAAATTATCTTAACACCTTTATTTTGTTTACAATGATTTATAAAAATATATAATAACAAGTGTAATTTAAATTTCTATAATATCATATCATTAAAATTAAAATATGTCTAAATGATATACAACTAACAAAATTAAAACTAAAATAAAAATTAAATAAAATCTAAAACCCCATCGAAGTCACTGCAGTGTGGCATAGTACCCAAGATGCTGGCAGCATTACCCCTTTGGATGGCCAAGCTAATCCTTTGGCCAAGGTAGCTGCCAGCTCTTGGATCCCCGGTAGACTCGATCACCTTTTTAGATAGCTCTACAAAAAGCGCTCGAGCCTCCGGGCCCCACGGCCTCAGGGTCTCTACACCAAAAGGCACAAATATGAAACCACTGTCAAGTTTTTCATATTTGCGCCTCTTAGCCTGTTCGGCGCTAGTAGCCGTTGCACCCGCCACAGATGAGGTCGCATGGATCTGGGAAGCAGCTAGAGTATCTACACAGGTGGCATCCCACACAAGCGACCTCCCTGTCCTCCAAGGAACAAGCGTCATACCATCAGGTCTCTTGCCATCACTACGTGCCAAACCAATAGGTTCTAATACAGCTGGCACGTGAGCAGTAGCAAGAGATCTGCGGATGATGTCGTTGAGGGCATTGTGGCGGGAGAAACGACCAGCGCTCTTCGAACAGGAGAGCCCGTGATGACCGTAAGCGTCGACGTGGTCACCGCAGTGGCAACGGTGAGGCTGGGTTATTTTGGCGCCAAGCCTAAGACCAACTACCACTGCAAGAGTGGCGTGTTTTAAAAGAGTGCCCAGATTAGCAGAAGGGAGAGCACGGAGCCAGTGTCCGGATTCTTTCGCAGAGACAGCGAGAAGACGAGCACGGTCTTAGGAATTTGCTTGCATTAACATTGCGTCAAAAGTTTTTTTACAATTAATGTCATAACACTGTCTCTGGGAAGGAAGAGAAACCGGCAATTGATTTGGGCTAATCGCTGACCATCCATTTCTTGCCTCTGCCAAGTACGACACCTCAATTGATCCCAAAAACTGGGATATAATTTTTTCAAAGAGAGTGTGTGTGAGCAGAGGAAAGAAATGCTGGCAGTGAGACACTAGAAATTTTGCGGAATTGTGAAAGTGTAATTTGTTTTTAATTTTTTACCAAATATTATAAACTATAAAATTATAAATAATAATAAATTAATAAATAATTATTATTCTGAAGTCAGGATTCGAACCTCTGAACCGATAGTATCACTCCTTCTTTTTACCCCTGCGCCATCGAAGCATTGATAGATTGTGTAAAATAAAGAAGACAATAATAAAAAAATAGGACTGTGACGAAAAAATCTTACGCTTTTATTTAACGTTACAGACATTTTTTGCCAACAGGGCAAGGCCGGGAGGGTACCCCTCCGCAACGCCCCATAAGGAACTTCGTTCCAAAAATTAAAATGAGGTTTTTTAACAATCATAACATCGGGTCATAGAGTAAATGGAGTCGCCCTTTAGTGCTAGACGTGTGGATGTGCGAAAAATTATGTGCAATCAATATTATGTAAATAGGTAAGTACACTGACCAAAAAATTTCATGTCACTTCGACGGTAAACATAAAATTCTCGCACACCAATACACAATAGATACACATAATAAATTCATGAATATTGAATAAATGAAAGAATATACTGTATTTTACACCAGATAATATAGAGTAAACTAAAAAAATGACATTGATCATGTCATTCTCAATAAGGTAATTAAAAAAAACGTGTGTGTGTCAGCTCCGACGTACGACTGGAGTTTACGCGCGACTCGGGTCCGAGCGCGCTCGGCTTCCCGAAGCTAAAGCTCTTTCGCACGAAAACCAACCTTATTTACGCAACGTTAGGGTAGAAATTTGCATCGTTGTGAAAAACGTAACGAGGTCATTGATAAGTAGATTTTACTGCTCGGGATTTTTCTCATACCGGGCGCCTAAAATCGATTCTTAAGGAGTAAACTCCAAAAAATTAAAGTCGTCAAAAAAGGTTTGGTTACAAAAAATACTAAAGAAGTCACGTCTTTATCCTTCTTTTGCTTATGTATCTACTAGCTTCCCGACTTAGATGCCCGCGACTTCTTCCACGCGGATTAAGGGTTTTTGATTCCTGCAGGTATTCTATAATTTTCGGGGATAAAATATTATATCCTTTGTGCTATTCTGATATATAAGCTAGTACATTGTGTAAGTTTCAACAAAATCCGACCAAATGTTTTTACGTGAAAGAGTAGCATAAATTCTTCCAATCCTCACAAGTCACCTTTCGCATTTATATTATTAAGTAGGATTCTTAAAAACGATTTGTCTCTGACATCGTAGCAAATGCTAAGGACTAGAAAAATGTAACAAAACGTCCCTAGTGTGATAATAATAACATTCAGTCATCGGACAGGTGTGTACTAAACTTTAAAGGTCGACCCCGTCGACCCAAAGGTACAGGCACCCTTTCTCATTGAGGGCAGCTGCATGGAATAGCGGCTACATAAATAAATAGTCTACAGCCGTTCCGTTTGGTGACGGGGAAAATTACGGCATTTTTAAGAGTGCTTGTAAATCTTTTACAGCATTTCTTTAGTTTAGTTTGAAAGAACGCTCTCTTTATGAAGATTTTGTTAAAGATACTTAACTGTGTATTTGATGAGTAAAGGTTGCATATGAGACAGTTAAAGAAAAGTTTCCTTAAATGTTAAAGACTACCAAAAGAATGCCATTTTCACACCGATCTGATTTCTAATTTTATGTTATAACTTATAATTTTACTTTTTATTTTATTATTTTAATGTAAGCCTCAATAGTCCAACGGTTAAAGGTGCGGACTGAAAACTGAAAGGTCGCAGGTTCGAATCCCCCCGGTGCACTTTTTCGTACCCACTCCTGGCACAAGCTTTCCGCTTATTTGGAGGGGAGAGGAGAATATTAGTCAATTCCAACTTGGTTGATATTCTTTTTAGAAAAAAAAATAAAAAAAATAAAAAAATTGAAAGATCATTTGAAACCTGAAAAAGCTTTCATCACAGAATATCAAGGAGTTCCCATGGGATATACCCAAACATGGATGGGATGGAGTCGCGGGCATAATCTAGCTAAGCATAACTTCAAATTCCAAACCATGACCTTTCCATACAACTTATACCTACACTAGGCAAGCCTGTTAAACATAACAATCCCATTACATAGTTTATTACCACCCTAAATACAAGTTTTGTTGCTCATATCCTTTCGAGTTGGTCGTGAATGTTTTACTACACGTGATTACAATAAAATAAACACACAAATAGCCACCAAAAATACCGTTTAAACTTTAAATAGGGGTAACAGTTACAGCGTCTATAGATATGCCAACTTCCAACTTCTATTAAGGCCAACAGCTGACTATCGCCTATACATTGCCTTACTGTAAAAAATAGTAGAAGTTGTTCTTTCATGCCAGCTATTTATTTATTTATAAATAACAGTTTTTGTAACAATACATCATTTCACCCGCGACTTCTTCCGCATAGATTAAGGTTTTTATATCCCGTGGGAACTCCTTTATTTTTTTAAATCCTCCTAAATTTCAGCCAAATCGGTTCATTCACTGTCGCGTTAAAGAGTAACAAACATCCATCCATAAAACCGTACAAACTTTCGCATTTATAATATTAATAGTAATAGTAGGATAGGATTTATCTGTCCATAAGTTATTTCCAAAATTGTATGTACTATTTTGTCAAATACAACGTTGCTAAGAATAAATCAATAAGTATGTTATAGATATGAATGTAAGTAAAAATATAATAAGTAGTGTAATAAGTATGTTATAATAATCAAACCAAAACACATTGCTTCTTATCCCTTCAAGCCTTAACTTGCACATAATATTATACTGGTACCTAGTGAAAACGTTTCAAATTTCATCCGACTTGTTGGTGCATCTGTATACGTTTTAAATATAGAACAATTACCATGCACCGCTAAAGCGGTCTAAGTCGTTAAACGCAAAAACCGCGTTCATATTTCGGGCAACAAACCGCTCATTATATGCAAATATAATGATATTAATAACGGCCGGGGCGTACCCAACAAACGAAATGCGATTCGATGGTGCAATCAACTTGTACATATGGAGATTGGATTTAGAATTTAAAACGTTCGTGTAAACCACAAATGGATATTTCTGTTCTATAGTTATTCTATTTAAAGTTAAATATAAAATAGCTCGATTAAAAAATCTCATGGGATTTTTTTGTATTAGGTACCTTAACTAAACCCAAGCAAAAATCACGTCTATCCGTTGCTCTGTTGTTACATAATTGAAGAAAAAACCAGAAAGGCCATAAACAAACACACATTCACATTAATTATATTGTCATGTTAGGGATTATTTATGGTGGTCTTGGTGTTTTAATTTGAGAAAAGTCTACCTACCAGCCACCATTGCAAAAAAGTGTTGAAAAAAATTTATAACAATTAGAAACTGAATGGAACCGAAAAACTAAAAGTACGGATCGAAGAATTATTTCAAATTAATATAGCAAATTACCAGACAGTAAGTTTATTTAGCACCTATGTATTTGTAGGTATCGATGTATTTATTTTTAATAAAAGTATGTAAAAATGCTTTCCATAAGTATAATTATTAATGGTGTCTTCAAATTTCTAATAATATTAAGAAATTCTGTTGTAAATAATAATCAATGTCAGTACTTAACTACATATTTGAAAAGTCGTGTTATGTTGGTTGGCCCGTTTCACCTTGAACATGCGATTGTCGTAAACTTAACGATTATGTTAATAGTATTTTTATGAGATGTCCCGCTTGTTGCGTGAGCATGTACGTACTCGTACATAATACAAAGACTATTTCAATTAAGTTACGTCGACAGTATTTGTCAGCGTAGAAATAAATAATCACACTTTAGCACTATTGATTATAATAATGTACAAGATCATTTATAATAAAATTATATTTGCTTAAGGCGTAGATTTGAAAAAAAAACAAGAGATTCGTGCTATCCCACTCGAAAAGACGCGAAATGATAAAGAAAATTTCGTGCGATTGCTGTGACGTCACAAGTACGTCTCACAACAGTCATGATCATTGAGTGACTTTATAAGTTAGTAAGCGGGCCGGCCGTCTAGCTCTACTACAGAGCTCTAGAAACATCGATTCATCATCATCATCAATAGACTTTTCCCTTTCACCTTGCCCGTGACCAGTAGTTATTCTAAGTTTCCAGGGCTACGGCTGGCAATGTGTCCGAAGTATTCCAAGGTGCTCCTGAGACATTATATTATGGTCGATAGCCTGGTTGTTATTTTACCCTTTCAGGATAGATGCGTTGTACCTGAATACAGTCTAGGGTATCTTAACCATCTTTCTCCAGTATGAATTTGAAGGGTACAGGACAAGAAGGGGCTCATCGACATTTTTTTATAAAACAAAGAATCACATTTGATAAATTATGAACGGGCCTTCCATATGCCATATTCAAAACAACGAAAAGGGGGCCCATTTCATGACAAATTGGCTTATTAAAAAAATCATTGATCAAAAAACAGGGCAATAAGGTATTTAAACTTTTAATGCCTATTTTGACCAATACTCCTAATTGTAGATGGGTGCTATCTGCAGCCCGAAGAGTCAAAATTTCATAACCGTATAAAAATATGTAGAATACCAGAGCGTTTACAAATCTGCTTGGTGTGTATTGATATGGTCTTGATATTCCAGACCTAATCTACTAGGGATCCAAATGCACCCTGTTCTGAGAAGAGCTCACAGTAAATTCAGCCGGGAAACTGGAAATCAAATATCAACTTTATACTGTAAGCATCTTGTAGTAGGAATAAAATAAAATAGAGGCGAATTATAAAAGAATTTATTTCGCTAGCAAATTTGAATGGGCCATTTGGTAGTTTTTAATTAACGCTAACTTGCGCTTGCAATTGCACTCTTGGGATTTGAACGATTGCAAAATTAAAGAATGCTTTCTCTCTTCATTTCCTTTGTGAAATTATTAAATTACCGCCTGTTTTTATTTTTCTTTTTTTTAGACTGTTTATAAATGTTTGACCTCTTCGCTTGTGCCTCGTTGGTCTAGTGGTTATTATGTTCGACTGCAGAGGGCGAGGTCCCATTCCTGGATTGGATCAAAAAATGTTGTGGTTCAATTCCTGGATTGGATCAAAAAATGTTGTGGATGTGTCTGTCAGGAAATTCCCAGTTGTCAGTACTAGCCCGGAGCTACAAAGTAGGCTGTGTAGTTACTGTGTGGCCACCGTGCCTCGGAGAGCACGTAAAGCCGTCGATCCAGCGCCTGATCTCTCTCCGGTCGGGTGGTGGCAGCCGTGGTTCGCACTTCTCAAAATAATGCTTACTTCAAATATTGTAATATTTAAACCTAAGTGGGACCTTTTGCGTTTTAATTACTAATCGAGTCACCGCATCCACCGCAGCCTTTACCTGGGGCCCGCAAAGCTCTCAGAGTTGCATTTGGGTCAGAATTCCGTCCCACTGGACTACGAGTGGGAGGGAATAGAGAGTGCACCTGTGTTTCAATCACTAAGAGGGTAAAACAGGGGTTTGAAAAATCGAACTTAACGTGAGCGAAGCCGCGGGCAAAAGCTAGTAATATATAAAGATTATTTAAAAAGAAACCGACGTCAAGCGCTACTACAAAGTACAGAATAATTTTAGTAACAGGTATGTTGGGTGGGCCTACGAAACGATGAAATCGATGCGCTACGCTAGCCCGACTTCAACATACCTGTACAAACTAAAATGATTATTTTATACTTTGTAGTGGCGTTTGAAGTCGGTTTTTTAAAAAGAATTTTCACGAGCGATTGCTCTTATTCATTGAGGAGTTCCGTCCTCCATCATCGAAGATATTCATCAAATCTTAACCTTTAAATGGGATCAATCTGACGGTATGACCTTTTAAATAAAAAAAAAATAATGAAATTGGTTCAGCTAGATTTGACGGAGTTAAATAAATAAATAAATAAACATATATTCCGCTTTTAACAAAAAGGTCTTTAAAAATAATGATATACAGTCAAAAACTTAATCACTAAATAATTTAATAATAAATTCTTCCTAAATGTTAAAGCTGAAAAGGCTACTGCCTCAGCATAATGCTGCAACATTAAAATGCTGAGCGCTGATTTTCAGGCATAGCCTCAAGTTATGGAGTAACATCAATAAAAAAAATTGGCACTCATAGGGACTGCCGATAGAAGTGAAAACTAGATTTGCTAATAATTAAAAACAAATAAGAAAAGCGCCCAACCACGATTTCATGAGTGAGATTCGAACCTGCGACATCATACATTAAACGGTAAAGAAAGCGGCTGCTTTCCCGCTGCGCTGTACAAGGTTGCTTGAGAACTTCTAAAATGTTGAACGCTTACTGAAATCTCATATCAACAGTATACAGTGCCGGTGACGGTGACGATGACGCGAAATCCATGTTTTTTGTTCACCCAAAAAATTGCTCAACGCGCCTTAAGAAGCTTTCACTTCAAAAAAATACGCGTCGACTTGATAACTTCCTCTGTTTTTTGAACTCAGTTAAAAATGAAATAAATGAATGATATTTTTTTATGAAATACACGATTTTGTCAGGCACGTGGCAGTGTATACCCGGCATAATGCCAATGAAAAGGCATCATTGTGCGCCTAAAACGCTTGATAAGGGGTAATCTGTCGGCGAGGCTTTGTACCAGCGTGTTGGAGGGCCGCTTCAAGGACCATCCTCTCGACGCGCTCACAAAGAGTATAATGATGGCCGACCAGATGCCCGCTCTGTACGACTACTTGATTGTTCTATTGTTTAGCCCAATACCCACTTCGAGGTCGCGGAGTTGGTGTGACCAATTTATTAGAGCTGTTGTTACGTAACAATATTAATATTAAATTCAAATTCAAAATTATTTATTTCACGTAGGTCAACCTTATAAGAAAAGGCTTCAAATCCATTCAAATGCACTCGTAAGCAAGCTCTTGATCGATGACTGTCCAAGGCGCCTGAAAAAAAAGGGAATACTAGACCTCGACAAGCCTAATTGATCCAGGCTATAACATACGAGTGCCGACTCCTACGGAGGATCGGCCTCTACACAAGATGCTACTGCCCAACTAATTTGCTTATAGTCCTGGGACTGATTGCAGATTTCACTTAAAAAAAAAAAACGTAGGCCAACCTGAGTGCTTATACGAGTCGGTTTGGTTACAAAGGCTTCCTACGGATTTTTAAAAACCTACCGCCTCGCGGACGGAGTTGCCGGCAAAAGCTACTTAGGGCCGATCTCACCAAAGTAAAATACCAAAATTCCACGGTTAAACGTCACTTGACGTTTGTGAAATCGACACTTAGCAGAATAATCTCTGAAGTTGCTTTTCCTTTTCTGAAATCGCTACATTATCAGCAAAGTGCAATCAAACCAAACGTACTCGTATAATTTAATTGTATTTAACTAAAACTGCGAAACCACTCCAGATAATTATCAATAGCGAGCTGATCTAAGAGCCCGCCCCCCTCCCCCCGCTTCCTCCCGCGGGTTGCCAAGGGCTTCTTAAGCACGTTCCATCGAAAAGATCTCTTCTTGATTATCAGTGCGGACGCGTGTGTGTGATAATGAGATGTCTTTGGTCAAACCTTTTTGACTTTGGTCTGAACTTTTTTCCCCGTAGATCGCCGTTTCTCTCTAATCATTATTATCGCTGGAGTATTATCTTTCAATCACGTTTGATGTCGGCGCTTTGTAGAAGCTGTGGGATGGAGGATACTTCTACGGCTTGGCATTCTATAAACAGTAAGAGAGCTCTTTTAAAAGCGACGTAACATCGTTGAGGGGAATAAAATATGGGAGATTTTTTTTAAATTAAATTACTAGCTGTACCCGGCAGGCGTTGCAATGCCGCGTAAAGTATAAAGAAACTATATTCTATATTATAGATTTTATGGACCAGGAACCCTCGCGGGGTCCCAAAAACACCCTGCCAAAGTTTCATCACAATCTGATCAATGGTTTCGGAATGCATAGAGCACAAACATCGCCCCCGTCGGGAATCGAATCCGGTTGTGGAACTGCGCCAGGGAAGTCGTCACTAAAATAATATAATAATTAATAGTTATATTCTTTTCCTTTTTAATTTACATATTTTGGCTGCCCATAGAAACCTAGGTTTTCGTAGATTTTAAAAAATTCAAAAAGAATAAAAAAATATTTATAAGTAGGCCAACCTGTTACTCTTATGATACGTCATGACTCTACCACCGGTTCAGAAAGCGGATTCTGCTTAGAGCCGGCAAGAAACTCAGCAGATGCTCTTTTCAAAATATTCATTTTACAATATTATGTAGCTATTACATTGTAATAAGTTTGTTATATCTCGTGGGCAGCTGGATGCCAAGCCGATTTATCCCATGCTTTGTTAGAATAGAATAGAATATATCCACAATGAGGGGAAGTTCCAAAAATGCATACTACAACTAAATACATGTTAAGAAACCTAGAACAGTCTCCGATCACCATGTCGGAGGACAAAAGGGAGGAACACATTATAAAAAAAATACATGTTAAGACGGGCAGACAGAAAGTATCCCGCCGGTGAAATGTATTTGCATAATACTCACATAGCTCCAAAAAATCAATAAGTATTTTTTAAAGGAGATTGGCGAATTCCATAGAGTTTCTGACCCAGACGAACTGAACCGTGGACCTCAAGCCCACGTTCACGAATCAAACTTTTCATGCTTGTTCTAGTAAACCAGTCTAACAATAAAGTTCATCAAAGTCTATCAAATACAGTTGGGAGAAAAAAGATATTCACTTGTATTGCCATGTAACGGTTATTTATAATGTGTACTTGTGAGTAATTATTGATCCCCATCTTCTAAAAATATCGGGTTTACATAGAAAAATACTCTGAAAAATATATATTAAAATCAAATGATTTCTGAATCTGAACGGTTTTTAAAAATGCTGGGTCAAAATTCGCCAACCTCCTTTGGATTTATGTGTGCTGGGATCGAACGCCAGACCCCGAAAAGGAGACTGAAGCCTTAACTACTGAGCTATCACCGCTGTTCAGGATTACAAAATGACAGAGGTAAGCAGGTAGCTAGCTATCTGAATACCTAGGTATTCAATATTCCATACAAGTCTCAGGGTCTGTTGCGTTCGTGAAAACAAATTTTAGTTATGGGTTGGTTTATGGGACTTTTTAGCTTAGCGGTTGTCTAACTATGTGATTGTTTAGGGGATGTTGGTGAAATTGGGCAAGCTAGCGGACCCCTCCTTATGCGACAGTTTTTTTACGATGATAGTGTACAAAGTACCAGTATACCCAGTTGTAGGTCCCGGTTTTATAGGAAATGATTGATATAATACGTATTCATGTATTAATTTAATGAAGAACTTAGTTTTTTCATATTTTGACTGATAGATATTTTCATTTTGTGAATATTTTAATACTCTATACTAATATTATAAAGAGGAAAGATTTTTTGTTTGTTTGTTTGTACCAAATAGGCTCTGTAACTACTGGACCGATTTTAACAATTTTTTTACCAATAGAAAACTAAGTTATCAGGAAGTAACATAGGCTATAATTTATTTAAAAAAAATTAGAGATTCTTAAGAAAATTACAATAATGTAACCCAAAGTAGCAAAATTTTGCCTATAAAATGCATTATTTGGCGTGTGCTGAGAAAACTATTGATGATACAGAAAAATTATGTACTATATGATTAAAGTACTCATTATTCTCTACAAAAAAGTCTCCGAGGGAATATATCTAACTATCATATTTAAATCACAATAGTTAGCTTTGGTGTTCTAAAATTTAATCAGATCGCCTTTATTATCGTAGTATTAATTTTTCCTTACTAATCCTATTCCTATTAATATTATAAATGCGAAAGTTTGTGAGGATGTTTGGATGGATGGATGGATGTTTGTTACTCTTTAACGCGACAACGAATGAACCGATTTTGCTGAAATTTGGCACAGACATAGATTATAGTCTGGAATAGCACATAGGCTACTTTTTATCCCGGAAAAGCAAACAGTTCCTGCGGGATAGCATCGCTATTTTTTACGCATTTGTCCTTCAAAATACGCGCAATGGAGTTTTAGATTAACGTGATTTTTTTGCACAGGTAAAGTTAAGAGCCTGAAAAATGACAAAGGCTACTTTTTATCCCGGGAAAACAAACGGTTCCTGCGGGATATTAGTATACTACTTTTCACACATTTATCTTTCAATTATGCGCCAACGGAGTTACAGATTGACGTGGTTTTTTGGATAGGCATAGTTGATGACTTGAAAAGTGACAAAGGCTATTTTTTACCCTGGGAAAGCAAACAGTTCCCGCGGGATGTAAGTGTTCTACTTTTCACATATTTGTCCTTAAATTAGGCGCCAACGGAGTTACAGATTGACATGGTTTATTGGATAGGCATAGTTGAGGACTTGAAAAGTGACAAAGGCTACTTTTAATTCCAGGTAAACAAACAGTTCCCGCGGGATGTATGTATGTATGTATGTATGTATGTATGTATGTATGTATGCATGCATGAATGTATGTATGTCCTTATGTATGTATGTATGTATTTATGTATGCTTGCATGCATGCATGCATGCATGTTTGTATATATGTATGTGTGTATGCATGTATTTATGTATGTTTGTATCCTCCTCCTACTAACAATAAATACTTTAACTATATCCTATCCTACTTATTATTACTCATATTATCCCACTAATATTATTAATGTGAAAGTTTGTGAGGATGGATGTCTACGGATGTATGTTTGTGTAGATGTCGTATACGGATGGATGGATGTATGTTCTCTGAGATAGGGGTTGAACTATTTTGACTGTTATACTCCATAACTTCGTTAAATTTGAACTAATTCTTATTATCACTTTAACCGGCTTCAAAAAAGGAGAAGGATCTCAATTCAACGGAAACTTTTTTTATGTATGTTCACCGATTACTCGAAGACGCCTGAACCGATTTGGAAAATTCTTTTTTGTTTCAAAGGGTAAACTTCCCAGATGGTCCCATTTAAATTTTAAGAAATAAGTCGAGTGTTTTTAAAAAAATCTACAATAAATGATATACTTTGTAGTGGCGCGGGCGTTTAAATGTATGCTCCCGGGACAAAAAGTAGCCTGTGTTATTTTCCAGGTCCTCAACTTTACCTGTGTAAAAAAAATCGGCCAAGTGCGAGTCGGTCCTCGCTCTTTTAGGGTTCCGTTAAAAAAAAATTAAATTAAAATATTTCCATGTACCCATGGAAATATTTTAATTTAATTTTTTTGATATAATTTAATTTTTAAGTGTTGTTATAGCGGCAATAGAAATACAAAATACTTATGTGAAAATTTTAACTGTCTATCTATTACGGTTTACGAGATACAGGCCGCTGACAGACGGACGGACGGACAGCGGAGGCTTAGTAATAGGGTCGCGTTGGCACCCTTTGGGTACGGAACCCTAAAAACCACGTTGACTATATGCACTTACACTTTATATGGTGAAATATTATAACTGCGAAAGTGCGTTGGTTTGTCCTTCAATCACGCCCCAACAGAGCTACGGATCGACGTGATTTTTTGCATGGGTACCTATAGTTGAGGACCTGAAGAGTGACAGGCTACTTTTTATCCCGCAAAGTCAGAGTTCCCGAGGCATTTTAAAGGCTAAGTTCACGCAGACGAAGTCGCGGGCATCAGCTAGTACATATTATAAATGCGAAAGTGTGTTTGTTTGTTTGTCGGTTTGTTGGTTTTTCCGTCAATCATGCTGCAACAAAGCTACGGATTGACGGGATTATTGGATAGGTATAGCTGAGAACTTGGAGGGTGACATAGGCATCCATGAAAATCAAAAAGTTCCCGCGGGATTTTAAAAACTAAATCCACGCGGACGAAGTCGCGGCCATCAGCTAGTATAAATATATTTTTAGTCTAATATGTTTGACAAGTCACCGTATTGGTATGGGCAATGGTTCCTGTAAAATATATAAACAAGTAGGTACCTAGGTAAAGTGAATCACAAACTCCAGAAATTAAAATAGTAGGTACCTAACTACTTAAGTAGATATATACCTGGGGTATCTACTTACCAAGGTAGGTAAGTTACCACCAAACAGGTATCTACGGCCTACCTACCTATACAGGCTCATTTTCCATTCAAGTTACTGTTAGGAGAGCAATAAAGTACCTATGTAACCTTTAATGCTTTTTTTTTACCTTTATTTCGTAGCTAGGTATAACATCTAGGTAGGTACCCAATAAGTGAAAAGGTATGGTAACCACATAAAAATTGATAATTACCTATGTAAATAGGTAGGTACTCACCTATTATCAGGAAATTCCAAAAAAATGTTTTCCAACAAATATAATATTACTGTTGATTCAGATAACCTATATCTTCGGCAAAAATCTATTTCATCGAAATCGTTGAAATAATTTGGTCGTTTTCGATATATTTTAGGTCTTCGACTACGATTTATATCAAACTAGCTGATGCCCGCGACTTCGTCTGCGTGAACTTAGCCTTTAAAATGCCTCGGGAACTCTGACTTTGCGGGATAAAAAGTAGCCTGTCACTCTTCAGGTCCTCAACTATAGGTACCCATGCAAAAAATCACGTCGATCCGTAGCTCTGTTGGGGCGTGATTGAAGGACAAACCAACGCACTTTCGCAGTTATAATATTTCACCATATAAAGTGTAAGTGCATATAGTCAACGTGGTTTTTAGGGTTCCGTACCCAAAGGGTGCCAACGCGACCCTATTACTAAGCCTCCGCTGTCCGTCCGTCCGTCTGTCAGCGGCCTGTATCTCGTAAACCGTAATAGATAGACAGTTAAAATTTTCACATAAGTATTTTGTATTTCTATTGCCGCTATAACAACACTTAAAAATTAAATTATATCAAAAAAATTAAATTAAAATATTTCCATGGGTACATGGAAATATTTTAATTTAATTTTTTTTTAACGGAACCCTAAAAGAGCGAGGACCGACTCGCACTTGGCCGATTTTTTTTACACAGGTAAAGTTGAGGACCTGGAAAATAACACAGGCTACTTTTTGTCCCGGGAGCATACATTTAAACGCCCGCGCCACTACAAAGTATATCATTTATTGTAGATTTTTTTAAAAACACTCGACTTATTTCTTAAAATTTAAATGGGACCATCTGGGAAGTTTACCCTTTGAAACAAAAAAGAATTTTCCAAATCGGTTCAGGCGTCTTCGAGTAATCGGTGAACATACATAAAAAAAGTTTCCGTTGAATTGAGATCCTTCTCCTTTTTTGAAGCCGGTTAAAGTGATAATAAGAATTAGTTCAAATTTAACGAAGTTATGGAGTATAACAGTCAAAATAGTTCAACCCCTATCTCAGAGAACATACATCCATCCATCCGTATACGACATCTACACAAACATACATCCGTAGACATCCATCCTCACAAACTTTCACATTAATAATATTAGTGGGATAATATGAGTAATAATAAGTAGGATAGGATATAGTTAAAGTATTTATTGTTAGTAGGAGGAGGATACAAACATACATAAATACATGCATACACACATACATATATACAAACATGCATGCATGCATGCATGCAAGCATACATAAATACATACATACATACATAAGGACATACATACATTCATGCATGCATACATACATACATACATACATACATACATACATACATACATCCCGCGGGAACTGTTTGTTTACCTGGAATTAAAAGTAGCCTTTGTCACTTTTCAAGTCCTCAACTATGCCTATCCAATAAACCATGTCAATCTGTAACTCCGTTGGCGCCTAATTTAAGGACAAATATGTGAAAAGTAGAACACTTACATCCCGCGGGAACTGTTTGCTTTCCCAGGGTAAAAAATAGCCTTTGTCACTTTTCAAGTCATCAACTATGCCTATCCAAAAAACCACGTCAATCTGTAACTCCGTTGGCGCATAATTGAAAGATAAATGTGTGAAATGTAGTATACTAATATCCCGCAGGAACCGTTTGTTTTCCCGGGATAAAAAGTAGCCTTTGTCATTTTTCAGGCTCTTAACTTTACCTGTGCAAAAAAATCACGTTAATCTAAAACTCCATTGCGCGTATTTTGAAGGACAAATGCGTAAAAAATAGCGATGCTATCCCGCAGGAACTGTTTGCTTTTCCGGGATAAAAAGTAGCCTATGTGCTATTCCAGACTATAATCTATGTCTGTGCCAAATTTCAGCAAAATCGGTTCATTCGTTGTCGCGTTAAAGAGTAACAAACATCCATCCATCCATCCAAACATCCTCACAAACTTTCGCATTTATAATATTAATAGGAAATAGGATAGGATAGGATATAGTATCAGTCGTGTCTAAATTATCAAAAAATTCAAATAGATCACGGTCCATCGTGTCATCTAGAAGTCGCTTTTACTTATGTAAAGGTTTATGGGACCAATAATCCATCTCATAAATTTATGGGATCGTTTAGGCGGTAACGGACCCTTTAAAAATGGTGAAACGGAAACTATCCCCTAACTGGCCGCTAAATATGCTAAGGGGTCCCATAAATCTTATGGGTCGTTGGTGAAAGTGGGCATCAGTCTCTTGAACTTAGAACGCGTTATCCAGCAAGTTGCTGTTATCGCGTATTGTTCGAGGAAGCAACTTCACAGATTCAGGACTTCAGCACTTGAACATTGGAACTCGGTTCGCGACTCAAACTTAGTATATTACGGTGAAGTCACGGTGAACTGTTGATGAAAGATTAACTTTAAACAAGAAAAAAGTTTAGAAACTGTTTAGAAAAATTGGATATAACATCCGTTATACTGATTTTTTTTTCACTCTCACTACTCATTTATCAAAATCGAGTCATCAGTGGAGCTTGTTTATGTAAATACTTACATAGTTACATACATACATAAACTGCTCAATTTTTAGAATTTTTCATTTGTTCACATTGACAGTCTGGAAAGATAAAAAACCAAGCAAAAACAGAAATAATTAAATAATATAAAAATAAAAAAAATCTTAGCGAATGTCTTATAACATTGACAAATGTATTAGCATTAGCATACAAGTAAAACCCGGCATAAATTCACTAACATATCGATAACGTCCCATCACTATCCTAATCCCCTAAAGCCCCTGTCACGCGCACTTTACAATCGCTCGATGAGTCCCCGGGCTGCTCGATTTTATTTCCCATGCACCACCAATCAGCGCAGTTCAATGTTTTCTAGAAAAATCTCAAGATTTTTGCCTTTCGGTGATAAGCTTTCTCATAAAATTGACCACATCTTTTTAAGCTATTGCATAGCTTTTATCGCGGGCTTTGAACTAGGACAAACAGTTTGAGCGCGGCGACCGAATCAAGAAATTCCGTAACGAAAAAACCTAACACCTCAGTAACAGTTCAGTAAGTGTTCAACATTTTAGAGGTTTTCAAGTAGCTCTATTTGGCGCAGTGGGCGAGCGGCCGCTTTCTTTGTATGATGTCCCAGGTTCGAATCTCACTCGCGAAGTAGTGACAGTTCGCTTTTCTTGTTTGTTTGTTTTTTAATTTTTTTTTTGCATAATTTTTATTATGCAAAAAAAAATTATTAAAATTGCATAAATATTATAATTGCATAAGTTGATAAAAAATGCTATACAATAGCTTTACCGCGGCAGTCCCCGAGTGCCACTTAATTTTTTTATACCAAACCTCCAGGGCTACATTAACATAATGACAACTGGTAAAAGTTGTATAATTATTGCCGGTGTGACAAACAGGAAAAAAATTCTTGATAGTCACACTGGTATGGTGTGACCAAGACTCAGAATATTGTGTAAAATGTAATTTTCTTAAGTATACATTCCAATAAATTTGTTCTTTACGTTTGAATTTTTCATATTTATTTTCAGAGATTATGTTGCAATATGAAAAATTCCACTCACTATACATACATAGTACATTACAAGAGCGGGGTAAATAAAATATCCTGGAATCAAAAGTATCGATAAACAGCACACCCCTATTAATTCTCCTAATGTCGTTGTCAAGCCCACTTCGTGTACCCTTGACGAGTCTGTCGACTACTTTGTTCGAGTTTTTATTTCCTCGTTCTTCAACGATCAAACGGTTTAAAGTAAAAAGTAAAAGTAGAAAGGTGACAATCTCTTTGAATTAAACCATTTGAAGTGGCCTTTATGTACTTTTTGGTGTTCAATCGCATAAATTAGATTTCAACTTCTCGAAATATCTTACAGATTTTTCGTGGGAACGAATACCGATAGAGTTAAAACTCAAAGAAGTAAAATTTTATTATACTCATGCCTTGTCCTCTAGATTAGCTGAAATAAAATGTTATTTTATTATAAATATTGTAGTAACACTTGTCAGTTACTACCACGAACACTGTTTTTAGGGTAGATTTCTTTTTTTTTTTTTGTGGGTAGTTATTACCTACATTTCTTAGTGGGTACCACGGAGTACTATTTATATGTGGGACTCAGTTGTTTAGCCTCATTCGCTTTTTAGTGCTCTGCCACGCAAAACTGTATCATTCAAATATTTAAATATTCAGATAGTTCTTAATTAATATTCAAGTTTTTATAAATAATATTCAAGTATAATAAGAAGTTAAATTACAGCGGGCACGTAGAAGTGAAGAGTCTACGAGCTCATTTTCATCATCTACTGGACTTGAAATGTACATCGAATTACTCAACGGAGTCTTTCACGTACCTTACATTAACAAAGTACGATCAATTCACAGGAATTGCATCATAAAAAACTTTGTATGTAAATTCCACTCAATGGAATTATTGTATTATGTACATCGAATTACACAACGTAGTCTTTCACGTACCTTACATTAACAAAGTACGATCAATTCACAGGAATTGCATCATAAAAACTTTGTATGTAAATTCCATTCAATGGAATTATTATATTGTGTACATCGAATTACTCAACGGAGTCTTTCACGTACCTTACATTAACAGAGTACAATCAATTCACAGGAATTGCATAATAAAAACTTTGTATGTAAATTCCATTCAATAGTATTATTATATTATGTACATCAAATTACTCAACGGAGTCTTTCACGTACCTTACATTAACAAAGTACAATCAATTCACAGGAATTGCATCATAAAAACTTTGTATGTAAATTCCATTCAATGGAATTATTATATTATGTACATCGAATTACTCAACGGAGTCTTTCACGTACCTTACATTAACAAAGTACAATCAATTCACAGGAATTGCATCATAAAAACTTTGTATGTAAATTCCATTCAATGGAATTATTATATTGTGTGCATCGAATTAATCAACGGAGTCTTTCACCGTACCTTAAATTAACGATCAATTCACAGGAATCATGTAAATTCCACTCAATGGAATTATAATCAAACTACCCACCTTTGGGCGAGGTATTTAGAATAGAATAGAATAGAAATGTTTTTTATTCAAATAAACTTTTTTACAAGTGCTTATGAATCGTCGATGAGTCTACCACTATTCATGATATACCTACACCAGAGATACCTACGGAGGTTCCCACTGGAGATAAAGAAAAAACACCCGCTTCACAATTCGAGCTGGAAATTTACAAGGAGTTGGCCGATCGATTAAATCATATTGCTACTAAACTTTATATGTTTGTGCTACCTACTAAATGGCCTTGACAAAGAGGTCCGAAAACATTTGTTCCAGAACAAAAAATATATGGTTCCTGCTTACAGCGAACGCGTTAATGCTCCTTTATTAAACATGGAACTAAAGTCTTGCCCAAGTTCGTATTAAAACGAATGAAGGGCATGGAAGCCAGACAGAAACAGATATCTTCTGTAATTTCTGTCCTCGCTCGTGTCGTAGATAGTAGTTATATTCTCTTGGTCGCAGACACTCAACTATAGAATGCAGACAGCAAAATGACAAAGGAAATAATGGAAGGCATTCGTATGCTCTGTAATATACAATACTCGGATTCTATATGAGGGAAACATTTCATTTCATCGTACCTATGGTCTGTATAATGTACTTTGTGCTCAAAACAGAGGTGAATGACCACCTTATTCAAATAAAGATTGATAAATACCTACATTTTTGGTGAAAACGTAGCAGATACCATAAAAACAGCAAAAGCTGACTCAAGATCAAAATTTGATATAATAAAGGGTCAGGACAAGAGTAACAGATCAGCAGTAAGAAAAACGATACAACCTCAACCATCGACTTCAAAAGTTTTAAACTACAAAGCTCCACCGCCGGCGCGCAGGCAGCCGGCCCAAACGAGGAGCCACCCGCCTGCTCCAGCGCGGAAGCCCGACTACTCATCGAGAAGGTCGCGGCAACAGCAGCAGCAGTACAGAAATCCACGTCGCGACAAGATAAGGCAAAAAATGCCGGTCGACTTTCATTATTTGCCCAAAAATGGGCCTTAATCACAAATGATCAAACGATTATTTCTTGGTTTCGGGGTTATTAGTTAACATTTTCACGTAAAGTTACTCCGCAAATTCCTCCCATCGTTTTTCTGAATATACCGCTGAAGAAATGGGCAGTTTATCACAGGGCAATTAAGTAACTCCTTACGATTGGCGTGCTACTACTCGTGCGCTGATCAATACTTATCGAGCATAAATTCCTAATAGCAGTCTAACGATAAAAATCGTTTTATATTAAATTTAAAAAATCTCAATAAACATATACTTACACATATCACATACAACATTTAAATTGAAAGATATACGCACACCTATAAAATTAATAACTAAAATTCATTTATGGCTACACTTGATGCCTATTTTTTATTAAAATTCATCCGGATTCTTGAAAATGCCTAAGTTTTTCATTCAATGGAAAAATATATGAATTTAATGTCCTACCTTTAGTATTAAATACAGTGCCATACATATTTACATAAATAATGAAACCCGTCATTAAACTGTTGAGTCAAGCTGGTTTCATGCATGGAACTAGGAATTGCGACTAGGTCTAGGTTTCATGTCTAATAATATATTAGCTTGATGATATTTTATCTATCGGTAGATCTTCTATTGAATGTAATGAAAATATCAATATGACTATTAAACTTCTGACAGCATTAGGCTTTATAGTGAATTTCAATAAAAGTAATCTTTCACCATCCCTCTCTTGCAAATTCCTTGTTTATAATCGATTCTCATGATTTAAAAGTTTATTTACCTAATGATAAGAGACCCAAGATTCGGGAAAAAATTAGTATAGATTAGGAATCAAACTAATACAAAATAGTCTTAATCAAACATTGCAAAATTGATAGGTTTATTAATTCCTGCCTGTACTGCCATAGAGTATGGCTGGCCATACGCGAAAGCTTTTGAACGATGCAAATATCTTAATTTACTAAGTCACAGGGATTATAATCGTACAATGTATATCCCAGATTCGCTAAACGAAGATTTTGCTTGGTGGCTGAATAACATTAATAGTTCTATGCGCAAAATTAGAAGTGACTATTATAAAACAGAGATAGGTACATATATTCTGACGCCTCAACATCGGGATGGGGTACAGCGTGTGGGTCAGAATCCACAGGCGGACAGTGGTTCGAGTGGGAAGCGACCCAACATATTAAATAACTAGAACTACTTGCAGTTTTTTCCTGCTAAACGTCATCACTGTCAGATTCTTCTATGAATCGATAATACCACCGCCAGCAGTTATATTAACCGTATGGGTGGTGTCCAATACCCTCACTTAACAGAGGTGTCTAGGAATATTTGGCAATGGTGTGAATCGCGAAGTATTTTTATATACGCATATTATATTCGCTCCTCTGAAAATACCATTGCTGACGCTGAATCAAGACGTACTCACGCAGACATTGAATGGGAACTCAGCGATCCAGCATTCACTTGAATTGCCAATCTTTTTGGCCAACTTCAAATCGATCTTTTTACAACTCACGTCAATAAAAAATGCGAAAGATTTGTTTCCCGATGCTTTCGCAATAAATGCTTTTACAATCAGATGGTCTAACTTCTATTTTTAAGTGTTTCCTCCATTTTAAATCACATTTAAAACACTTCAAAAAATTATTTTTGACAGAAACAAGAATTAAAGTAGTACCTACCTAGGTGGCCGACGAAACCTTGGTACCCCCTTTTTCAATCACTTTTAATTTCTGACATGATAATTCTAAACCCACATGAAAATATTAAAATTTCTCTTTTTAAGAAAACGCGATATACAATTGCAACTTACCTTGCCGAGATATTATACGGCGGTTATTACGAAGAGACTTCTCACCAGCATCGTTAGACATAATGCTGGCATCCCTGGTAGAAGTTCCATCAAATAGTACGACATTTGCTTGAAAAAAGGGGCTTACACATTGCCCCTATTCGATAGACGTATTAGACCACCAGTACCAGATATCTTAAATTTCCTAACATTGCTTTTCAAGAGTGGAGCTCAGTATGGAACTTTAAATACTCATAGAGCCACATTATCTTTAGTACTGGGCTCAAATATTTCCAAAGACGAGAGTTTTAAGATTCTTTAAGGGAATCTTTGGACTAAAACCCCCTCTTCCGAGATATGAACTTACATGGGATACAGCTTGTGTTCTAGATCATTTGACCAATTATCATCATTAATGAGGGTTTATCGTTGGACCAACTTTCAATGAAATGAATTACATTGTTAGCTCTAACAACACTCAAAAATCAAACATTTTCGAAAATTAAAGTAAAAAATATAGAAAAAGCCTTCTAGCCTCTTTAGAAATAATCATCAAAATTCCTGATTTGATCAAAAAATCTAGACCAGGCTCAAATCAACTCGTCCTCATCATACCTTTCTTAACTGAAAAACCAGCTATGTACCCAGCACAGACACTTAAAGCTTATTTAAGTGAAACTTGTGTACGGCGTAGCCAAGACTATTTATTTATCAGTTAAAAGAAACCTTTTAAACCAGTTTCAACACAAACATTAAGTTGCTGGGTTAAAAACACGCTAAAAGGTAGCGGCATAGATGTCTCCATATTTTCTGGTCACAGTACCAGACATGCTGTAACTTCAAAAGCCAAGTTCAGGTTTCAATATAGATCCTATTGGCAATACTGCTGGCTAGAGTCATGACTCGAATACTTTTTGGAAATGTTATAGTAAAAATATTTTTAATCAGGACAATACTTCTATGGCCAGAACAATAGAATAATTAAAATATTATGCAATAAAATAAATGTGATGATTATATAAAAATTTAATCTGAAACTTTAATGATTAATTTTTCAGTTTTGTATTATTATTAATGATAAGTAAGGGTTCATCGAAAGGAAAAAATAGCTATAAATTAATAATAATATTATGTTTACGTTTTACTGCAACATAATATTATATATCATTGAGATTACAAATGTTATGTAAACATAAATTGTAACTCTGGTAAACAAGTCATTACCTCAGTATTTTCGGAACATGCTCTAAAAGTCTACAATATTTATAATAAAATAACATTTTATTTCAGCTAATCTAGAGGACAAGGCATGAGTATAATTAATGATTAAATGAGCTTACCTGTAAGTGAAATTCAATCATAATTATACGAGATGCCTTGTCCGAAGAGATTAGCTCCCTCCCCCCCTGGAAATCCCTAATGTTGTTCCGAAAATACGATTAGCTCTAAAATAAATGAGGCTAAACAACTGAGTCCCACATATAAATAGTACTCCGTGGTACCCACGAAGAAATGTAGGTAATAACTACCCACAAAAAAAAAAAAAAAAAGAAATCTACCCTAAAAACAGTGTTCGTGGTAGTAACTGACAAGTGTTACTACAATATTTATAATAAAATAACATTTTATTTCAGCTAATCTCTTCGGACAAGGCATCTCGTATAATTATGATTGAATTTCACTTACAGGTAAGCTCATTTAATCATTAATTAAATTAGGTACCTAATTAATAAAAATCGAGCTTGCTAGTGGTCAAGGATAAATGGAAGTTTTGTTGTGAACTGTGATGTGATATAAGAAAAAAATCATAAATTTTTTTCTCATGAAAAATTATTATGAATTATGTTATACGCAAATGTAAGTTTGATTAGAAATGCATCAAGCACTTTGTCTGTTAGGATAATTTTACTATTCACGATGATAAAATTAAATCTTGTAAGTTTGAAAAACTTCAGTTTCTGGGAAGTCTGTTTCTGGGAAATATTTAAAAGCAGAAAAAAAATCTTAAAATAATATACCTATGTCAGATTATTATTATTAATTAGTAACTACAAAAAAACGTAAGCTTTCATCTTAGGAATTGTGCATCGTAGTCCACATCTACAGAGCATGCTACGCGCTACGCTCGTAGTACGTGCGTAGAGTTTTGTTTTGAAGGGTTTGTGTAGGTTGGTGTGTATTAGACTGAGTTTCCACGGCGCGGTTCGCACCCGCGCCCGCAGCGGTTGCGGTACCGCTAGTACTGCGCCCGCCGTGGGCGCAAACCGCGCCGTGGAAATTGAAACTTCATTTTCCATACAAATCTGCATTCTACGGAGGCCGCGGGCCCGCAACCGCTGCGGGCGCGGGCCAAACCGCGCCGTGGAAACCCAGCTAGATTGCTTTCTTTTCCTAAGTGTGCTATGTGTATTGGCAGACAGTTCACAGCGCATACAGCTGTGTAGTTCTCTAAAAGTGATTGCTACAGTGTGAGGATTGCAATGGCCTCTGATTGGCCGACACTCACTCAATTTCGGCTAAAATGCATTGAAAAAATAACACGACTTTAGGCAATCACCACAAAATTTAAAAGTAGCTGATAGACTAGCTGACGCCTGCGACTACGTCCACGTGGATTTAGTTTTTAAAATCACTCGGGAACTCTTTAATTTTCCGGGATAAAAACTAGCCTATCTCACTCTCTAGGTCCTCAAGTATACCGATGTGAAAAATCAAGTCGATCCGTAGCTCTGTTGCGGCGTGATTGAAGGACAAACAAACAAACACAATTTCGCAATAAAATCTCGTATGATTGATGCAGCTTTTACATAATCAGCCTGCAGATTTATCAGGTTTTAGCAAATAAATTTAAAATAAGCATTGCTCTCTGTGCCACATTGCTAAGACAATATTTTATACTAGCTTTTGCCCGCGACTTCGCTCACGTTAAGTTCGAAATTTCAAACCCCAATTCTATCCCCTTAGGGGTTGACTTTTCCAAAATCCTTGCTTATCGGATGCCTACGTCATAATAGCTACCTGATGCAAAATTTCAGCCCGAACCGTCCAGTGGTTTGAGCTGTGAGCTTATAGATCAGTCAGTCTTTTCTTTTTATATATTGAAACTAGCTGATGGCTGCGACATCGTCCACGTGGATGTAGGTTTTAAAACCCTTCGGGAGCTCTTTGATTTTCCGGCATGAAAAGTAGCCTATGTCACTCTCCGGTCCTCAACTATACCTATGCAAAAAGTCCCGTCGATCCATGGCTCTGTTGCGGCAAACCAACAAACAAACACATTTTCGCATTTATAATATTAGTATGATACAGGATATCTCACAATTACACAAGCATCGATAGTAGCCTATTTTACTCTCCAGTCCTCAACTATACCAATGCAAATATCACGTCGAATCGTGGCTCTGTTGCGGCAAACCAACAAACAAACACACTTTCGCATTTATAATAATATTAGTATGATACAGGATATCTCACAATTTCACACGCATCGATATTTGTCGATGCTTTCACAAGCGCCTCACTACTCGTATCCACCTAATGTCGCTGTCACCGGCACTTTACAACCGCTCGAGTAGTCCCAGGTTGGTATTTTTTGTTGGCTTCGTCTGTTTACAATGGTTCCTTCACAAAAAGGGGTTTACTTTCTACACTCCTATGTACAGGACACGTGTTGGCTTTGTAATTGATAGCTTTACATAGCCTCATCGAACTATACTAACAAAGTTCCGCTCCAAACATAGGCCAAAAGCAAGCAATGAATGTTATTATTTTCTGTACCGACTGATAAATAATTAGTAATGACGTTTTTGATGGTTATTGTGATGAATTATGATATCCTTTCACGTACTATTACTTTGGATATAGTTGAAGACCTGGAGAGTTACATATTAGTTTAGTTTTTATCCTGGAAAATCAGAGAGAAAACTCCAGCAAGCACCATCAGACCAAGAACTCTATATTCTTGCATAGTTATAATATAGCATACCTACATGAGTGTTTGAAATTTCAAGACGCACGTATGTTTGCAAGTAAATACACATTATACGTCTAAGAACCCTACCACAGCTAATAACAGATGATAACTTTGAAACGGCGGAACCGATTTTGATAAAGCATATTTAAGAACAACCGCTAAAAAACCTGCTTTTAAAGTAAAAAACCGCACCTAAATCGGTTAACCCATTTAAGAGCCACCGTGCCATAGACAGACACACAGACAGACAAACACACACATAGCGATCAAACCACCGGCGGGAGTCGGGCTACTTTCTATCTGTCCGTCTTAACATGAATTGAATTGTAGTACGCTTTTGTGAAACTTCCCCTCACTGTGTAAATATTATATTCTATTCTAACAAAGTTACATAGGTTAAATCGTTTTGGCATCCAGCTGCCCAAATGCTGCTACATAAAATGTTGTAAAATGATTATTTTGAAAATAGCAACTGCTGAGTTTCTTGCCGGCTCTTCTCTCCAGAATCCGCTTTCCGAACCGGTGGTAGAATCGTGACTTGTCATAAGAGCCACAGCTTGTCCTACGTGAAATAAATAGTTCTGAATTATGAATTTTTTTTGAAAACTTATAACACCCCTCTTTTTGTATCGGGGGGTAACAAAACGAAGTCAGAAAAAGTTGCGGGCGCAAGTTGGTAGCAAACTTGGTAGCCAATAACTGAATCCAATTAACGCCTCACTGCCGATGGATATGTCTTGTTAGAGGCAACTTTTACGAGCGAACTTTCACACATGGCTGAAGTAAAACGGAAATGTATGAAAAGAAGAATGTACTATAGGAAGGCGACTTGTTGGAAAATGTCTAGCGTTGTCACGATCTTGAAACTTGCATTGTACTACTTGGCGCTTACTATCAATATTCACATTCGCTACGTCGTTACTAATAGTATTCATCATTAGCGACCCATCATCGGCTCACTACTAAGCGCAGGTCTCCTCTCAGAGAAGGGTTATAGGCCATAGTCCACCACGCTGGCCCAATGCGAATTGGCGGACTTCACACACCTTCAAGAACATTATGAAGAACTCTCAGGTGTGCAGGTTTCCTCACGATGTTTTCCTTCACCGTTGAAGCAAGTGATATTTAATTGCTAAACGCACTTGACTCCGAAAAGTCAGAGGTGCGTACCCGGGATCGAACCTGCGACCCCCCGAATAGGAGACCACAGTCCTAACCACTAGGCTATCACTGCTTCTAATAGTATTACATACTGCTAAAGTGGGTTTCAGAATAAATTTATAAACACATATCAAAAATTCCGAAGCCAGCGGGATTCGAACCCACATCTCTTGGGAATCGCGCCCGAGTGTTAGCCACCTACACCATGCCTACGGTCGAACTACACGTCAGCATCGAAATTAGTGATATGTATCAACTTTTTCAGTTTAAGCAACTGTTCCCGCTGGCTTCGGAATTTTTGATATTATTATGTGTTTATAAATTTATTCTGATATTTCCTTAAGTGTAGGTTAACTTTAATAAAAATAAAGAAATAGGTTTGTTTGTTGGTTTGTCCTTCAATCAAGCAGCAACGGAACAACGGATCAAGGGCCTGGAGTGACATAGACTACTTTTTAACACGGAAAATCAAAGAGTTCTCACGGGATTTTTATAAAACTAAATCCACTCAAAGTCGCACGCATCAGCTACCTGTAATGATGAATGTAATGTATTGTCAATAAATAAATAAAAATAAATAAAATAAAAGTCACTCGTATATTATTAAATCACGTAGCGGCTGTCCAGGAATTAAGATACAGAATTCATGAAATTCATGAAATAATTTCTTTTTATTGTGGCTCGCGTGACTTAGAAAAACGATTGCCCTAAACTCGAGTGGTGAAATAACGATGAAGTTTTGTCTTTAAAGTGTTTGTTTAGTAAATTAGTATTGCTTTAAATGCTATTAAGTTAAAATACAAAATAGATTTTTAATCGCTAATGCAAATTGATCAGAATGAATTAATGAGTTCAACGTTTTACTTTACATTTTGCAAATCTAATAATATTTTTAAATCAATTAAAGACATTTCGAATTATTATTAAGTGAAATAATATTCCTTCTATTATTGTTTATTGGTTCAAAACAACTCAAAACGTTCAAAACTCTGGTAGGGATTTTCTCTTACACGACCTATTACATTTGCATTAATTAATAGGGCAAATATTATGCTTTCTGAAATCGAAATCGGTCCATTCGTTGGGGAGCTGTGAGGAAACAGACACACATATACACACGTCAAACTTTAAGTTTACGTTCCCTCAAATATGGACGAGCGAAGCAATACGGCTGGGTCATGCGTCATGCTCGTGAACGGGTGCCACCGGCGGGAATGGGGCTAATTTCTGTCTGCCCGTCTTAACATGTATTGAATTGTAAGTAGGTATGCTTTTGTGGAACTTCCCCTCATTGTGGAAACACTGCATACATAGCATAATATCTATTGTATTGTAAACTTGTTTTGAAAAGAGCAACCGCCGAGTTTCTTGCTAGTTCTTCTCGGTAGGAAGGGCATTCCGAATCAGTGGTAGACTCATCGACGATTCAAAAGCACTTGTAAAAAAGTTTATTTGAATAAAAAATATTTCTATTCTATTCTATTCTTAATAGCGAGGCAAGCCTACCACTTCATTACCATAAAGAATATTTTACTATAGAGAAACTACGAAAGAATACATACAACAGTTTTGTAAATTTTGGTTGATAAAAAGTGACGTGAGAAATATGTGTCAAGGTATTTATATTGTGCCGAAGACCTTGGAATTAGGTAAAACAGGCTTTGGAGCGAAACTTCAGTCTCTTTGATATATGGTGTACCTACCTACTGAGCTAATATCGAATGTATTTGGGGAATGTAATGCGAAGGCCAATAATATGACGCTATAAAGTTCAAATTTAAAAAAAGAAATTGGTTTAAAATCTGTAGTTTATTTCGTAGAAAAAAATTATCTTTACAAAAAAAATAATAATATAAAAATATAAGAAGGATTGTAGGTACCAATTTTACCGAACAGAATTTTCTTAACAGTTACACTTACTTAACAGCTTCACCTAGTTTTTCAAGAAAAAATAAACCAGGGAATAAAACAAGAGCTTCAATTCAAACGCCGACGTTTAAAACCACCTATACTTTGTCCATTACACAACTTTATATAAATTTTTGACAGATTGGCTTAGAGACGTGTGTATAAAGAGGTAATAAGAGAGGCGTTTATAAGAGATTTGAAATTATAATGATAATCATATACTTAACGGATAAGGCGTGGACTGAAAATCGAAAGGTCAAGAGTTCAAATCCCACCCGTTTTAATTTTGTCACCACTCCTAATACAAGTTATAGCATAAGCTTGTATATACGATTAGTTAATGGTATAGGACACTTTTATCGTGGAAAACAAAGATTTCTCGCGAAATTTTGAAAAACTGTACTCCACGCAGATGAAATCATGGGCAAAAGCTACTTGACATCATCTTGATATATTTTAGTTTTGTGACGCAGCATATTACGTGGATACTTTTGGTCAACAAAATATTATATGAAATCTGCGTGAAAATGTCAAATAAAAAGTAGTATAATGGCCGGAGTATAACCGAGCGCCGTGGTAGCCAAGTGCACGTATACACTACACCCAGATTGCTCCTTTATTTTACTCTTTTCACTTAAACAATTCAAGCGTTTACTCCGTTATTGTTCGCGAAAACCTCATTGTGACGTAAATATGGCGAAACAGAAATATTATACCTAGAAGTTTATTTTTCATACTCGCCGTAAAGAATGGATGTTGCTGTTGTGTTTGAATGATATTATTTCTTTTATGCCGTTCAGTTAGACCAGTGATGGCTAAGAATTTTTTATTTAACTCATACTGTCACTATAATGGTTGATACATGAAATAAATACGTATAAGTATAGTATAGTTGCGGAAAAAACATTAGAGTTTACACTACCATAACTTTCATTAGGTTTATCTAACTATCTTGTTACGTATAGTTGCGGAATAATTTATAAATTCTTTAAAAAACGGACTTCAAACGCCACTACAAAGTATAAAATAATTTTAGTTTGTACAGGTATGTTAAAGTCGGGCGGGCCTAAATAGAAACGATCAAATCGATGCGCAACGCTAGTACCTACGACTTCAACATATCCTGTACAAACTAAAATTATTTTATACTTTGTAGTGACATTTGAAGTCGGTTTTGTTAAAGAATTTTTAAATATTTTTATTTCAATTTTTTTAGTGGTAGTTTCATAAGATCAATCTTCACATTCTCTGATCGCAAGCGATTTTCATTGAGGAGTTCCGTCCTCCATCACCGAAGATATTCATCAGATTTCACCAAATTACTATGAGCTACTAATAATAAGCTACTAACACCATAAAATCGATATAAATTCTCACCGATTTTATGCTTTTTAGTGGGAACCAAGCGGAGAAATTTATGCAAGTTAGTTCCTAGAGCCATCTGTCAAGCTCATATCAAAGTTAAACATGAAAATCCCTGACGCGCCAAGAATCAAAACTCGCACGGGTGTCATATCTTTATACCTACGTATCAAAATAATGTTTCATATAATCTCGGCCAGCGTTTTACCGCTTAGCGCCATTTTAGCTCTCCAAACTTCCAAACTGTAGGCCTCTGCGATGATTAATGTTATTTTAATGGCATATTGTTTATATTCTGGGGCGTCTTTTATTAATGTGATGAGATAGGAAACTTGTAGCCTAACACTTAGAAGATTGGTGGATCGTGATTTGAGCGATATTTATGTAATTAAGCCTGATTGTTTATAGCGTTGTTGTGCAATTTTAAAAGTGCTTTTTTGCCCGACTGACCAACAAAGGTGTGGTTGTGTGTTCATCTAGTTTTATCTTTACTTTTTATTATTTACTTATTTGTGGTTTGTTGGTTTGTCTTTCGATCACGCAGCAGCGGAACAATGGATCTACGTGTTTTTTTGCATGGGTATGGTTTGGGGCTTGAAGAGGGACAAGGATACTTTTTATCCCGGAAAATCCAAGGATTCCCGCAGAATTTTTAAAAAACTAGTTCTACGTGGACTAAGTCGTGGGCTAAGCGAGTAAAGCTAGTTTATAGAATATCCTATCCTCATAGTAATCAGTTCTTTCGCTCTGTAATTAAATAAACCGAAAAAAATGTTATTAGAAATATTGTCAAGGGAAGGCGACCGGAAATTAAAGTCGACTTCCGTTTCGACTTTCCGACCTTTCTTTATTATTCATTTTACTGTAGTTCCGACAAAAATTAATTAAAAGATAATTTAATAGGGGGGAGGGGGGGAGGGGGGGGGGGCTTATCTCCGAAGTTTACCAATCGAAAAATCAGAAATAATTATGGTCAATAGAGGTTTATGTATATTTTACAGGAAAAATGAAACCAACGCTCTAACTAGCATAGTTTTTCTTATATTAACAATAAACCTCTACAAACAAAGTTAACGATAAATAAGCAAATTAATATTAATTAATATAATATTATCGTTTTACTTTTACTTTTGGAGTACGGAACCCTCGGTGCGCGAGTCCGGCTCGCACTCGGCTGGTTTTTTTATTATTAAATGTAGAAAGTTTTTACTGATGTGTATTATATTTAATATATGTAAAAACATCTAACAATTTGTAGCAAAATATAACAAACAATATTAACGTGTTATTTAACTGCACTGTCAAATGGAATTAATTAAAAGTACGAAATATAACTTGTTAAATTATTATTATTGTTGTTGTTCAAAGGTAAAAGAAGATATTCAGATTTCTTGAATTCATAATTAGGATTGCTTTTAAAGCCCATTAGCTTTCATTTGCGAAGTATTTGAAGTCGAAATACGAGGAGGTACAGGCCTTACGCCGCTCGCAAATTTTTGTATAAGTAAAATGTACGTTGAAATTTTAATTGTTTCTACACTACAAACAAATTCATTTTAGATCGTCAGTGACCGAGCATCCCGAAGGGTTATATTTGCTAAGGTTATTTTATTCATTAACAAAAAAAAAGTTTTAAGTTTTTCGGATGATTTGTTTCGATGGTAAACAAATTGCATACCCAGATAGGCGTGAAAAACATTAACCAGACTGCTGTTGTGCATAGGGTAAAACGTTTGTGAAATACATGATTATTATATATTTTCTAATGCCGTAACCTCAGGATTCATTGGATGCTTATTCATTGGATATTTGACATCAGAGTTTTATTAATCAAACTTCAAACGAGTGGTTTTTACTAGAAAATACAATGGCAAAAGCAAAAATAAACAAAGATATTATTATTCTCGAGGCAAGTATATTAACAACCTTTTCCCGACGAAATCACTATTCAAATAAAAACACTATCTTTCCTTTTATTGTTTTAGCTTTCTTATAATGGGTTTGGGTTCACGCATAATGGGTCGCCCCAAAGTTAGTTGAATGGTTTCGCCGTAGGGCGGATTCAAATACAAAAGTTGTATACAAAGTCCAAGAGATGGTGACACTTTTTAGATATTTTATTTTATTTCGAGTACCTATCCGGGGAAAAATTACAGTTTCCCAATTCATCTTCCCGGGTTACAACAATAACGATATTAACAGGAAAATACAAAATAAAAAAAATATTACATAACAATAATATTAACTAGGTACCTGAAAATTAAATAATTAATTTTCTACTTTTATTAAACTAATGATACCTAATAACCAATAGAGAATAAATTAAAACCGATTATTATGTTGTAAGCAGTGATAGCCTGGTGGTTAGTGCTGTGGCACCTCTGGCTTTTCTAAGTTAAGTGCGTTTAAGAAATTAAATATCACACGCTTCAACGGTGAAGGAAAACATCGCGAGGAAACCTGCACACCTGACAGTTCTTCATAATGTTCTCAAAGGTGTGTGAAGTCTGCCAATTCGCATTGGGCCAGCATGGTGGACTATGGCCTATAACCCTTCTCTGAAAGGAGGCCTGCGCTCAGTAGTGGGCCTTTGATGGGTTGCTGATGATGATGATGATGATTATGATTATGTTTATTTTTATTGTAATCAGAGAAAAAGGGTGAGAACTAGTATTAACTTTTATCTCTCTTATTTTCCTTAAAAAACTAGGTAGGTATATCATAATAAAAGTAATATGTCTAAAAAAATCCGTAATTAAATTGTCGAAGATAATAATTGACCAATGACCACATTTTGTCAAAAGTATCTGAGATTCTTACAATTATTGACAATAATAGAATATGCGAGAGAGAGAGAGATGCGAAATGTATTAGTCCTCTTAATTGAGATAAATTAATGAAGTTTATTTTATTAATGTACAATTAATTCCTATCTTACAAGATTTTACCGTTCGTCTCTCAGACTATAATGGCCTTAAGGGAAATCTCCAAGCATTGTTGCGGTAACGTTTTACTGTTGAGACGTTGGCATTAAATTATTTGCGTATTTGTAGTGGGAATCATTGTGGGGTTTTTAATTGCTGTTTCAAATGGGTTTTGTGTTTATTGCTGTATAGTGGACTTAGTTGAGCGAGTTATGGGATCACTTTGATTTATATTCTGCCTTTACCAACATAGCTTAATATGATAATATTTCACTAACCAATGCTTGTAACAATATACTCTGCTGTTGGTCTGCGCTCTAGCTCGAGCTGGGTGAATGTACTGCCTAATTCATATTTTTTAGCGGTACTGGTAATCCGGTCACGTGTACAAATTTCCCACCACCGTACATTCCGTTCGGTGTGGTCGGCCTTTAAATATTGCCAGGCTAATTAGAATTGTTTCTATAATATTTATTATGTATGATTATTTACTGATCCTATAAATTAATTCCGAATTCATTTTCCATCGTCATTTTTAGGGTCCCGTACCAAAATGGTAAAAATGGAACCCTTATGGTGAGACTTTCTCCGTCCGTCCGTCCGTCTGTCACAGTCGATTATTATGAAATCATGACATTATCATGCTTATCATGTCACAAAACCACAGTAAGTATAATATCGAGAGTTACATATTATTTGTTCCGTTTGCTGTGCCTGTATGGAGTCTAAGTGTAAAAAAGTTTTTACGGAAAATTTCACCGCGGTTAATTCTTTCACGTGACGTGATAACATGTGAATTTCGGCTTATCAAAATCTTGCGGGAACGATGACTTTTTACGGGATAAAAAGTAACCTGTGTGTTAATTCAAAGTGTAATAATCTATCTGCATTGTTTTCGTTCCTCAATAAATCCACGGGTAAATGTGAGGCTATTGAGGCTTTGCTTGAGATTCCAGTATTGCAGATGTGAGCGTAAAGAAGTGAAAAATAAAATATAAATTACCTTTGGTTTCTCTATGACATCAATTTTAGCATTGAAATGCATAAAATCTTCGAAGTCGTTCATGCGATTGGGGAGTGAGATTGCAGTATTGAAGCTTGCTTAAAGATGGCGTCATATATCAAATGGATGATCGTGTAGATTTATTTGTTAAAGCTTTCGACAACCTCCTTGGTGCAGTGATGAACACTGTGGTGTTGTAAGTGGGAGGTTCCAGATTTATTTCGAAATCATATCATCATGCTAATATACCACTAATATACCTACTAATATTATAAATGCGAAAGTGTATTTGTTTGTTAGGTTGTCCTTCAATCACGCCACAACAAAGCTACGGAGCGACGTGATTGATGCATGAGTATAGTTGAGGACCTGGAGAGTGACATAGGCTACATTTCATCTCGGACAATCAAAGAGTTCCTGAGGGATTTTAAAAACTAAATCCACGCGGACAAAATTGCGTGCATCTAGTATCCTCTATTTGGAAATTTTTGCACATCTTTTTTTTCAGGAAACCTCTGTTTTTCCGGGATAAATGGTAGCCTATGTCACTCGCCGAGTCCTTAACTATGGCCAAGCAAAAAATCTCGTGAATGAGGGACAAACCTATAAACCAACAAACAAACACAGTTACGCATTTATAATATTAGTATTTGAGCTATAAATATTAATTATGAGGATAATCACTTAAGTTATTAAATACGCTGTAGCTGCCGACAGAACCCTATAACAAAATGACAGGCATTCGATGGTCCCGCTTCAGTAATAAGGTCCCGCTTGGCGCATTTTGGATACTTCTTCTTCTTTATCGACCTATAGACGTCCACTGCTGGACAAAGGTCTCCTGCATGGACTTCCACAGGCTTCGGTCTTGCGCCGCTTGAATCCAGCGGCTCCCTGCGACTCGTTTGATGTGGTCGGTCCACTTAGTAGGAGGTCTGCCAACACTGCGTTTTCCGGTGCGGGGTCGCCACTCCAGCATCTTGGGACCCCAACGACCATCAGCTCTTCGAACTATGTGCACCGCCCATTTCCACTTCAGTTTCGCGACACGCTGAGCTATGTCGGTGACTTTGGTTCTCCTACGGATCTCCTCATTTCTGATTTGAGCAGGCATATACCGAGATAGCTCTCTCCATCGCTCACTGAGTGACCCTGAGTCTTCTTATGAGGCCCATAGTTAGTTATTTTGGATACGGTACCCTAAATATACCGTCATAATAATATCTCAATGTATTTCCGCACAATGCCTGAATTGCAAACACATCCCATCAGTCGTCGGTAATCGACTATAGACCGGCGGGATTCCTGCAATAACCGCTATATCACTGTCAGCTTGATTTACAATTCTCGCCTCTCCCGCCTCGATAACAAGCGCCAATATCGCACACTCGATCGCCTGAACGAAAGAGACTTCACAAGCATGCATTTGACTGCAAAAGATTGATGTTAGATAAAATTTTGCAACGAAAGTGAGCAGATTAGGTAGGTATATATCAAGGTTTTTGTGTGCCTAGGTACAATTTTGTCGTTAGGCCTATTTTATCGGTAGGCACCTACGTAACGTTCATGCAAATTCAGAATATAGAAAGGTTTTTAAGAGTTATTGGTGGTTAAAAACATCATGACGTCATCTGTCTGATATTGCCGATTTGGCTGACTGAATCTGCAAACGAGGAATTTGCAACAATTTTGCTAAATTTTAAATACTTTTAATAAACACTAGCTTTTGCTCGCGGCTTCGCTCAAGTTTAGTTCGATTTTTCAAACCCCTTTTTACCCCCTTAGGGGTTGAATTTTCAAAAGACCGCAGCCTGAGGAAAATCATTGCTGACTTCCCATGGGGTTTTTGTAGACTGTAGTAATTCTGTCGTCCTCTATAATCTATATTAATTAGTATTAATTAGTATTATTTCCTATACATAATCTAAATATATAAAAGGAAAAGGTGACTGACTGACTGACTGATCTATCAACGCACAGCTCATACCACTGGACGGATCGGACTGAAATAAATAGCTATTATGACGTAGGCATCCAGGTAAGAAAGGATTTTTGAAAATTAAACCTCTAAAGAATAAAATAAGGGGTTTGATAATTGAATGTGAGCAAAGCCGCGGGCAATAGCTAGTTGCAGTTAAGTACCAATTCGATTATGTTGAATCACATCAAAATCGGTTCATTCGTTAGCGAGCTACGATTGTACAGACAGACATACAGATATACATGTCAATCATATAACTGCACCCCTCTTTTGTCAGGGGTTGGTAGTAAGAGGCAAAAACTTGGCAAAAACCTCGATTTCATACACACACACTATGTATGGATTCATTACAAAAACTTGACTGTACCTAGTCCGATTTATATAATAGAAAGTTGTGACAAATCAATGTTTATTTTCGAGTCGCCGGGTAAAAAGCTTTCCGCGATAAGCCGACAGACAAACGCCGGGCTTCCGTCGCAGCAAAAAGCTTAGGCTTCTCTGATAAGGCGGTGAAATCTTCATTCCTATAGCCTACTGCCGCCAAGGTGACTTGTGGCGCGGCTGACTCGTAAATGCTTTGAGCTCAGCCTGCGAAAGAAAAGTTTTATTTGTCTTACTATCTATTAAAATCGGCCAAGTGCGAGTCGGGCCTCGCTCTTTTAGGGTTCCGTTAAAAAAAATTAAATTAAAAGATTTCCATCTACCCACCTACCCATTTTAATTTAATTTTTTTAATTTAATTTAATTTTTATTATTTGTTGTTATAGCGGCAATAGAAATACATAATATGTGAAAATTTCATCTGTCTATCTATTACGGTTTACGAGATACAGCCCGCTGACAGACGGACGGACGGACGGACGGACGGACGGACGGACGGACGGACGGACGGACGGACGGACAGCGTAGGCTTAGTAATAGGGTCCCGTTGGTACCCTTTGGGTACGGAACCCTAAAAATCGAATGGACATAAAATTTCTTTTTACTCGACTACGGGGAAGCCAAAAGGATGGGTTGTGATTTTAACAGTGTATGTTTGTATTTACTTATGTACCGTAGTGCCCAAACTACTGAGCCGATTATATTCATATCTTCTGGTCACATGTGCTGTAGCTTAGAAGTAAAATGTATTTTATACGAATTAAATCAATACGACGGATGCTCTATTCTTTTTTTTTTATTTATTTAATTAGGGGCTTTTGGTACACGTCAGCCCCATTATAATCTGATATCCGTTTCTCTACCGTTCACTAGCAATTTCGCCCTCATGGAGTTAGTTTTTAACCCTTAGATTTGTGGTATAAAATTGGTCCTTAAATATACCCATGCAAAATATCACTTCGATCCACGTAGTTACTACGACCCACGTAGTCTGACCGCTGAACCATCACGACTCACTAAACTCATAAGAAGTGACGTCATTAAACAGTAGTAAAGTAAAGGAAGCTTTTACTGTAGGAAATAATAGCTAAACAGGAAGGAATGCTTCTAGGATGGTATTCTCTAGAGATTGGTACTTTAGCTTTACGCTCGAACTTGTGTTTTAAATTTCTCCATTCTATTTTCCTAAGCGACATGTATTTTCTTTATTTTCTCTGTCTTTTAGTCGATTATGGCAAACAGAGGCGATCTTAGATTTTAACCATTTATGTTCATAATAGGGTACAAAATACAGTTAAAGTATATTTGAAGCCTCAATAGCCCAACGGTTAGAGGTGCGGACTGAAAACTGAATGGTCACCGGTTCGAATCCTACCCGTTGCACTATTGTCGTACCCACTCCTAACACAAGCTTTCCGCTTATTTGGAGGGGAGAGGAGAATATTAGTCAAGTTCTACTTGGCTGATATTCTTTTTTAAAAAAAAGTTAACTGTATTTTGAAATAGGTATATGAGATAGCCAGATGTTTTCTCTACGCCCTAACACGACTCTTCTGCTTATTTTACAACCTATTTCAAAATACAGTTAACTTTAACTATATTTTAACACTTACACATAATTGGTGGTCACGACACTGTTACGTTCATACATACATCCCTTTTCTGTTTTTGCTAAGTTCTCCTATCTTAAGAGATAAAAAGTAGCCTATGCAAAAAATCACGTCGATCCGTAGCTCTGTTACGGCGTGATTGAAGGACAAACCAACGAAAAAACACACTTTCACATTTTTAGTATTAGTATGATCATTTTACTTGCATAATGGCAACCGAGTTTCACGATCGTTTTTAAAATAACTCGAATAAACTGACTTGAAATAAAACAACGCGCAGGGAAAATAAAACGTGAAACATTCAGCATTAATAAAACTTGATACAGGGAGATAACATTCCATGTGTTGCTTCTACCTCTACTAAATGCCCTCTAACACTTACCCTTTAGTTGTTCGTAAACCAATTACTACCAAGTAAACAACAAGTTTTAAACACACAAAATGAAATGCACTTTAAGGATACATACGTTTCATTCTATTTTGAAACCCTTTGTTTAGACTAGTTTAGAGCAATGTATATTTTCGTATTTCAAACTAGAGGGCTGCATAAAATATTTATTAATATTTATTCATTTGTTTTTATTTATGTTAGGAATACGACACTAAGTTAGGGGGTGGGGGGTGGGGGGGGAGAGAACCGTTGTCCTTTCCGGTTTCAGTCCGGCCTTATCCGTTGAAGTTCAAATAAGTAGCTGGAGCTGATTATTTTTATTGTAGTCCTACATAAACATTTGCAGTACCAGAGGAATCACCAAAGCTTTCTCGACCTCAGAAATTATGAAACTAGATCGCCAGTGTCTTCTTCTGCATGAATTTAGGCTAAAATAACTTCTCTATATAAGTTTCATCTCTCCTGTTCACCTATTTAGGAATTTTTCAAAAATCTCTCTATATATAAAAAATACTCTAGGTCCACAGATATAGGTTTTGGATTGTCTGTCTGTTAGTCAGTCAGAATATGGTGTTGGTAGAGTTATCAAAAACAAAAAGGTGTTTTTTTCATGTAGGGTTGTTTGGTTTACTGTTACTTCAGATTATTTCGAAGACATGGTGACCTTGAGCTGATGCTGCAGCATCAAGTAGAGTGCGGGATACATAACTCTTCAGCAACTCACAGCAGATATACTTTGTGTGTTTTGGCTCATTAGAATGGTCTCGATGAGTAGGTGTAAGATAGATGATGATCGAGGATCGAGGAAGATCTGATGATGGAGCAGAAACCTGGGTGTCAGGTATATCTTACATAGTCCGGCCGGTAAATTTTTAATTTACACTTGTAGATTTCAATAATAATGTGATCTGAATCATAATTTTATTAATATTACTTTTATAATTTATAATGAAGATAGATAAAAAGGCATTTATTAAATACCACGCGGAATGTTAACAAAATAAGGGAAGAATCATTAAATTTTCGCCCCGAGGGACGGACATGCCCTGCACGTTAAATTGATTACACTAGCGGCACGCTATGATGGCCGGTTTGACGTTTGTCCGCTCATGAAGTTCCGTATTAATTGATAACGAATTTGAAGGAAATAATTGTATTACTTTATTGACGATAGTGATGTGCAGAGATTCATAAATTTTATCGAATGTAGTTTTAGGTTTAGGACTCAAAATTTATTTATTAAATTGATTTCTAAAATGTATACAAGTGTAGAAAAATCAGTTTGCACCATTTAAGGGGTGAATGTACTTGTGAATATGAACAATTTTCACTATGTGGACAAACCTCTGAAATCGCAAAAAAATATCAGCTGTTTCATACAAAAGGTAAAATTTTTATTTTTATATGATATATACCACAACTCGGCATTTGGTTTTCTAAATTGAAAATTTTTAAAAATGGAATCTAATACGATCGTCACATAGGATCGCTGGCTAGCACAACTACTACCTCCGGCAAACTCGCGTCAATGCTCAATGCAAAACAAAGCAGTTTCGAATTGACGTTGCTTCGAAAAGTATAAACTGTCAGTGCAATGCGATTGTGATATAGTTTTGACCTGGCTTTGGATTTCAAATATTGATACTGCATTACTGTTGACCCTTGCTCGTTAATTTGGACTCTGTTCAAGCCCTTTGTTGTGGATTTCGTCGATATGACCGAACGTACGCAGAGAACTGTTCTAAATAGTCAGACACGTGAGTTCGTAATACGCCTTCGTAACTATTTCGATCGTGAAGCTCAAAATGGAGGGCCAATTTTACCTATAACGTCAGTGGTTGAACGCGTAGCTGATGCGCTTAATATTGGACAACGAACTGTTAGACGGATAACTAAAAAAAAATATGGCGAGACTGGCACAGAAGAAAATAAACTTCACACACCAAAAAAGAGAAAACGAGCAAAACCAGTCGTAGGCATCGATAGCTTTGATGCCGATGCTATCCGAAGACATGTTTACGGCTACTATTTACAGAAGGAGTATCCAACAAGAAAAAAGTTGGTGCATTCACTGAGGGAAGCTGGATTATTCTTCGGTGGGGAAAGTTCTTTAACGAAGATTTTGAAGACCATTGGATTTCGATACAAAAAATGTAACAAACGCAAAATATTGATGGAAAGATTTGATATAGCGATGGCAAGGTATACTTTTTTACGGCAAGTGAAAGAAATCAAAAATTGGCAAAATGTTGTGTTCTTGGATGAAACATGGCTTAATGCTAACCATACTGTAGGCCGTTCTTGGAACGATGACACAGCAGCATCTACTTCCAAAGTTCCTGTAGGAAAAGGATCGCGACTTATAATTTGTCACGCCGGAACCATCAACGGGTTTGTCGAAGGTTCTCTCATGGCTTTTGCGTCAAAAACCACTGGAGACTATCATGAAGACATGAATGGAGAAAAGTTTACTGAATGGTTTACCTCAATGTTGTGTAGCCTCCCTGAACCATCTATTATAATTATGGACAACGCCCCATACCACTCGATGCAAATTGACAAGCCACCTGCCCAATCCCAAAAGAAAGCTGATATCGTCGCATGGCTTCGTAAAAATGGCGTAGATGCAAACATGAATATGTTAAAAGCGGAATTAGTACGTCTTTTAAAAGAAAACAAACCAACCAAGATCCGATACGTCATTGACGAAATAGCATTAGAACATGGGCACAGAGTTATACGGTTACCGCCTTACCATTGTGAGTATAATGCGATTGAGTTGGTGTGGGCTCAAATTAAGGGATATGCTGCAAGACACAATACAGAACCCCCATTTATCACAAAAAAAATGCTAAAATTATTAGAAGAAGCTTGTGAACATGTGACTAAAGGAGACTGGGAAAAGGTTGTGAATAGAACTGTTAAATTAATAAGGGAAGATTATGAAAGAGATGTGAAAATAGATAATATTATAGAAAACGAACATATAATTATTAATGTAGGTGATGATAGCAGTGATGACAGTGGAAATAGTAGTATGGACGAATCTGATTAATTATGGCCTTTTGTGGCACCTTTTTTGGTATCTTTTGTATTCATATGTTTCTTGTGTGCATATAAAGTATGTATATTCATTTTCATTCAAATATTCAGTTCGTTCAAATAAATTAAATAAACATATACATTTTTGTTTTATTAAACCTATTTAATCAGGTACAAAAACAAAACTTAATTGTTTTTTGTTCGAGAGTAAATTGACATTCCACATCACTATTGTAATGTGTCAAACCGGCCATCATAGCGTGCCGCTAGTTTAGATAGCGGCTCTACTACGGGATGTAGCGATTATAAAGCATTCATATCCCGTACAAGAAAAATAATAATTGAAGTTAATTTCCATCGGATATTTCCGATTTCTCAATTTCTCACAATTGTGCGAGACACACCGTAGAACATTTTTTAAATATTTACTTTTGAATTTTTTTTTCTAAATAAACAGACAAACCTGTGGAGTACGTGAGGCGGGGATTGAAAAAGTGGCCTATTTTATTAAGTAACCGTACATACAAATAACATAATAATAACAAAGAAAGCAAAATTAATTACCCAATGAAAATTTTTCTGAACGATAATATTAATAACTTTATTCAGATTAAAGTTGAATAAACTCTAAACTTATTTTATAAAATTGATTTCTAACGATTGGCACATTTTTTAGGGTTCCATACCAAAATGGTAAAAATGGAACCCTTATGGTGAGACTTTCTCCGTCCGTCTGCCACAGTCGATTATTTCAGTAACTATTAAAGCTATCGACATGAAATTTGGCATAGTTGTGTATAACAGTGGCCCAACATCATTGGAATAAAGAAAAATCGAAAATTATTTTTAGTTTTATTAAAAAAGGGGGGAAAATCGGGGGTTTGAAATTTCAAAGTAAGATAACTATACCGAGTGGGAGAAAGGCCTTTAATTGTGCATTCTAAAACAGTTTTTTATTTATTTCTATATATAATAGTTTTTGAGTAATCGGCCAAAATGTCGAAAAAAATACCGTCCCCCCCCCCCCTTACCTCTGAAGTTTCGAAGTTTACCAATCGAAAAATCTGAAATAATTATGGTCAATAGAGGTTTATGTATATTTTACAGGAAAAATAAAAGCAACGCGAAAATTATTTTAGTTTGATTAAAAAAGGGGGAAAATCGGGGGTTTGAAATTTCAAAGTAAGATAACTATACCGAGTGGGGTATCATATGAAAGGCCTTTACTTGTGCATTCTAAAACAGTTTTTTATTTATTTCTAGATATAATAGTTTTTGATTAATCGGCCAAAATGTCGAATAAAGTAGAGGTTTATGTATATTTTACAGGAAAAATAAAATCAACGCTCTAACTAGCATAGTTTTTTTTATATTAACAATAAACCTCTACAAACAAAGTTAACGATAAATAAGCAAATTAATAATATAATATTATCGTTTTACTTTTACTTTTGGAGTATGGAACCCTCGGTGCGCGAGTCCGACTCGCACTTGGCCGGCTTTTTTGTTATGTTCGTAATTCTCAGGACAAGTTTTCTTTCCGAGACTGGAAGTTTTCAAAAATTCGGACGGTAATAATATCTCGTACGTGCTGTGCTGCATTTTATTTTCTCTGCCGCCCAGAGTGCAGAGTGGAGTGTCGATCAGCTCAACTCTCTATCACCCGCATCGCATGTCAGTGTAACCTCTATGCCCCCTGTTCACCACAGAGCCAATGGGCCGGTCCATTCGCAGTTTTATGGCGCGCTCTCGACGCCCTCGCGTCACTCATAACGCTAACGACCCCATAACTGACGTCACGCGCCCCCTAACGGCTAATTTCGTCAATAATTACCCGCTGCTTCAATGGCTTTACTTTGAGCATATTAAATGTTGGGTGTCATTTAAGGAGTATTTCTAATATTTACTAACTAATATTTTAAAAAAAATATTTATTTTATTTTGTTTATTTATATTAATAGGTTCTTATCATATCTTATCATAAAAGTGACTTTGTTTGTCTAGTTTTTACCTTTTCATGGCTTCACTTCTGAACGGGTCTTGATGTATTTTAGCTGTTAGATAGCATAGCATAGCATCCTGGAAACACACAAAATCTTTTAAAATCAAATAAAATAATTCGGATTTCAAATTCTAAAAAATTTTTATTGGATTTTATTCTAAAAGCAACAACTTTCGACACAACAATTGTTTGAAAAATAAAATCCATCATTACCTACTAAAGTGCGCGCGGAGCGAGCGTAAATTTTTGGAACGTAGTTCCTTATCACGCGGTACGGAAGGGGGCTAGACGGAAAAAATTAAGGAACCGACACTCGACACATTTTTGAAACCGACACTTTTTTGTTGAATGTGAATTTTGCATTGTGTTCGGTATTTTCGCCATATAACACGGCGTCTGCATGGCCTAGTGGTTCCGGCAGTCGCCTAAAAGTTCAACGTCGATGGTTCGAATCCCAGCTCGACAGACTGAATTTTCTATTTTATTTTATATAATTTCTACATGTGGAATTTTTCCCTAATTTTTTATTGTATAAATTGGATAAAATGTTATTGTACTACTAACGCCATCTGTTAAAAAACCAGAGTAACTCTTTGGTTTTGTAACAGTGCAATAGAAATAAACTAAATATAATTCATCGTAGTTAATAAATTTAATACTAGATGACACCACTAGTTTATTACAATTCCTTCACTAAAATTAATCGAAAGGAAAGTTACGTTCCACCCGGGCTCAAGTTTTTTAAAAATATAATGGGCTAGCTGTTGCCCGCGAGTTCGTTCGCGTGGATTTAGTTCTTAAAATCCCTCGGGAACTCTTTGATTTTCAGGGATAAAAAGTAGCCTATCTCACTCTCCAGGACGATCCATAGCTCTGTTGCAACAAACCCACTTTCGCATTTATTAGTATAATTATTTTTATCGCCAATCACAATGAAATATCAATAAATTAGTGTGTGATAGGTATGTGAGTGTAAATCATTTATTCTTATTCTATAAGTCTACCGTTATCGTTTTTTTATCACTGAGTAAAAATACAGACAATTAGTGCTAAACTTGTACCAGAAACTGAAAACATACAATACAATACAATTTTCCCAAATAAACAACATTGGTTTACAAAATACCTACGACAAATTACCACAAATATTGCGGGAAATATAAAGGACTTTTATTGCAAATTACAGAAAAAGGTAGCGCTAACAAATTGAGTTGGGGCATATGCGATGTACATTATTTATCGTGTATGTAATATGTAAACGTGACACAAGCGCCCGTCCTGTTGAGTGATTGAGGCATAAAGTTATGTTGCTGATACGCGTCCCGGGTACTGGGTATCTTACCCCACGGAAAATTTGAATACCTGCGTCCTACATTGGAGTATCCCTTCTTAAAGTTGTATTCACATGTGGATACAGGAATCTAACGTTCTTCTTTTTTTTTGTCTCTTCCATGGACATCCACAGGTCTGAGTCTTGCGCCGCCTGAATCCAGCGGCTCCCTGCAATACGTTTGATGTCGTCGGTCCACCTAGTGGGCGGTGCGCCAATCCTGCCCTTCCCGATGCCGGATACGCCAACGACCATCAGCTCTTCAAACTATGTGCCCCGCCCATTTCCACTTCAGTTTCGCGACCCGCTGAGCTATGTCGGTGACTTTGGTTCTCCGACGGATCTCCTCATTTCTGATTTGATCTCGCAGATCCCTGTGAAATATACTTCCCAGCTCTAGGCTGTAATCGAGAGTTATTCCAATAAACAATGAAATTTTAAAATTATGTTTTATTGTTACAGGAAATCGCAGCCATCCTTATCAGTTTCGATAAACACAGCGAATGGCAGTCCAAGGAAGTCAAAATAAGGTTAGTTTTCTCTACTTCTTTAGTTCCGAATAGGTTGCTTGGAAAAGATCACTCTTAGTGATGAGGTCGCCTTTTTACACAAGATTAATTGATGTATAATATTTACTCCTGTATTTGTACGCAATAAAGCTGTATAAATAATAAATGTCTGGGTAGATACTCTCCAGTTATCTTAAATTAATTTCAAAAAACGACTTAAAAAAAATAATGTGGTTTTTGTGGTAATTCATGATTGATTTCGTCGTGGTTTTGGCGGAAGAAAATTTTCGAGGTATTTAAAAGATGTGAATATGTGAAGATTTAAACATAATATGTTTAAATCTTATTATTAATTTTTGTTGAATTCCGCTTTTTATTCACAACTAGCTGATGCCCGCGACTCCGTCAGTTTGGATTTTGTTTTAAAAATCCCTCGGGAACCTCGGGTTAAAAGTAGCCTAGTATGTCACTCTCCAGTTCCTTAAATTATACCCATGCAAAAATCACGTCAATCCGTAGCTCTGTTGCGGCGTGGTTGATTGAAAATCCAAAAAACAATTAATATACTTTCGCATTTATGATTTGGTATTGGTAAGTATGCAAAAAATCACGTCGATCCGTAGATCCATTGCTGCGTGACTGAAGGACAAATCAAGCAAACCAACAAAATAACACACTTTCCCATTTATACTATTGGTAAGGATAGGTATTATTACTGCGAGGTTGCCAGTCCTAAACTTACTGTACTCTTGAGGCGCTGGATTCTAGATTTGCAATTTATACATGCTTGCAAGTCGCAACATGAAAACTGTCACCAATTTACCTAAACCGGCTCAGACGTTAACATAATCTGTACAGTCACGGGAAAGCTGCAATTTGAAAAAGACTCGAGTATCTTTGAAACAGACTCTTAAATTTCGACCGGAGAACCGTAAGAGACAACCGATCATGAATATTAATGGCCTTTCGGTACAAATGTCCTACCTTATAGCGGTGAAAAGAAAAAATGTAGACAAGCGCGCGTGGCGGCGGTGTTGTGAAATGGGGGTTCTGTACAATCTTACTAACATATAAACGCAAGAATTTGATTGTTCATTTGTTTTTCAAATATGAAAAAACAGAGCAAGAGATTGACTTGATTTTTTCATGTGAATTTGAGTATTGAGTAAAGAAAATCGTTGATGACCTGGAGAGTGGCTTATGTTATTTTTTATTCCAGAAAAATAAAAGGTTCCCACGATAAACTTCACGCAGAAGCTGTTAAAGGAAATAAGACAAAGTTGTTATAATACGTCATCATTATTTTAAAATGGCTCACATAAATCTTGACAAGGGATTTAAAACACATTCACAATTATTGTGGAAGTAATTTAAGAGGTGTTTATTAAGGTTTTAGTGATCTTGGCTGAATTATATACAACTCTACCTATCAATTTACTAAAATAACCTCGTATAATCGCAAAATCAACAGCGCATCTAAGCCTGATAGCTTGTGGACTAATGAACTTTATTAGCTTTGGGAAAACTAAACTTAGAAGCTCAAAGATTAACTCGGTAAAATTTTAGAAAAAAATTGTGATAAACGAACGGATGTATGTTCAGAGGAATTTAAAAAAACGATTCCGTTTATCTTTATCAAGCACTGAACTCTAAAAATGGTTTAAGCGGTACACGCAAAATCAGAGGCAAAGGCTTAAAAAAATTCCACAGGGACATGAATTAAAACTATCAGTAGACTTACGACTTCGTACTTTTATCCTGTTACACTGTGACTGTACCTAATTTGGCGCCCAACTAGGGACCCGTTCCAAGTTGTAACAACTTTAAGCAAATTAAAACTTCAGCCGTGACTACTGCTCTCTTAGTCTGCGCGCTGAAATATTAACTCTTTATGAGGACGTAGTGTACTTTTGGAATTTCGATGTGCCCGCAGATTCCAGTCGTTAGTTTAAAATATAATACGGATCTCCTTTCTGAGTTAAAGATAGTTTCGGGTCGCATTGCTGATATACAAAACCTAAGCTGGAATATATAACAATTTAACTTTTTTGAGTATAATAATTGTATTAACAAAGAAAAAAGGAAGCAACAAGTCGATTGCAAGCTTTTGAAATGTGGATCTATAGGAAAATGCTCCGAATCCCATGGAACAGCTTTACACCAAATAGCAGGGTACTGGAATTAGTCCACAAAAGGAGAGAACTCATGTCCATCATCATACGAAGAAAAGTAGCTTTCTTTGGACACCTACAAAGAGGAACCCAATTCTCATTCCCAAAACTAGTGTTGGAAGGGAGGATTGCAGGCAAGAGAGCTCCAGGTCGCCAAATACGCAATTGGTTGGACGATATAAGGGGGTGGACTGGGCTGACTTATCCAAAATTAAAAGATGCGGCTTTAAATAGAGAAGCTTTTCGTATGATGACCGCCAAACTTCAACACGAGGAAGGGACACGATGATGATGATTAACACAGAACTCACTTATTTACTGGTAGCAATTATGTTGTGAATGTTTCCGAAACAATTTAATGCTTATTTTCTTATTCGACAAAAGGTCACGTTTGACTGTAATCTTCATTACTGACTGTAAACTTTAATGTTTAAAAATGTACCTATCACGTTAAATTAACCTATATTTATATGGCGATGATAAAAAATACGTTTTTGACGTGATAACGCCTTATATATCGATGAACACCGGCTGCACGCACAAAAAAGTGTCACGTTCCGCCTGAGCCTGCGCGTGCAAGCGAGGGCGCGGAACAAGCGATAGAGGCACGATCGGCCCAAGCGTTGGTTTGTGACACATTTATTCATCAATGTTTCTTTATGACGTTATCACGTAAAACTATCTTCCGAAAACCGACTTTATAGACAGCCAATTTTGACGTGATAACGTCTTATAAATCGATGAACAGCGGTTGCACGCACGAAAAAGTGTCACGTTCCGCCTGAGCCTGCGCGTGCAAGCGAGAGCGCGGAACAAGCGATAGAGAGGAACGATCGGCCCAAGCGTTGGCTTGTGACACATTTATTCATCAATGTTTCTTTATGACGTTATCACGTAAAACTATCGTCTGTAAACCGACTTTACAGACAACTAATTTTTTTATAGTAGATTACCCTGAAAAGTCCCACTGGCGTTGCTTAGATGAATTTGCTTTATGTTCGAGGGGGTAAATAGGTATATCCTTAATCTACTACTTATTGTGTTGACACTTTCAATCAAAAACGAACAATATAATATGCAGTCCCATTTTTGGAACGTAGTTCCTTATCGCGCGGTGCGGAACTCGGAAGGGGGCTAGACGGATAGACACTTTTTTGAAACCGACACTTTTTTGAAGGCATTGTGTTCGGTATATTCGCGGTACAATATTGGGTCTCCGTAGCCTTGTGGCTTCTGCAGTCGCCAAAAATTAGGAAAAAATTCCACATGTAGAAATTATTTAAAATAAAATTGAAAATGGAAAATTCGGTCTGTCGAGCTGGGATTCGAACCATCGACCTTTGGCTGTTAGACGACTGCAGAAGCCACAAGGCTACGGAGACCCATTATTGTACCGCGAAAATACCGAACACAATGCCAAATTAATTAATCGAAAGGAACTACGTTCCATCCGGGTGTCCCTTGACACCTCTCAAGTTTTTTTTATCTGAGAAAATCAGCCACTGAACCCGAGACCCTTTGACTAAGTTTTATAACTTTTGTAGAGAACTGTGTTTCTTGATTTTTTATATCAATGGTCCCCAATAGCTGCGATGAGTTAGACCGGGAACTGTGGAATGAAAGTTTCCAGTAAATCCTAGTGTTTGGAAGGTCATCGGTATAAATATTACTCGTATGTTTGGAACTTGTTTCTAACAAACTATTTGGGTGGTGAAGTTGGCGAATATATCGAATTCGAAACAAATTGCTCCAGTCATTTTCACTTCGCCAATTTTGGTGTTACGAAATGGCTATAAATATTGTACATTGTTTTTAAATGCTAAACTACAACAATAACAACTATGAGTGTAGTACCTATATGTCAATATAAGTCATGTCTTAAAATGATTATTTGAATATTAGTTTTCAATTCGATGCCTTAACATGGGTAGCCTAAACTAGCGGCACGCTATGATGGCCGGTTTGACGTTTGTCCGCTCATGAAGTTCCGTATTAATTGATAACGACTTTGAAGGAAATAATTGTATTACTTTATTGACGATAGTGATGTGCAGAGATTCATAAATTTTATCGAATGTAGTTTTAGGTTTAGGACTCAAAATTTATTTATTAAATTGATTTCTAAAATGTATACAAGTGTAGAAAAATCAGTTTGCACCATTTAAGGGGTGAATGTACTTGTGAATATGAACAAAACACCGATACGTCATTGACGAAATAGCATTAGAACATGGGCACAGAGTTATACGGTTACCGCCTTACCATTGTGAGTATAATGCGATTGAGTTGGTGTGGGCTCAAATTAAGGGATATGCTGCAAGACACAATACAGAACCCCCATTTACCACAAAAAAAAATGCTAAAATTATTAGAAGAAGCTTGTGAACATGTGACTAAAGGAGACTGGGAAAAGGTTGTGAATAGAACTGTTAAATTAATAAGGGAAGATTATGAAAGAGATGTGAAAATAGATAATATTATAGAAAACGAACATATAATTATTAATGTAGGTGATGATAGCAGTGACGACAGTGAAAATAGTAGTATGGACGAATCTGATTAATTATGGCCTTTTGTGGCACCTTTTTTGGTATCTTTTGTATTCATATGTTTCTTGTGTGCATATAAAGTATGTATATTCATTTTCATTCAAATATTCAGTTCGTTCAAATAAATTAAATAAACATATACATTTTTGTTTTATTAAACCTATTTAATCAGGTACAAAAACAAAACTTAATTGTTTTTTGTTCGAGAATAAATTGACATTCCACATCACTATTGTAATGTGTCAAACCGGCCATCATTGCGTGCCGCTAGTTTAAGTATGTCACGCTATCTTTAAACATTTCTGTAGTGGTATCGTGTGATGCAGGTTGTTAGTTCCCTCAAATAAACAACGGCTGGGTCATGCGTCATGCTCGTGAACGGGTGCCACCGGCGTTAATGGGGGCTACTTTCTGTCTGCTCGTCTTAACGTTTATTGAATTGTTAGTAGGTACTTATGCATTTTTGGAAATTCCCCTCACTGTGGAAACACTGCATACATAGCATAGTACCTATTGTAAACTATTTTGAAAACACCAGCCGCCGAGTTTCTTACTGGTTCTTCTTGGCAGGAACGGCATTCCGAACCAGTGGTAGATTTATCGACTATTCAAAAGCAATTGTAAAAGTTTATTTGAATAAAAAATATTTTTATTCTATTCTACATAGTATATATAACAATAGTAAGGGCCGACCCACATAAAGGTGCGTGGGGACGCGACATCGTAAAGCTAATTTTATTCTTAAAAACGCTACGTCTCAGAGTGGCCTTCCACCGCAGCATAAAGTGACCCAATCTTACTAGGATCATAAAACCTTGTTGAACGTATTATCTTGTCTGCCATTGAGCGAAATATTGCTCTTTTGTTGCTATTACAAACAGAGGTCAGGAAAACATTGACCGCTTAACCATTATGATGACAACTACATAATTTTAACACCTAGGGCCGTTATTTGACACTTAGAAATATTAACAAGTAGATGAGGCCCGCGAATTCATCCGCGTGGATTAAGGTTTTTTAATTCCCGCGGGAACTCCTGAATTTTCCGGGATGAAATGTAGCCTATGTGCTAATCCTGGGTATGGGCTATCTCTATTCCGAATTTCAGCCAATCCAATTCCATCCATCCATACGTCCATCCTCACAAACTTTCACATTTATAATATTAAAGTAGATTTTTTAGGGTTCCGTACCAAAATGGTAAAAATGGAACCCTTATGGTGAGACTTTCCCCGTCCGTCCGTCACAGTCGATTATTTAAGGTAACTATTAAAGCTATCGACATGAAATTTGGAATAGTTGTGTATAATAGTGGCCCAACATCACTGGAAAAAAAAACGAAAATTATTTTTTGTAGTCTACCAATCGAAAAATCAGAAATAATTATGGTCAATAGAAGTGATGTATATTTTACAGGAAAAATAAAACCAACGCTCTAACTAGCATACTTTTTTTATATTAAAAATAAACCTCTACAAACAAAGTTAACGATAAATAAGCAAATTAATATAATATCATCGTTTTACGTTTACTTTTGGAGTGCGGAACCCTCGGTGCGCGAGTCCAACTCGCATTTGGCCGGTTTTTTGAAATAACTTACCTAATTCCCTTGAAAGGCCTTTCCTAATTTTGACCTAATTTGCGAGTAAAAGCTAGTTTAGAATACATTATTATTGATGGATAACGTCGTATAACCAAATAAATTGTAGGGTAATAAATTAATAACGCATGATTAGCGTACATCAGGCACAAATCCTAAATTCTATTATTCCGCCGCCCATCAAACAGTGTTTATGGTTGATCGCTAATGATGTAGGCTAATCCTCCCAGTCATTGAACGGAACGGTTTGATTGTAATTTAATGTGGCATACTTTAGATCATAGCTGATTTATTACAATCATTGACGTAGGTAGGTATATTTACTACTGTAAGAAGACATACAAAGGAGTGAGCTTAGAATAAATACTCCTAGAAACGCGGTGATAAACCATTTTTAACCAACTTAAAAAAATCGTCGGAATCTTTTTTTTTTAATGTATGTTCACCGATTACTCGAAGACGCCTGAACCGATTTGGAAAATTCTTTTTTTGTTTCAAAGGGTGTACTTTCCAGGCAGTCTTGAAATTTTATCGAAATCGGTCGAGCGGGTTTTAAAATATCCCCAATTAATTATGTACTTTGTAGTGACGCGGGCGTTTGAAGTCAGGTTTTTAAAAAGATTTTTTATTAGTAAGTAGTAGATTAAATTATTAGTAAGCCGAAAGCATATTCCTACGCAGTATCGTCGCGTTAGTACGACGAGCTTGCAGAAAATTATTAAAGAATAGCGTACTGTGCTGTGAAAGGGTGTCATAATTCATCACAATAACCATCAAAAATCGGTCAAGTGCGAGTTGGACCTCGCTCTTTTAGGGTTCCGTACATACGTAATCATTTTTTTTAATCCGGGCCCCCTATTTCTTCATTTTTGTATCTAAAAAATAAAAAAATATATATATTTGAACTCTACTTATTGAGCTCTAGACAATGACACCCCACATGCCAGGGTAAAAAAATAAAATTTTATTTCGACTCCTTTTCCATGTATGGGAGCCCCCTTTATTTTTTAATTTAATTTAATTTTTATTATTTGTTGTTATAGCGGCAATAGAAATACACAATATGTGAAAATTTCAACTGTCTATCTGTAACGGTTTACGAGATACAGCCCGCTGACAGACGGACGGACGGACGGACGGACAGCGGAGGCATAGTAATAGGGTCCCGTTGGCACCCTTTGGGTACGGAACCCTAAAAACGTAATTACAGTAACAGTACAGAAAATAATTACATGACACTCACACATTCGTTGCTTGTTTTGAGCCTACGTTTGGAGCGGAACTTTGTTAGAATCTTCCGATCTATGCGTATTTAATCTAAGGGAGTGAGGAGCGAAAAAATCTCTTACGGCAGTACCTAAAGGTATAATAGCAATGCGAATTTGATATCGTTGTGAGCAGATTTCAATGAAAAATTGGTAACATTGGTCACGCAAAAAATAAATTCTATGGGCTTCATTATAAGTTCTATATTTCTTTATATATTACTAGAAATAATTGGTCAAGTTGGTCACGACCAAACAAAATATTCTATGCCCTTAATTATAACTTTATTACACGTGTAAGCTCGCCCAGTGGTTTTTGGCACCTTTGGTTAGATTAGATGATGAAGAATTTATAAATAGATAAAAGAAAGAGGTGACTGACTGACTGACTGATCTATCAACGCACAGCTCAAACCACCGGATGGATCAGGCTAAGAAAGAGTTTTAGAAAATTCAACCTCTAAGGGAAGGTTTGAAAAATCATACTTAACGTGAACAAAGCCGTGGGCAAATGCTAGTTATCTATAAACAAGTTTTGTAGACAATAATATTTTTTAATATTTACTACTAGCTGATGCCCGCGACTTCGTCCGCATGGATTTAGTTTTTAAAAATCCCGCGGGAACTCTTTCATTATCCGAGATAAACGGTAGCTCTCCCGGTCTGAGGAACCACTACTACATCCATTACTATACCCATGCAAAAAATCGCATCAATCCGCTGTTCTGTTGCGACGTGATTGAAGGACAAACCAACAAACAAACACACTTTCGCATTTATGATATCAGTAATGCTTTATTATAACACTTTTTATAATTGTCAAATTTTTCATACTTAACCAAAGACAAAATTACGTTTAGCTGTCATTTACGTTTTGTTATTCCACTGTCATTTGCGTTTTGTTATTCCATGTCAGATGCGTTTTTTTAAACCACGTTTTATAGTGACATGACGGAAACGCGGTCGAACGGGATAAAAAGTATCCTATGTCCTTCTCCTGATTCTAAGCTACCTCTCCACCAATTTTCAGCCAAATCGGTTCATCCGTTCTTGAGTTATAAATAGTGTAACTAACACCACTTTCTTTTATATATATAGATAAGTATGACATATTTTTAGGGTTCCGTACCCAAAGGGTACCAACGGAACCCTATTACTAAGCCTACGCTGTCCGTCCGTCCGTCCGTCCGTCCGTCTGTCAGCGGGCTGTATCTCGTAAACCGTAATAGATAGACAGATGAAATTTTCACATATTATATATTTCTATTGCCGCTATAACAACAAATAATAAAAATTAAAAAAATTAAATTATAATATTTTCATGGGTACATGGAAATATAATAATTTAATTTTTTTTAACGGAACCCTAAAAGAGCGAGGCCCAACTCGCACTTGGCCAATTTTTTTAAATCTTCAGCAGCTAACCATCCAAATCGCACTTAAAGTGAGCGAAACCGCTGGTAAAGGCTGCATTTGAATGCAAAAAGCAATCTAATCTCCTGAAGACACGCTTGTCGTTTTCATAAAACCTGAAACTCAATAGAAGGTTCTCGTGACAAATTGACAAACTTATGTTCCACTCCCGAACTTTTTAGCCTTGTGTACGCAAAAGCAAAACGATTTAATATTCAGCCGAAGAAAAAAAAACATTCAATCGAGCGTCAACAAAACAAAAAGTAATTTATAAACTGAAATTTAATATGAAGTTACGAGCGCCAACCACGAACCCTCGGGTCAGAAGTATTGCCATAAATCGAAATATAGTCAAGTGAAGGCCGTAAACTTCGCGGAATAGAACCAGGCAATAACAGCTAACGTCTGGCAGTTAAGAGTTTTTATTTGGAAATTAATTCTTTACGTGTCATAATGTTACCATATTTCATGTAAATTGTTGCTTTTTCCCATTTTTATCATTTTGTAGTTCGCGAACGGTATTGTCGTATTAATATTCATAGTCGAATATTGAATAAAATTTAATTTGAATTTTGTTTTTATTTTTATTATAGAGTTTATCACGGAAGGCCTGATTTATTATACACTGGGCCAATGTCCGAGTGTACGAAGCAACAAAACTAAAAATACACTTCTAAACATACACTTTTAGTTGACTATGGACTGATTAAGCGCAGGAAGATAGTTTGAGAAACTCAATTTTACTATTAACTATAGTACGTACGTACTCATACATCATTAAGGAGGAAACTAATTTTTTTTTAATGATAGGAGGAATGAGTGCTACGGAAGGGAATCGAAGCGTCGACCTTTCGATATTTAGTCCAGACCTTTAAAGGCGCAAGCCACACCGAGAATTAAGCTATCTTAGTTAGCTTGGTTCAGCGTCTTTTTTATAATAGGTTCGCATATCTTCGCTTTGTAGCCATGACAGGTGGCATGAACTACAGCTAAGCTAAGTAAGCTAAGTTGTGTAAGTAAGTGGCGCTGAGGAAATGAATAGAAATGTGTATAAATAAGTAAAATTAAGCTTAAACTCGGTTAATTAGCGTGTAATAGAATAAAAATATATCGTCCCGGTTAATTTTAAACGAAATAACATTAACAAACAAATTACCTTCTATCTCCCCCTATTCACTTAACATTTTTCCAGAGTATTTAGTGTTTGCGCACTCAGCTTAGGGGCTAGGGCATATGCACACTATAGCGGTGAAGTTCACAAAAATATAACAAAATAAATATATTATTTAACAAAAATACACAACGGTGTTTGAAATCAATGATTAGTAGATGTGCACTATTACTTTTAAAATTAAAAAAAGTAAGTAAATAATTATTTGGTTAAAATATAATAATTAAGTTAATAGCACACACAGAAATTAAACAAATATTAAAATATCTCTTTCAAACACCATTCCGCATTGAACTTTTAATCCGTCATTTTTGTGTAGTTCTTCGTATTAATTTCACAATAGTATTATATATTTTATCCCTATTTAAATTATAAATGCAATTTTATTATAAACGCAAGTGTGTTTGGTTGTTTGTCTTTCAGTTATGGATCAACGGGGCTCTACAAAACTGTAACTGGGCTGGACAATATACATAGTATGGTTATGGAAAAAGTTAAGATTTGAAAAGTGACGTAGGCTTCCTTATATTCAAGAAAGCACATCCTTACATCCTTAGTATTATAAATGCGAAAGTGTGTTCATTTTTTGGTTTGTTAGTTTATTGATTTGTCCTTTAATCACGGTGCAACAGAGCTACGGATTGACATGATTTTGACATGGGCATAGTTGAGGACTTGGAATGTAACATAGGCTACATAACTGGCTTTTTATCCCGGAAAATCAAAGAATCCCCGCGGGATTTTAAAAACTAAATCCACGACGAAGTCACAGGCTGATAGTAATTCAATAAATTCAAATTTTTTTTAATTACTAGCTGATGCCCGCAACTTCGTCCGCGTGGATTTAGTTTTTAAAATCTCTCGGAAACTCTTTAATTTTCTGGAATAAAAAGTAGCCTATGTCATTTTCCAGTTCCTCAACCCATGCAAAAAATCACGTCGATCCGTATCTCTGTTGCGGCCTGATTGAAGAAAAAACCAAAAAACCAACAAACAATAGCTATTTATGCAACTGCATCGTAATGAGGGTCATTTTAATTCGAGTGCTGTTTTTTGATACGAGGCTTGCCGAGTATCAAAATAGGATAGTACGAGAATTAAAATGACTAATTACGTTCAGTTGCATACAAGATTTTATCTACGACAAGGAAAATAAAATCATTAACAAAATACGCCGTAGGCTCATTAAAGTAACAAAAAGTAACTCCGTAAGTCGCCACCAGCCGCCTGTGGCGCCTCTGTCAACAAAAAGTAACTCCGTAAGCCGCCACCAGCCGCCTGTGGCGCCTCTGTTGTATGAACGGTACAAAAGTGCCAGAACTCAGAGCCTTAGCTTTAGGTATCCTATTTTAAGAAGATAACCATTTCGATTCAGCTCCCATACAACGAGCTGCATCGAAATGAGAAGCAAAACCGAAAGAGGGTTCATTTCGATTCAGGTGACAAATTCGAAATTGGAACTTTTCGATGTTGGAGTAGATAAACACACTTTCGCATTTATGATATTATTAGTAAGGATTATAAAATCAATAATTTGAATTTATTAGTATTAGTAGGCCAACTTGTAATTTATTTTAAACGCAGGGTCACTATCTTATGTCACTATGTGGTCACTATCCAGCTGCCCACAAGATAGTATAAAAAACTTATTACAATGTAATAGCTTCATAATAATATTGTAAAATGATTATTTTGAAAAGAGCAACTGCTGAGTTTCTTGCCGGCTCTTCTCAGCAGAATCCGCTTTCCGAACCGGAGGTAGAGTCATGACTTGTCATAAGAGCCACAGGTTGGCCTACGTGAAATAAATAATTTTGAATTTGAATTTGAATTTATGCGTAATCCGACACGCATTCCACCATTATTAGTTTTGATATACCTAACTAAAACTAATTTCGGGATGCGTCCGTCCGCAATGACACTAAAAGTAAAAGTGAACGCGCCGGTGTGCAGTTGTGCACGAGCCCTTAGCTCCACTAACAAGTTAATCAGAGGCGAATACATTACGCTAATTAACATGCACGATACGATAGCTTTGTTTGCGCAGCATTATGCCAGGAATTAATAGCTTTCAGTTACGCGGAACACCATTTACTTTGCAGCTTAGCTTACGTCTACGCTGAATGCATTGATATACAGCTGGATCGTACAGCTGGACTATATAGCTGGACCGTACATCTGGACTGCAAAGCTGGACCGTAGGTAAAGCTTGATCGTATCTTCTTCTTCTTCTTTATCCACCTACAGACGTCCACTGCTGGACAAAGGTCTCCTGCATGGACTTCCACAGGCTTCGGTCTTGCGCCGCTTGAATCCAGCGGCTCCCTGCGACTCGTTTGATGTCGTCAGTCCACCTGGTGGGGGTCTGCCAACGCTGCGTTTCCCGGTGCGGGGTCGCCACTCCAACACCTTTGGACCCCAACGACCATCAGCTCTTCGAACCATGTGCCCCGCCCATTTCCTCTTAAGTTTAACAATTCGCTGAGCTATGTAGATGACTTTGGTTCTCCTTCGGATCTCCTAATTTCTGATTTGATTTCGCAGGGATACTCCGAGTATGACTCTCTCCATCGCCCGCTGAGTGACCCTATTTCGGATCTTAAGTAATCTGAGGGATTTTAGACCTTTACCTATCGAGTTGCAGGATTAAGGCGGCGCAAGAGCAAGGCTTGTGGAAGTCCATGTAAGAGACCTATGTCCAGCAGTCGTCTATCGGTTGATGGAGAAGGGAAGAAATTCATCTGTGATGTTGAAATTAAGGTCTCTTATTCTCACTCTCCAGGTCCGCAAATTTACATATGCAAAAAATCGCGTCGAACTGTAGCTCTGTTACAGCTTGATTGAAGAGTGTGTTTGTTTGTTGATATTATTAATATCAACAAACAAACACACTTTAGCATTGATAATATTAGTATGATCGCAAGTGTGTGCATAAAGTATGTGATGTAGTAACAGGTCAATCAGCGGTGAGCACATTATCCTAATTAGAATGCGCGTTGCGATAACTCTGTTTGTACAGGAACGCCACGGATCACAGCTTCCACTGATGCAACACTTGATCCATGATGCGCTTTCTCTTGGTTTTTTCATGATATGCATTCGAAATTTTGGACAATTTCGAGATATAGATGAACCGCTGAATCCAACTCGGCTGGGCAGCGTTCGGGAAGCTCCGAGAAGTCTTCTCGTCTAAAATACCTCAGATTACTTAAGATCCGAAATAGAGTCACTCAGCGGGCGATGGAGTGAGTCATACTCGGAGTATCCCTGCGAAATCAAATCAGAAATGACGAGATCCGTAGGAGAACCAAAGTCATCGACATAGCTCAGCGAATCGTAAAACTTAAGAGGAAATGGGCGGGGCACTTAGTTCGAAGAGCTGATGGTCGTTGGGGTCCCAAGGTGCTGGAGAAGCGACCCCGCACCGGGAGGCGCTGTGTTGACAGACCCCCCACTAGGTGGACCGACTATATCAAACGAGTCGCAGGTAGCCGCTGGATTCAGGCGGCGCAAGACCGAGGCCTGTAGAAGTCCATGCAAGAGACCTTTGTCCAGCAGTGGACGTCTATCGCTTGGCAAAGAAGAAGAAGATGCATCATTTTATCCGACCGCGCAGAAGGAGGGATGATGTTTGGAAGTTATAATATACGAGTATGTTAAGATTATTTATTACTAGATGATACCCAACCTTCGTCTGCTTTGATTTAGTTTTTGAAATCCAGCGGGAACTCTTTTATTTTCCGGGATAAAAGGAGCCTATGTCACTCTCCACTATACCCATGCAAAAAATCACGTCGAACCGTTTAATTTTTCCAAAACAGAGAAAATGAACTTATGGACTCGTTGAACTGGCCCATTATGGACTTAGGGACTTTTTGAATTGGGCCATTCAATTTGCAATCGTGCTTTGTCACAAAATCGCAACATCTTTCAGGAAAATGCGCTTTATTTTCGACACGATAACATGGAACAATTCATTTTATTCGTTGTACACTGCGTATGTATACTGAGCTGCATACAGCATGTACCAGCAATTACCGTCAATGGGTAATTCGACTTAAATCACAACAGTTCAGGGATCAATTCCTAGGCAGAGTATTTATCGCTCCGATTAGCGTGATGGAGATGGAACTGAGGCATCGTCTGACGAATGCGAGTTTAGTTGCGAGTGTTGTTAAAGACCCATGTATTGCTGTGCCAAAAAGACTATTACTGATGCTCGTTTCACCAACGTTCCCTAACTTTTACGGACTATCTAAACTTTTATATCATGTCTTAAAATAAGTATTTGAATATTAGTATTACGTTCGATGCCTTAACATGGGTAGCCTAAGTACGGCATGCTCTGTTTAAACATTTCTGTGGTGGTATCGTGTGGTGCGGGTTGTTACGTTCCCTCAAATATGGTTGAGCGAAGCAATGGCTGGGTCATGCGTCATGATAGTGAACGGGTTCCACCGGTGGGAATGGGGCAAATTTCTGTCTGCCCATTTTTATATTGAATTCTAAGTAGGTATGTATTTTTGGAACTTTCCCTCATTGTGGAAACACTGCATACACATGCATACATAGCATAGCCCCTATTGCAAATTGTTTTGAAAAGAGCAACCGCCGAGTTGCTTGCTGGTTCTTTTCAGTAGGAAGGGCATTCCGCACCAGTGGTAGATTCATCGACGATTCAAAAGCATTTGTAAAAGTTTATTTGATTAAAAAATATTTCTATTCTATTCTATCTTTCTAACGTTCGAGAACTGAAGAAATCACATTGTGAGTAATTTGGAGATTTTTGTATCCAAATCCACTAATTAGGTCACATCCACATCATTCGAATTCGTTAGGATAGCACCAAAGGCCAGAACTCATCTTTCGCAATAACTACAGCAAATTCCTGAAATTCAAATGTCATAATGAAGGTATGATTCCAGTAGCATCGAAAATTAGAGCTCTGCTAGGAAAATATTCTCCCGCTAAAAATATAGCACCTCCCGATTCATAAGCTCAAGTTTCCATTCTGTCATTTTTCTATGGATCCTCCAAACTAGAGTTCAAAACTTGGAACTTTCTCCTTGCAACTTCATATTTACAAGACAAATAAACTGGAGCTAACTGGGAATCCGGAATATGCAGAATTCCGTAATCCAATTAATTCAATCCCCTTTAATAATAATCGTTTGCCCAAAACGTCTGTCCGTCGAGACTAATCGATATTCCGGTAGAATGAATGAAGAGTCAACATATTCATGATCGTGAATCGATGTATCATGCGCTACATTTATATTATAGTGAAAGTTTTATTTTTTACAATGTTACAAAGTCAATCACTTATTTGAAGTGATTATTAGAATAGAATAGAATTGTTTTCATTATCTTACTTATCATACTTACTATAGTTATCTACTAATAAATTATAATGGCGTTTTTTGATGGTATGTCCTTCAATCACGCCGCAACAGAGCTACGAATGGACGTGATTTGCATGGTTATAGTTGAGGACCTGGAGAGTGACACAGGCTACTTTTTATACCGTAAAATTAAAGAGTTCCCAAGGGGTTTTAAAAACTAAAGAGACGAGGATGAAGTCGGGGGCATAAGCTTGTATATTAATATAAATGCGATAGTGTGTTTGTTTGACTTTTTATTCGTCCTTCAATCACGCCCCAAGAGCTACGGATCGAAATGATTTTTTGCAGTTGAGGACCTGGAGAGTGGCATGTTACTTTTTATCCGGGAAACTTAAAGAGTTCCCGAGGGATTTTAAAAACTAAATCCACGCGGACGAAGTCGCGGGCATCAGCTAGTACTTCAATATTATAAACTTTTAGAAAGTTCTTTTGATTCGTCAAATGAATCTAAAACTGGAAGAATCGAGAAGAACAAAAAAGTTTTTGCAATAGATCCCTATTGCAAAAAATCGGTATTTTTCTATAGGTACCTACTTTCAAAATGCATCTTTATTATGCAGAATAATAAGTTTTCCGTAGATGTGATGATGTTATAGAACTTAAATGAAATAACAAGTGACGATATCATAGGAATATAATAGAATAGAAATGTTTTCTTATTCAAAGAAACTTTTTTACAAGTGCTTTTGAATCGTCGTTGAGTTTACCAATGGTTCGGAATGCCCTTCCTGCCGAGAAGAACCAGCAAGAAACTCGGCGGTTGCTATTTTCAAAACAAGTTTACAATTCAATAGATATTAAGATATGTATACAGTGTTTTCACAATGAGTTCCACAAAAGCATACCTAATTATAATTCAACACATGTTAAGACGGGCAGACAGAAAGTAGCCCTATTTCCGCCAGTGGCACCCGTTCAAGAGCATGACGCATGACCCAGCCATTGCTTCGCTCAACCATATTTGAGGGAACGTAACAACCCGCGACACGTCGCGCGCGTGTAGTGCGACAGAGAGACGTTATCTCCCCGAAGCTCTTTACCGCTGCGTTGGAGGACGTCTAAGCTTCTGGATTGGAACGGGCTTGGCATCAACATAAACGGCGAGTACATCACTCACCTGCGATTTGCCGATGACATAGTAGTCATGGCAGAGACTCTGAGAGACCTCAATACAATGCTCAACGATCTCAGCAGGGTTTCTCAACAGGTGGGCCTGAAAATGAACATGAGCAAGACGAAAATCATGTCCAATGCTCATGCACCGCTCCACCCAGTAATTGTTGAGAACTCTGCACTCGAAATTGTCGACGAGTATATTTACCTGGGACACACAGTCCAGCTAGGTAGGTCCAATTTCGAGAAAGAGATCAACCGCCGAATCCAACTCGGTTGGGCAGCGTTCGGGAAGCTCCGAGATGTCTTCTCGTCCAAAATTCCTCAGTGCCTGAAGACTAAAGTCTTCGAACATTGCGTGTTGCCAGTGATGACTTACGGATCCGAGACATGGTCGCTAACTAAGGGCCTCATAAGTAGGCTCAGGACCGCTTAGCGGGCGATGGAGAGAGCTATGCTCGGAGTGTCCCTGCGGGATCGAATCAGAAATGAGGAGATCCGGAGGACAACCAGAGTCACCGACATAGCTAAGCGAGTCGCGATACTGAAGTGGAAATGGGCGGGGCACATAGTTTGAAGAGCTGATGGTCGTTGGGGTCCCAAGGTGCTGGAGTGGCGACCCCGCACCGGGAAGCGCAGTGTTGGCAGACCCCCCACCAGGTGGACCGACGACATCAAACGAGTCGCAGGGAGCCGCTGGATTCAGGCGGCGCAAGACCGAGGCCTGTGGAAGTCCATGCAAGAGACCTTTGTCCAGCAGTGGACGTCTATCGGTTGATAAAGAAGAAGAAGAAGAACAACCCGCATCACATAGGTATATTATAATGTTGGCTCTGTAAGTGTGTATAAGTAATGATGTTGAATATGAGTAAAAAGTTACAAAACTGATGCAAGCGATAATTGCAACTATCGATAATGGCTGAATTTCTTGCATCAAGTATTGGAAAAACAGAAGGCAGATATTTATAGATGTTTTGAACGAGGTAAACAAAATTTTCTCTCCATCAAAATGCAAACTTTCCGATCGCCCATCGAGGTGGGGAGGTGAAGTGTCGGGATCGATGTTGTTTTCTTTCCTTTTTATTGACCGACTTAACGATTTTGCTTGCAAGGCGCTGGCCGTATCTTGCTCAAGAATCGGTGCAAGTTTAGGGGTGCCTCTACAAATCTGAATGGTTCAATTTTAAAATTGCTAATCCTACTATCCTACTTCCTATCCTACTAATATTATAAATGCGAAAATTTGTGAGGATAGATATATGGATGGATGGATGGATGGATGTTTGCTACTCTTTAACGCGATAACGAATGAACCGATTTAGTTGAAAAGAGATTGGCGAATTCCATAGAGTTTCTGACCCAGACGAACTGAACCGTGGTTGAGGCCCACGTTCACGAATCAAACTTCTCATGCTTGTTGCATGACTTTTTTCGAAGTCAGTTAAAAATTGTCGATTATTATCAAATTCAAAAATCCCAAAAAGATTATAACCTTAAAGTCTTTTAAAAATAAATCCAATTCATACTTAAGGCGCTGTGTTCAGTCACGATCTTCATTCGTGAGCCGAATCACGAGCCGAATGAAGATCGTCTTATTTAAAATCTATGGATCATAATATTATGAAAAAAAAAGTAGTTATAATTGATCGTATTTCTGGCCTGATGGCTTTTTCTTAAAAACGATGATGCAAACTTTTCTCGATAGAAAAAAATTGCAAAGTTGACTCTGTAAATACATAAACTCCCATCGTTCTCTGTTATGCATACATTTATTTTGGTAAAATTAAGTACAATTGTTTTTCATATCTTACTACAACAAATGGCTGTTTTAGATTTTATTTATTGCGACTGTTTTAATTTTAATATTTTCCATTATAATTTATGCATAACTGTATGCATAACAGAGAACGATGGGAGTTTTTGTATTTACAGCTCAATACATACATATTGTAAACTTTGCAATTTTTTTCTATCTAGAAAAGTTTGCATCATCGTTTTTAAGAAAAAGCCATCAGGCCAGAAATACGATCAATTATAACTACTTTTTTTTTCATAATATTATGATCCATAGATTTTAAATAAGACGATCTTCATTCGGCTCGTGATTCGGCTCACGAATGTAGATCGTGACTGAACACAGCGCCTTAAACATTAATGTCGAATGTCGATGTAAGTGGAAGGCCTATCGGCTCCTTCGCTGTAAAGCACAATATCCGCTGAATAATGCTCGCTGTGATCACGAGCCGCGATCTCGGGCCCGGGAAACACGTTCCCCGCTTCACCGGCGCCTATAATTTGCGAGCTTCAGAACTGCTAGTGATGCGCTGAATTTGAAAATAAGGTACAAGCGATATCGATAACTTATAAAATTGATCGTGGCTGTTATTGTGACAAACAACGCTAGAAGTGTAGTCTAAGCTAGTGGTTCGCCCCGAACTATAAGAACAATGAGTTCTTAGAGGACCTACCTTCAGTCAGTTTGTATTATATTCAAGTAGCGCCATCTATTTTCAAATTGCGAAATAAACAAATTCAAAAATCCCAAAAAGATTATAACCGTAAAGTCTTGTAAAAATAAATCCAATCCATACTTAAACATTTATGTCGATGTAAGTGGAAGGCCTATCGGCTCTTTCGCTGTAAAGCACAATATCCGCTGAATAATGCTCGCTGTGATCACGAGCCGCGATCTCGGGCCCCGGGAAACACGTTCCCCGCTTCACCGGCGTCTATAATTTGCGAGCTTCAGAACCGCTAGTGATGCGCCGAATTTGAAAATAAGGTACAAGCGATATCGATACTTATTAAATTGATCGTGGCTGTTATTGTGACAAACAACGCTGGAAGTGTAGTCTAAACTAGTGGTTCGCCCGAACTATAAGAACCTGCGTCCAATGAGTTCTTAGATGTACCGACCTTCAGTCAGTTTGTATTATATTCAAGTAGCGCCATCTATTTTCAAATCGCGAAATAAACAAATTCAAAAATCCCAAAAAGATTATAACCGTAAAGTCTTGTAAAAATAAATCCAATTCATACTTAAACCTATTAATGTTGATGTAAGTGGAAGGCCTATCGGCTCCTTCGCTGTAAAGCACAATATCCGCTGAATAATGCTCGCTGTGATCACGAGCCGCGATCTCGGCCCCGGGAAACACGTTCCCCGCTTCACCGGCGTCTATAATTTGCGAGCTTCAGAACCGCTAGTGATGCGCCGAATTTGAAAATAAGGTACAAGCGATATCGATAACTTATAAATTTGATCGTGGCTGTTATTGTGACAAACAACGCTAGAATTGTAGTCTAAACTAGTGGTTCGCCCTGAACTATAAGAACCTGCGTCCAATGAGTTCTTAGATGTATCTACCTTCAGTCAGTTTGTTTTACATTCAAACAGCGCCATCTATTCTCGAAATGCGAACTAAATTAATATATATATAGCTGCTCGTGCTGATTCACTCACTGACTCACTGATTGATCACCTCTCCTGTAAAATTTTGTATGAAAAATTTTTTTTTCACCGATGGTTTCGTATAGAGGACAAAAATTCATTCGGAGCAAAAATATGGAGAGAGCTGATGCTTGAGGATTTCGGAGACGGGTGAGGAGCACGGCCAGGGTATTGAAGATAGGTGGGGGGTGCTCGAACAAATATCACTCGAAACCTCATCCAATTGCCAGCGAGCTGAAAAAAAATTCCAAAATGGCGGATTCAAGATGGCGGCCATACAAATTTCGTCTGTGTGTATCTCGGAGAGTATAAAAGATGGAAGAGTGGGTTCTTGGCAAAATATGATCAAGACCCGAAGGTCTACTTGATGAACAGAAAAAAAAATCAAGATGGCGGTTTTTTTTTCTCCATACAAAATATATGGCGAATATTAAATAGACTAGAAGCTCAGAACTATGCAAGACTTTGATACGGTTCCTTTTCAAAATTTGTTTTTATAAAAGAAATCTCAATCTGACAAATGATGAGATATGTTGATCGAGGGTTTGGAAGGTGGGTGAGGAGCACGGCCAGGGTATTGAAGATAGGTTGGGTGTGCTCGAACAAAATTCACTCGAAACCTCATCCAATAGGGAGTGAGCTGAAAAAAGACTCCAAAATGGCGGATTCAAGATGGCGGCCATACAATTCATCATGGTCTATCTCGGAGATTATAAAAGATGGAATAGTGGTTATTTGATAGAAAATGATCAGGACCTGAAAGACCACTTGATGATAGAAAAACCGCGGTCCGCTTGCGGGCCGCGCACCCACGCGCCCTACTAGTATTTATATATAGATGCTCATTAAAAATTATTTCGTTTCTTTAGAATGTTTGTGTAATTTTAGTGATTGTTGTTCAACTACAGCAAACTGAAATTATTCACAAGTTACAGCTTTTAATGTGTAGCCGTTTCTGAAATAGAGTCTCGACAGCAATATCCACTTTGAAAGCCCCCCATTTAGTCAATTTTTACTAACGCCATAAAAATATTTTTTTTGCTTCGCGATAAAGAAAAAATAATCGGTAAAGCAGTTAATTTGAATAATAATTTAATATAAAAGTTGTTTTTAAAAAACCGACTTCAAACGCCCGCGTCACTACAAAGTATATAATTTATTGTTGATATTTAAAAAAACCGCTCGACCGATTTCGTTAAAATTTAAATAAGACCCCTGGGTTACCCCCTTTAAAATAAAAAAGAACTTTTCAAATCGGTTCAGGCGTCTTTGAGTAATCGGTGAACATACGTAAAAAAAGATTCCGATGAAGTGAGAGACTCCTCCTTTTTTGAAGTTGGTTAAAAATAAAATACCTTTTTTTAGCGTAGTACATAATATAAGCTTAAACTTGGCTCAAATTATTGAGCCTTGATTGATAGTCATCTATTATAATCTCCACAAAAATGGTTTCAAAAAAAAAATTCAAAATTCAAAATAATTTATTTCATGTAGGCCAACCTGTGGCTCTTATGACACGTCATGACTCTACCAACGGTTCGGAAAGCGGATTCTGCTGAGAAGAGCCGGCAAGAAACTCAGCAGTTGCTCTTTTCTAAATAATCATTTTACAATATTATTATACAGCTATTACATTGTAATAGGTTTTTTATACTATCTTGTGGGCATCCGGATGCCATGCCGATTTAACCCATGCAACTTTGTTAGAATAGAATATAATATTTCCACAATGAGGTGAAGTTCCAAAAAAAGCGTAGGTACTACAATTCAATTTATGTTAAGACGGGTTCATGTTAGTACGACAATCGAAATAATAAGAAATTTTGTGACTCAGGCCTTGTATTTGTTTTTGATCGGTCACTATGGTTTGTAACAGTAGTAACATACTCATAGATCTCAGAACGCTGGACCATCGTCCATAGAAGAGTCGATGAGTAAGGTCCTCGATATAATATTAGCTGGTGCATTCACATCACTAGAACATTATTTGCCGACGACTCACGACCGACACGGGGCTTATTTGTGTAGCTTGATTTATAAAGGTTCGGTTTGTCGCGGCCGGGTGGATTGCTTTCTATTACCAATAGTGTTGGCAAAGGCCGTCGAGGGAATCGTTTAATTGGAGTTTAATCTTTGATTTGTTTGTTCTACAGGTTCTACACCTCTAGGGCTGACAACTTGTCGGCCACTTGCGAAGCAAACATGAGAGAAAGATTTTCAGTTTGCGTGAATTCTGAATTGCCCTGAATTTAAATACGAGTAATCACTTTAACCCTTCTCTGAGAGGAGACCTGCGCTCAGTAGTGAGTCGTTGATGGGTTGATGATGTTGATGATGATGATGAATTGCTTTAACTTTTTTAAGCACTGGTCCCAAATACTGCAAAAGTAAAAGTCAGCCCTTGGGCTGTGTTGTATTATCCTTACTAATATTATAAATGCGAATGTGTGTTTATTTGTTGGTTTGTCCTTCAATCACGCAACAGGGCTACGGATCGACGTGATTTTTTGCATGGGTATAGCTGTTGAGGACCTGGAGAGTGACATAGGCTACTTTTTATCCCGGAATATCAAAGAGTTCCCGAGGGATTTTAAAAACTAATGCCACGCGGATGAAGTCGCGAGCATCAGCTAGTTTTATGGGATATCAACTCAAAAGATGTCAACCATGTTTGTTTTTTTTTTATATTATCAAAAAAAATCTTTGCTTCTACTTGTCTTTAATAGGAGTTTGGCTTGGCTTTATAACTTATTTGCATAGTGCAATTAGCTAATTGTGTTGAGTGATTTATTTCTACGTTTTTGGTTGGAAGTTGAAATGAATCCCCACTCATTCATGTTTGTGAATAGGTCGCGGTTAGGTTTATTTAGAATTGAGTGTAAATGCAGTATTATAAACATTTCTCTAGCACTATCATTTCTCTTTCACTATTATGTAAGCGGGTAACTCGCGATATTTTACCTACTCCTTTCATAATTTATACATTTTATTTTTTCAACGCAAATTTATCACGAGTTTCATAATATTATTTTCTGGATCTTACGGCGGTGGTGCAATTTATCTTCCTTTATATTATATATTTTTATCATAATGGTATAGTAATATTTATATAAGGTAATAAATTCGCAATACGCTTCAATAACTTAACGGAAGGTGTGGACAAAAATAATATAAAAGTTAAATCAAATTCATCAAAGTTTTATTACACAACTTTAAGATTATAAAGTATACTTGATCCGGAAAGGAGATCATCCTTACTACTTAAGAGTGGGTGTACGCTCGTTAACAGTAAACAGATTTGATTTTTACAGTAGTAGATCAAGTTTCAACTATCCGAAAAAAAACACGCGAAAATTACATCATACTGCCAAGGGACGTGCTTGGGCAAAAACATAAAATGATGAAATTTGTTCGATAATAAAAAATCGCGAAGTTAGGTCTAATTTTTAACCAATATTCATTTATTTTCAATGTGTTGCATATTATAGAGCCAAAATTTTTACATTAAATTCCGATTGATATTATCAGGAGAGTAGCCTAGTGAATTGAAAAGAAAATGAATATTTTACGAGTTACAAAGTATTTGGCGCTTACTACACTCCTATTCCGCGCAAAACGCTTTCTTTTGTCGCGCCTCACATGAGGTTGCGGCTATGTTGTATCTCATCGCGAAATCTGTTTTTTTTTTTGGCGTTATACGCGTTCTTAATATTATAAATTCGAAAGTGTATTTGTTTCTTGGTTTGTCCTTCAATCACGCCGCAACAGAGCTACGGATCACGTGATTTTTTGCATGGTTATAGTTGAGGACCTGGAGAGTGACATAGGCTACTTTTTATCCCGGAAAATCAAAGAGATCCCGAGGGGTCTTAAAAACTAAAGACGAAGTCGCGGGCATCAGCTAGTGGTTAATAATTTTAATTAGGTAATATTATTTTATTTAATGTCTGCTGAAGATGACAGTGAGATAAAAAGTATTTACAAGAATCTTGCAGAGTAACAAGAAACAAGAGCTGAAAGACGATTTTAATACTTTTTGTTTTGTATTCAATTAGCGACTTTTTGTAGACAGTCTACAAAATATCTTATTTAAAAGTTATACAATAATATTATATTTAATATATATAACTTACGTGTCACGTTGTTTGTCCGCGATGGACTCCTAAACTACTTAAACGATTTTTATCAAACTTCGTAACTATCTGTAATTTGGTCCAACTTAAAAGATAGGATACTTTTTTTGGATTGGGATAGTTTATTTGTTTCATAATAGATAAGTTGGCGGTACGAAGTTCGCGGGGTCAGCTAGTTTAATATAAAAAATTCTTTTTAAAAAACAGCTTGACGGATTTCGATTAAATTTAAACGGGACCACCTGGGAAGTATACCCTTTCAAACAAAAAAAGAATTTTCCAAATCGGTTCAGCACCCCGATTCAGAACCTTACGATAACATAATTATCGATCGATTCGGTTTGATTTCGTACGATAAGATGAATTTTCAATTCAGAATACTCGTATCGACAGAGAAGTTGTCGAAATCGAAACCGAATCGAACCGACGTAGATATCGTTCGATATCTTCTATCAAACGCTATTCACAACAACCGTATCGAATAAGATTTTCCGAACGTCCGATAATTTTAGTTGGTTACTTATCGAAAGCTACAGGGCATCCGGTATCCTTTTGTTTACGTACTGTGTTCACTGGTTTTTCGTATAAAATGATTATGATGAATGATTTTGGTATGTAAATGTTTACTTACCATATTGTACGTATTTTAACATTAAAATAACATATTATGTACACCACAACAAAATAAAATAAGAACCCAGAGGGATGAAACATGAACTTAGCGCCATCTATCGACGAGGCTGAAAATTGGCCGTCAATAATTTAACAAGTTATCATTTTAAATAATTACTTCAATGACTTTCGAAAATGATTAAAATCTATTTATTTAGTGCTAACATGAATTTAATAACAAGTGAAATTTTGGTAAAACAACAAACTTCGTAAATCCACATGTAATTTAATGTATCTTGTCGATACCGATAACGAAGCCGATTCCGTAGTCGACATCGAATCGAATTCTCTAACCGAACGTTCTGAATCGCACGATAAAAAATTTTCGATACGAGATCGATATCTAATCGTATCGAAACGGGAAGTTATCGAAATGTTCTGAATCGGGGTGCAGGCGTCTTCGAGTAATCGGTGAACATACATAAAAAAAGATTCCGACGAATTGAGAACCTCCTTCCATCCTTCCACCTACCATCGATGATAATATTTTACATGAAATTTTTAACCGGCATGATTTTCAATAGCATAATTAAACAAAACGTGTAACATCCGCTTACAAAGTTTTTTTTTTATTCGATGACAAGCTAGTCCTCGACTGCGATCTCACCCGATGGTAAGTGACGATGCAGTCTAAGATGGTAGCGGGCTAACTTGGAAGGGGTATGGCAGTGAACATTCAACCCATACCCCTAATTGGTTTCTACACGCCATTGTGCCGGAACGCTTAATCGCTTGGCGGCACGTCTTTAACGGTAGGGTGGTAACTAGCCACGGCCAAAGCCTCCCACCAGACCAGACCAGACCAGGGACAATTCAGAAATTATAAATTCCCAAATTGCCCCCGCCGGGAATCGAACCCTGGACCTCCCAGTTATAAGACAACAGCGTTCACCACTGCGCCAGAGAGGTCGTTTTTTTAAGCTTGGCAACAGCGGAAATCGCTGTTTGGACACGGGTCAACTAACAAGGGCTGTTTTTTTAGAGATCGAGTCTGTTTTACGAGTATTTTATTAATTACAGGATGCTTTTTTTGATCCCCTAATTGTATTTTGGGATAATATTATGTTTTAATATGATGTAAAAATAATGAGATTCTTTTTAAAAATCATTATTTTTGGCCCAGGGGCAACCAGAGGTGGTCATTTTGACTAATTTGTTTATTGTTGGACGTTTTCATATATATGGTTTTTTTTTATGTGACATTATCAGTAGTAGGTATTTAAATCAATTATAATAAAATATCAATTAAAGTACAGCTACGAATGCACACGTGAGAAAACGGAGTTTAGATTATTATGAAAAAAAAAGAACATCTATACTTATTCATTAAATTTTATTAATTTATTACACACGAGCTGATGCCCGCGACTTCGTCCGCGTAGATTTAGTTTCTAAAATCCCTCGGGAACTTTGATTTTCCGGGGAAAAAAGTAGCCTATGTCACTCTCCAGGTCTTCAACTATACCCATTCAAAAAATCACGACGTCGATCCGTAGCCCTGTTGCGGCGTGATTGAAGGACAAACCAACAAACAAACACACTTTCGCATTTATAATATTAGTAAGGATAAGAATTATTAATTACATTTTTTTTAGTTGATAACTTTTGAGGTGTTTTCACTACGTTACTCAATTTACGAGTATGTTTATTAGGTTGGTTCATCATCATCATCATCATCATCTCCACCTGGGCGTGGGTCTCCTCTCTAATGAGAAGTGTTTAGACCATAGTCAACCACGCTGGCCAAGGGCGGACAGACTTCACACACCTTTGAGAACTACAATATGGAGGCATGCCATTTCACCTTGACGTTTTCCTTCACCGTAGAGGGATGTGATTATTTAATTGCTTATTACTCATATAACTCTGATATATTGTGATATATTAGTGATTCTCTACGGATCTCCTCATTTATTATTTGATCACGTAGAGAAAATCCGAGCTCTATCGATCGCTCGCTGAGTGACTTTGAGTTTAATACTAAGCGGCGTAGGGGTGCGAAAAACTAAGAGTTAATTATGTTGGACGTTACATGAACGTTAAGTTACGATCGCTTAAATGTAATAAGGCCGCCAGCTTTTGTTTTAATTATTGATATTATAAGATTTGTTTTTTTAATTGATGTATAATAAAGAGTATTGATTCATTCATACGACGGTATTTTTATGTAATCGCATTCCCTAATGAAGAGCAGTCGGTCACCGATCCATTGACTTGTAAACACGGACGATACAAATTAAACCGTTCGTTATAACCGCGAGCGTCATCGAAAAATTCGGTTATTCTTTAAAAAACGTATAGAGTATATTTTTGGCCAAAATTTCGGGCTCTCCCCCTAACGATCGATCCATCGCATTAAAATGCATAGCGCGTGAACAGTTTGAAAGTGCAATCAAATCGTTGCACTAATTGATTGCTGGGATAGATTAAAAGTTCGTACCCGCTGTAACTGGAGAATGGGCTTTAAAAATATTTTAGTTTCGCTTTATTGAGAATGTAGACTGTTTTCACTGGACTACGAGATACGTGTTTTCGTACGTACGAAACACGTATCTCGTAGTCATACGTACTTTCGTGTTTGTTTGTCACTTCACCGATTTCTTTGGAATCCTTACTAATATTATAAATGCGGAAGTTGTTTATTGGCTTGTTGATTTGTCCTTCAATCACGCTGAAACAGAGCTACGGATCGACGTGATTTTTTGCATGGATATACTTGAGGACCTTGAGAGTTACATACTATTTTATTTATGGCGAAAAATCAAAGAGTTCCCGCGGGATTTAAAATCCCTGTATACAGCAGCTCTCTGCGACTACAAACTATATATTACTAGTGGTTCGCCCCGAACTGAGACCTCGCGGTATCCCATACTTCCCATAAGGTAGTTTTAACTATATTATATTGTAATTAAAACGCGCCGAATCTGATGACGTCAATCGTCATCTGCTTTCGTGGATGGGATGCATATTTACAATATTAAAGACAGCGCCATCTAGTAACAGTATAGTGAAGTTTTGTTAAAAACATTGATGCCCATTAAAACTCAAATAATTTCGTTTCTTTATAATATTTATCTAATCTTAGTATTTGTTGTTCAAGTACAGAATATAACTCAAATTATGTGTAAGTTTCAAGTTTTAAAACAAAGTGGTTTTAGAAATCTAGCCTCGAATACAATCTCCACTTTGAAAGCCCCCCATTTCGTATGGGAGCCCCCCTGAAATAAAGATTTTTATAACTTTTTAAGCCATTTTCGGCTGGAGGCCATCGGTTTACATATCATATCTAAAATCGAAGTAATTACGTTCAGTAATTCAGAAGTTATAAGGCTGTGACAGACGGACGGACGGACAAGTGCAAATCGCTCTAGTAAACTCAGAGACCTTCGCTTCGCTCGGTCGATTATAGTTTGTAATTACTTAAAGTAATATGCAATTACAAATAAATAGGATTAAAGTTATAATAATATGATTTTATTTGAACGAAAGTATAACGTACGTAAGCTATACTTTAAAATCGTATATTATGAAAACAATTTCAAAGAAATTGAGTCATACTGAACTTGACTAATATTCTCTTCTCCCCTCCAAATATGGTACAGTGGGTAGGTATAATATAATAGTGCAAAGGAATTTAGAACTTAACTTTTATATAGTAAGTCGCTGTGTTATGAAATAATCAAAATTAACTGGTCATCGGTTTCTACCTTATAATTAATGAGTCTTTAATATAAACTTCAACGTTGAAATACGTTTCTTACGTTTAATTATAAATGAGCTTCCTACTTAATTACTGACTCGCACAATAATACTTAGTTCGCTAGTAATAAAGGCTATTTTGCGACAACAAATTCAAAGGCAGGTGCCTACAGCTTGAATGGAGCGCGATTGCTTTGAAAAATGACTTTTCTTTGAGTAATGACGCTTTTTAAAGCTTTTTTGCATCATTTCTGAAGTTGGGAGTTTTTATTTGATGTAGTTGTTCTTGTAAGACATCGATCCTCGGAGATTGCGTGAAAAACTTTTCGAATAAATGTCGGACGCTTTATTTTTTGCTGAGAACTTGAGCCTAAAAAGGTTTAGGTATTTAGATTTACCTACATTCTTTGCATACCTTATTTTAAGATAAAGTCAATGCCTATAAACTTCGTATAAAAATATTTTTTTGAAGTAAAGATATGTAATAAACAAATATCGCTATGTATACGTTTTAAAAAATTTTTCATGCTACTCCGTGGCTGGTTGGAGCACAGAGCATTTTAAAAGATCTAATACCTACCCAATCTTGCTAATAAATGAATAAAAAAAAGGTGAAGGTGACTGACCGATCTATCAACGCACAGCTCAAACCACTGGACGGATCGGGCTGAAATTTTACATTGTTAGCCATTAAGACGTAGGCATCCGCTAAGAAAGGATGTTTGAAAATTCAACCCTTAAGGGGGTACACAAAGTGCGCTAAGTCGCGGGCAAGAGCTAGTAAGTAATCTATATATATAAAAGAAAGTGGTGTTAGTTACACTATTTATAACTCAAGAACGGATGAACCGATTTGGCTGACAATTGGTGGAGAGGTAGCTTAGAACTAGGAGACGGACATAGGATACTTTTTATCCCGTTCGACCGCGTTTCCGTCATGTCACTATAAAACGTGGTATAAGAAAAACGCATCTGACATGGAATAACAAAACGCAAATGACAGTGGAATAACAAAACGTAAATGACAGCTAAACGTAATTTTGTGTTTGGTTAAGTATGGTAAAAAATTTGACAATTATAAAAAGTGTTATAATAAAGCATTACTGATATTATAAATGCGAAAGTGTGTTTGTTTGTTGGTTTGTCCTTCAATCACGTCGCAACAGAACAGCGGATTGATGCGATTTTTTGCATGGGTATAGTAATGGATGTAGTAGTGGTTCCTCAGACCGGGAGAGCTAATTTTTATCTCGGATAATGAAAGAGTTCCCGCGGGATTTTTAAAAACTAAATCCATGCGGACGAAGTCGCGGGCATCAGCTAGTAACTAATAAATAATTAATACTATGTATACTAATTAATTTCTAAAGACAGATTCAATTGATTTATAAATCATCAGCAAAAGATCGAGACATGCAGAAGTCTATATTTAAGACCTTTGTCCAGCAGTGGACGCCTATAGGTTGACAAAGGAGAAGATAACGTAAACTTTTTCGGAGAAATTCACTGATTGATAGTGGAACCGAAACAAATTCGTTGCGCAGTTTAAAATAACTAAGCATACAAAATGAGGGATGCAGATAGCAACTTTTTTATTCTATTCAAAGACGATTAGGTACTGTTAGCTGAGGGTAGATTTTTTTTATAATAACTACCGAGTGCGCCGTTCGTCAATTCCATAAAAGCCAACAAGTATCGACGTCAGGCGCCATTCTGCTACGAGTTGTCACGCCGACCTTTTACCTACTTGTGTTTATTAATTATTCAATTATTGAGTAACGGATATTTGCTAAATGTAGAATTCCTTACTTTGTGTTTTTTTGTAAAATAATAAGGGTCCACCAATAGTATTATAATCACATTAATATGAATTAAGATTTTCTAAATATCATGGTCGTTTTACGCCTCGACGTACCAATTACAGTAACGAGGTGGTCCCGACAGGCCTCATGGCTAAGTAATGAGGTATTAGCATGTTCTTACTTATCGTGACTTGCAAGTTAAGTATTTGCTTTATAACAAGCGAGAGCCTTGCAAGAGTTAAAGGTTTCCTTTAAAAATCTTAGAAAGTTAAGTTTTAAAAAGGCGTCAAACCATTGAATGAATAAAAAAAACAATTATTTTAAATTAGCTTAGCTAAGGTCGGCTTGGCATGATTATTATAACATAATGCCCGTATTACTTTTATCAAAGAATTGTAAATTATTCTGTATTAGTTACTCCTACTAATATTATAAATGTGATAGTTTGTGAGGATGGATGTTTGTTACACTTTCACGCTTCAACGAATGAATTGGGCTGAAATTTTGAATGGATATAGCTCATGTTCAGGATTAACACATAGATTTACTAACATAGGAATATTTTTATCCCGGAAAATTATAATATACCAACTCAAACTAGTGGTTCGGATGTCACCATCTCTTTAAAATAGCAGCCTGTATATTATTTTATTATTCAATTTAATATGTTGAGCAGCTAAGTTCAACCATAAGCCAGAAATCCAGCGTATGCCGTTAACGCCTAGGGCGATCGCTTAATCTTTCCTAATGTGTTGCGGATCCTCCTAATGGATTGCAAAGGTTAAACGGCCATTGTGATGTGTGAAATGGCCTGTTAATTCCAGGCTAATATGTAGGCCCTAATTCAGAAGATTAGGGAGCCTCTCATAAGTTCATATCCTCAAAATTTCCACAATATCCTACTAATCCTACTAATATTATAAATGCCAAAGTTTGTGAGGACGAATGGTTGGATATTTGTTATTCCTTCACGCCACAACAAAAGAACCTTCGGATGAAATTTGAATTGGAGATACACCAGGATTAACACTTTTATGCTACAATTTTATCTCGGAAAATTATAGAGTTTCCGCCGTAATTAAAAATAAACAAAATAAAAAAATAAAAAAAAAAACTTGAGAGGTGTCAGGGGACACCCGGATGGAACGAAGTTCCTTTCGATTAATTAATTTGGCATTGTGTTCAACATTTTCACACTAAAATATTAGATCTCCGTAGCCTTGTGGTTTGCACAGTCTCCAAACAGCCAAAGGTCGATAGTTCGAATCCCAGCTCGACAGACCGAATTTTCCATTTTCAATTTTATTTTAAACAAGTTCTACATGTGGAACCTTTCTCTAATTTTTTATAACTTAAAAATAAGTTTTTGACGTATTTACGCACAGTTAACTAAGTTTGAAAAGTCGCACTAGAATCTCAGTATAGTATCCGCGGATATAGACGAGTATTGGCCATAGTACGTAGATAAATACAGACGTTACTGCATTAGAGGCTGAATATAATCTGCCGCCGAACAAGAAACATTCTAATGAAGTGTACTTCTATTGGAATGCACTGAGTAGGTAAATACCTTACCTATGCAGAGTGTCAGAGTACACTATAGTTGCTTAATATTCAACAGAGAACATGGAGGTGTGCCCAAATGCCATATAAAACAAAAATATTACAAGGATGAAGCTATAAACGTAGGCCAACGAAATGTAAGGCCCCGTTTGATATGTACAATCGTGTGCTGAACCGAGTCCATTAACTAAAAAGCAAAATGCAAATCGGGCACGAACTAATGAGGGAATCGGAACATTAACAAAAACTTTGCCAAGTGGCATGCAAACCATGCGGAATCGCATGATCCGAGTCCAATAAATCGTTGATGCCTAACAATTTCGCATTTCGGGTCACTATTTATCGGTTAAAAACGTTGAAATTACTGCTTGGGCGCTCGATAAACTGCCTACGGAACTTGTAAAATAGCAAATAAATATCTCAATCGGGGCGAAGTAAAATATGCGCGGCGCACACGGAATGGATTTTTGTTGGGTGTTGCGGAGCTGCGATGGTGTGGCCGGAAAATAGACATTCAAATAAAACGAACTAAACTAGCGGCACGTTATGATGGCCGGTTTGACGTTTGTCCGCTCATGAAGTTCCGTATTAATTGATAACGACTTTGAAGGAAATAATTGTATTACTTTATTGACGATAGTGATGTGCAGAGATTCATAAATTTTATCGAATGTAGTTTTAGGTTTAGGACTCAAAATTTATTTATTAAATTGATTTCTAAAATGTATACAAGTGTAGAAAAATCAGTTTGCACCATTTAAGGGGTGAATGTACTTGTGAATATGAACAATTTTCACTATGTGGACAAACCTCTGAAATCGCAAAAAAATATCAGCTGTTTCATACAAAAGGTAAAATTTTTATTTTTATATGATATATACCACAACTCGGCATTTGGTTTTCTAAATTGAAAATTTTTAAAAATGGAATCTAATACGATCGTCACATAGGATCGCTGGCTAGCACAACTACTACCTCCGGCAAACTCGCGTCAATGCTCAATGCAAAACAAAGCAGTTTCGAATTGACGTTGCTTCGAAAAGTATAAACTGTCAGTGCAATGCGATTGTGATATAGTTTTGACCTGGCTTTGGATTTCAAATATTGATACTGCATTACTGTTGACCCTTGCTCGTTAATTTGGACTCTGTTCAAGCCCTTTGTTGTGGATTTCGTCGATATGACCGAACGTACGCAGAGAACTGTTCTAAATAGTCAGACACGTGAGTTCGTAATACGCCTTCGTAACTATTTCGATCGTGAAGCTCAAAATGGAGGGCCAATTTTACCTATAACGTCAGTGGTTGAACGCGTAGCTGATGCGCTTAATATTGGACAACGAACTGTTAGACGGATAACTAAAAAAAAATATGGCGAGACTGGCACAGAAGAAAATAAACTTCACACACCAAAAAAGAGAAAACGAGCAAAACCAGTCGTAGGCATCGATAGCTTTGATGCCGATGCTATCCGAAGACATGTTTACGGCTACTATTTACAGAAGGAGTATCCAACAAGAAAAAAGTTGGTGCATTCACTGAAGGAAGCTGGATTATTCTTCGGTGGGGAAAGTTCTTTAACGAAGATTTTGAAGACCATTGGATTTCGATACAAAAAATGTAACAAACGCAAAATATTGATGGAAAGATTTGATATAGCGATGGCAAGGTATACTTTTTTACGGCAAGTGAAAGAAATCAAAAATTGGCAAAATGTTGTGTTCTTGGATGAAACATGGCTTAATGCTAACCATACTGTAGGCCGTTCTTGGAACGATGACACAGCAGCATCTACTTCCAAAGTTCCTGTAGGAAAAGGATCGCGACTTATAATTTGTCACGCCGGAACCATCAACGGGTTTGTCGAAGGTTCTCTCATGGCTTTTGCGTCAAAAACCACTGGAGACTATCATGAAGACATGAATGGAGAAAAGTTTACTGAATGGTTTACCTCAATGTTGTGTAGCCTCCCTGAACCATCTATTATAATTATGGACAACGCCCCATACCACTCGATGCAAATTGACAAGCCACCTGCCCAATCCCAAAAGAAAGCTGATATCGTCGCATGGCTTCGTAAAAATGGCGTAGATGCAAACATGAATATGTTAAAAGCGGAATTAGTACGTCTTTTAAAAGAAAACAAACCAACCAAGATCTGATACGTCATTGACGAAATAGCATTAGAACATGGGCACAGAGTTATAAGGTTACCGCCTTACCATTGTGAGTATAATGCGATTGAGTTGGTGTGGGCTCAAATTAAGGGATATGCTGCAAGACACAATACAGAACCCCCATTTACCACAAAAAAAATGCTAAAATTATTAGAAGAAGCTTGTGAACATGTGACTAAAGGAGACTGGGAAAAGGTTGTGAATAGAACTGTTAAATTAATAAGGGAAGATTATGAAAGAGATGTGAAAATAGATAATATTATAGAAAACGAACATATAATTATTAATGTAGGTGATGATAGCAGTGACGACAGTGAAAATAGTAGTATGGACGAATCTGATTAATTATGGCCTTTTGTGGCACCTTTTTTGGTATCTTTTGTATTCATATGTTTCTTGTGTGCATATAAAGTATGTATATTCATTTTCATTCAAATATTCAGTTCGTTCAAATAAATTAAATAAACATATACATTTTTGTTTTATTAAACCTATTTAATCAGGTACAAAAACAAAACTTAATTGTTTTTTGTTCGAGAATAAATTGACATTCCACATCACTATTGTAATGTGTCAAACCGGCCATCATAGCGTGCCGCTAGTTTTATGTAAGTATTCTTAATAATAACAGAACATTTTTGGCCAAATACTTTCATGTACAGGTTTAGTTTTGTCGCTCTTCTTCTTAAATGTATTAACCAACCTGAATTTTGGATTCAAATAACTACCTACCTACCTACTCCTATTCCTGCTAATGAATGTACCGATTTGGCTGAGTTTTAATTGGTTTATACCAAAGATTAGCACATAGGCTACACTTTCTCCCGGTAAATTAAATACATCCCGCAGGAATCAGAAAACCTTAATCCACGCGGATGGAATCCGTTATAGTTATCCAAATTCTTGCGGAATGATCTGGGAATATACCTCACTTTTACCAAGAAAACCTCTTCCACTATTTAAATGAAATAATCTTCATTATCATCAGCAACCCATCAATAGCTCACTACTGCACGCAGGTCTCCTCTCAGAGAAGGGTTATATACTTATAGGTCACAGTCCACTATACTGGCCCAATGCAAATTGGCAGACTTCACACACCTTTGAGAACATTATGAACAACTCTCAGGTGTGCAGGTTTCCTCACGATGTTTTCCTTCACCATTGAAGCTTGTGATGTTTAATTTCTTAAACGCACTTAACTTAGAAAAGCCAGAGGCGCGTGCCCGGGATCGAAACTGCGACCCCCCAAATAGGAAACCGCAGTACAGTACCGTACCTGTATGTACTACTACTATATACTGTATATATATATATTGCACATCGGCATATATATCGCCGGGTACTGTACTAACCATTAGGCTATCACTGCTTTTACCTACCTTTTTTATCTACCTTGGTACCTAGATACCTAGTTCAGAAACATTATCACCAAGCAAACTAATAACACCCATTTACCCCAATATCAAATCAAGTCCTGTCCAAAAAGCCGCTTAGTTCGGAAAACCTTGACACTTACCAAATCTATTTAATCAGCCGAAAGCTTGAAACTCGGCAAACGTATTTCAGGCAAGCAGTTTTTAGCACGATATTAAAGTAGTCAAAAGCAAAGAGCTGACACAGAGATATGAAAACTAATTGCGATAATCATGCAATGTGGTTTTTTGGAGTCGTGGTACACAAAAAAACAAAAAAAAAAGAAAAGATAATTATCCGAAAAATTGCTGTTATGAAAACTTAGATGGAGTTTGAATTTTTGGTCTTATTTTCCTTGGGACGGGTTGAATGTTGGAATTTTTCCGGCTGTCAGCACTCTTTACGCTAATTGGGTGTTTCTGTTCCATTGTTCAGAAGATTGGGGGAGTATAATGGAAATAAATATAACAAGGTTTGCTTTGGGGAAAATTATTTCGTATCTAATGAAACAATGTGTCTTATATTCAGTCAGAAGTAAACTTAATTAGGTGGAAGATCATTAATTTTTTATTTTAATCATTGTATTTAAAAAAAATCTAAAATATTATTGAAAGAATCTGTTCTAATATGTGTTCTATACGGTTGTGCTACTGATTACAAAATTAAATTAACAATATTGCTATTTAAATTAACCTGATACTTAAGTATTACTGGAGCTTTTCTTTACACCACAATATAATTTAAATGAATATTTTAGGAGTTATCGCAAAAAGTTCTTACTTGTATATTATCAGACTCTACTACATAACATAATGAGGGTTATGGAAGTTTATCCAACTCTATAAATAAACGTCTTTTACTACCTTTACACAACCTTTTACCATCGTTTGAAACATGCTCTGATTCCATCTGATTTCAAAAACCAGAACACGTCATATAAAACACTCATTAAAACCAGAAGCTTGTGTCCACAGACATGTTTTTTATTTCCACGGACGATAAAACAGCAATGCAATATTTCGGCCGCGATCGCGTTGTCAGAACAAAAACGGGGCGTCAAATTCATGAGTTTTCGCCGACTAATAAATCGCGTATTGAACACATAAATCAAGGTGGATGTTAGTTGCGATTTTTTCGGGCGACAACGGTCCGACGGCAACGATTGTGACGACAATGTGAATTTCGAGCTGAGTGCTTGACATATAATGAAAGGATGTGCAATTTAGAAAATACATTCAAATCATATGTCATCATCTTAATATATATAAATTACGTGTCACGTTGTTTGTCCGCGATGGACTCTTAAACTACTGAACCGATTTAGATCTAACTTCGTAACTATCTGTAATTTGGTCCAACTTGAAAGATAGGATAGTTTTTTTGGATTAGGATAGTTTATTTGTTTTTTATCGACCGAGCGAAGCGAAGGTCTTTGAGTTAACTAGAGCGATTTGCACTTGTCCGTCCGTCCGTCCGTCTGTCAGAGCCTTATAACTTTTGAATTACTGAACGTAATTACTTCAAATTTAGATATAATATGTAAACCGATGGCCTCCAGCCGAAAATGGCTTAAAAAGTTATAAAAATCTTTATTTCAGGGGGGCTCTCATAGAAGCGAATGCGAAGTAAAAAAAAAAATATCGCGTTACATAAAATTGTTACGTATCATTTTAAAGATAATTTTGAACTGAGTACAAAAATATTTTTTTTTTAATTTTTCCCTTAAAATTGACGAAATGGGGGGCTTTCAAAGTGGCGATTTTATACGCTCGCTTGAAGACGCTCCCTAAGAAAATCCGCTATGGATTTTCAAACTGATTTTATGTTTTTAGGTCACTTATATCCTGTACTTGAACAACAAATACTAAAATTATATGAATATTATAAAGAAACGAGATTATTTAATTTTTAATGTACATCAGTAATTCATATAGCATCAACATAGCTTCACAATAATGCTAATAGATGGCGCAGTCAGTAACTATTCCCATGGAACTACGAGTTACGACTAACGACCTATCCCAAAACAGTTTTGCGTCGACCATTATTATTTAGTTACTTATTATAATACAATAATTGTATTGTAATTTTTTTTGTACCATATTATTCAATTAAAATTATTTTTTAGTTAAATTTTAGTTAAATATTGTATATTTTCTATTCGCGTCGATAGATGACGATTTGTACAGATGCCCGTAACCCGGTTTCACTCGTTAGTACCTACATAATAATTCAATGTTTTCACTAACGTTCCCTAACCTTTACGGGCTACCTATAAGTTAGGTGATTGATGTTTTCTGTCAACTTATTTATCACGATCCTGTACGGGACACCTAAAAGGATATTGGGACGGATGTTAGGACTTAGGATTGTATTTAGGAGCTACCTACGTTAAGAGACTCCTACTTAGGGGATGATTTAGGTATGTTTGGTGAAAACGGGCATAATAATAATGTCAGTTTTGGTTATCATGTATCGATTGAATGAATAATCATGGGATACCGTTACCGCGAGGTCTCAGTTCGGGGCGAACCACTAGTTTATATAGAAAAGTTGGCGGAACGAAGTTCGCCGAGTCAGCTAGTATATCATAATATTCAAGTGTACATATTGGGTAGATCTGAGAATCGGCCAAAATTTATTTTCATATCCCTAAATGATAAGGGTGACCCACCCCTAAATATTTTTGTTGGCGGTACGAAGTTCGCTGGGTCAGCTAGTTAATAATAAAAGGCTTTTTAAATTAATTTACAACATTCAATTAAATCTTAACCAGGTCATTATGATGAGCAACCCATTAACGTCTCACTACTGAGCGCAAGTCTATTCTAAGAGAAGGGTTAAGACCATAGTCCACCACGCTGGCCCAATTCGATTTGGTAGATTTCACGCTGTTTTTCTTCACCGTCGAAGCATGTGATACACGTCACTCCGAAAAATCAAAGTTGCGTGCACGGGTTCGAACCTGCGACCCCCCAAATAGGAGATCGCAGTTCTAACCACTAGGCTATCACTGCTTTTTATCAATGCTTGCAAATTCAGTTATAGGAAAACAAATAGAACTCTTTGCATTGTAGTGGTTCTTTGGCTTAGCTGTGCGCATAAGTCACGTTGATTAAAATCAGTACCTTCTCTTCTAGTGTGTGCGTGTGTGTGTGTGCCTGTGTGTGAGTGTATGTGTGCGTGTGTTTGGTGTGTGCGTGTGTGTGTCTGTGTGTGTGTGTTAATGTGTGCGTGTGTTTGTGTGTTTGTTACAGACTCTAGTTACTACAGATCTTCGTTCTCTATTCTTTATAGGTACCTTACCTCTTTTTAACGCTGGAAAATGCTTTAACGCATCCCGCTTGCCAGGCTGGTATGTGGGGCTCGACTCGATAAGAGGAATACCCACTAAAACCCAGCGGCGCTGTCCGCATCCAAAACTATGGGACGTCTCAGGTCGTCTCTGATTCGACTGAGACGACGCTAAATAGACAAAGGCTTCAGACCTTAATATTTACATCGGCGCAAGAAGTTGGGCGTAACCTTCCTACTAATCAGTATTAGGTGATGTGATGATCTTTATTCATGCCAAAAATAAAGATATTCTTTTGACTGAATTTCGGCCATGGCATGCAATCACAACGCAGACTTACGAATTACACAGGAGATATTACTGTGCACATCTGTGCGCGCAAACATTGATATGCACTTTATTATACGACTGCCTGAAAAAAGGAGTATATTGTTTCAGGGTTCATGTATGTATGTATGTGAGTTTCTATATTCCACCATAACTTCTATACGCCTCAACCGATTTTGATGAATGAGGTATCGTTAGAATCCTTAGCTTATGCCGGGTGACATAGGCTAGTAAAATTTAAAAAAAAATTGATAGGGTGACCATAGTCTTAAAATAAAGCCTAAAGTTGAAAAAAAAAATTCGAAAACATGATTAAGTATCTAATCATCATCTAGAAAATGATGAGTAGATTCCAAAAATGTATAATACTGTAGTTCAATATCCATCCATTCACACAAAATATCGTTTTAAAGTGTTAATAAGATTCCAATTGTCCAGTCGACAGGTAGTTTGAGATTTAAATGAAATTTTGTATACTAGTAGCCGATACTCCGGGTCAACATATAAGATAGTATTTATCCCGATAAAACATAAGATTTCTCAAGGATAGGGGCTGAAATTTTTTATAAGTATTTGGTAAGTTGGGATAATTGTTTATTGGCTTTGCTAATTTAATAGATAAGTATCGTCACTAAAAGGTTTTAAATAAAAAATAAATAATTAAAAAAATTAAAAAATACGACTGCCCTGACAACAAACGAACTAAAAAGTTAAAAACAAGTTTATTATTTAGTCTATATATACAGAAGCGAAAAGTCACTTATTTACGCGTTAATTAAACAAATAAAAAAATTGTCATCGCAGTCGGGGGACTTCAAAATTTAAAATGTGTTCCACAGAGCGTCCCCCGACTGCGATGACAATTTTTTTATTTGCTTAATTAACGCGTAAATAAGTGACTTTTCGCTTCTGTATATATAGACTAAATAATAAACTTGTTTTTAACTTTTTAGTTCGTTTGTTGTCAGGGCAGTCGTATTTTTTAATTTTTTTAATTATTTATTTTTTAAGTTACTTGTTTGTCGATGTCCATAAAATGGACCCTAATAAACTAATACAGGCCTCAAAATATTGTTTTATCAACTTATGCAATTATAATATTTATGCATTTTTTTTGCATTATAAAAATTATGCAAAAAAAAATAATTATAAAACAAATAAACAAGAAAAGCGAACTGTCACTACTTCGCGAGTGAGATTCGAACCTGCGACATCATACACCATACGGTAAAGAAAGCGGCCGCTCGCCCACTGCGCTAAATAGAGCTACTTGAGAACCTCTAAAATGTTGAACGCTTACTGAACGACGGTGTTAGGTTTTTTTTCGTTACGGAATTTCTTGATTCGGTCGCGGCGCTCAAACTGTTTGTCCTAGTTCAAAGCCCGCGATAAAAGCTATACAATAGCTTAATAAAATAAATGGGCTTTAAATTAGATACTAATACGACAGTGTACAAATTCTTTTGGCAGTGTACCACATCTATACTAATTCGGTTGGCCGCACATGCAGCGGTGGTCGTTAGCCATATAAATGCGGGCTAATATTATTAGTGGCTAATTGAAGCTGACTTCGCTCGGGAAAATCGAATTTTAAACTAAGTGCATTACCCGTAGTCTTGAGACATGAACGTGGTCTCAATACGCGTCCAATGCTGGACATAGGGCTGTCGTAAGGATTTGGAAGTTGTTGTAGGCACTTCTCTAGCAAAATGGAGGCCGATTTTACCAATGTAAAATAAGTCTTATTCGAGCGTAAATTTGATATTTTGACAGTATTTTCAACTATCTGATGCTCGCGACTTCGTCAGGGTGGGTTAGGTTCTTAAAATTCCTCGGGAACTCTTTGATTTTCCGGAATAAGAAGTAGCCTATGTCACTCTCCGGGTCCTCAACTATACCCATGCAAAAAAGACAAAATAAAAGAAGAACGTTACTGTATGTGTATTTAACTGATTGAATTCCCTATTACTAATACACGATATATTGCCTAACTAGTTATTATGTTTTGTCTTGATACATATAACCGCACTTGTAAACAGTTTTCGGTTATGTACAGCCGATACATTATTATGACTTTATAATGTATCACAAATTGTATCACGTAGGAAATTGGGTAATTTATAAGGAGAAGAACATTAATGCTTCGTCATTATTATTGATCCTATACCTTCCTATATTTAGGAAGTTAAGGGAGCTTTGTGTTACCGCTACAAGATCAAAGGAATTGCTACAGGTTTACTTTAATGAAAATTTTGTTCGGGCTTTATCGTCCGTTCCTTACTCATTCAGTTACAAGTGGTATTATTATATTCTTCTATTTCTGAGAAAAGGCCTGTAAGATGATGATGATGTCGAGTGGTGATAAATAGAATAGATCCAAACTTTATTTCGCTAACCCATACTTACCAGTGGGATTTCGTCTTTTTTCTAATAGAAATATAATAATAGCAAAATTTTGCCTATAAAATGCATTATTTGGCGTGTGCTGAGAAAACTATTGATGATACATAATAAAAATTCTTTTCTAAAAACCGACTTCTAACGCCACTACAAAGTATAAAAATAATTTTAGTTTGTCCACGTTTGTTGAAGTCGGGCGGGCCTAAATACAAACTATGAAACCGATGCGCGACACTACACAATATGAGAGACTCGTTTGTAGAAGTCGAGCGAGCATCGTGAGTCGGTTTCATAGTTTGTATTTAGGCCCGCCCGACTTCAACAAACGTGGACAAACTAAAATTATTTTTATACTTTGTAGTGGAGTTAGAAGTCGGTTTTTAGAAAAGAATTTTTATTTTAAGCTTTTAAGTGTAGTAAGCACAAATAAATTACCCTGCAGCATCAGGTTTGAGGAGCTAGGACCTGAAGCTTCATGATGTAGTCCATATTTGTTACCAACAATATCAATTCATAATCGACATTTCCTAAATCCCTATAGTTTTAGGGAGGCTCTACCCTGCAGCATCAGGACTTAGGAGCTAGGACCTCGAGCTCCATGATGTAGTCCATACTTGTTACCTACAATATTAATTCGTAATTGTCATTGCCTAAATATCTTTAGTTTAGGTGGCAATATCCCTGCAGCATCAGGCTTGAGGAGTTGATGGTGAATATTTTTATGGGACCATTTCGCAAACATCCTCTGTCAATTAAAAAAAAATCACGCGAATCGGTCCAGTAATCCCGGATAAATCGGTGGGCATACATAGAAAAAAAAAAAAGATACCGGCCGAATTGAGAACCTCCTCCTTTTTGGAAGTCGGTTAAAAAATATGTACATGATTAAAGTACTCATTATTCTCTACAAAAAAGTTCCCGAGGAAATTTATCTAACTATCATATTTAAGTTACAACAGAAGCTTTTGTGTTCTTAAATTTAATTAGATCGCCTTTAATATCGTATTAATAATTCTTCCTTATTATTACATATTATAAATACGAAAGTGTGTTTGTTTGTTGGTTTATGGGTTTGTCCGTCAATCACGCTGCAATAAAGCTACGGATTGACGTGATTTTTTGGATAGGTATAGTTGAGAACCTGGAGGGTGACTTAGGAATCCCGGAAAATCAAAGAGTTCCCGCGGGATTTTAAAAACTAAATACACGCGGACGAAGTCGCGGCCATCAGCTAGTATTCTTATATACTTCTATTTCTGAAAGAAGGCCTTTAAGATGATGATGATGACGAGTGGTGATAAATAGAATAGATCCAAACTTTATTTCAATAACCCATACCTACCTGTGGGATTTCATCTTTTTCTAATCGAAATATAATCTATATATATAAAAGAAAGTGGTGTTAGTTACACTATTTATAACTCAAGAACGGCTGAACCGATTTGGCTGAAAATTGGTGGGGAGGTAGCTTAGAACCAGGAGACGGACATAGGATACTTTTTAATATTATAAATGCGAAAGTGTGTTTGTATGTTGGTTTGTTTTTCAATCAAGTAGCAAAAAAGATACGGATCGACGTGATTTTTTGCATGGGTATAGTTGAGAACCTGGAGGGTGACAAAGGCTAAGTTTTATCCGGGCAAATCAAAGAGTTCCCGCGGGATTTTAAAAATGAAATCCACGCGGACGAAGTCGCGGGCATCAGCTAGTAATATTTAAAAATAAGAGGTGACTGACTTACTGACTGGCTGACTGATCTTATAAACGCACAGCTCAAATCACTGGACGGATCGGGCTCAAAGGCATACAGATTGTAAAAGAAAGGTTATTCTGACGTAGGCATCCAATAAGAAAGAATTTTTGAAAATTCCACCCCTAAGGATTAGCAAGCTGAAGTAGCAGAACCAATGGCCGATGGGGCAGACGTGTTCTGGAGTGGAGACCGCGTTCCGGCAAGCGCAGTGTAGGACGACCTCCAGCTCGTTGGAGCGATGACCTTAAGAAGGTGGCGGGAAGCGGGTGGATGAGGAAGGCGGAGGACCGTGTTTGGTGGCGCGCTCTCGGAAAGGCCTATGTCCAGCAGTGGACGAATACAGGCTGATGGATGAAGGGGGTGAAATAGGGGTTTGAAAAGTCGTACTTAACGTGAGCGAAGCTTCAAGCAAAAGCTAGTTAAATAATATATTCCGAAGCCTCTTAAGCACTAAATCACCAACATAACGTTTATTAAGGCAATTTGCAAGTTACCTTTTAGTTAGTAACATCTGGTGCCTATCATTTTTCTTTTGGCAATAGAGCGAGTACTGAAAATAAAATCACGCATTCCGCAATTAAATTTATTAAAACTTTTACTGCTAAAACACTGGTTTATAAAGTGGGTCGGTATTAGGGTTGTCAATTTAATATTTTTATAAATTACTCGTGATTTTGGAAGTAAGAATCGATAAGTTAGGTTAAGTTAGTTAGGTACCTACTCGTTATATTAAATAAATAAAAATAAAACAGTATTTACTATCACATTGAAATCATTAATACGCCTCTATTCAGACTCAAGTCAGAGTTAAAACAAGCCAAAATATCAAGATATTTTGTACATCGATCTACTTAGCCATGTCAGAGCATTTCCTGTAGATCTTAGCTTTAGATAGCATCATCACTTATAGCAGGTAGAGATCATAGGTAAGGTCTAGCTTTTCCTATAATAAATACAGAAGAAAGAAGAAGGTGACAACCCTAATTATAATGCCTCGCAACATTTGCTGACAAGTCTTATGTATTTTGTGTGAGAGCGTTACAAAGCAATCAAAAGCCTCTGTCAGTTCTTTACCGAAATGAAGTACCGAAAATCAGGCTAATATGCCTTCCGCGGCTGTATTTATACGCTGAGCATCAAAGGCCTATTTAGTTTGCTCTTTTCGGATTATTCAGCAGCATTATTCAGAGTGGTACTTTTTCATATAATAATATTAGGGTGCGTTGCCATTGAAACAGAGCAAAGCAAAACGTTTAGTACAAAATTAAATCACGATCAAGAGCTATTGACTTTGAAATTGCAAATAAGCGCTAGACTATGTATAATAGTTTTTAAAAACACAGCGGGAACCCTTCCGGGATAAAAAGTGACTTAGGTTACTCTCCAGGTCCTCAATTATACCCATGCAAATCTAGTCAAACCATTTTTCTGTTGCGGTGAGTTTGAAACAAAACAAACAAGCAAATACACTTTCGCATTTATATAAATATTTTATTTATAAGAATAGATTATTAAGTGCCACTTTCATATTATTATCTTTACGCTCGGATAAGACTTATTTTAAGTTGGTGAAATCGTCCCTAAGTGGTATTTTTTTTAAAGAATATCAGCCAAGTAGAACTTGACTAATATTCTCCCCCTCCAAATAAGCGGAAAGCTTGTGTTAGGAGTGGGTACGACAATAGTGGAACGGGTAGGATTCAAACCTGCGACCATTCAGTTTTCAGTCCGCACCTTTAACTGTTGGGCTATTGAGGCTTCTTATTGAGGTTTATAAACAAAGTGCCGAACTTTCCATGAGGAATCCTTCGTATTATATTATACTGGGGATGATTTGTTTATCCTTATCACGGCGCAATAATGGCTGATCGATAAATCACATTGGGGAAATTGTTATGGATGACCCTCGGTAGATTATCTTTCGGAACTCGCAATCATCTCTGCTACATGAGTAATATTAATAATATTATCTACGTAGTAGGGAGTATCGTCATGTTAATATCGTGCGAGTGTTATTTACTTAGTATGTGGCTTTTGCCGTCAGTTTTACCCATAGACGTAGGTATATTTACTACCGTAAGAACACATACAAAGGAGTGCCGAGTGAGGAGTGAAAAAATCTCTTATGGCAATACCTAAAGATAGAAAAGGAAAGCGAATCTGATATCGATGGGACCAGATTTTAAAAATATTGGTCACATCGATTACGCCAAAATAAATGCTATGGGCTTTATTTTAAGTACTTTAGCTCTTTGAAGTTTGATAAATCAAAATTGGTTACACGTTTTGCGGCTGTCAGGTGATCTAATATTACGTCAATGGTTTTAGTTTAACCACAATATGACTGAAAGATAACATAGAACTATGGGTAACGCACAATGCGATGTTTAATTGGTGTATGACCTGACCCTTTCATCTGAAGGATCCTGAAGAGTTAACAATGGATCATGATAATATAGTAGTAAATTATCACTTTATCTATCACCGACCCACTCCCAGACATGGGTCTTCTCTTAGAGTGAAAAGGGTTAAAGCCACATTCCCCCAAGCTAGCCAAATGCACATTGGCAGACTCCACACACCTCTGAAAACAGTATGGAGAATTCGCATACATACAGAATTCTTAGCACTGTTTTCCTTCACCTTTCAAGGTTAGAGGTATTAAAAGGGGTAGATTTGTAAAAGTTTGAATGAAGAAACATTTTAAGCTATTGCATAGCTTTTATTTTGCCGGGCTTTGAGCGCGGCGACCGAATCAAGAAATTCCGTAACGAAAATAAACCTAACACTGTCGTTTCAGTTCGGCAGACTTCGGCACAGTGTTTGTTTGTGTGCGACTAGAAAATGCTATGCAATAGCTTTACCGCGGCAGTCCCTGAGTGCCACACGTATTTTTTTAAGACTTAAATCTCTCGGACTTAGTTTTGGCTGGCCATAAGATTTTTTCTTCAGTCAAATTGAACTTGACTAATATCCTCCTATCCCCTCCAAATAAGCGGAAATTACTAGGAGTGGGTACAACAATAGTGCAACGGGTGGGATTTGAACCTGCGACCTTTCAGTTTTCAGTCCGCACCTTTAACCGTTGGGCTAGTTGAGCTGTTGAGTTAGTTGAAGGACTAAACAAAAAATATTAATAATTTAATTTAAAAAATTCTTTTTAAAAATTGACTTTAAACGCCCGCGCCACTTGAAAGTAAGTATATAATTTATTGTTGATTATTTAAAAAACGCACGACCGATTTCGATAAAATTTAAATGGAACCACCTGGGAAGTATACCCTTTCACACAAAAATATAATTTTCCAAATCTGTTCAGGCGTCTTCGAGTAATCGGTGAACATACATAAAAAAAATGTGACGAATTGAGAACTTCCTCCTTTTTTTGAAGTCGGTTAAAAAAGTCTCTAGTTCGATAGCTCTGAAAAATCCACGAAAACCGATGATTGAATATTTTAATACTGGCACTGTTACGGATGATTTGATTAAAACGGCCGGGGTTTGGAGTTCACCGTTTTTCTGTTGCCAAATCCATTTCAGCGTAATCCATCCATCCATCTGCTTGTTCTGATCCGAAGATGAGCGATGCGCTCGTTCAATCAAGTGGGAAGTGGATTGTTATAAATTGGACGGACAACTTTAGAAATGTTTTTTTAGGGAATGCCTTATTTTTATGGATTTGAAAGTGATTTAACTACTCCCTTTACGATGACGATGGTTTGGAAGTAGTTTTTGGATCTTCTCCAATAGTATTATTATTATAGTATTCAAGATTTATTCGCATTCTAATTAATCCGCACGTTAGGTTTTAAAAATCCCGCGGGATCTAAACTAACAGACCTTCCACGTTTTCGTATTTATAATGATAGAGGAAGTTTTTTTTTTAAATTTTATAAAATTGTAATTTTTTGAATATGTTGAATTTTATGTATTTTGTACAATTGGGATTTTTATGCCTTTAATGAAACATTTCATCTTATTTTCTGGGGATTACTTTGTTTGAGATTTTAAGTCGATATAGCTGATTTAATTGAAGATGAGTTACTATTTAAGATTTTTATAAATTAGATAAATTTTATTCATATACCTACTAGCTTTTAGGATTTCGTTAAGGACTTCGTCTGCGTAATTTTACAAATTCCGTGGGAACCAAAACAACAAACAGACACACTTTCTTACTCGTATTTATGAGCTAATTGATGCCCGCGACTTTGTCCGGATTACTTCAGACTGGACTTGGTCGCGTAGATATTTTTAAAATCCCGCGGGAACTCTTTGATTTTCCGGTATAAAAAGTAGCCTTTGTAGCCTCTCCAGGTCCTCAAGTATACCCTTGCAAAAAGTCGCGCCCATCCGTTGCTCCGTTGCTAGGTGATTGAAGGACAAACAAACAAACACGCTTTTGCATTTATAATATTAATAAGGATTAGTAAGGATGATTCCTAGACCAATGCGTTAATGCGTTTCTCATAATCTCGTTCTCTTGCAGACGTGAATATTAACTAACCAACTTCGAAATAGGAAGAGGTTCTTAATTCGTCGGAATCTTTTATTTTTATGTATGTTCTCCGATTCGAAGACGTGTGAACCGATCTGAAAAATTTTTTTTTTGTTTCAAAGGGCATACTTTCCAGGTGGTCCCATTATAAATTTTATCTAAATCGATCGAGTGGTTTATAAAATATCAACAATAAATTAAATAATTTGTATTGTGTGTGTGTAATGTAGTAAAGCAGTGATAGCCTAGTGGTTAGGACTGGAGTCTCCTATTCGGGGGGTCGCAGGTTCGATCCCGGGTACGCACCTCTGACTTTTCGGAGTCAAGTGCGTTTAAGCAATTAAATATCACTTGCTTCAACGGTGAAGGAAAACATCGTGAGGAAACCTGCACATCTGAGAGTTCTTCATAATGTTCTCGAAGGTGTGTGAAGTCCGCCAATTCGCATTGGGCCAGCGTGGTGGACTATGGCCTATAACCCTTCTCTGAGAAGAGACCTGCGCTCCGTAGTGAGCCGTTGATGGGTTGCTAATGATGATGAATGATGAATGTAGTAAAGTGGGAGTTTGAAGTCGGTTGTTTAAAAAGTCGGTTTTTTATATTAAATTATTTCTTTTTCATATTGTTGCAGACCGAAAAGTGGGTCGATGCTTCTGTACAGCCGCAAGAAGGTTCGCTACAGACGCGACGGGTACTGCTGGAAGAAGAGGAAAGACGGGAAGACCACCCGCGAGGACCACATGAAGCTCAAGGTGCAGGGGACAGAGGTACGTGTTATCTATATATATATAAAGACGGGAAGACCACCCGCGAGGACCACATGAAGCTCAAGGTGCAGGGGACAGAGGTACGTGTTATCTATATATATAAAGACGGGAAGACCACCCGCGAGGACCACATGAAGCTCAAGGTGCAGGGGACAGAGGTACGTGTTATCTATATATATAAAGACGGGAAGACCACCCGCGAGGACCACATGAAGCTCAAGGTGCAGGGGACTGAGGTACGTGTTATCTATATATATAAAGACGGGAAGACCACCCGCGAGGACCACATGAAGCTCAAGGTGCAGGGGACAGAGGTACGTGTTATCTATATATATAAAGACGGGAAGACCACCCGCGAGGACCACATGAAGCTCAAGGTGCAGGGGACTGAGGTACGTGTTATCTTTATATATAAAATTCAGAGTTCAGGACTTTGAATTTTACTGATATACAATGCACAGTCTAAACTACTGGAGTAAGAAGCTTGTTTTGACAGGTATCTTTTATGTCGTAGATGAATATCTTCGGTGATGGAGAACGGAACTCCTCAATGAATAAGAGAGAGAGAGAATGTGATGATTGATCCTATGAAGCTACCACTAAAACGCTTAAAATAATAATACTTATAATATAAAAAATATTTTTAATAACCGACTTCAAACGCCACTACAAAGTATAAAATAATTTTAGTTTGTACAGGTATGTTGAAGTCGGGCTAGCGTTTTAGTTTCATAGTTTCTATTGAGGCCCGCCCGACTTCAACATACCTGTAGAAACTAAAATTACTTTTTAATTTGTAGTGGCGTTTGAAGTCGGTTTTTAAAAAGATTTTTTATAATATTATACTTACTGAATAGCGTTCCAGCCCTCACTACTACCTAGTGTAATATTATTATATAATATGTACGAGACGGACACACCTGTTTGCAGAGTGTCAGGCTTGACAGCTGTTTACGGTGCCTTTTATCTTTCAGCATTTTTAACGTTTGGTTCTGTTTGAACTGTTCGAAAGATAAGATATCAATCCTATGGTAGGTTTATAATTTTTCTCTTATTTTTAAAGCCAGCTTAAAACTAAGCTAGGACAGCTACAGTTTTACTAAGAATTATGTTGGAATTATGTTGCATGTTCCTCAAAAAAAAAGGCTAAGTATAGGGTATGTTGAGAAAATTATTACGAAGAAAACTCCAATGAAAAGGTGGAAAAAGGCTTATAATTATCCAGCAGAGAGAGGCGGGATGTTTCACTTACCATCAGATGTGATCTTATGATCAAGCGCTGGTATCAAAAAATGTGTAGACAATAATCTCATACGTATAAGGTATAGTTTATGTTATTGTCATATCAAAGCATACCTAAAACCGAACTAAGGGTGAGATCTATAGATGCCACTCTCACTCAGCTCAGACTCAAGACTGAGTTAAAACGAGACAGATTTATGTCTGAACATATTAGTGTCTCATTATAATTCTATCTTAAGTCTTGAGCACAGTCAGAGTACGATCTATATCATAGATCTCAGCCTAAATGGCGTAGTTATCTAAAATTGAGAAAAAGGTGTCAAAGTTTTATTACATGAACTTTTTTAGGGCAATTCCAGCAGACTGATGCCCGCGATTTCGTCCGCATGGATCTTGTTTTTAAAATCCCGTGGGAACTCTTTGATTTTCCGGGATAAAAAGTAGCCTATGTCATTCTGTAGGTCGGTCCGTCGCTCCGTTGCTACCGGATTGAAGGAAAAACAAACAAACTTTCGCATTTCTGATATTAGTACGTAGTACGTATATATTCTGTGATAGTAGTAGTAGTCGAGCTGATAAAAAATGTGTTAGCCTACTAAAGTACTAGCGCGGAGTTAGGATGTTGGCCCCGTGCCTCGGAGAGCACGTTAAGACGTTGTTGCTGCGCCTAAAATATGATTGAGCGAAGCAACGGCTCGGTCATGCGTTATGCTCGTGAACGGGTTCGACCGGCAGGAATGGGGCTACTTTCTGTCTGCCCGTCTTAACATGTATTGAATTGTAATTGCCGAGTTTCTTACTGGTTCTTCTCGGCAGAAACGGCATTCCGAACCAGTGGTAGACTCACCGACGATTCAAAATCACTTGTAAAAGTTTATTTGAATAAAAAATATTTCTATTCTATTCTATCCGGATTTCTCTCCGGTCGTGTCGATTTTCCGTCCCATCGGACTACGAGAGTGAGGAAATAGAGAGTGCACCTGTGTTTGCGCATAAACTTGTGCACCTCCCGCACAAATGGCTGTTCTGTGAGAAGGTTGGCCGCCGTGACCGAATTCGGGCAGGAGAACATTATTAGACTGGGTTTCCACGGCGCGGTTCGCACCCGCGCCCGCAGCGGTTGCGGTACCGCTAGTACTGCGCCCGCCGCGGGCGCAAACCGCGCCGTGGAAATTGAAACATAATTTTCCATACAAATCTGCATTCTACGGAGCCCGCGGGCCCGCAACCGCTGCGGGCGCGGGCGCCGAACCGCGCCGTGGAAACTCAGTCTAAGTAGGGATTATTGAAGACAATACGATTTTCAGAGCTCAGTGAATCTCATTTTGGCGTTGACAACTGGTTTGGTGACGTCAGCATTTCACAGTGTCTCGTATAATCAATAATGAGGAAACGCTCGACGATATTTCGGTGCTGGTGTTGATTGAGTGGTGTTTCCCGACAATTATTCTGGCACGCAAACTGTTTGTACAATCAAATTCAATCTAATACTGCTTCCTAATAGTAGTATTTGTTACGTTTTGAACTAGTACATAGTTGATTAATTGTTAGTTATGGATAAACGGTTTTGATATCTAGATGCCATAGCTAGGTGTAATATGGGACTGTTTAAGCAAAAAGAGGGGTGTTATAAGTTTTTTGCACATGACGGGAGTGTTTTAAATTTTCAATACATACACACACACACACACACACACACACACACACACACACACACACACACACACACACACACACACACACACACACACACACACACACACACACACACACACACACACACACACACACACCGCAAGCTCACACGCACACACACACACACACACACACACACACACTCTCTTTTCTTTTTACTCTCTTTGTTGTCTCTGTCACTCATACATATATGGGACTTTCTGTCGCTTCGTGATATAGAAACGACGTTCTACGAACTGTTAAATTTAGTCAACTATCCGTTTCCAAAACTACCAAATATATTTTTGGTAAAGCTACCAAATTTTTGGTAAACTCATAGTGCATATTCCCCAAGACACTAGTGCTCAGAGGATTTTACATTGGAATCTTCTTGGATCTGAAATTTTCTATCGATTTTTTTGGTTTATTTACATGCAACATACACGTCTATGCATAGATTAAAAGAGGAATGGGAAGGTAACAAAAAAGTTTTCATTAAGCACTCCCTTCAGAAAAACAAATTGCTATTGACCGGTGCCCCTTGGAAACGGTTTGATGAATAAGCAAATGAATCTGTACCAATTAACTACGGGACGGGTACCGCTAATTGGACCGATACGCGGCCCGTGTCCGTATACATTTTATTTTGGTACACGGTTATTGAATTCATTATATTGGATGGGTGTCACTTATACGGTTAATAATATTTTTTGGGCGGAGAGGCCAAGCTTTCTACTCGTGACCGTCAACCATACCTAAATCAGCCCTTAAGTAGGATTCTCTTTAAGTAAGTAGCCCCTAAATATAATCCCTTACCCAATATTATTGCTGGAAGGAACTACCTTCTGCAACACAGGTTTTCCTAGCGCAGAGGGTAGGGACTACATTTATGTATCAATGTATCAATAGATGTATCAATAATTGTATGTAAAAATGTATGTATGCATCCGCAATTATGTGGCATACCGCCTTTGCATGCGAAACTGTAGTCTTAAGTCCCGAAACTTGTTATCCTAGTTTCTTTATGTGTGTGTATGTGTAGCGACAATAAAGTATTCAATGTAAAAAAATGTAATTTTCATCCTTAGGTTCGTGAAAACGAAATTGACAGAAAGCGTCACCTGACTTAGCTTTGGTAGCCCAGCTTTAGGTAGGTTGGTAGGTAAAAGTTAGAGAACGTTGGTGAAAACAGGCATCAGTCTTTAATTTTTAGGGTTCAGTACAAAATAGGTACCAACGGGACTTTTTTACTAAGCCTTCGCTATCCGTCTGGCTGTCAGCGAGCTGTATTTCATGAACCATACTAGGTAGATACGTAAAATTTTCACAGAATGTGTATTTCTATTGCCGCTATTTAAAAAAGCATTTTTGTTCGAACTTAACAATCGCTATTAAGATGGTACGGAACCCTTGGTGTGCGAGTCCAACTCGCACTTGGCCGGTTCTTTTTCATTCCAAGCCATTGACATGTCTTTTGTTCGATGAAATAATTTTTTAAAGGAAAGAAAAGAAGAAAACAAGATAGCACTGCGACCAAACTTGATGGCTACGACGCAGTTTAAGATGGTAGCGGGCTAACTTGGAAGGCGACAGTGTAAATTAAATCGTTTGATGGCACGTCTTTGACAGTAAAGTGAACTAGCCAAGGCCTAAAGGCCGCCAGATCAAACAAGAGAGGATTCAGAAATTACAAATTCCTAAATTGTTCCTGACAGGAATTGAACTCGCTATGTGAGTCATTTTGGCTCTCCTACGGATTCCTTCGTATTGGATTTTATCCCAACGACGAAATTGAATGAGACACCCAACATAGCTAACTTCACAGTTTTATTAAAACAAAAACCACATTAATTTTAAGTGTATGTAAAAGCAGGTTTTTAGTATGAAAATAAGTCCCTTTTCCCTCAAAGTAACCGAGCTTTTGCCAGGAAGAAGCGCGATCATCAAACTGCGTAATTTCTGATCTACTGTTAACTGTTAGTAGGTGTGATAATTTTTCAACGTTTAAAAACTGTTCGAATCTACTAGATGCGCTGTCCTTATACCTACTACACTTTCCCTACCAATATTATAATAAATGCGACAGTGTGCTTGTTTGTTGGTGTGTTACGAATCTACGTGATTTTTGCATGGGTATAGTTGAGGACCTGGAGAGTGACATAGGCTAAAATACCTACTTCTACTATACATAAGTAAGACTTGTTGTTAAAAGAATCGCTTTAAAAAACTTTAATAGCCTGAAGTGCATCAAATCATTGGAGGTGCTTCCTCATTTTTAAACGACTTCAAAAAAGGTGGAGGTTAGCGATTCACCGGAATCTTTTTTATGTATGTTCACCTATTACTCAAAGACGCCTGAAACGATTTTGAAAACTTTTTTTTGTTTGAATGGGTATTCTTCCCATATGGTCCCATTTAAATTTTATCGAAATTGGTCGAGCGGTTTTGAAAAAATCAACAATCAATTATATACTTTGTAGTGGCGCGGGCGTTTGAAGTCGGTTTTTGAAAAATAATTTTGTATATTAAATTATACTAAATAACTTCATATTCCCTTTTTCACCAACGTTCCCTAACTCTTACGGGCTACCTAAGCTAAGTTAGGTGACGCTTTTCTGTCATTTTATTTTACGAACCTTTATTGAACACCTAAAGTTGAAAATGACATTTATAGGAGAGGATTTTTAGGCGTTACTTACGTAAAGAGACTCCTACTTAGGGGATAATTTCAGTATGGTCGATGAAAACCGGCATTAATGTTTTTAAAACAGCACCCGAATTCGGAACAAACCCGACCCTTGATTTAACTTGACAATTTATTTGTCAAAAGAAAAATAAACTGGGGGAAAACGCGGACTTTTAAAAATGTATGCCCTAAATTGCGCCATTAAATTTTATTTAGGAACCGGGAAACAAAACTTTAGTGTTAACGTAAATTGTCCCACACCGCGACGTAGTTCGCTTTTAGGTACAAAAACGGGACTTGAATAGCTAGTGCAACAATTAAGAATAACAGAAAAATACGTGCGGTAAAGCCTTTTGTACACAATACCACAATTCATAACACTTAAAACCACGGTGTGGGCGTTCTGGAATCCAGTATAAACTGAATAAACGTTCTAATTTATGGCGCCCGGGTTTGTTGCTGTACTTACATGCTCGCAGTTTGGAATTGTGCCAATTAGGGAAAGGTGGGGAAGACGTGGGACCGCAATCTTGTTCAGGCTTATCACTTTTCTCGTTCATTCAGCCTAGAAAAGCCTTCTTTGAGTACTTACTATAAAGAACTCTATTCCAAAATATAGAGTTCCTCTATATATACCTAATAAGCTAGTGGTTTTGACTAAGCAGTGATAGCCTAGTGGTTTCGACTGTGGTCTCCTATTCGGGGGGTCACAGGTTCGATCCCGGGTACGCACCTCTGACTTCTCGAAGTCAAGTGCGTTTAAACAATTAAATATCACTTGCTACAACGGTGAAGGAAAATATCGTGAGGAAACCTGCACACCTGAGAGTTTTTCATAATGCTCTCGAAGGTGTGTGAAGTCCACCAATTCGCATTGGGCCAGCGTGGTGGACTATGGCCTATAACCCTTCTCTGAGAGGAGACCTGCGCTCAGTAGTGAGCCGTTGATGGGTTGATGATGATGATGATGATGATGATATTATAATAAGCAGATTAAACGACACAACTCTCAAATTCATGTAAAAAAATTGGTTGTCTGTAAAGTCTGTTTACGGACGATAGTTTTAACTTTTACGTGATAACGTCATAAAGAAACATTGATGAAAAATGTGTCACAAGCCAACGCTTGGGCCGATCGTGCCTCTCTATCACTTGTTCCGCGCTCTCGCTTGCACGCACAGGCTCAGGCGGAACGTGTCACTTTTTCGTGCGTGCAGCCGGTGTTCATCGATTTATAAGACGTCATCACGTCAAAAATTGAAGAAGTCATTAATAATAGAAATGACTAGCTTTTACCCGCGACTTCATCCGTGTGAACTAAAGTTTTTAAAAATATTTTCCGGGATATACATATATAAGGTAGCTTTTGTCACTCTCCAGGTTCCCACCTCTACCCATGCAAATAAAATGCAAGTCACATCGATCAGTGCCTCCGTAGCTACGTGATAGAAGACAAACCAACAAACCAACACACTTTCACATTTTTAATATTAGTAAGGATATATAACAATATACTATGGTGTCCGAGCCAATTTAACTAAAGAACAGACTGGAATTTACATGGACATTTTTAATCCAATAAAAACTAAATATTTTAATCGTAGTACATAATGTAGCACATATGTCGTGGCTTCTTACAAGTCCTACAAATTGTTGATATAAATTGTAAGAACGCCATTTGTAAAGACAGAAAAGAAATCGGTAAAAAAAAATAAGTTACAAGCTGTTTTACTGCGACTCTTTCCAAAACGTTTTCTATGAAGATTGTTAGGAGTTACTGTCTTGTGACATCACACTTCAGTAGCGCTCTCTTTGTCTATCAGGAAACTTTAAAGCTCTATATTTCCGAGACTAGTTACGATATTTAAAAAAGAAAAGTATCATTGGGTTACAATATTTAAAAACTTTATTTTAAATACATAATCTATGCTTATAAAAAGGCTTGTAATATAAAAAAGTCGTGTGGTGTCGTGGGACATCAGATAGGAACGAAGTTATTATTATAAAAATATTAATTTCAAGTTCTATTCGAGGTGTAAAGAAAATAATTATTCGGGTATCCATTTTTTATCATGATTTTTTTATCGATAAAAATCAAAATGACCCTAGGGAAGCCTAAATATCGATTTTACAAAATATTAAAATTTAAAAAATAATTTTATAAAATAAAAATGAAAATAGGATTGCGTGCCCCCGGGTGGGCTCGAACCACCAGTCTTTCGGTTGGCGGCCGCGCGCGGGCCAATTGAGCCACGGGAGCGATGCATAATTTTTTGAAATTATTATATAAGATATTTTTTAGGCCATCAAAAAGTGTCTTTCTCCAACTTTTGGTCTTAATTTCCGTCTAGCCCCCTTTCGCAACGCGCCATAAGTAACTTCGTTCCAATAAAAAAAATATCAGTCAAATACCCAATTTGTAACACTTAATGTCGTGGCCTTTTAAAAGCACTAATTCATGGCTTTGGGGGTTTTCGGTATCAGAGAGCAGGAACATTGTTTTGTTCCGTGTACCCAGTCTGGAAGGGTGCCAATTAAGGAAAGGGGGGTAGTTGTGTGTCGCGACCTTGTTCAGGTATATCACCGTTATCGTTGCCTGTGTCTACGTACGTTCTAGCTTGAAGCTGTGCATTGTTTCTAGCTTTGTCTTATCTGGAGGTTATGTCACAAAGTACTGGGGATTTGAATAGTTTGTAACTTTTGTAGGAAAATTACCTGCACATCTAAGAGTTCTCCTATTCTCAAAGTTGTGTGAAGTATGCCAATTTGCATTGGGCCAGCGTGGTGAACTATTGCCACTCACCTCTATAATTAACACTGGACGGACTGCTGTCATATTTTTTGGACGCCATTTTGGCGATATAAACGGTAACAAGTGTACAAGGAACTGAAATTAGTGAGGACACTGATAGTAATAGTACTTTTTTATTAGATAAGATAGTATTTGATTGCGATCTCACCTGCAGTCTAAAATGGTAGCAGGCTAACTTGGAAGGGGTATGGCTGTAAACCCATACCCCTAATTGGTTTCTACACGCCATCGTGCCGGAACGCTAAATCGCTTGGCGGCACGTCCTTGACAGTACTGGGTAAGTAGTACAGACAGGGACACAGTAGACAGTAAGGGACTCTTGGGTTTGGGTTCGTTGGGATACTTTTTGTCACTTCCTGCATCCTTATATTAGTACCACAGAGAGTCGTATGTCAAATGTGGCGCTTTGAATTGATCCATAATATAAGCTGTCATTTGTATAGGGACAGTCCAGTGTGAATCATAGATTAATTTTATAGCGGTTAGTGACTATTGTCCATAACCCTTCTCTGAAAGAAGAGTAGCTCAGTAGTGAGCCGTTGATGGGTTACTAATGATGACGACGATAGATATGAAAATTGGTTAATTCAATTGGTTTTAGGTAAATTTCTAAAGAGGACTGATTTCTATAACCAACAAGAAAAAATGAAGCTATTTATAGAGCTTCAATAGCCCAACTGTAAACGTCCGGACTAAAAACTGAGAAGTCGACGCTTCGATCCCACCCAGTGTCGTACCCACTTCTAACATTACCTTGACATTTATTTTGAGGAGAAAGGGGAATTTTATCCGCCATAGAGGTGATATCAATTCAGTAGAATGTGAGTGAAAAGCCATAGAAATACATTATTGTGACAGATTTTTTTGGGAAATGTGAGTTCCTTGTAGGTACGGTCAATGGGGTACTTTGAATCAGCAAAGAAAATAACTGTTAGGGGCCATTCAAGTATTACGTAAGCAGATTTTTGTAATTTTTAACGCCATATTGTGAGCAAAAGGAAGCTTAGCTTTTATAGGTGAAAACAAAAATTTTTATACAGCGAAAAAATTCAGAACGGTTAAAATAATAAAGTCGCTGTTTTAATAAATTGCATTATTAGTTATCCGTTAATGAGATAAAAAGTTCCGTAGTTTATCCTGAAAACCGAAAACAATTATGTGGTTTCGATCGAAACGTTGAAAATTTAAAATCATTAAGGGATCATTTATGAAAAGTTAAACAGGTTATCGCTATCGTTTATACTGAGGCACGTAAAACTGAAGTGTATCATGGCTACGGGAGCTGGAGTGACTTTTTAAGCTATTGCATAGCTTTTTTCGCGGGCTATGAACTAGGACAAACAGTTTGAGCGCGGCGACCGAATCAAGAAATTCCGTAACGAAAATAAATCTAACACCGTCGTTCAGTAAGCGTTCAACATTTTAGAGGTTCACAATTAGCTCTGTTCGGCGCAGTGGGCGAGCGGCCGCTTTCTTTACCGTATGGTGTATGATGTCGCAGGTTCGAATCTCACTCGCGAAGTAGTGACAGTGCGCTTTTCTTGTTTGTTTGTTTTTTAATTATTTTTTTGCATAATTTTTATTATACAAAAAAAAATATTGCATAAATATAATAATTGCATAAGTTGATAAAAATGCTATGCAATAGCTTTACCGCGGCAGTCCCCGAGTGCCACAGATTTTTTTTGTTTGTTTGTACCGAATAGGCTCTGTAACTACTGGACTGATTGTAACCATTTTTTCACCAATAGAAAGTTATCAGGAAGTAACATAGGCTATAATTTATTTTCAAAAAATTAGGGGTCCTCAAGAAAATTGCAATAATGTAACCCAAAGTAGCAAAATTTTGCCTATAAAATGCATTATTTGGCGTGTGCTGAGAAAACTATTGATTATACATAAAAATTATGTACTACAATGTGTAAAATCTCTACAAAAAAGTCCCCGAGGGAATATATCTTACTATCATATTTACTTAAGTCACAATAGTAGCTTTCGTGTTCTAAAATTTAATTAGATCGCCTTTATTATAGTAAGTATTAATTCTTCCTTACTAATATATATTATAAATATGCGAAAGTGTGTTTGTTTGTTGGTTTGTCCGTGAATGCAACAAAGCTACGGATTGACGTGATTTTTGGGATAGGTATAGTTGAGAACCTTGAAGGTGACCTAGGCATCCCGGAAAATCAAAGAGTTCCCGCGGGATTTTAAAAACTAAATCTACGCGGACGAAGTCGCGAGCATCAGCTAGTCTCATAATATCTATTTATGGGCTATGGGTTATCTGTACGTCATCATAATCAATCTATACTTGTAATAAGACTGTAACTGGAATATTTCTGTGCATTTAATATATTGTCAATATTTTAACCGGGGTATACTTCATTATCGATACTGAGCCCAAAACAGATTTTTATTTAATTTTTGTCTGTCTGTCTCTCTGCGCATCACGTGAAAAGTACTTAATCCACGGTAAAATCTATCTCGATTCCAAATTTCAGTCAAATCCATCTTGAAGTTTTTGCGTAACAGAGTAACAAACATACAGACACACACACAAAATTTAGCCTTTATAAAATTAAAGTGTGATATTTCAATTCATCTGTTATTTTATTACACTGAACTACAAATTCAAATATTTTTAACTCTGAATCGTTAGCAAAAGCAATTTGTATTGGAAATTACAAACAACTTATACGTTCGAAGAAATATGTTACGGCGCCTGTTAAAGTTATTAAGTAATAGTTGGAATTTATTTCAGATTTCATATGCAATTTTGTATCCGTTTTACGAATGCATTTGTATGAAGGACGACTTTAGTTCTTGGAAAATATTTATTTGCAATTTTTTATTTTATAGATAAATAGGTTTGGTTGATGAAAAAATTTATTTTGACTTGGAATTAAATTTTTTTTGCACATTCTATCTTTCGGTAAACATAACTTTACGAATATCATACCTATGCTGATGAACCCAGTTTGAATAGATGGATATGATTTTAGATTTTAAGGGATTATCTTAATATTTATTGAATACCGATTCTAGAGATGCTCTAACAAGGGATTTATTTTTAATTCTTTTCTTTTATTTCCCTTTTTAGTTGCTTTTGTCGCAGGCTAAATTTTTGTGAAAAAGTGACATGGATGACAGATCCCTAAAAAGTATCATAAGATCTGTATGAATATAGTTGAGGATCTGGAGAGGTCTCAAAGGTAAAAAGTATTTTATATCCCTATGTTTAAACACCTAACTCCATCGGGACGAAGCCCCGAGCAAATGTACAAAATAAGCCCCCGAGCCCAAAAGAAATGGTTCCATTGTTAATAAAAATTAAAATATCACACTACGAAAGCAAATTGACCCAGAAACACGTAATTCTTATTGGGGGGGAAAAATTGCAGCGCAATTTACTGATCCAGTACAAAAATAAACTCGAGATGTATTGTGCGAATAAAATGTTCGCTGCCCAATATTTTTTTTTGGATTAAAAATTTACCTATCCCCATATATCGACGTCAATTTGTGGCAGTCATAATATAATTATTGGGAGGGAAACGGCCGTCTGGTTTTGAACTCAGCTTTTGAAGGGTCGTTACCTCTACCCTGTACCTCTTATATCATGTTAACCATAAAATGCACTTTTATGTAGGAGAGCCCATGCAGTTTTTTTTTTCATAATTTGTTGAATGATTTATCTTTCACTGGTGGGAGCATTTTTTAATTTAAAGCAGCGATGATTTAAATTCATTGGCATAGTCCAACTTTAATTTTGTATTGTCCGGTAATTTGTAGACTGATTTTTTAAAAGTCCTTGTATTGGATCCATTTGTTTCACCCATTAGGCCTTCCCAATTAAATCTTTGGATGTCTTCTTCTTTTTCTTCGCGTGCCTCTCCGACTAGCGAAGGTTGGCAGTCAGCTTTGTTCTTCGCGAGGCGAAATAGTTCTGCCGCACTCGCGATTCCTGTCCACTCTCGGATGTTGCGCAGCCAGAACTTTTTTCTGCGACCGACGCCTCTTCTTCCTACAACTTTTCCCATCATGATGAGTTGTAGGAGTTCGTACCTCTCGTGCCTAAGCAAGTGCCCCAAATATGCGACTTTCCTCATCTTGATGGTTTGCATAAGTTCGCGTTTTTGATTGACGCGCCGCAGAACTTCCACATTCGTGACCTTGTGAGTCCATTGGATGTCTTAATGCAATCCCTATTATAGTGGTATAGCAATAATATTGTTTACTTTCAAAAATCATATTGAAATCAACAACTTCGTTTTCATTTCATTCAAATAATTTTGGAAAATAAGATTTATGAATATAATTATTTCACAGCGGTGTGTTTACTGTGCTTGTTTATTTTGTCTTTGAATCAAGCAGTAACGGAGCCATAGATCAAATTTTTACGAGGTTTGGCCTTGTTTCATGGATTCGCATTGTTTTGCATGGGTTTGCATTGTTTTGTCATGGTTTTGCATTGTTTTGCATAATTGCATAGTTTTGTCATGGGTTTGTTTTGCATTTGCGTTGCAGTTTAGGACCTGGAAACTAACATAGGTTACTCTTTTTTAGGATTTTTGAAAACCTAACTCATACGCTAGTTTAAGTTATAAACTATACAAGCATTCCACAATTTGTTACAAAATAATTTGCAATGTGTCCGTGTTAGTTCCATCGTCGCTATTGATGGCAACAGTTTTCAAATTGATAGGGTGTCTTCTAAAACAATTGTCAGAATCGGTCAAGTACAGCCGAGCATTTATTTTCTGTCCAATAGCTGTTAACTCTGGCTTAGAGCCAGCTTACCTCGTTTTCGTCACTAACTTGCCGAGTATAGGCATTTAGTGGAGGCACGGCCTACAGAACTCGAAGTTTATTTTCAGAGAAATATAAAACTATTTTGCTACTATACCTACTATACTTTGACAACAATCTTGCTTATTGACAAACTATTTTGTTAGTGACAAAGTTGCATGGGTACAATTGGCTTAGCATGAAGCTGCCCACAAGATAGTTAAATAACTTATAACATTGTAATAATAGCTACTTAATCGACCGAGCGAAGCGAAGGTCTCTGAGTTTACTTGAGTGAATTTGCACTTGTCCGTCCGTCCGTCCGTCCGTCCGTCTGTCAGAGCCTTATAACTTTTGAATTACTGAACGTAATTACTTCAAATTTAGATATAATATGTAAACTGATGGCCTTCAGCCGAATATTGGATAAAAAATTATAAAAACCTTTATTTCAGGGGGGCTCTCATAGAAGTGAATGCGAAGTAAAAAAAAATTTATCGCGTTACATAAAATTGTTACAAATCATTTTAAAGATAATTTTGAACCGAGTACAAAAATATTTTTTTTTTAATTTTTCCCTTAAAATAAACGAAATGGGGGGCTTTCAAAGTGGCGATTTTATACGCTCGCTTGAAGACGCTCTCTAAGAAAATCCGCTATGTATTTTCAAGCTGATTTTATTTTTTTAGGTCACTTATATCCTGTAGTTGAACAACAAATACTAAAATTATATGAATATTATAAAGAAACGAGATTATTTAATTTTTAATGGGCATCAGTAATTCATATAGCATCAACATAGCTTCACAATAATGCTAATAGATGGCGCAGTCAGTAACTATTTCTTGGAACTACGAGTTACGACTACGACCTATCCCAAAAATAGTTTTGCGTCGACCATTATTATTTAGTTACATAATATAATACAATAATTGTATTGTAATTTTTTTGTACCATATTATTCAATTAAAATTATTTTTTAGTTAAATTTTAGTTAAATATTGTATATTTTCTATTCGCGTCGATAGATGACGATTTGTACAGATGCCCGTAACCCGGTTTCACTCGTTAGTACCTACATAATAATTCAATGTTTTCACTAACGTTCCCTAACCTTTACGGGCTACCTATGATAAGTTAGGTGATGTTTTCTGTCAACTTATTTATCACGATCCTGTACGGGACACCTAAAAGGACATTGGGACGGATGTTAGGACTTAGGATTGTATTTAGGAGCTACCTGCGTTAAGAGCGCGTGTAACGCCAAAAAAAAATCAGATTTCGCGATGAAATAAAACATAGCCGTAACCTCATGTGAGGCGCGACAAAAGAAAGCGTTTTGCGCGGAATAGGAGTGTAGTAAGCGCCAAATACTTTGTAACTCGTAAAATATTCATTTTCTTTTCAATTCACTAGGCTACTCTCTTGATAATATCAATCGGAATTTAATGTAAAAATTTTGGCTCTGTAATATGCAACACATTGAAAATAAATGAATATTGGTTAAAAATTAGACCTAACTTCGCGATTTTTTATTATCGAACCATCATTTTATGTTTTTGCCCAGGCACGTCCCTTGGCAGTATGATGTAATTTTTGCGTGTTTTTTTTAGGGTTCCGTACCCAAAGAGTACCAACGGGACCCTACTACTAAGCCTACGCTGTCCGTCCGTCCGTCCGTCCGTCCGTCTGTCAGCGGGCTGTATCTCGTAAACCGTAATAGATAGACAGATGAAATTTTCACATATTATGTATTTCTATTGCCGCTATAACAACAAATAATAAAAATTAAATTAAATTAAAAAAATTAAATTAAAATATTTCCATGGGTACATGGAAATATTTTTATTTAATTTTTTTTAACGGAACCCTAAAAGAGCGAGGCCCGACTCGCACTTGGCCGATTTTTTCGGATAATTGAAACTTGATCTACTACTGTAGAAATCAAATCTGTTTGCTGTTAACGAGCGCACACCCACTCTTAAGAGACTCCTACTTAGGGGATGATTTAGGTATGTTTGGTGAAAACGGGCATAATAATAATGTCAGTTTTGGTTATCATGTATCGATTGAATGAATAATCATGGGATACCGTTACCGCGAGGTCTCAGTTCGGGGCGAACCACTAGTATTAACAACATTTTGTTTTAAAAAGAGCAACTGCAGTTTCTTGCCGGCTCTTCTCCGCAGAATCTGCTTCACAAACGGGTGGTAGATTCTTGACTTGTCATAAGAGCCATATCGGTTGGCCTACATGAAATAAATAATTTTGAATAATTGAATTTTGTTTGTTCATAATTAAAGCTACCAGAATAATATTAAAACACCAAGAGGTTTTCTGGTTTAGCTAAATAGAATTATAATGTAAAAAGCAAGAAGCAAAAACAAACAAGTGCAAACATAAACATTTTATTACCTCTCTATTACTTGTTTCGTTGCTGGTGTAGTAACAAGCTTATGTGCCGTGTAATAATTTGACGGGAATAGTATATTACACATCTAGGGCAGTAAAATAAGAAATGTCTCAGATCACATGTAATTGTTGTCCGAGGCGAAGCCGAGGTCAATAAACATGTGATCTGAGGCTTTCTTATTTACTGCCCGTGGTGTGTATACTATTTTTCTCCTCGACGGAGGCGGAAAGCGACATTTTCGTTTAGCGCAGCGGGAGGAAAATTGACGCTTTCCGCCCGGAGGTGAGAAATAGTACATTACACATCTAGGGCAGTAAAATAAGAAATGTCTCAGATCACATGTAATTGTTGTCCGAGGCGAAGCCGAGGTCAATAAACATGTGATCTGAGGCTTTCTTATTTACTGCCCGTGGTGTGTATACTATTTTTCTCCTCGACGGAGGCGGAAAGCGTCAATTTTCCTCCCGCTGCGCTAAATGAAAATGTCGCTTTCCGCCTCCGTCGAGGAGAAAAATAGTATATACACCACGGGCAGTAAATAAGAAAGCCTCAGATCACATGTAATTGTTGTCCGAGGCGAAATTTCTTATTTTACTGCCCTAGATGTGTAATATACTATTACATCTACGATCTACTTACATAACTTTAATAGATACTTTGAAAAATTCCATCTTCGTCTTAGTTTCTCTCAAGATACTCCTCTCTGAATACTTCTTATTAAAACCTATTTGATCCTAATAATTATTATTATTCCTGAATTTTACTCGCGACTTCTACCACGTGGAGTTAGGTTTTTAAAAATCCCACGAAAATCCTTTGTTTATCTATAAAAAGTAGGCTATATGACTCTCCAGCCTCTCTAGCCAAATTACACTTCGTTGCATCTATTCTCTTTCTATGATAGTTAACGCATTAGAGCAGGGGTTCCAAAGGTTTTTTTATCACGCCTCCCTTCTGAAAGGATAGGAGGTATGATAAAAAACTTTGGGAACTTCTGCTTTAGAGGAAGCGTGTATTCGTGTGCGTAAGCGTGTAAGCGTGTTGTTATATATATAAGCGTGTAGCGTGAATTCTATGCCGGGGAGCGAAGGAGCTATCAAGAACGTTGTGTCGACTTGGCTAACAATTAATCGTTTCTAAAATCGCTTCCTCTAAAGTAGGGGTTCCCAAAGATTTTGGAACGTAGTTCCTTATCGCGCGGTACGGAAGGGGGGCTAGACGGAAAAAATTAAGGAAACCGACACGACACATTTTTGAAACGTCATTTTTTGTTGAATGTGAATTTTGCATTGTATTCGGTATTTTCGCCTTAGAACTCGGCGTCTGCATGGACTAGTGGTTAGAAGAGTCGCCTATAAATTCAACGTCGATGGTTCGAATCCCAGCTCGACAGACTGAATTTTCTATTTTCAATTTTATTTTAAATAATTTCTAAATGTGGAATTTTTTCCTAATTTTTTATTGTATAAATTGGATAACGCCATCTGTGAAAAATCAGTAACTCCACCAGAGTAACTCTTTGGTTTTGTAACAGTGCAATAGATATAAACTAAAAATAATTCATCGTAGTTAATCAATTTAATACTAGATGACACCACTAGTTTTATACCTTAAAAAGTATTAGGTATGCCAATACTGTTTTGACTTGTCATACAATTTCAACATCAAAATAATTACTTTAAGGTTGTACAATGTATAATTATATCGTGCATCGTGTCATGATAATAAAACATAAAAATTGAAATAATACTGTTTCAAGCGTTGGTAGTATAGGCCCAGGTTTAATACGCTCCATAAGCATAAGGTGCGAGTTGGTAGACCTTCTGGTTTAATCAAACAGTTAATTTTACCATCTGTAGAACGATCATCAAAATCATGTAATACAAGACGTTTTAAGATAAAATGACTGATAAACTATAGATTTGTCGCCAGATAAAATGATCCGTCAGAACCAGTTCGTTATCTGATTGATTAGCAAATAAACATAATTGGGTAACAATTTTACAGCCTACTTTGGCTTATCTTCATTTACCATCAGTTGAACATAACTTTGCATATGAAATCCTATAAATATATTTAAAACCTTATAAAATATTCATTGACACTTCAACACATGATAAACATCACATAACGCAATTAAGTACACAAACTCCGAAATAAGCTGACCAAGCTTTGCTTCAATCCAAAATACCTACCATATGAAAGATAAGTTGAAAGACGCAGAGCTAAACTAAGTATAAGCTTAGACCACATTTTAAAATGCGCTTATTTTTGGAACGTAAGTTCCTTATCGCGCGGTACGGAAGGGGGCTAGACGGAAAAAATTAAGGAACCGACACTCGACATAATTTTCAAACCGACACTTTTTTGTTGAATGTGAATTTTGCATTGTGTTCGGTATTTTCGCGATACAACATTGAGTCTCCGAACCATCGACTTTGAACTGTTAGGCGACTGCCGGAGCCACTAGGCTACGGAGACTCAATGTTGTACCGCGAAAATACCGAACACAATGTAATCGAAAGGAACTACGTTCCATCCGGGTGTCCCTTGACACCTCTCAAGTTTTTAACACTTTTTTTCCTTTCAGAAGGGAGGCGTGCTAAAAAAGCGTTAACAATCATAGAAAGAGAATAGATAAGACGGTAGATATGTAATATGGCTAGGGGCAGGTCCTTAACAGAAAAGCGTCATCAACTAAAAGTTTTTGACTAGGGAAAACCTACAAAACAACACACTTTCGCATTTATAATATCCTAAGGTAGGCAAGGATCCTTCTCAGTTTTGTCGATGCCAGTAGCTGCAGTAATAGTATCATTACACGAAATCATCAATCGTTTAGGCGATGTGGACCAATTATTTTCAGTTCAGTAGCTCAGTAGCCGCGTCCCAATTTACCTCTCCCACGTAGGCAACGCCCGTTGCAACGATGGCGCTTGGTGAATCAGGCATAAATCACGTATTCGTGCATAGCTTGTTCCGTTTAGTTCAATGAATGAATGAATGAATGACTGAATGAATGAATGTTTTTGTCATTTACCATGAAATGGTTGCACTCCGCGCGCGACTACTGCCTTTCTATGCGTTATAATTCTATGCTTCTTCAATGAAATTTAAAAGCACGAAGTTCTAGCGATGGTACTGCTTACAGACATGTGAGTGATATATTGTTTGTCAATGTTTAGAGATAGCGTCATGGCATAAGCTCTCCGATATTGATACAGTGTCATTCAAAACAATTGTCAGAATCGGTCAAGCCGATCCAAGCATTTGTTTCCATCCGATTTCTGTGAACCCTGGCTCGCGGCCAACTCACCTCGTTAGGTAAACAACTTGCTTCGTATCGCTGGCTGGTGAATCAGGTACGATCTTGACAGGTGTAAGTGCATACTGCATATTAGGTACTGATTGCGCCACGTTATGTTACATACGAAAATTGTTATTATAATAAAGTTATTTTTATATTTTTGAGAAGCGGACTGTATTTCGGAGGTATATAATTAAGCTATGGTGCTGAAAAACAAACGAAAATGAAAGGAAATTGAAGGGAAACAGCACTCACATTGATCGACGCTGAAGTTAAGCACGCGGTCAGGCAAGTTGGCGATAATATCCTCTTCAATTCTTCTCGCTGACAAACACCACAGTTTATATGGGCACAAACACTTTATTGGAGAGTTATTTCCCTAAAGATCACAATGCATTAGGGGGTTTAAAGTTCATTTTATTTTATATTAACGACGGCGGCCATTATTCGGCGCACGCGTACGACTCGTAGATTTGTAGTGAAGTTCGGTACATTAGTATGACGTTATGTTACGTCACTGAGCTGCGTTTCTCGCGATGTTCAGACGCATATGCAGACATCTGAATGCTGCTTTAGATAGGTAGGAAAATGGATGAAAGGAATGCACCATAGTAATGTTTTTTAAATTATATAATAATTATTCTCATACGAAAGATAACCTGGCGCAACCATCCACCCGGCCTTAAAGGGACACCTTTAAGAAGATTCTCATGAGGTGTAGAGTGCAATTAGGATTCTATGAGAAACGCAAATGGCGTATAAGTTAGTTAAGAGTTAAATATTTATATAGATAGATATAGAATATAGTATAAATTTATAAGCTAACTTATTGTTAAACTTTGAATAAAATACTATATAAATTACAATATAATACAATACAGTTATATTAAATGTTTACTGCGTAGGAAGAGGGCATAAACGAACAACCGGACGGAGATAAGTTCTCCCAGAGACTTTCACAGTTGCTACACGTATAATACCGTCTTTTGAGGGATGTACTTTCTCTACTACTGCTAAAGGCCAAGCCAAAGGCGGCACGTTGTCATTCATTACTACAACGACAGTTCCTGGAGTGATAGGTACAGAAGGCGTATTCCATTTTTGTCTAACTTGTAGGCTATGTAGATACTCCATCCTCCAACGATTCCAGAATGATTGGACCATCTTATCCATTAGCGAGTGCCTTTCAAGTAAATTGACATTGTCTGAACTGACATCAGGCGCAGGCAAGGAAAAAAGAGGCGCAGTATGTAGGAAGTGACTCGGAGTAAGAGCTGAAGGCTCTGCGGGGTCCGAGCTGAGTACTGTCAGCGGACGCGAGTTGAGTAGACATTCGACTTGTGTAAGTACAGTACATAGTTCCCCATAGGAAAGGAGCTGTTGTCTTATGACTTTAAACAACATCGACTTTGCTACATTAGAGTCAAGAAATATATATTTAGCTTTAATTGGGATGCGTTCGACGTAATTGTCATATACTGTGCGAAGCAATTTCGACAGCAAGTCACCACCTAATAGCTTGCGACGCGCGATTGAATGGTTTTGTCGGCGAAACTTTACTTTTCGCGCAAACGAGATGCGTACTTGACGCGCAGTATTACGAGTAGGTGAATTCACGTGTAAATAAATCACCGCACCGTAAGCTGAGAGACTGGCATCTGACCATCCCAGGAGGGTGACCTCACAGTCTTCAGTTACGCCCACATGACGTGGTATGTGAAGTTTATTTAGAGCTGGTAATTCATCGCAAAACTGTCTCCACATCTTAATGATGTCTGGCGGAGCTACTGTGTCCCAATCAAGGTTTAATTGCCAAAGCATTTTAATTAATATTTTGGCATACACGACTGTGGGAGCAACGAAGCCCATTATGTCCCACAGGCGGGCAACAGTCGACAAGATGGAGCGCTTAGTGCTCACATCGTCGAGAATAGAAATTTTGAAATAGAACGAGTCATTTTCAGTAGACCAATGCAAACCAAGTATCTTATGGTGCATGGCTTTATCAAACTCCACTTCAGTAGGAAGTTTGTGTGATACTGGAAGGCTATCTAAAACTTCGCGAGAATTGCTATTCCACTTAATCAACTTCCACTGTGCACCCTTAAATAGGTCAATCATCTGCTGCGACGCAGTGATTGCTTCTCGTTCGTTAGGAAGCGAGAAAGCAACGTCATCCATGTATAGCGCAGGTAGCACAATGCTACTCGCCAGCGGATATTTTGCGCCGTCATCTTCGACGAGCTGTCGTACCGTGCGCAGTGCATGGTATGGACTCGAAGTGAGACCGAAGCAAACGCGATTGAACTGGTATAGCACGAGAGGGTCTCGGGGGTTAAAGCGATATAAGAAGCATTGATAGCGACGATCAGCTTCGCGCATAATTATTTGTAGAAATTGCTCGCGACAATCTGCTGTCATTGCAATTGCATGCAGACGAAAATTCAAAATTATTTTAAATAGATCTCCCTGTAGGTTAGGGCCTGAATGTAAGATATGGTTCAGTGCCCGTCCAGAGCTGGTACGGCAGGAAGCATCTACGACCAATCTCAATTTCGTAGATTTGTCTTCACGTAAAATTCCCGTATGTGGCATCACATAGATAGGAACAGGATCCCGAAAATCGTACGAAGGCGCGGGAGAAATATAATCTTTCGCGAGATAATTTCTTATGACGTCATCATATGCTGATCTCAATTTAGGTGTAGCTTCGAGCTTTCTTTCGAGGCACGCAAAACGTTTTTTAGCTACATCCATAGAATTCCCTAGGGAACATACATCCTCTTTAAATGGCAGGCCGACAACGTATCTGCCAGTGACAGGATCACGGGTAGTAGTTGAAGTATAGAAATGTTCACATTCAGCATCGTCGGGATGTTGAACGGAGGCGGAAGGAAGCTCTTCGAGTTCCCAGAAACGCCTGACTATCGAGTCAATAGCGGGAGGCTCTTGAACGAAACAACATGTCAAGGCCGATTGAGTATTCACAGTAGGTATAGTAGGCGCATTGCCCATGAACACGAGACCTAAGACTGTGCTCAATGCAACTGGCATCGACGGGTCGCGACGTGACGTATGGACATCGTCGGGCAGAAGCAAATGCGGGAATAGGGAAGCTCCTATTAAAGCATCTATTTTATTAGGTACGCCGAAACTTTCATCAGCAAGCGGAATACCTTTCAGGTGTGATAGGACTGACGTATCTACCACAGCTGTAGGCAATTTATCTGTTACTTTATCAACAACAAGTGGCGAAATATTAAAGCTAACGTCGTCATTAAAGCGAGAATAAAACTTTAGATCGATTGAGTTAGAATGTATAACTTTTTCGATCCCTCCGAACCCCTTCACAATAGTACGTTCGGTGTTTGCAAATCGTAAACCAAGACGATCATAACATTCTTTAGAGATGAAGTCTGATTGTGACGCTGAGTCTAACAAGACGCGTATTATTTTGCGTTTACCCTGGACATCGTATACTGCAATTTGTGCCGTAGCTAGTAAGACAGTAGATCGCTTATTTCCGACGCGATGTGCAACTTGATTTGTATACGAATGCGTAGCGCTGCTAGAAGCGCCTACGTCCGTAGCACAGAGAGCTACGTCGGTGCGTTCACCCGCTACGGGCGACAAAACGGTAGCCGTAGGTATCTGCGGTGACGTCACGACATCCTCTAGCTTTTGCGCGCGAGTTTGTTCGACTTCAAAATGTAATTTTTTATTATGTTTTTGTCCACAGGGGCAAAGGGGGGAAACCTCACACCGGCCAACTTTGTGCGAAAGCGAGAGGCAATTGGTACAGGCGTTTTTTTCTTTGACGCATTTAAAACGTTCCTGAGGTGTAGATAATTTATTGAAATCGACACATTTATATAAGTGTGTATGCGATATATTTTTGCATAGACATTTAGACGAAGTAGGCTTATCAACAGTACTCACATAAGCCTGATACTTAGGCGCATTGCCAGAAACATTGTTTGACTGTTTATTTTTATTTTGACGTGTATCTGAAGCGTTCGTTATATTATTCTTATTAGTACGTTCAAACACTTTCGCGCGAGTTGTGATAAATTCCACAAAGTCGTCGAACTTAGGTATTTTATTTCCACACTTAATTTCAAACGCACGTATTGTTTCACTGTCTACCTTTTGTGTAGCTATATGTAATATGATAAGATCAGCCAAATTATCTAATTTTAAGTTCTTTAAAGCGCTCACTGCGCCAGCGAACTGATCTATGAACGACTCAAAGTTAGTCACTGAGGCGGTTTGAAAACCTTTATAACGAAATAATTCGTTTAAATACGCGGAAGTCAACATACGTTTGTCGTCGAAACGATTGATGAGTGTTTGTAAGATAAGCTGATAATTTTCAGCACACGGAGAAATTCCTGCAATCGCGCTTTTCGCCTTCCCTTTCAGCTTCGGTAATAGATAAAATAGCTTTTCGGCATCGCTGAGTAATGGATTATTATCTACCACTGCCTTGAAGGTCGTATAAAACATTTGAAAGGATTTTATGTCACCCTCGAAGTCTAATATCGATATGGGAGCCAGCTTTGGTTTGGCTTTTAGCAGCGAAAAGGTCGCGTTTTGCACTTCCGGTGTTGAATCAGAAGCTGAGCATTTCGTTTGAATTCGTTTGACCCTACTATACAAAGTCTCAAAAGCGTACAGACAGTTGTAATCAGGTATTGCATCAGAATCTAGTTGCAACAAACGAGAATTATAGTCATCAACAATAGATTCGTATTTTTCTCGAAGCGAATCGATTTGTGATGACTCATCGAGAAAATGTTCTCTTATTTCGTCATTAGTTTGAATGTTGGTATCACGAGATAATTCAAAGATATATTGCATAATTCTAAATATAGCTTCACGTTTAGCAAGTAAGATAGAAAGTCTAGAATCTTGAATATCTTGACCACCTTCACTCGATTTAGAATCATTTTTAGGCGGCATTTTGATAGCACGTAGGTAATTATAACAAGTTAACTAAATTACAAATGAAAAGGTAACAAAATAATTTACCTTCGTCAAGCAAAGACGGATAAATTAAGTAGGTTACGTAATCGGTAAGCGAGCGTATGGGACGCGCTCAACGTTACGCGCGGTCGGGTTATATCTTTCGATCGAATGATCGACGCGAGTCTTCAAACGAATCTCGAACTTATGCCTTAGAACTTAAGTAACTTTTTGAAGTGTCGTTATATTGACGGTTTTTACAATATTCAAGAATTGTTTTAATTATTAATATTATACAAAAATACTATATATTTATCAAAAAATACATAAATATAAGTAAATTATTAGTATGCCTAACTGGGGAAATAGGTAGCTCAATGCTATATTATTTATGCCAGTATATAAGACACTGAAAAAGGATGACGCAATTGCCTCTTTTTCAATAATAGAAATACATGCATTCACAATGAATATTATATGTAAATATTATAAAATCTCAATTATTAGAGCCTATAAAAGTATTCTAACAAATGAAAATATGCTGGAAAATATCCGTCGAAGAAGGTACCAAAAATAAAATGATTGCGCCACGTTATGTTACATACGAAAATTGTTATTATAATAAAGTTATTTTTATATTTTTGAGAAGCGGACTGTATTTCGGAGGTATATAATTAAGCTATGGTGCTGAAAAACAAACGAAAATGAAAGGAAATTGAAGGGAAACAGCACTCACATTGATCGACGCTGAAGTTAAGCACGCGGTCAGGCAAGTTGGCGATAATATCCTCTTCAATTCTTCTCGCTGACAAACACCACAGTTTATATGGGCACAAACACTTTATTGGAGAGTTATTTCCCTAAAGATCACAATGCATTAGGGGGTTTAAAGTTCATTTTATTTTATATTAACGACGGCGGCCATTATTCGGCGCACGCGTACGACTCGTAGATTTGTAGTGAAGTTCGGTACATTAGTATGACGTTATGTTACGTCACTGAGCTGCGTTTCTCGCGATGTTCAGACGCATATGCAGACATCTGAATGCTGCTTTAGATAGGTAGGAAAATGGATGAAAGGAATGCACCATAGTAATGTTTTTTAAATTATATAATAATTATTCTCATACGAAAGATAACCTGGCGCAACCAGGTACGTATTTCAAACAAAATTTTTATTATCAATAACAATTTTATATTATACCACATCCATAGATTTAGGATAAAGTAGTCGCTATTAGAATAGAATAGAAATGTTTTTTATTCAAATAAACTTTTTTACAAGTGCTTTTGAATCGTCGATGAGTCTACCACTGGTTCGGAATGACCTTCCTCTCGAGAAGAACCAGCAAGAAACTCGGCGGTTGCTATTTTCAAAACAAGTCTACAATTCAATAGATACTACGTATGTATGCAGTGTTTCCACAATGAGTTCCACAAAAGCATACCTAATTACATTTCAACACGTTTAGACGGGCAGACAGAAAGCAGCCCCATTTCCGCTGGTGGAACCCGTTCACGAGCATGACGCATGATCCAGCCATTGCTTCGCTCAACCATGAGGGAACGTAACAACCCGCATCACACGACACCACCACAGAAATGTTTAAAGAGAGCGTGACATGGTTAGGCTACCCATGTTAAGGCATCGAATTGATACTAATATTCAAATACTCATTTTAAGTCATGACTTAGATACCACCCTTCCTAAAAAAAATAGCTCCTTGAATACGGCACTGTAATATCACAGAGTAAGGATAGTTGTGGTAATATCATATTCTATTTAAAAACGTCAAACAGTTGCGAAGCTACTGCAATCCTAAATCTATGATTATAATGTCCTTATTATAATACCTACTATAAGTGCGAAAGTGTGCTTGTTTGTGGGTTTGTCTCTCAATCATGCTGCAACATGGCTACGGATTTACATGAATGTGGTTGAAGACCTGGAGTGTGACATGGTCTACCTTTTATCCTGGAAAATCAGAGAACAAAATCGCAGCCCAAAGCTATTTAATAATAAAATGGATTTTTAAATTACAAAATTCAATTAAATCATAACTAGATCATCATCATGAGCAACCCATTAACGTCTCACTACCTAGCGCAGGGCTCCTTTCAGAGAAGGGTTATAGGCCATATTCTAGCACGCTGGCCTAATGCAAATTGGTAGACTTCATACACCTTTGAGAACATTATGAAGAACTCTCAGGTGTGCAGGTTTCCTCACGATGTTTTCCTTCACCGTTGAAACATGTGATATTTAATTGCTCAAACGCACATATAGGTGCGTGCCCGGGATCGAAATTGCGACCCCCAAACAGGAGACCGCAGTCCTAACCTATCTATCACTGTTTCATTACTAGGTCAAACAATACTAACTATACTATGCTAACTTAGGAATTCCCCTAAAATTCGTAATAATAATTCGTATTCTACACAACAATTTTAAATAAATAAACAACATTGGCACTGTTCGCTATGTTTTCCGCTCTAAATTCCCTCTTGGCTGGTTGAATGTTAAAGTGTTGGTGAATTATACTAAGCGCCTCACGCATAGATTTCCTCGAATGGAATTGGTTCAAACCGAGCGCTCGTGCATTCGTGACCATTGGCCTGTGTGATTTCATGAAGGGCCATCGGCGTTTTCCATTTCTTCTAACTTTGTTCAGCAGAATCCCTGCCCTATGCTCTATATACCTTACTATGAAAGCTTAGTAAACTAAGCGCCAATTTCAAAGCAGTGATACCCTAGTGGTTAGGACTGCGGTCTCCAATTTGGGGAGTCGTAGATTCAATCCCGGGCACGTATCTGACATTTCGGAGTTATGTGCGTTTAAGCAGTTAAATATCACATGCTTCAACGGTGAAGGAAAACATCGTGAGGAAACCTGCACGCCTGAGAGTTCTCCATAATGTTCTCAAAGGTGTGTGAGGTCTACTAGTTTGCTTTGGGTCAGCGTGTTACACTATGACCTGTAACCCTTCTCTGAGAGGAAACCTGTGCTCAGTAGTGAAACGTTAATGGGTTGCTCATGATGATGACCTAGTTATAATTTAATTTAATTTTGTATATTAATTTAAAGAAGAACCAGCAAGAAACTCGGCGGTTGCTCTTTTCAAAACAATTGAGAACCTACTCCTTTTTGAAAGTCAGTTAAAAAGTTAGGGCGTCCAGTTTATTCGTCGTTTAAACATTTTACTCATTGATGATGAATTTATTGGCTCTTACGACATTAATGTATGGATAATAATATAATAGCAAAATTTCTTTATTCTGCATTTTTTGTGAAAACAATTCAGCAATTTTGAAACTTTTCTTTATTTTTTTCAAAAGGCTCGATCAATGAAAGTTTTGCTCGGATTCGATTTTCTCTTATGTAAGTGGTAAAATAACGAAAACTTGATTCTAAAGTTTTCGATGTTTTGACACGCGTGTTATGGATCGGACGCCTAAGTAGTAAATTCAATAATCCCCTGGACACAAAACTTCATTTACAACTTGCTTTTCCTTTTTTCATCAGAATGTAGAGAAATAAAAATTCCCACTGAAGTTAATTAGAATTTAGGTATTCAACCTTATGAAAGTTATTAAATCTAAATAGAAATTATAAATTCGAAATATTATTTTCAATATCCTTTATTCAGTGATAAGATATTCCTATTCGGGGGGTCGCAGTTTCAATCCCGGGCTTCAAACCTCTGACTTTTCGGAGTCAAGTGCGTTTAAGCAATTAAATATCACTTGCTTCAACGGTGAAGGAAAACAAAACCTGCACATCTGAGAGGTCTTCATAATGCTCTCGAAGGTGTGTGAAGTCCGCCAATTCGCATTGGGCCAGCGTGGTGGACTATGGCCTATAACCCTTCTGTGAGAGGAGACCTGCGCTCAATAGTGAGCCGTTGATGGGTTGCTTATGATGATGATGATGATAAGATATCCCTTGACTGCGATTTCACCCGATGGTAAGAGATGTTAGCGGGTGCTAGCTCTATTAGGCTCGCTTGCAGAAACGCCGGGTTATCCTTTTTAACCCAGAGTTAGCAACTAACTCTGGGGTAAAAAGGACAGATTTGACAGATTTCGTATAAAGCTTTTGTCAAAATTACAAATTTATTCCTGGGTTACAGTTTATGCAATTCACGAAGGCGAGTGAGCTTCACTTGTGGTTACTTCGTGTACATGCACATTGCATAAGTGTGCCTGTCAAAGCCTAGGTGGGAGCGGGCAGGCGCGAGCATTTCGCTCGCTCACACTTATACAGATACGACACAAACACAACCATAAGCAGGCCTGTCTCACTCTTGGTACTTATGCGATTTAGATACCTACAGTCGCGCACACTCACTGAGTGCAACGACAGTCGGGGCTAGCGCGTTCTAGGCGAGTGACGTATTACTGATTTCAACATTGCTTACGAGTAAATTCTTTTTTGTAAATATTGGTTTAAATAGTTTTAATTTATGTTTAGTATATTTAGTTGTAGGATAAAATAGTTGTAGACATTTATATTTTATATGGATGGACATAAAATAATGAAACAATGGCAAAAAGTCGTCGTAGTAATTATTGTTGTGTGGATGGATGCCTTATGAGCTCAAAAGATGATTATTTATCATATTTTATGTTACCCAAGGATACTGAAAGGTGAGTTTATTTCATAACTAGCTGATGCCCGCGACTTTGTCCGCGTGGATTTAGTTTTTAAATTCCCTCGGGAACTCCTTGATTTTCCGGGATAAAAAGTAGCCTAGATGTTGACCCGAGTAATAAGCTACCACGGTATAAAATTTTGTAGAAATCTGTGCGGTAGTTTTTACGTGAAAGAAGGACAAACAAACAGACAAACAGACAAAAATTAAATAAAAATCTGTTTTGGGCTCAGTATCGATAGTAAAGCATCCCCCAATTAAAATTTTCAAAATATATTAAATGTACAGAAATCTTCGAGTTACAGTTTTATTATATGTATAGATTAAAATTATGTTAGAAGGTACCTACTTAAAATTATTAAGGTATTGTACGGAGTGTGTACCAATTTATACCTACAGTATCTAGTTATTTATTTACGTAGCGAAAACTTATTAACTATACAATAAATTAACCACAGTAGTACTTACACTATGTAGGTACCTATATCCTATCACAGAATTTAACTGTTTTATACTTCACTATCGAAGTTGTACCTACTTATGAGTCGCGCGCAGAGATTTGCCGATGGCTGCCCCTCCCGCCTACGCCACCCGCGACCCGCACTCGTCTAGCTGGGCGAGCGCGGGTCCTACTATATACCTATATTGCCTGTTTATAACAACTAAGTAAGTAATTTATGTTCTAACACAAAATACTGAAATAGGTATAGGCCTACCTAATATAGGACTTCATGAGTCAAAATCTTGTAAACTAATTTATGGTTTACAAGATTTTAACTAATTTTGTTGTTTACACTACCTACCTAGTAGTTTATGACGGTGTCTAGTTAATAGATCATGTGTATCACCTCTTTGTTTATATTATGGGAAAATAAATAAATAAATAAAAGTTTTTTACTCCTTGTTGACAGCCCTAGGCAACCACGCCACGGCGTCCGTGACGTAGGAAGGCGAACAGATCCAAAGCAATATGGATCCTCGCGCCGAGCTATAAAGTCTAATTTAGCTTGCGTGCGTGATTTATCTATTTTATAAAAAATATGTAGGCTATTAAAGCGCCGGCAAGTAGTCAACATCAAAGGAGTGAAACTTCTGTACGTAGTACTATTATATATTCTGTGCCATAAGTCAGTCGCCCTCGTGAATTGCAAGAACTATAACCACAGAGTAAGGATTCTCTTCCTTATACTGTGCTATAACTAAACCCTGCGTCTCTACAAGCGGGCCTTATAAGGAGATATGTCAGTTTAAATTATATCCATACCCCTAATCGGATTCTCACGCTCCATTGTGCCGGTACGCTAAATCGCTTGGCGCTTCTTAGATGGTAATATGTGAACATACTTATACAGATATGGTTGTGGATGATGATGATGTGAGCAGCCATAGCAAAAGAAAAAGTTATAAGAATTAATTAACAACAAATGTACAATTAGTATAAAGGTACAGTAGGTACAAAGGTAGGTAAAATAGGTACAAAGCTAGAATAACTAAAAAAAGAAAACAAGTTAAACCACTCAATTTTCCTAACACCGAATTTTAAAAAGCAATTAATGGCAACAGTTAGTAAAACGAAAATTCTACAACTTGCATTTAACAGACCTACGTGGCGCTCAAGTACCTTCATTAAAAGTTGAGAGTTGTGGAGGGCGGGCGATGGACTAAATATATTTCCGGTAATAGGGAATAAGAACATGCTATAGGTGGTACCAGATCATGTCGTGCTTTTTTTTTAAATTTACAATATTTTGTGATAATATGACAATTCCAGTAATTTGGTGGTTTTAAGTAAAGGTTTTTTTTTTTTTTTTTCTCTTTAGTTTGGAGCTTGGTCACTCAGTGACTATGTCGCTCCGTTAGTTCACTCCATAATAATATTATTACATATTTTTATTCCTAATTCTAAAATACTTATTAACTAATGCATAAATTAATTTAGATTGCTGGCATAAAGGGAATGCCAAAAATATAATAAAATCTACAATACTTAAATTATAATCTAATAAACTAAATAGGCTTATCCTGATTGATTCAATCCGGACACATTCCAACAGCACATGATATATATCCTCAATTACCCCACAGGTGAGGCAATCGGGAGATTCGGACTTTTTAATCAAAAATGCAAATTTGTTAGTTGGAATGTGACCGGAGCGAAGTCGTAACGCTGTAACTACGTCAGAGCGATTGAGATTACATCTATTATCGAACCAACAAAATTTCCAAGGTTGGGGCTGCATCATCCTGTACCATATGCCCTTCTCTCTCGATCGTTCATTGAAATATTCGTTCCAGAGGGAACTGCACCTTGCTTTTACATGCCAAATGAGATCAGTAAAAAACGGGTCTAGAAGTGTCCACACCGTCTAGGCAGGCTTGTTTAGCGAGAAGATTCACTGTTTCGTTGCCTGTAATGTCCACATGCGATGGAATCCTTTGCAATTATACAGATTTGGATTCTGAATTGAGCTCTAAAAGTTGTTTCATAATTTTGTAGGCTATCGGTATGCCTCGAAAACTCGAGGTACATCGAGCCAAATGTTGCAGGACACTTTTCGAGTCAGTCAGTATCACAAATTTATCGAATTTTTTTTTATTTATTTAGGTTAAATTATAATATTTCAAAAATACAATAAATACATCAATGACCAAAAAATGTTACAATTTTATATTTGTTTCTACTTTTGGAGACGTTAATAAAACATTTCTGTAGATAAAAATGATGAACGTGTTTTTGTCATTCAATCACGAAGTATCGGAGTAACGGATCAACGTGATTGCGTGGATATAATTGAGGACCTGCAGAATTATATAATCTACTTTTTATCTCTGAAAAAAAAATAACTAATAACTTAAAGCCTAGCCAATCAGAGTGAATTACTTAAGACAGAATTACTTGCTTCTCATACTTATTCTAGTAAACCAGACTAACAAAAAATTAATCAAAGTCTTTCAAATAAAGTTGGGAGAAAAAAGATATTCGCTTGTATTGCCATGTAACGGTTATTTATAATGTGTAATTGTGAATAATTATATTTTTGATCCCCATCTTCTAAAAATATCGGGTTTACACAGAAAAATACTTTGAAAAATATTAATTAAAATTAAATGTTTTCTGAATCTGAACGGTTTTTAAAAATGCTGGGTCAAAATTCGCCAACCTCCTTTCAGCCATATATAGGTTTATTCGTTGTGGCGTGTAGGAGTAACAAACATCTTTTGCATTTATAACATTAGTAGTAGTAGAATAGGATTTATGCTAATCATCAAAGAATTCTTTATCGTTGCGTGTTCAAAACGATGTCTCTTTTACAAAGTCACAATTTCCCAAGCTTTCCGATCTCGGTTATCGTAGATTCGTGACACCTTTGGCTCTCAGTTGGAAGCTGGATAAACAGATATTTGGACCCCAGCCAACACAGGACACTCAGTAAGAAATGTCACGAGAACTCACAGTCAAATAACATTTTGGAGAAAAATGCTTGAACAGGTGTGCGGACGGAGGTAGCAAAGGGGTTTCGTAGTTACTGATGCAGATGCCTTTTTAACGGCACAACCGAAATGATTTACGTTTCGCTACACGTATTCCATTCTGACACTGATGGATTAAGTTTTGGTTGTTTAATTAAATGTCTTGCGCTAATTTCTTGCTTGATGGTTGAAGTTTTAGGCACAATATTGTAATTAATCTTTCTACGCCAAGGTTGGTTAAATTTTTGGCTAGTCCATAATTTTTGACACCTGAGAAAGGTATTCCATTGCTTTTTTTAAGAAACGCGATACGAGCTCATTCACGTCAATTTTTTTTATTGAAAGTACACTTTTTCTTTTTCGATGACAAGCCAGACCTTGACTGCGATCTCACCTGATGGTATGTGTCGATGCAGTCTAAAATGGTAGCGGTATGGCAGTATTGGCAGATGGTATGGCAGTGAACATTCTCGGATCATGTCTCGGATCCGAAAGTCATCATTGCCTATAACCTAGCTATATGTATATCTACAAACTTATTTTTGTCTGTACCAGAAGCATACATTGAAAAACCTACCACGTGATTGAGTACAATAAGCAAGTCTGTGATAAATTATGCCAACTACTGGCTTTGACTCCAGTAAGTTTAGGTACGTGACTTAAGGGCCCTGTTGAGAATTCGTCTAGCGCAGAAATTTTGTATTGAATTGTACCTACGAGTTAACTTCAAGTAGGTATTTTTAGAAAATTGAAGAATTGAAACGTAACTTTTACATACGAGAATTTTATTGTAGTAATTTTTGCTAACGATTTTGTCGGCGTGGAGTATTATATAAAAACTCGCGGGAATCCTTGATTTTCCGAGATAAAGTATTTTAGATACGTCACTAATACAAAAAATTACGTCGATTCGTTGCTCCGATGCTGCGTGTTTGAAGGATAAAGCAACAAACCAACAATAAACACATAATTCATTTATTAATTTGTATTATATGGTGCAGTCAATATGTTAATTATAATATACAATTTAGAATGCGCATATCCTACCAAAGTGTGGTGTACAAATATTCCGAACCAGTGGTAGACTCATCGACGATTCAAAAGCACTTGTAAAAAAGTTTATTTGAATAAAAAACATTTCTATTCTATTCTATTCTATAGGAATGTTATTATTATGTCAAAAAAATTAAATAAATGTCAAAAAAATAATATACAACAGTTAAAATTTTTCCATAAGGTAATCACAGATTGTATAATATGTCTTATCTATCAAAAAAAAATTCAACTTTTTTTTAAACATAGGGATCTCCTGCGTTTCAATAATTTCTCTGGGTAAGTGATTATATAAACGAGGCCCAGTGCAGAAGAAGCTTTTTGTAAAATGGGCACATCTACTACATCTACACACTTTCGTATTTATATTATTAGTATATTATATTAGTATGATACTGAGAACACAGTTTTTTTTTCATTTTTGTCTGTCTGTGCGTGCATCACGCAAAAACTACTGAACGGTTTTAAATGAAATTTAGTAAAGTGATAGCTGATACTCCGGGTCAACATATATATAAAATAGTTTTTATCCCGATACTGACCTGTAGAGTGACAAATAGGCTACTTTTATCCCGGAAAATCAAGGGGTTCCCAAGGGATTTGAAAAACTAATCCACACGGAGGAAGTCACGGGCATCAGCTAGTCAATAATAAAGCATCCCTAGGTTAAAAAATTTCAAAGTATATTCAATGTACAGAATTCGTCCCGTTACAGTTTTATTATTAAAATTAAGTGTAGATTGTTCAGTAAACTTACAGCTCTCTTAAGTAAACTTACAGTATTTGGCCGTATGGAGTTAGGTTTTTAAAAATTCCGCTGCATGATTGAAGGACAAATCAACAAATAAACACAATTTCGCATTAATAACATTAGTGAGGATTGAGATGAGATAGTTAATGTCTCTTGAAACTTAAGATTAAATCAAGATACGAGTACTCGGTCTGGAAAACATCTGACTGGGTGATGAATACCAATGATTGATTGAATTAAGTTAGCATCTGATAAATTACACCAAAAGGCTTTGACTATTGCTAGATACAGTACGTGACTCAGGGATATTGTAGAGGATATTACATTTGACGTCGAAAGAATAATGGCAGAATTGTACCTGAATGTTTTAGGAGGCGTCTACGAATATGATTTATACAAAAAAAAGTATTTAAATTAGTTCGTTTTTATATGAAATTAGTTTTACGTCTTTTGCCTTGGTTAAATAATTATTAATTATTGAACCATCATCTGACTAATTTATATCGCGCTTTGAGTTTGGATTGGTTTGGATCGATGACATTGCTCGCCGGAAATTCAAGAGTTTGTCTATGTAGAGTTCTATAGACTACTAAGTAACACATTCCAATGTCAAATTAGAACTTAAAATAACATGGAAGTAGGAATTACGATTACGTCTTTATACCTATCCACATATTTTTTAACCTCAAAATACGTATAAAGTTAATATCTTTTTTTTGTGAGTTCCTCAAACGACAAATCTCAGTGATTATGTTTTAGTAATGGAACTTCTACGGTTTTAACAATTTTTCATGTATAGACATAATTATAGACGCTTCGAATCGATTTCAGGTAAACTGAAGTATGGACCCTTGCCTTTGTTCTTTCACACGTAATATTTTAAGATCTTAAGAAAGAATAATGTAATTCCGATTGAGGTTCGGCCGTGGCGGCCAATCTTAACCATAGATTAGCAATCTAAAGGGAGATATTATATGTCATAAGTGTGTCACAGACACAGGTGTACTCTCTATTCCCTCATTCTCATAGTTCGATGGAATGTTAATCCGAGACTGAGAACCGACATCAAACACTTCATTATCATTTAGCACCAGATGAGATCACAATCACAAAATTTTCATCAGATAAAAATGGAATACTATCGTTAGGTAGCTATAATTTCCAAATTTCCTTACTTGTAGATCTGTAGATATAAAACAGGAATAGATATATAAGATAGACACTTTTAGTCGGTGGGTGGGTGAGTTAATAGACTCTGGTCACGCTTTCGCTTTTTGCAAGCGTAGGTAAAATAAAAAGAGTTATTTTTAGCTTCAAGTTACGGTCTAAAATGTTTTTAGACACTTTTGAGATCAATTTATTAATGAAAATGTCAACTTCGCTTGTTCTACAATAAACTGAGACCTTTGAGACAGATACCTTGAGATATTTGAAGACAGAGACTTTGGGATATTTGAAAGTATAAAAAATATTTCAGAAAAGGAAAGTAATAATTTACCTTATTTTAAATTATCTCAGTGTTCCTAATTATTAATTATCAAGTCATTATTTTTTATTAAGCTATTACATAGCTTTTATCGCGGGCTTTGAGCGCGGCGACCGAATCAAGAAATTCCGTAACGAAAATAAACCTAACACCGTCGTTTCAGTTCGGCAGACTTCGGCAAGGTGTTTGTGTGCGTGCGACTAGAAAATGCTATGCAATAGCTTTACCGCGGCAGTCCCCGAGTGCCACACGTATTTTTTAATTCATAATAATAAAATGTCATGGTGTCTCTTTGAACGTGATATTCATCAAAACTGCTAAACCGATTTTGACAGGACTTGCACATGCAGGTAGAGAGTTATACAAAAAGTGGCCAAAGCTGCTTTTTGACCGTTAAACTATTGATAAAAAGAGGATGTGGGTCTATCTATGTACCTACACTCTTATCTCCGATATTTTCTAGATTGAATTCCCACGCTTAATAAATAACATAGCTCTGCTTACTACTACGTCAGGGAGCCACTGCAAAAATAGCTAAATATAAAATTACCTCCCTTACCATTTTTACATTGTTATAGCAAACAACAAAATCATCAATCTAATAACAACACGCCCAAAATCGTCTCATTTGAAGCCCTAATCTTATAGATAACCTATAAACCTGGCAAATAGATGGATCTAAATCGGTTGAACTGCCGAATCGTATTTTGTGAGACCATTCGACCCAATAACCGGGTCTGGAGTGGATTTTTCGGAAAGCATTTCCGGGCACCGAATATTTCGTGTCATGGTTTAAGTTGTAAGCTTTTTAAGTAAATCGTTTATTAATTGTCACGTTTTATAATGTCCTTATAGTCGCTAACAATTACTGACTTAAGGGCCATAAATACCTAGTGGTAGTATTAGCCAGGAACTATCCTAGTTATTTTGTTATCTATAAGTTGTTCTAAATTAGGTATTATCCCTGGAATATCTTACAAGTAAAATAGTACAGTTCTTCATTATTTGCCATTAAACATCGACTGGTTCATCACTTAGCGAATTGTAAATGTTTTCGTTAATATGAAACCCACTTAAAAGAATACTTCATATTCGATTATTCAATAATAATATTATAAGCTGCCAAAAATAATTTGCAACCCAGTTATTTTCATCATCTTAACCCATCACCGTTCCATTATCGGGCACAAGTTTCCTTTCATTTTGAGCGTGGTTTTAGGTAAAAGGGATAGGAGAAACAGGACCCCGAAGATGTTCAGGCCATAGTCCAACAAGGGCTGGCCAAGTGTGGATTGGCGGACTTCACAAACCTTTGAGAACATAATGGCCTTCCATTGAGCGAGTTAGCAAAAGTCACTGTGTATATACTTTGTACATAATATTAGGTAATAAGTTTTAAGTCATTATAACTTATCTGTCGCATTATTTTCTAACAATCACTTATATAATAGATTTAGGACCTGTTTCACCACTTGCTGATAAATTTCTGAGCCTATCCACAACAGCTTATCTGGCGGATGGCGTTTAAATGTCTGTATCATAAGTATCTGATAAGTCAACATGGCAGTTAAACTTAAAATATCACACAGATTTATCCAGCAGATATTTTATTTGTTAGATATATATCAGTCACTTTATAAGCAAGTGGTGAAACAGGCCATAAGTTTTTGTAAATAAATGTTCTCAACGGTGGCAAAGGTACACAAAAAGTGTTCTCAAAGGTAAAGGTGGCACTTAGGCATGCAGGTTGAACACATGCCCGAGAATTCCCCGCACACTTAGTGGGTAATGCCGAAAAGTTATAGGTATGCAATTTCTGAGATTCGAAAACAAGCTTTCCCCACCCAGTTAAAGTTACCTTAAAAAGTTACACCCATAGTGCCTTAGTTCTTTCTTTTTAGGGTTCCGTACCAAAATGGTAACAATGGCACCCTTATGGTGAGACTTTTTCCGTCCGTCCATCTGTCACAGTCGATTATTTTAGTAACTGTTACAGCTATCGACATGAAATTTGGAATAGTTGTGTATAATAGTGGCCCAACAACATTGGAATAAAAAGAAATCAAAAATTATTTTTAGTTTAATTAAAAAAGGGAGAAAATCGGGAGTTTGAAATTTCAAAGTAAGATAACTATACCGAGTGGGGTATCATATGAAAGGGCTTTACCTGTACATTTTAAAACAGATTTTTATTTATTTTTAAATATAATAGTTTTTGATTAATCGGGCAAAATGTCGAAAAAAATAGCGTTCCCCCCCCCCCCCCCCCTATTATCGTTTTACTTTAACTTCTAGAGTACGGAAACGTCGGTGCGCGAGTCCGACTCGCACTTGGCCGGTATTTTATTTCATAAATGACCATAAAAATTTCAACTCGCCCAAGTTTCTACCTTGGGTCGCACAATAATATCCGAACGAAAATCAGCTCGTGAGTGAATTAGAGTTTTACTGCTCTGAGCGATCCGTGTATGTGATGTTAATCACATAACAGCTCTCCTTCGTTATAAATTTTATTAGAGGAAAATGGAAAATTCTATAACGAACCCCTTCGGGACTAGATATCAAAATACGTGTACTTTTTTAACAAGTCCTACATTTATAACAAGAAAAAAAGTCTAAGTGTCGATTTCACCAACGTCGAGTGTCAAGAGAGAGTGAAAATCTACCAAAATATCAAAATTCTACGGATAAAAGTTTTCCAAAGTTGGTGAAATTGGCCCTACAAGCTTTAACCCGATTACAGAAAATGTAACATCCATCATCTTGACTGTGTTCGTATAAAATAAAGCTTATATCCCTGGACCATAACGAATCGATTGACACCTCATCCGTTAAAATCGGCTCAGTAGTTTAGGCACTACGATGGAACATACGTAAATAGGAACATACATTCATAGACTGCTAAAGTCATAACTCATCCTTTTGGCTTTGCCGTATCATCATCATCATCATTATCAACCTTTAGATGTCCACTGCTGGACATAGGTCTCCTGCATGGACCTCCACAGGCTTCGGTCTTGCGCCGCCTGAATCCAACGGCTCCCTGCGACTCGTTTGATGTCGTCGGTCCACCTAGTGGGGGGTCTGCCAACACTGCGCTTACCGGTGCGGGGTCGCCACTCCAACACCTTGGGACCCCAACGACCATCAGCTCTTCGAACTATGTGCCCCGCCCATTTCCACTTCAGTTTCGCGACTCGCTGAGCTATGTCGGTGACTTTAGTTCTCCTGCGGATCTCTTCATTTCTGATTTGATCTCGCAGGGATACCCCAAGCATAGCTCTCTCCATCGCTCGCTGAGTGACCCTGAGCCTTCTTATGAGGCCCACAGTTAGCGACCATGTCTCGGATCCATAAGTCATCACTGGCAACACGCACTGTTCGAAGACTTTAGTCTTCAGGCACTGAGGAATTTTGGACGAGAAGACATCTCGGAGCTTCCCGAACGCTGCCCAGCCGAGTTGGATTCGGCGGTTGATCTTTTTCTCGAAATTGGACCTACCTAGCTGGACTGTGTGTCCCAGGTAAATATACTCGTCGACAATTTCGAGTGCAGAGTTCTCAACAATTACTGGGTGGAGCGGTGCATGAGCATTGGACATGATTTTCGTCTTGCTCATGTTCATTTTCAGGCCCACCTGTTAAGAAACCCTGCTGAGATCGTTGAGCATTGAATTGAGGTCTCTCAGAGTCTCTGCCATGACTACAATGTCATCGGCAAATCGCAGGTGAGTGATGTACTCGCCGTTTATGTTGATGCTGACGTTTTACCCTCGTGAATGACGGAATTGAACAATCGCTGAAAGATCTTAAGTACCGGTTTTCCACCCGCTTTCAGGAGTTCCGCAGTGATTCCGTCATCACCTGGCGCCTTGTTGTCCTTGAGCTGTTTGAGAGCCATTCTAATCTCGTATAGGCTGACGTCCGGGATATCTTCGGTATAGTGTCGGGTCAGTTTGGCTCTGGGATCTTTGGCCAAATCCTCAACAGGTTTTTGTGTAGTGGTATATAACTGCCCATAGAACTTCTCGACCTCTCCCAAGATCTCAGCTCGAGAAGAGACGAGACGACCGTCATCAGTTTTCAGCCGCGTCAGCTGGCTCTGTCCGATAGACAGATCTCTCGCGAACACTTTTGAGCCTTTGTTCCGCTCGATAGTATCTTTAATACACTTGGTATTAAAGATCCGAAGGTCGCGAGTTTGCGCCTTAGAGATCTGCCTATTAATCTGCCGGTAGGCAGCCGCGTCTGCCGATGACTGCAGCCTCATCTCTCGTCTCTCCTCCATGAGCTTGAGAGTATGGTCAGAGAACTTGTCGGTTCTTTTCCTGCGATGGGTCTTAAAGAATTTAGACCCCACAGTATGGACAGTTTCCACGAACCTGTTGTTAAGATCGTCCACAGAAACGCAGTCTGCGAGGCAATCGAATCGGTTCTGCAGTTCGAGTTGGAAGTATTCGGGGTTTTGGATATGAGCACGAGAAGGTCGGAGAGTTGACTTCACCAGTCTGGCCCTTTCCAGCTTTACATTAATATTCAGTGTGCCTCTTACCATACGGTGATCGCTCCCGGTTTTCACCCTGTTGATCACAGAGACATCATTGAATATATGCCGCCTGGTCGACAAAATGAAGTCAATCTCACTTCTCGTGGAACCATCGGGGCTCATCCATGTCCATTTTCTGTGTGGCCGCTTCCTGAAGAAAGAGTTCATCATAAAAAGGCCCTCCTTCTCCATGAAGTCGGCCAGCATTTGACCCCTCTGGTTCCTTCGCCCATACCCAAACTGCCCCACTCTCGTATCTGCACCGCTTCGTTCGCCCAGCCTCGCGTTGAAATCCCCCATCACAACATTGTAGTGAGTGGTAGAGGTGTGTATGGCTTTTGATATATCCTCATACAGCACCTCCACCTCCTCGTCAGAATATGTCGATGTCGGTGCGTAAACCTGTATAACCTTCAGCGAATACCGTTTGGTGATTCTGAGTACAAGGTACGCTACCCTACTCGACACACTCTTGACTTCGACGATGTTGTTGACGAGGGACTTGTGAACGATGAACCCGACACCACCCTGGGACTGTTGGTCGCCCTCCCGGTAGTAGAACAAGTTGCCGGAATTGACGATTATCGAGTCCTCCCCCTCTCTTCGAACTTCAGATAATCCTATAATATTCCAGCGCAACTTGTTTACTGCTTCTTCCAGCTCGATGATCTTCTCGTCGGTCCTCAAGGTGCGTGCGGTGTATGTCGCCAGGTCCAGTCGTCGGGGTTGGCAGCGGAATCTCTTCCGGAGATTCTTAGCACCCCCTGACCCGCCATTACCGTGACCGCTGCCAGGGTCAGGAATAGCGGGGCCGCCGGGAACTAGGGGCCTTGGCCTTGTTTCGGTTTCCATTTTGTGTTTTGCCCATAATGACCACGCTGGGCAGGCGTGTTGGTCATCGCAGGGCTAAACTGATCGCACCGATGTCGCTGCTGCTCGACACCGGCCTGTGTCATTTGTTCAGTTTAGCTGGAATGAGATGGTTATACCGCCATCTGTCGGTCGTCATTGCCTCGTCAGTAGACCAGCAGGGGGCACCGCGGGCAGGTGAGGTTGACTGTTGGAGCGCTAGATGTAGGTGCGCTCCCTTACCCCCCTTTGCCGTATAGTCAGATATAATAGCATAGAAACTATCTATTTTTATAGAATACTAGCTGCCCGGACAGACTTCGTTCTGTCAAAAGTTAAAAGTAAAAATTAATTTTTTTGGTTTGTTTTTTTTTTTTATTAAAACCTTCCGTGGACCTTAAGGAACATACAAAAAAATAAATTAACTGAATTGGTCCATCCATTCTTGAGTTATGCGCTTACCAACATTCATTTTTATTTATATAGATAGAAGAAGAAGAAGATAGATAGATAGATAATAGATTTTTTTTTCAAATAAACTTTTAGAAGTGCTTTTGAATCGTCGATGAGTCTACCACTGGTGCGTACCCGGGATCGAACCTGCGACCCCCCGAATAGGTGACCATACAGTCGTAACCTAAACTATCACTAGTATAGTAGTAGGCTATCACTGCTATACTAGGCTACTACCTACCTAACTACCTAGCTAAGCTCTTTAAAAAACCATCACTCTATTGTTTCCTCAATTTATTATTTACTAGCTGATGCCCGCGACTTCGTCTGCGTGGATTTAGTTCATAACATCCCGCGGGAAATCTTTGTCACCCTCCAGGTTCTCAACTATACCTATCCAATAAATCACGTCAATCCGTAGCTTTGTAGCAGGAACATTTGATCGTCTTGCTGGCGGCATTGTTAATGATGATTCAAAGAGAAAACATTACTGATGATAATTTATCAATTACGTTTAGCTATCATTTTTATAATTGTCAAATTTTTTACCATACTTAACCAAAGACAAAATTATGTTTAGCTGTCATTTACTTTTTGTTATTCCACTGTCATTTGCGTTTTGTCGACCGAGCGAAGCGAAGGTCTCTGAGTTTACTTGAGTGAATTTGCACTTGTCCGTCCGTCCGTCTGTCAGAGCCTTATAACTTCTGAATTACTGAACGTAATTACTTCAATTTTAGATATGATATGTAAACCGATGGCCTCCAGCTGAAAATGGCTTTAAAAATTATAAAAATCTTTATTTCAGGGGGGCTCTCATAGAAGCGAATGCGAAGTAAAATATATTTTTTTGCATTTCATAGGGTTGCAGTACCTCATTTTAAAGATAATTTGGAACAGAGTACAAAAGTTTTTTTTTTTTAATTTTTTTTCCTAAAATTGATGAAATGGGGGCTGATTGCTGATTGGAGCAAATTTGGGCAAAGTGGAGATTTTATTCGAGGCTAGATCTCTAAAACCACTTTATTTTAAAAATTGAAACTTACACATAATTTGAGTTATATTCTGTACTTGAACAACAAATACTAAGATTAAATAAATATTATAAAGAAACCAAATTATTTAAGTTTTAATGGGCATCAATGTTTTTAACAAAACTTCACTATACTGTTAATAGATGGCGCTCGCTGTCTTTAATATTGTAAATACAGTTTTGCGTCAGCTATTCTTTTTTGTCTATTACTAATTATGTTATTCAATTAGCAAATTATTATCAATAAAAGTATCACGTTGTTTTTGCAAAAGTAAATCCGTTTCTATTTACAATAATTTAGCGTTAGCACCTATTTACTACCGTATAATGGTACTGTGTCTATGAATGTAAAGATGAGCGCGCATCTAGACATGCTCGCCGCAGAAGCCGCAAGCGCGCAGTCATGGCAGTTTATAATTTTTTTTATTATGAAATCGTATACTACGTAACACCCGTTCAGCGAACCAGCTGAATTTGAGTAAAATACTGTAGGCATACGCATCCCATCCACGAAAGCAGATGACGATTGACGTCATCAGATTCGGCGCGTTTTAATTACAATATAATATAGTTAAAACTACCTTATGGGAATTATGGGATACCGCGAGGTCTCAGTTCAGGGCGAACCACTAGTTATTCCATGTCAGATGCGTTTTTGTTATACCACGTTTTATAGTGACTTGACGGAAACGCGGTCGAACGGGATAAAAAGTATCCTTTGTCCGTCTCCTGGTTCTAAGCTACCTCTCCACCAATTTTCAGCCAAATCGGTTCATCCGTTCTCGAGTTATAAATAGTGTAACTAACACCACTTTCTTTTATATAAATAGATTAACTCCCAGCATCCCATATCACTTAAACATAATTATTGAGAAAATTATTATCTGAGCACATATCACGATCCTCCCTCGTGAGGAACCGAGTAGACTGAGAACGATTCTCAAAAATTATTTAGCGTTTAACCTTTAGGATTATTCGTCTTAAAGGGAAATGCGTGTTCGTGAATAAAGATTTGAAAGTATAATGTTTGAGTGTGGTCAAAGATCGCACGTGCATGCCACTAGCTACGTGGCCGAGCGAGGCGTGGAGGCGCATGGAATAAAATAATCCTGCAAGCGTACGAATCGTAGAGTGCTTGGGGAAGTCCAAGTTATAAGCGAAACAAAGAGGTGATGTACACAATCGACTTACTACTCGACTCGACTTACCGTCATAAGCTAGAAACACCGTCATGTTTGCGCCGAGTACAGAAATCAATTGTGGGGCCGATAGTACGCTTATATTCCGAAAGAAATAATTGATTTGTCATTACACAAATTTAAACAATGTTAAAAATGTTGAAAATACATTTTGTTAAGTCGAGGTTATTACAAAGTTGGTGAATTTCTTGATGACAAAGTTGCATGGAAACAATCGGCTTGGCATCTAGCTGACGACAAGAGAGTGTAACTTACAAATTGTATTTTTTTAAGATCTTTTATTATTAAGTACGATATTGTATTATTTTGTTTTGCAAAGAGCAACTGCTGAATTTCTTGCCAGCTCTTGCAGCAGAATCAGTTTTCTGAACCGGTGGTAGATTCGCGACTTGTCATAAATGCCAAAATTTGAATGAAATAAATGATTTTAAAGAAGTTGAACTTGAATACTCGAAAAGAAAATAGAAAATACTAGAATGTGCGAGAGAGAGGGATGCGATATGTAATAGTCCTCTTCATCATCATTCATCATCATTAGCAACCCATCAACGGCTCACTACTGAGCGCAGGTCTCCTCTCAGAGAAGGGTTATAATAGGCCATAGTCCACCACGCTGGCCCAATGCGAATTGGCGGACTTCACACACCTTTGAGAACATTATGGAGAACTCTCAGGTGTGCAGGTTTCCTCACGATGTTTTCCTGCACCGTTAAAGCATGTGATATTTAATTGCTTAAAAACGATAGGAGACCACACTCGTAACCACTATGCTATCACTGCTTCTACTAGGCACACTCTTTTTCACATTAAGAACCATAAATGAAAGTATTTATACAATATTTATAGGTTTAATCGCTACCACGTGCCACTTGCGCCATTATTCTGTTTACAGAGCCACTACTACTGGAAAACTTAGTTACTCGAACTTCAAGTGTTAAGTGTGGGCTACTCTTATTTCGGTTTACTATCCATTATTCCCTCTCTTTAGTAACTTAAAAGTTTGCTTTGCTCATACCCACTGTCTTAATATAAGTTTGAGGTTTCGAATGTTTAGAATAGAATAGAATAGTAATATTTTTTATTCAAACAAACTTTTTACAAGTGCTTTTGAATCGTCTGACTCTACCACTGTTTCGGAATGCCTCGTTTGAATTTTCCGGCATAAAAGTATAGCCACTGCCGGACAAAGGTCTCCTGCATGGACTTCCACAGGTCTCGGTCTTGCGCCGCCTGAATTCAGCGGCTCCCTGCGACTCGTTTGATGTCGTCGGTCCACCTAACACTGCGCTTACCGGTGCGGGATCGGCACTCCAGTACCTTGAATATACCTAGATCCCTCCTTGTTTATTTCTCTACCTGCCTAAGAAAATCCTGTCAAAATAACTAACCGAAGATTCGATCGTGTAATCTATAATAAAAAATTCTTTTTAAAAAACCGACTTCAAACGCCCGGGCCACTTAAAGTAGGTATATAATTTATTGTTGATTTTTTTAAAAATCGCTTGACCGATTTTGATAAAATATGAATGGGAAGTATAAAAAAATTTTTCTAATCGGTTAAAAAAATTATTCCAATGATTTGCCTTTTTTGAAGTCGGTTAAAGTAGGAATTGAGTTCGTATAAAGCTCTCCAATTTAGCGTATATTGCCAAAACATTTATAACAGAGTGTGAAAAATTAAAGTAAATAAAAACTGAATTCCTCCATTGAAATAACTTGAAATAACGCGATAAAAGCTCTGGGATGATTTAATAGTTGCGATCGCGGACTGAATTGTAGAATATGTTTATTTTGTTTTCGTGTGGGGGTGCAGAATATAATATGCTAGGTAGTACGATTACTTACTGTGGAATTATTAATTTTTCGATATGAAATACTTGTTTTTAGGGTTCCGTACCCAAAAGGTACCAACGGGACCCTATTACTAAGCCTACGCTGTCCGTCCGTCCGTCCGTCCGTCTCTCAGCGGGCTGTATCTCGTAAACCGTAATAGATAGACAGATGAAATTTTCACATATTATGTATTTCTGTTGCCGCTATAACAACAAATAATAAAAATTAAATTTAATTAAAAAAATTAAACTAAAATATTTCCATGGGTACATGGAAAATTTTTTATTTAATTTTTTTTAACGGAACCCTAAAAGAGCGAGGCCCGACTCGCACTTGGCCGATTTTATATTATTCATTTGAAGATTATTAGGTTTGCTTAAGATTCAACTTATAAATATACGGCGAACGTGAAAAGAACAACTTGGCGTACATTTCTCGAGTACGTTGCGTTGTTTTTGTCGAAAATTAGTTGTTTTGCGAATGTTATTTTTTAATGTGTTAATCAACTTTGATTTATCATTTCAAAGCTCCTAGTTTTTCTGTCAATTAATAGCTATTTATAACGATCTCTCTTTCTAGTTTTTAGTTTTTAGCACATCGAAGTGCGTCTAATAATGAACTAGACGAGGTAGTTGGTATGTTATGGACGGAGTACTTATCCAAAATTAAAAATAATAAATAAGTAATTTGCTAATTAATAATCTTCGTGTGGTGTAGCATGTAAGGCCATTTTCCGGAAAATCTAGTGTTGAAAGAAATTTTACTCACTCTTCCAACAAAGGTACTGTGGTATTTTGTATAATATTATTAATTACTAAACTTTATGAGTTTTTAAAATGTAATGTCTCGTCGAAGACGAACACGACGACGACGACGTCGTGTGTGACGAATCGAGCGAATTAATGGCTGGATCATGCGTCATGCTCGTGAACGGTTGCCGCCGGCGGGAATGGGCTATACTTTCTGTCTGCCCATCTTAACATGAATTGAATTGTAGTACGTGGAACTTCCCCTCATTGTGGAAATATTATATTTTATTCTAACAAAGTTGCATGGGTTACATCAGCTTGGCATCCAGCTGCCAAGATAGTATAAAAAACATACAATGTAATAGCTTCATATAATAATATAGTAAAACGATTATTTTAAAAAGAGCAACTGCTGAGTTTCTTGCTGGCTCTTCTCAGCAGAATCCGCTTTCCGAACCGGTGGTAGAGTCATGACGTGTCATAAGAGCCACAGGTTGGCCTACGTGAAATAAATAATTTTGAATTTTGAATGTGAATCCCGTCCAGGAAAGTTCGTCATCACTTCAATTAATTATTTATAATTTTTTTCTTGTTCTCAGTGCATCTACGGCTGTTACGTCCACTCAGCTATCCTGCCGACCTTCCACCGAAGATGTTACTGGCTTTTACAGGTAAACATAATATTTTTACACTACCTTTAACATGACCATTTTAACTGACTACAGTGGCGTATAATGGTACCTACTAGAGAGAGGTCATGGAACCTATTTTTTATATTTTAGGTCAGGAATAGTTATTTAAATCTACTGCGTATGTATTGTTACTGGAAATTTAGTTTGAGAATTTAAATAGGTTTTCTGTGTCTACTTAACCGATTTGAATCGAATCGCAGAAAATAGGGCAGATTATACAATCTATAATGATTCTTTATTCCCTCACTCTCATGCCCAGATGGGGCAATCCAACATGACTGGAGAGATATCAGGCGCCAGGCCGATGGCTTTATTTAGCTAGCTACTAGCTGATGTCCGCGACTTCGTCCGCGTGAATGTATTGAAGGAAAAACCAACAAACAAACACACTTTCGCATTTTTAATGTTGGTAAGGATCGAGGCACGGGGTGCTAATACATAATTATTATATTATACCTCTAAATAGGCGATCTCAATCGGTTTTTACGAAATCCATACATTCCCTTCTAAAGCTAAGTATTTTGTAGTAAGTACTTATACCAAAAGTATCTTCCCTAGATTCCGTATATTTAAATTGGCGCAATAACTTCGACTTGCACTAAAAGAGCGTCGAAGCCTTAATCTAATTTGCATGCTCGTAGCTATCTTCGGACCTGAGATTTAAAAAGTTCAAACATTTTTGCATCAGTGTCACGGAGAGGTTATATTTCACTCATGAATATTTTAAGCCAAGGTTGCATCGATGTTAGAGTGGCGGTTTATTTGGCGGCCGCGCTTAAAACTAATAATATTAGGTTTTGATTTATTTAAAGCTTTCGGTTAATGCTGCCTTCATCATCATCATCATCATCATCACCAACCCATCAACGGTCCGCTATGGAGTGTAGGTCTCCTCTCAGAGAAGGGTTATAGGCCATAGTCCTCCGCGCTGGCCTAATGCGACATGGCGGATTTCACACAACTTCGAGAATATTATGAAGAACTATGTATATATGTGCAGGTTTCCTGGTTGTTTTAACGATATTTTCTTTCACCGTTAAAGCTTGTGATATTTAATCAGAACTTCGAAAGTGCCTTCAATACCCGGGGGACGGGATCGAACCTGCGATCCCCGAATAAGAGACCACAGGCCTAACCACTAAGCTATCACTGTTACCTACCTACCTAATGGCTTAAAAACCCTTTATTGTTATTACTAGTCTAGTTACAGTGAAATATCACTGTACACTAACCATCCCATTTCCAGACAAACGCCACCATTAGTCTCTTCTATACTTTAGTGTTAGAGTTGTTTCCCTGTTAGGAGAGCCTGCAAACTCTACAATATCGTCTCTCCATTTATACATTGGTCTTCCTCTCTTCCTTGCATTTTTATATTTGACTAAAATTGGGAATGGATATAGAATATACCCTGGAGTAACACATAGGCTTCTTTTTGTACCGTAAAAAATAGTTCCCGCAGGATTTTGAAAAATCGAAATTCACGTATAAGTGATACGGGAATTTCGATTTTTCAAAATCCACTTGTTTTTCATGGCCATAAATATTTCGTCTCTAAAGACAAAGCTTCAAACAAATTTGAAGCTTTTGTTTTATTTTCTGTTTTGAATATTTATCAATCTTAAAAACCCTTTAATTTTTTATTGTCCGTGTTAAAAATATATCATTCGCTAAAACGATATCCTACTAATAGGTATTATAAATGCGAAATGAATGGAATTATAAATGGATGAATGTATAGATGGATGGATCATGGATGAATGGACGGATGGAAAGATGGACAGATGTTTGTTACTCCTTCGTGTCCCAACTAGTGAACCGATTGGGATGAAATTTAGAATGGAGATAGTTCATACCCAGGATTGACTCGTAGGCTACATTTTCCTGGAAAATTAAGGAGTTCCCGTGGGAATTAAAAACCTTAATTGCGGGCATCTGCTAATCGTTTATATTATATTCATTCTCAACTATACTCAAGCAAACAAGTGTAAATTGAAAATTTAAAACACCCCCAACATGAGAATCTATGGCTGTCGAAGTATCAATTACACGCACGGCACGCGTGAAGCACTTAATCGAGTAATCATACGCTAAAAATGCCTTACATCATTTTGGAAAAGAGCTGATACTCTTACACTGCTGGACCGATATTAACCAAACATAGCTAAGAACCACCGCAAGGAAACTGGGTTTCAAACGAAAAAACCGTATCGAAATCGGTTCCATCCGTTTGAGAGCTACGATACCACAGACAGACACACACACACACACACACAGACAGACAGACATCGACGTCAATTTTATAACACCCCTCTTTTTGCGTCGGAGGTTAAAAATGACGTCGATCGGCAGCTCTGATGAACAAAAAAACACACTTTTGCATTAATATTGCGTGTATTAGAAGTATTCATATTTATGGCTTCAACACAGTCTACAAGCGGTAGTTTTGACCGCCATTTATAAAATGACATTTGTAAAGGCCGCGAACTCGCAGCGGGTTTAGGTTTCACGCCGAAATGTCGACGTAATTGAATTTCTGATTGCATCGCTGCACCCGAGTGTACCGCGTAACAGGTGTCGATACTTGTGACGTGTGTATTACACTGTATCTATCTGTGACTGTACTAGACACGTACTGAATATTCGGATCTTCGGATATCGATAGTTTTAAGCTATTGCGTAGCTTCTATCGCGGGCTTTGAACTAGGACACACAGTTTGAGCACGGCGACCGAATCAAGAAATTCCGTAACGAAAATAAACCTAACACCGTCGTTCAGTAAGCGTTCAACATTTTAGGTTCGCAAGTAGCTCTGTTTGGCGCAGTGGGCGAGAGGCCGCTTTCTTTACCGTATGGTGTATGATGTCGCAGGTTCCAATCTCACTCGCGAAGTAGTGACAGTGCGTTTTTCTTGTTTGTTTGTTTTTCAATTATTTTTTTGCATAATTTTTATTATGCAAAAATTTTTTACATAAATGTTATAATTGCATAAGTTGATAAAAAATGCTATGCAATAGCTTTAACGCGGCAGTCCCCGAGTGCCACTTAATTTTTTTCTGCCCACGTTGTTTGTGTGTACTCTTGTAAAATGTATCGATAGTTTCCTGCGCACATTGTTTACACTTTTGTAAGAATAGTTGTGAAGAAAAAGAAACGCTGCGCTGGTCCCGGATTCCCATTAATCCTACGTACTAATAATAGGTCTTTACCTATGAAATTGCCGTTTTGTATGCAATAAGTGAAAGTACTTATTTTTTCAAACTTTTTTATTTCTGTTATTCGAAGTAATCACCCATGCAATCGACGCATCTTTGCCAACGCATTGGCAGTTTATTGATGCTCTTCTTGTAAAAATCAGCTGGACGGGAGGCAACAAACTCTTCAAAGGCATTTTGTACTGCCTCTCGGGAATTGAATTTTTTACCCACTAAAAAGTTGTCTAAATTTTGGAAAAAGTAATAGTCGGTAGGTGCAAGATCTGGTGAGTATGGCGGATGAGGGAGAGCTTCCAACCGCAGCTCTTGCAGCTTGGAGACTGTCTGTTGCGCAGTATGGGGTCGCGCGTTGTCGTGAAGGAACAGTGGGGACGACCGATTGACCAAAGCTGGTTGCAGATGTGCAAGCTTCTCCATCGTTCTCTCCAGTTCTTCACAGTACACATCTGCATTAATGCTCATGCCGTTTTGTAAAAAGCTGTGGTGAATCACACCCGCACTAGACCACCAAACAGTGACCATCACCTTTTTAGGGGTCATTTTTGGTTTAGGGCATTGCTTTGGTGCTGAACCAGGGTCTAACCAATTGCTGAGCGCTTTCGATTGTCGAACAGAATCCATTTTTCGTCGCACGTAACAATTCGTTTCAAAATTCCTTCATTTCTTTGCCTGTTGAGCAGCGCAAGGCAGGTCTCGACGCGTACGTTGCACTGGCGATCGTTAAGGTCGTGGGGCACCCATCTATCAAGCTTTTTTACCTTGCCAATTTGTCGCAAATGGATCAATATTGTTTTGATGCTTACATCAAAAGCTGCTGCTAGCTCAGCTGTAGATTGAGTTTCGTCAGCTTCCACAATCGCCTTTAATTCATTATTGTTAACCAAAGTCTCCGGACGACCACGAGCTTCATTTTTCAATTCAAAATTTCCAGAACGGAACCGGGAAAACCAATAACGGGTTGTGCGATCGTTTGTACAGTTCTCTCCGTAAACGTTTTTGATGTTACGGGCCGTTTTTGTCGCGTTGGTGCCACGACGGAACTCATATTCCATAATTACACGAATTTTTAAAGTATCCATTATGACGAAAAATTTTCAAATGTAATGAAAATACAACGCTAATCAAAAAACAAAAGACTGAGTTTGTAAATAGAATGTCATGGTTTTAAAACAAATTTAATTTGAATTTAGAATACAGAGCCATTACAAACTTTTTTTTTATTTGAAATGACCAGTACTGAAGAAAGGCAATTTCATAGGTAAAGACCTAATATTATAAATGCAAAAGTTTATGAGGATGGATAATTATATGGGTGGATGGATATATGTTCGTTACCCTTTCACGCCACAACGAATGAACCAATTTGGCTGAAATTTGGAATAGAAATAGCTTATACACAGGATTAAGATATAGGCTACATTTTATCCCGGTAAAGTAAAGAGTTCCCCGCAGGAATCAAGAACCTAAAATCCGCGCGGACGAAATCGCGAGCATCATTTAGCTAATAATAAAATTTTGATGAATAATTTTGAAAAGCCAAAATTTTCTCTAAAGATTCAATTCAATCGACTTCAACTTAACTTGAGCAAAGCCGCGGACAAAAGCTAGTTGTAGTATATAAATAAAAAATCATTATCAAATTATAGTAATATTATTTCTTTCATGTAGGCAAACATGTGGCTCTTAAGAAGTCAAGACTGAAGACTCATTATTATAGAACGAAAATGAAAGATTTAAAAATCGATACTCTTTAATATTTATTTACCAATCACGCACATCCCTTATTTATAAAACTATATAGCACAGTAGCCAATATATTATGTAATTTTAAAATGTACCTCGATCTCGTTTACATTTCAGAGATATAAATATATACCTTACCAAAGTATACCATTTTATATTATACCTTCGTACCATAGTTTAGCTATCATAATAAAAAGTTGAGCAGTGTTTTTGAGTCTTTAAAAATTCGAACGCTGTAACCATAAAATAAGTGAGTTTGGAAAACAGGATCAAAAGGAAACAAGGGTATTAAATTGATGAATATTTAGTATCCTCAGCTCCATAAAAATATTTTTTTTTCATATCTTAAACTACCTAACCATCTCCATTCAACCAACTGGATGCATAGGATACGTGGACTAACCGTTATATATTAGGTAATGACCTCATCATCATCATCATCATCAACATCATCATTACCTGAGCGCAGGTCTCCTCTCAGAGAAGGGTTATAGGCCATAGTCCACCACGCTGGCCCAATGCGAATTGGCGGACTTCACACACCTTCGAGAACATTATAAAGAACTCTCAGATGTACAGGTTTCCTCAAGATGTTTCTGTTTCCTCATAATGTTTTTGTTGAAGCAAGTGATATTTAATTGCTTAAACGCACTTGATTCCGAAAAGTCAGAGGTCGACCCGGGATCGAACCTGCGACCCCCCAAATAGGAGACCACAGTCCTAACCACTAATGACCTAAAAACTACCAAAACCACCAAATCAACTAAAAGGAATGGCTTTTGGTTGATTTGGTGTTTAAAGTAAAGAAAGTTTATTAAAGAATACAATAAATAAATTCCTTGGAAACCGGCATCGCATTATTGATTGCTCTGATGTTATAATGTTCATGGGTGGTGACAATAATCACTCAACATGAGTCTACTCATCCTAAATTAGCGCCAACAATTCCTTTTGCATCCAATCGACGCTTGCCACTTTCCAGATGTCATCGCTCCACTTAACCAGGGCAGTGCAGTGCCTCATTATTCCATTTGCCGGTACGTAGGTAAAGTCTTCACTCGAGGATATTATGGCTCCAGCGATCATCGGTCTTCTGACAATCTTGACCAGCCCACTGCCACTTTAGCGTGCTAGCTTTTAAAACTACCAACCGTTTCCAGTTGTCTAACAGAAATAGAAAAGTCGTTGCTCAAATAAACATTTTTAAAAAGTGCTTTTAGTTGTTAAGTTAATCTACCACTGATTCGGAACGCGTTCCACCAACCAACAAGAATAACTATGAGAAACACAGTGATTGTTGTGTAACCACGTCACCACTTGTTCAGAATTAGACTTTATTGTTAACTGTATGATAACTATACTATGTTGTACATTCCCGATGGCCGTATGAAACGGCTTATTCGGTATTACTGGATTTTCCCGGTACCAGCGCACTCGACTTTCCGGTTAATCGACGTTATGTGAATAGGTGACCAATTGCGCAACGCAATCTCAATCAAAAATTTTAGAAATTCACTTAAAAATATTTTGAGTTTAAAATTTCTCATGGGTATTTCGAACACGTCTCTACCTGCGACTCAACAACAGCTGTTGTAGATAGATGTTGTTGATGGGAAAAGTTGCTGGAAAAGGAGCTTTGGTCGCAGAAAAAATCCTGTCTTCGTAACATTCGGGAGTAGAAAGAGTACCTATGTGGCGACTGTGGCTATGGAGGTTGGATGAGTTTTCTTTTACTGGCAGTCACATTTAAAGAGAATTTAAGTTTAGAAGAAAATATTAAATCTATTGTGCATGGAACATGCGCTGTTATCACTTATAATTCAGCTTTCTGCAACCACTCAAATTGGTGGGCCTCCAAAATCTTTTATTATTAGGTGATTATTATCTTACCAGCTTACCCAGCAGCACGTGTTGTTTCTGCTATGCAAACAGTAAAAGTAATTTTGTTATCGTAACCTTTGACCTAATAGAGAAATATCTTGAATATTATAAGATTACTCCTGTTCTAGACATGAGAGAATCACCAATTTCACAATTTCATACTTTATTTGATTACAATATTGCCATCAGGCTTAGGTACCTTCACTGCACATCGCGTCCACTCAACTCACCCTAACTAAACTCATTTTCGCCGTCCGTCCACAAACTACCCCACTCTTTTTCTATTCCCCCACTCTAGTCATCCATTCTCGCCAATCGAAGCACCACTATTAAATTTTTTTAGAAAGTACTCATATTATTAGCAACTATTTATCGAATATTGACGGAAATTGATGACTAAAATGTAGCATTGTTTTTATAAAATACACTAATTAAAATGACATTTTACTTTTACAAATAGCAACGTAAAGGTCTTTTATTTGGAGTGATGGATAATTATTAAGGATAATAGCTATAAATAGATAGTAGAAGCTATACATCTTAATACGCAAGAGTATAAAAAACTGACTGCCAACATTCGCTAGTCGGACAAGCATTCTAAGAAGAAGATTGCCTCAGGAAACTGGTGTTTAGGCCGTGTTTTCTGCGTTTCCCATTAGTCACCACCTCGAGTTTTTGATATTTCATATAAACCGTCTAATTTACAACTTTTGTTATTGATTTTAACAACGGTAGCAAGGAATATTATAAAGTATAATAATTATGTTTACGCTTTAACATTGGCCCTAGATGTGATTCCAAATGCCTTCTGCAATAACCCCAAAGAACTTAATCTGATTATAGCGTGACTGGATAGGTCTAGGTACATACTCGTAATAATTTAATTTTATTATAAATAACATGTTAAAGGGAAGCCTATCAATGCTTATATAAAGCTCCAAAGATAATCTCCACAATTTTACTGTTTATTACTGTTTATATATTGATTGCGTCTAATCATACGTGTTTAAGGGTCTGAAAAAAAATGAAAAACTGCTGTTTTACTCTAATTACTTCTGATATATATAAAATTGTGACGTCACACCAAGGGGGAAGGGGGTTTCACAAGTGTGACCATCTGTGACATCGGGCCCCATAGTGACGGAAAAACCAAGTTGAAAAGTTCCTCAGCACACTTCTGAAACCGATTTGATTTAAGTATCCACTTTTACCAAGCAGAAGTTTATTACTGAGCTGTTTGTTTTAAAAATGCGGTGGAAAGAATATACTTAAATAGTAAAATAGCCAGTGGTATGAAAAAGTTTTTATTTCCGTATCGGCTTTATCATAAATCCCGTCGTGCTCTGCCACTTCATACTCGTATCTAAACCCGCAGCGACGCCTGACTTAGCTTTGAGCTATAAAAACAATAAAGATCGAGGGCTGCCCGCGTATGTTTGAACTTTTAAGTTTAAACTTTAAACTTAAACATACAGCATGATCTCACTGTTCTCACATTCGAGGGCTTCTGGAAGAAATGCCTTCCTTAGAGATAAACTGTCATTGTGTCCTTTAAATATTATGTTTATGTTTCATCTTAATATTACTGGTACTAAATAAATACATAAATAAATCACACTTCATATCATTCTAATATTATAAATGCAAAAATGTGTTTGTTTGTTGCTTTGTTGGTTTGTCCTTCAATCACGTCACAACAGAGCTTCAGATCGACGTGATTTTTTGCATGGGTATAGTTGAGGACCTGGAGAGTGACACAGGCTATAGACTATTTTTATCTCGGAAAATCAGAGTTCTCGAGGGATTTTAAAAAATAAATCCACACGGACGAAGTCGTGGGCATCAGCTAGTAAATAAATAAATAAATACTTATGGCTTAGGGAAGGTGTTACTTTTTTGTAATTTAGGGGGAAAAATCACATTTTAGAGCATCATTTCGCACTATATCTATTATAATTGGCTTATTTGTAGGATTCTATTCTGCGGCGTGTCACTTAAAACTTAAATATTTTAGTAACTTCAAGGCTCATTTCACCATCTCCAAAGAAACTTAAACCGACGAATAAAGACGTTTTGACTTATTGCCTATACAAAAACCATAAAAACTGTCAAAACGAGCTTTTCAAAAGCAAAAGTTAAAGTTAGTTTTGCAAAAGTGAAATACGCCCTAAGTAAGTTATAAATAAGCAGTGATAGCCTAGTGGTTAGGACTGTGGTCTCATATTCGAGGGGTTGCAGGTTCGATCCCGGGTACGCACGCACCTCTGACTTTTCGGAGTCAAGTGCGTTTAAGCAATTAAATATCACTTGCTTCAACGGTGAAGGAAAACATTGTGAGGAACCTGCACACCTGAGAGTTCTTCATAATGTTCTTGACGTGAGTGAAGTTCTCCAATTCGCATTGGGCCAGCGTGGTGGACTATGGCCTATAATCCTTCTCTGAGAGGAGACCTGCGCTCAGTAGTGAGTTGATGGGTTGCTAATGAATGAAATGAAATGAAGTTATAACTCGTAATATCGAAACTAATTGTGATTGCTAACCAATGCAGAATCTGACTGGCGTGCATATTTGGGTGTCTAATACAAGCCAGCTATAGTATGTAGGTACGTATCGATGTTAACTAACGTGATTTCAGACTTTTAAACAAATTCCATTGACAAAGGAACTTAAATGAAACATGAAGATAGCGAAGATAAAAAAGGAGAGATTTACAAAAAAAAAATACTTAGATATGTGGTGTCACAATATTTTAAAAAGAGCACTAAGTAATAATTACTTAGTGCTGAAGTGCGAAATGATGCTCAAAAATGTGATTTTTCACCCTAAATTACAAAAAAGTCACACCTTCCCTAAGCCATAAGTATTTATTTATTTATTTACTAGCTGATGCCCACGACTTCGTCCGTGTGGATTTAGTTTTTAAAATCCCTCCAGAACTCTTTGATTTTTCGAGATAAAAATATCCTATGTCACTTTCCAGGTCCTCAACTATACCCATGCAAAAAATCACATCGATGCGAAACTGTTGCGGCGTGATTGAAGGACAAACAAACACATTTTCATATTTATAATATTATAATGATATGAAGTGTGATTTATTTATGTATTTATTTACTACCAGTGAAACATAAACATAATATATTATAAATGACAAAAGGACAGCTTATCTCTATGGAAGAGATTTCTTCCAGAAGCCCTCGAATGTGAGAACAGTAGTGAGTTGATGGGTTGCTAATGAATGAAATTAAATGAAGTTATAACTTGTAATATCGAAACTAATTGTGATTGCTAACCAATGCAGAATCTGACTGGCGTGCATATTTGGGTGTCTAATACAAGCCAGCTATAGTATGTAGGTACGTATCGATGTTAACTAACGTGATTTTAGACTTTTAAACAAATTCCATTGACAAAGGAACTTAAATGAAACATGAAGATAGCGAAGATAAAAAAGGAGAGATTTACAAAAAAAAAATACTTAGATATGTGGTGTCACAATATTTTAAAATGAGCACTAAGTAATAATTACTTAGTGCTCTTTTTAAAAAACTTTAATTTTTTTTATAATTATTATAAAAAAAATTAAAGTGACTTCTTCTTCTTCTTCTTTATCAACCTATAGACGTCCACTGCTGGACAAAGGTCTCCTGCAACCAAAGTCCTCTCCTCGGTGACTTTGGTTCTCCTACGAATCTCCTCATGTCTGATTTGATCTCGCAGGGATATACCGAGCATAGCTCTCTCCATCGCTCGCTGAGTGACCCTGAGCCTTCATATGAGGCCCATAGTTAGCGACCATGTCTCGGATCCGTAAGTCATCACTGGCAACACGTACTTTTCGAAGACTTTAGTCTTCAGGCACTAAGGGATTTTGGACAAGAATTAAAGTAACTAATTATAAGATAATCTAAAGTGTTATTTCGATATAAACCTGCTAAAAACTTTAAAATAAAAATTTGCATACAAACGTAAATATAGCGGGCGATAAGGATGAAAATTATGCGAGAATCGTTGAAAATACAGCAACAGAAACAGAAATAACTGGCGGAGTGAATTATTTATTTTGAATAGCTAACTATATCGAAATATTATTTCCTCCGCGGGGAAATCAGGGTACAGCGGTCCGCGCAACTCGCATATTATATACTATATTTACTACTGGCTCAAACGTATCGCTCACTAATAGAAAATTAGCGGAATCTATATTAATACACTAGCCCGCGGCTTAGTTCACTTTTTTCAAACCCATTCAAACCCCTATTTTACCCTCTTAGGCGCGCTTGCAGAAACGTCTTAACCCAGAGTTAGCAGCTAACTATGGGTTAAAAGGACAGATTTGACAGATTGCGTATACAGCTTCTGTCAAAATTACAAATTTATTCCTGGGTTAACTAGCTCGGAGTCTCTGCAAGCGGGCCTAGAGGTTGAAGTTTCAAAAATCCTTTCTTAGCGGATGCGGTGGATGGCATCGTTCGTATGCCAAATTTCTGCCCGATTCGTCCAGTGGTTTGAGCTGTGCATTGATAGGTCAGTTAGTCAGTCAGTCAGTCACCTTTTCCTTTTATATATTATTTAGATTAGATAGATTTTAGAAGATAGAAGATAAGTTATAAAATCAAATCTCATATTTATCGGGCCTATGCTGCCAATACCAACGCTTCAGTATTATTTCAATTTTGTTTAGAGATGTCATTTATTGACAACTTAGAGTAGGTATTTAAGCTGATATTGTATGACATGTCAAAACAATATTGAAATCATACTACATAGTGGTATAGGCCCTGCCAGTTATATTTAATAATTTTCTACAAAAACTAAGCGTTTAGGTAACTTTTAGTGTGACCTTTTTAAAAGCTATACTAAGAATATCTTCAATTAACGATAACTGACTAAAGTATCAAAGACTTTTATATGAATATGCGCCGACTTCGAATCATTAGTAAATCTGTGTTTTTCTATCAGTCAAAAACGCATAAGTTTTGTATGCATGTAACATCGATAAACAAAATTAATGTTTGCTTTTAGTCACGTGTTTTGCGAACAGCTAGATTGGTGTGGCCTAGTTCCGACGGCGTTGTATCAAACGATTACGTTGGTTGGGCATTTGGGTCTGTGGCGATACCGAATTAGGGCAAAACTTTCCCTTCGTGCTTTGGTGATTACGTTAGGTCAGTATTGATAATTACACTAAAATTTTTGTATGAATCCTTGAAGGTTATTTTTATTCAACCCTGTTGCGAGATTCAATTGATATTCAGAATCTTTGCTAGAAAACAGCTTAGCCAATTTACTACATGGAAATGTTATTGCTGATACTGATGATGCTATAATAACTCTGCTGTCTGCCTGTTTGTCACATTTTCACGGCTTACGACAAAAGAACAGACTGACAGACGGATCTTGACTAAATAATTATGGTACAAAGATAGTTTACACCCTAAAGGTGGACAAAATATACATACTTTTTATCCTTGAAAATCAACCAATTCCAGCGAGGTTTTGAAAAACTTAAACCCACGCAGATGAATTAGTAATTACGGACTTATATTTTAAAAGGCATAAACTTTATGGTAAAAAATTAAAGCAGTAGAAAACAACAAGGCATCTCTCTTTTTTCGCTATTAGGTATTTATCATATTAATCGAGATCAAACTATGTTCATAAGTGACATTTAAACTTTAGTTGAAAAGAATGAAATAATAATTGTTTTCAGATTTGAGTAAAAATTATTTCACAGATAAACTGGACACTTTAAAGTAAAGATTTTTATATAAACCTGTGAAGATGATACTGCCATCGTCGCAATTAGAATGCCATAAGCCTACTTTGTCACATAATTTACAAATTGTGAAACACCAAATTAAATTTGAATTTCGTGGGCAGACCCGTGTAATCAATCTTAAAGAAAATATTTTTTTATTGTGGGACGTGGAAGTGGAACACACACAACACTGGAAGTGTAAAAGCTTTTATAATCTGTAACGGACAATTCAATTTCTTGATAAACACCTATTTTATCACCGTCCACGTGAATTATTTTAGGTGGAGCGCTTTAGTAATAATGACTGTCTCCCCAAAAACGGCGTCACTGTATTCACGGCAAATTATTTAGCCCAGTTAATGAAAAACCGCTGTATCTACAATAAAGCACACGTGTCGAGTGGCAGCCCTGTCCGGCGGCCATTACATAAATAATTCCGCCATGTTTATTGCCGCCATTTTGAAGACAAATGGATAGTTATTACGGCGCACTCCGTTTTACATTCGCTCTTCGCTGAAAATTAAAATATTGTGTGTTTACTTATAGTTTTTTTGCATAGTTGAACTGCGTGCGAGTCGATTTAGGGGCTGTTACGGCGGCCGGGCGGCTTTATGCGCCTCAGAATGCCTGTTTCGCCCCCTCTTTAGCCGCGGGGGCTTATGAACTCGCACTTAGCTCGTTATTTCCCATTTCACTCGGTAATGAATGGGGTGCTTGCACTAAATCTCTTCACATCACTAAACATTGTACCGTGAACACTTAATATTTTTCATTTCGTAAATAAATAAATCGTGTTTTATATTTTGCTTCTTTATGCCTCCTTTAGAATGGTTTTGGCGAATGAAACTGGGTTTTTATTTATTATCTGTATTAATAATAATTTACAAAATTTTTAACGTTATAATTGTAGGTAAAGCTTAGGTAAAGTCATCATAAGTAAACTTTTACCTTTGTCAACCAGTAGACGTCCGATGCGACAGATGCCGACGGTCCACTTAGTGGGGAATGCCATTACTTCCGGTGCGAGATCACCGTTGGGACACTTGCACATTGGAACTTCAAGGTCTATCAGTTCTTGGAACTATGTGCCCCATCCATTGTCAACGCTACTTCTTAAAGCAACGTGGACCCATATTTGGTGACTCTGGTTCTTCTACGAATCTCCTCAGTTCAGTTTCGATTGCGTTGAGCTATATTGGTGACTCTGGTTGTTCTATGAATCTCCTCAGCTCAGTTTAGATTGCGTTGAGCTATGTTGGTGACTCTGGTTCTTCTACGAATCTCCTCAGTTCAGTTTCGATTGCGTTGAGCTATATTGGTGACTCTGGTTGTTCTATGAATCTCCTCAGCTCAGTTTAGATTGCGTTGAGCTATGTTGGTGACTCTGGTTCTTCTACGAATCTCCTCAGTTCTGTTTCGATTGCGTTGAGCTATATTGGTGACTATATCGAACAGTGCGTGTTGCCAGTGATGACTTATGGATCCGAGACATGGTCGCTAACTGTGGGCCTCATAAGAAGGCTCAGATTCACTCAGCGAGCGATAGAGAGAGCTATACTTGGGGTATCCCTGCGAGATCAAATCAGAAATGAAGAGATCCGCAGGAGAACTAAAGTCACCGACATAGCTCAGCGAGTCGCGAAACTGAAGTGGAAATGGGCGGGGCACATAGTTCGAAGAGCTGATGGTCGTTGGGGTCCCAAGGTGTTGGAGTGGCGACCCCGCACCGGTAAACGCAGTGTTGGCAGACCCCCCACTAGGTGGACCGACGACATCAAACGAGTCGCAGGGAGCCGCTAGATTCAGGCGGCGCAAGACCGAAGCCTGTGGAGGTCCATGCAGGAGACCTATGCCCAGCAGTGGACATCTAAAGGTTGTTAATGATGATGAGACTGGTGACTCTGGTTGTTCTACGAATCTCCACAGCTCAGTTTAGATTGCGTTGAGCTATGTTGGTGACTCTGGTTCTTCTAAGAATCTCCTCAGTTCTGTTTCGATTTCGTTGAGCTATGTTGGTAGCTCTGGTTCTTCTACGAATCTTCTAAGTTCTGTTTCGATTTCGTTGAGCTATGTTGGTGACTCTGGTTCTTCTACGAATCTCCTCAGTTCTGTTTCGATTGCGTTGAGCTATCTTTGTGATTCTGGTTCTTCTAAGAATCTCTTCAGTTCTGTTTCGATTGTGTTGAACTATGTTGGTGACTTTTTTTCTTATACAAATCTTCTCATTTGCGTTATGATTGCGTTGAGTTATGCTGGTGACTCTGGTTCTTCTAAGAATCTCCTCAGTTCTGTTTCGATTTCGTTGAGCTATATTGGTAGCTCTGGTTCTTCTACGAATCTCCTAAGTTCTGTTTCGATTGCGTTGAGCTATGTTGATGACTCTGGGCTTTGATGAGCAACACGATGATGAGCTCAAAAATGACGTCGAAATAATGTTACTAAAATAAGCAATCGTAACATGACTTCGCAGTGGTTTTGGAAAAGAATAACATAATTAGTACTTTGAGTGATTTGTCCGAAAATAACTCGGCGCGGACCCAAACAATTTTTTTTATTCGATGACAAGATATTCCTTGATTGCGACCTGATCTGATGGTAAGTGACGATGCAGTCTAAGATCTTAACGGGCTGACTTGGAAGGGTTATGGCAGTGTACTGAACCCACTGAAGTCATTCAAGAAAGTGGTCTTAAGAGATTTATACCAACAACACAAAATATTATGATCTCATTTATCATGTATTATAAAGTAAAATGTCTTAAGAAATTCAACTCATCTCAGATTCAAGGGGTATAAGGCGGTGTCTCGTGTTAAGCCTCATGTCATCCCGTTTCATAGAGCGGCTTTTGACTCGCAATAAACTGAAGGATAAGATCCACTTTCTGTAAGACCACTTCAGTTTATTAAAATGCGATCTGCATAAAATACAGGGTGGAAATTTTTTAGTGTGAGAAGATTATTTTCTCATTGCAAAAGATATTGAAAAGCTGGATTCTGGTATTGAAAATATGTTACCTGTTGAACAAAATGAAAATAACACAGTTTAGGTATAGCAGGCAATTATTTTATTTTTCGATGAAGAGATACCAAAGAGTTGCTTAAAAAAATTCTATGAAATGATTTCAAGAATGGAACATCGAAAGCAGTCTTTTTATTTTCTAAAGGATCATAATATTATCTATTTACACTAGCGGCACGCTATGATGGCCGGTTTGACGTTTGTCCGCTCATGAAGTTCCGTATTAATTGATAACGACTTTGAAGGAAATAATTGTATTACTTTATTGACGATAGTGATGTGCAGAGATTCATAAATTTTATCGAATGTAGTTTTAGGTTTAGGACTCAAAATTTATTTATTAAATTGATTTCTAAAATGTATACAAGTGTAGAAAAATCAGTTTGCACCATTTAAGGGGTGAATGTACTTGTGAATATGAACAATTTTCACTATGTGGACAAACCTCTGAAATCGCAAAAAAATATCAGCTGTTTCATACAAAAGGTAAAATTTTTATTTTTATATGATATATACCACAACTCGGCATTTGGTTTTCTAAATTGAAAATTTTTAAAAATGGAATCTAATACGATCGTCACATAGGATCGCTGGCTAGCACAACTACTACCTCCGGCAAACTCGCGTCAATGCTCAATGCAAAACAAAGCAGTTTCGAATTGACGTTGCTTCGAAAAGTATAAACTGTCAGTGCAATGCGATTGTGATATAGTTTTGACCTGGCTTTGGATTTCAAATATTGATACTGCATTACTGTTGACCCTTGCTCGTTAATTTGGACTCTGTTCAAGCCCTTTGTTGTGGATTTCGTCGATATGACCGAACGTACGCAGAGAACTGTTCTAAATAGTCAGACACGTGAGTTCGTAATACGCCTTCGTAACTATTTCGATCGTGAAGCTCAAAATGGAGGGCCAATTTTACCTATAACGTCAGTGGTTGAACGCGTAGCTGATGCGCTTAATATTGGACAACGAACTGTTAGACGGATAACTAAAAAAAAATATGGCGAGACTGGCACAGAAGAAAATAAACTTCACACACCAAAAAAGAGAAAACGAGCAAAACCAGTCGTAGGCATCGATAGCTTTGATGCCGATGCTATCTGAAGACATGTTTGTTTGTTTGTTTTTTTTTCTTGTGTGCATATAAAGTATGTATATTCATTTTCATTCAAATATTCAGTTCGTTCAAATAAATTAAATAAACATATACATTTTTGTTTTATTAAACCTATTTAATCAGGTACAAAAACAAAACTTAATTGTTTTTTGTTCGAGAATAAATTGACATTCCACATCACTATTGTAATGTGTCAAACCGGCCATCATAGCGTGCCGCTAGTTTAATAGTCCGTGGATTGCGACTAAATTAAAAAAAATTTAATCCCTAGAGGCTAAAGTAGATATTATACACTTTTGTCCCGCTACGATAAGCTATAATAATGACACACTTTTATAGAGCATGAGGAAAAAAAAAAAAAGATAAAGATGCTTCTAACTTTTTTAATTCTGGGAGCGGTGAGCAAAGATCTCTTTCGGGTCTTAAGGTGTAGCTGGCTCCTTGAGACTCCTCTAATAAATAATCGTCGGTTCACTTGGGTGGTCTGCCAATACTGCGCAACTATCACAGTACTACTAATAATTTGTTTGTTATCAATTCCAGAACCCCGACATAGTGCTGGTCCACTACCTAAACGTGCCGTACCCGGATGACAACAAGCTGGCTACAGTCGCCCCCAGCCTCGCACTGTGGGCGGACAAGAAGGAGTGGACGAAGGATGAACTCGTCAGCCAGTTGAAGCCTATGTGTAAGTAGCCTAGTTATTTCTTTTTTTATAAGTCATCTTCGTCATCAGACGAGTCATCATCCATCAATGGCTCACTACTTATCGCAGGCTCTCTGTCAGAGAAGGGTTAAAGGCCACAGTCCACCACGCTAGCTAATGCAGATTGGCAGACTTCAAAACATTATGAAGAACTCTCAGGCGTGCAGGTTTCCTCACGATATTTTCCTTCGCCGTTAAAGCAAGAAATATTAACATTCACACTCCGAACTCACTTAATTCCGACAAGTTAGAGATACGTGCCAAGATCCCCGGACCATCTGAAAAGGAGGTCCAAGTCTGAATGACTTTGCGGTACGAGAAGGATGGTAGACTCCACTTTTACGTCAATTTTAATCCAATCGTCAACACTGCCGCATAAAAAGACGAAGGATGGTTAAAATACTTAGTTTATGAATTTAATCATACTAGAACTTTTACTAGAACATCTGTGTGTAGGTAAGTATCCTTCATTTTATTCATTAATAAACCCTGTTAAAAGAACTCTAAAAATCATAAGAAAGATACTTTATGGTTAACATGACTAGACTTCTGTAAAAGTTAGTAACGCAATAGATTAAAAACACCAGAATCGAAATAGGAAGTATAGTTTTGAAATATTTAATATTGATAGAAAACAGATTCCCTCCAAAGATTTCTCCAATTTAGTTCAGACAAGTAGCCTTGCCGTAGTACAAATTTAATCAAATAGTTCATGAATGTTAATACTGAAAATTAAAACTCGACAAGCAAACTTCGCCCTTGCCTTGAATATTTATGAGGAGGGAGGGATTATGACCCTCTATTAATAATGATCTTAATTGATGTTGATCATTAAGGCTATGAATTTATATAGCGCCCGGTTGAAATTGTTTCAGAATTGATGGACCAAAAAAGTATAATGATTCTCTCTGACTTTCGTTCTTTTCTATTTCAGTCTTCAGTGAAGATGAGCCAGATCTTAATAGTGACTTGGAAATATCGGTATGTAGCCTCTTACAAATAAAATATATTGTTAAAGTGTTATTTAAAGAATAGGTTATTATAAAGATTGAATTTAGGGGAAAATGTTTCAGACGACGGAGACGGTTGAAGCGATTGTCGGCCAACTTATGGAGAAGCAGCGAGCCGCAAGAGCAGCAGCGTTAGCGAGACAACTCGAGTGCGGGTGCCCTGACTCCACCTGCCAAGATTCCAGGACTTGTGCTCATCCGTTACGACGCATCCAAACCGCCAAACCACCTCCTTCAGATCACCACGTATCGTCGACTACTGGCCCGTCTCCGCGACCCATGGCACAACCACCGCGACAGTACACAAGAGATCATCGGCAAACCACGCAGTCGTCACCTTTACTTCTCTCCCTAGGACAAATACAAGGAGGTGGAGGTTTACTTATTCTGAATGGTACTAGCAATAGTTCACAGCAACATTCCTCGTTAGTGTCACCACTATCAGTAACGTCGTTCGTCTGTGAAGAGCCAAGAGATAGGTACCGGCAACAGTATAAACCAACGTTTGTTCTAAAGAGGGAGATACCAGACAGTCAGCAAAACACACACTTGAATAACACAGAGCCAACGTTTGAAGTAGAAAGTCGCGTGGAAGAGAAAGTTGAAGTTGACACTTTTGATAGGAAAATAAAATTGGAGCCAAGGAGTCGGAACCATATAGTTGCGAGTGCGCCGTCAACGCCGTCCCGGTATCCAGATTTAGTGGAACGCTTAGAGAGTAAACTTCATACGGAACATTGTGATGATACTTTAGTTTTATTAGGTACTGACGGCCATTTAGAAAATTCAAGTGGATTCTTTGATGAAACACTGGAACTATCCCATGAGGATATTCAGAAAACTTTGTCAGCAAATATGCCGACTTGTGAACTAGATAGAAGTGTTGTGCGGTCTAGCGAGACTGCTAATGTGATGGTTTCAGGAATAGATACAATGGACTTTATAGAAAGTTGTGAAGCAGTAGCATCACCTACTCATGTAGTTGATGACAATGTGTTTGTTAATTTGGATGCTTTCGATATGTTGGGTGATTTTCCTGAACTGGAAGTGTTAGATCCTAGCACAATATCTACGAATCCTATAGTAAGTATTAATGACGTCACGTTGCGTAACGATAAGCAAAAGATGGCGCTTATAGTTTCTGATGTTAGTTTCTGCGTTTTATTATGATGATGCTTGATGATATGCGTGATGGTTAAGATCCATTTTTTAGTATTTATAATCCTCCATTACAGCTCTTGTGTGGCAATTCACCGCCTGCCGAAGAGGGAAACGATAAAATGCAAACAGATAGTCCAGGTGAAGGGACTCTGAGTATTACGGACTATTCACCGGAATGGGCTTATCCAGAAGGTGGTGTGAAGGTTTTAGTGGCGGGGCCTTGGACGGATACATCGGATCAGTACACAATCTTGTTTGATAATTTTCCGGTGCCCTCAATATTAGTACAGAATGGTCTTCTTAGGTGTTATTGTCCAGGTTAGTATTTGTAGCTAACTGAATTCTAAAGGTTTGAACTCAAACCCATCAAGAAATATTTACAAGAAGTCTTCTTTCAGACACACAAAATATTGCAAGCGATATCTTGTTAATCTTTGCATAATTATTAACTATAAAATAATTGGTATACTAAAGAAAAATTAAGTGGCACTCGGGGACTGCCGCGATTAAAATAATTATGCAATATTTTTTTTGCATAATAAAAATGATGCAAAAAAAATAATCAAAAAACAAACAAACAAGAAAAGCGCACTGTCACTACTTCGCGAGTGAGATTCGAACCTGCGACATCATACACCATACGGTAAAGAAAGCGGCCGCTGGCCCACTGCGCCAAACAGAGCTACTTGTGAACCTCTAAAATGTTGAACGCTTACTGAACGACGGTGTTAGGTTTATTTTCCTTATGGAATTTCTTGATTCGGTCGCCGCGCTCAAACTGTTTGTCCTAGTTCAAAGCCCGCGATAAAAGCTATGCAATAGCTTAAAAATCTAGACCGATTAATTTAATTATTATTTTTAGATCTCTCTCTTGATGGATTTTTCAGCGAAATATTACAAGCTAAGGATCTCAAAAATTTCGTATAAGTAATTTGTGCGTAAAATCCACTGCATAACATATTTTAGAAAGATCCTTTTGTAGTTTTTACATGATTATATTAAAATTTACAACCGATGGAAGTTTAAACGATGTAATTTTTCCAATTCCAGCTCACGAAGCAGGTCTTGCAGCGCTGCAAGTGGCTAGGGGTGGGCGTGTGGTGTCAGATACTGTTGTGTTTGAATACAAAGCCGGGCCCGTGCTAGCACCATCATCACCCGCGTCTGCACCACTGCCGTCGCTGGATCTTAGAAGATTCTCGCTTTTGCAGCGATTGCAGCGGCTGCATGGTCGATTACAACTTAAAATTGAGCCATTAGATGATAATAATCAGGTAAACAATTTTATTAATTTCAACTAAATTGAAGAGAAGTGATTTAACTAGTGAAATGTGAATCATAAAATATGGTAACAAATTTTGAAGCTGGTGATTCCGTTGTTATAACGAAGGATTTGGTTGTAGTCCGAACATGATGTCCGAAATTCAATTCCATGTTTCCTCGATAGAAACATATTTCTAGTTAGTAGAAAGTTGTTGTCTAGATTCATCAGAATAGCGTTGTCGCTTTAGGTATAATTTTTCCAGGACATGGGATCTGAGAGTTTCATATCTACTGGTAGTTTGAAAATATATCAATTTTATTAGATTTTGTAATTTTTATTGGTGCTGATGATTAAAAGGCATAACTGAATTTTTTCGTGTGATGGATAATCTTCTTAATATATAAAAGGGAAAGGTGACTGACTGATCTATCAACGCACAGCTCAAACCACTGGACGGATCGGGCTGAATTTTTGGACATACAGATAGCTATTATAATGTAGGCATCCGCTAAGTAAGGATTTTTGAAAATTCAACCCCTAAGAGGGTAAAATAGGGGTTCGAAAAATCGAACTTAACGTGAGCGAAGCCGCGGGCTCATGAAAAATAAAGTGGTTCTTTATGTATCATGGATTTCCGTAAAGTAACGCTTATTTATCTATTTTTTAGATTGAAGATGTGCAATTATACTCAAATCCAAAATTCGAAGATCGTTTGGTGACGTTTTGCCACTCCCTAAGCGCACGATCCTTTGGCAACTCTGAAGGTTTCACCACAGAGCCGGGTGAGGACAGCTCTACCATTCTGCACTTGGCCGCCGCTTTGGGATATACGAAGCTAACAACAGTTCTATTGCGATGGAGGCAGGATGACAACAGTTTAGCGTTGGAGAAAGAGGTCAATTTGGGTGCAAGAGATAGCGATAATTGTACTCCTTTGGTGAGTAACTTTGCGTACGCCTCTTATTTTTACCTTTTCTAGTCACCAAAGCGCGGCAGTCCTAATAATGTGCAGTTAAAATAAGCCACTTACCTCCATTCATCCATCAGCCTGTATTCGTCCACTGCTGGACATAGGCCTTTCCGAGAGCGCGCCACCAAACACGGTCCTCCGCCTTCCTCATCCACCCGCTTCCCGCCACCTTCTTAAGGTTATCGCTCCAGCAAGCTGGAGGTCGTCCTACACTGCACTTGCCGGTACGCGGTCTCCACTCCAGAACACGTCTGCCCCACTGCCACTTCAGCTTGCTAATCCTCACAGCTATGTCGGTCACTTTTGTTCTGCTACGAATTTCCTCTTTCCGGATTTTATCCCTGAGAGAGATTTCCGCTCCATAGCGCGCTGAGCGACTTTTAATGGTTAGAATTCTGAAGTCAGGTGGTCCAGGTTCTCGTCAAAAGATAGAAAAGGGATGCACTGGCACTAAAGTGCAGACGTGCGAGGGAGATAGCTAGAACAGCTCTGCCTTCATCCCTCTCATCCCTTCATTAATTTAAATATATTGCCTCATTTTGCACCAGATTTTCATTCTGTTTTCGCAGGTTTTCTTTTTTAACCGACTTGAAAATAGGAGGAGGTTCTCAATTCGTTGCAATCTTTTTTTTATGTATGTTCACCGATTACTAGAAGACGTCTGAACAGATTTGGAAAATACGTTTTTGTTTCAAAGGGTTTACTTCCCAGATGGTCCCATTTAAATTATATCGAAATCGGCCGAGCGCTTTTTAAAAAAATCAACAATAAATTATATACTTTGTAGTGGCGTGGGCGTTTGAAGTTAAGTAAAAGTTTTTGTATTTAATTATAATGGTTTTAGTTCTTGCGAATGAAAATAATTAAAATTACATTATTGTAATTCGATTGAATTTCCGTGCTATTCCAGATGGTAGCGAGTGCTGAGGGTCACGTGGAGACAGCAGTGGTACTGGCTCGATGGAGCGCTGGCACGCGTCGTGAGGCGGGCGCTCGAGCGGCCGCCGCGACCGCCCGCCGCGCGGGGCATTCCCGTCTCGCTGCTATCCTCGACAGAATCCACCCGCCTACTGGGGACGCTGTGTTTCGAAGACCACATAGGTAATCTGTGGCTACAAAACAATGGAGAAATCCAATCATACTAATATCATACTAATATGATAAATGCGGAAGTGTGTTTGTTTGTTGGTGTGTCCTTCAATCACGCTGAAGTAGAGCAACGGATCGACGTGATTTTTTGCATGATTATATTTGAGGACCTGGAGAGTGACATAGGCTACTTTATATCTCGGAATGTCAGAGTTCCTGAGGCATTTTAAAAACTAAATGCATCGGGCATAGGCATCAGCTAGTAATAAACAACGAACTGAATGAAAAAAGAAGGTCAAAGGTCACCTTTTGGCTTTGGTGAATGACAATTTCATTCACCAAAGGCAAAAGGTGACCTGAAGTGGTATATAATCTATGCATATTTGGGAGTTATATTATGTAAGAAAGAAATCATACTCATTATTATTATAAATGCAAAAGTGTGTTTGTTGGTTTGTCCTTCAATCACGCCGCAACAGAGCTACGGATTGACATGATTTTTTTGCATGGGTATAGTTGCGGACCTGGAGAGTAATATAGGCTACTTTTTACAAAACTAAATTGACGCGGACGAAGTCACGGGCATCAGCTAGTTTAGAATATATCTGACCTTTTGGAATGTCTTAGAGATGTTAAATACTGAAAAGAAAGGATTTTGAGGATATAATAGTTGAAAATATAGAAAAATTAGCTAACTCATGTAGAAAGGTATTAAAAAAATGAGTGGATGTTTTTGGTCTGGTGAAGGTTACTAATCTAAATGAAAAATAGATTATTGATAGAAGGAAAATAAAAATTAAGAATATTTTTTTATCATTTCAGTTTATCCCAAAAGAGTCGGTCAGGCAGCCTGGAGAGCAACTTAGTGAAACGACCGTCAATAGACAGCGGTATCAATATGGCCGATGCGTTCAGATCTAGCTCTGCCATAGACAAGTCCGAAACTTCATCCGCTAGGTATGAACCGTAATTTTTAAATACAAATAGAGCTATTGGATAGAATCAGGCGTTACTTTGCGGAAGTTCATGATTAGCAAGAAAAGGTTAGAATTATTTTGCTAAAATCCGCCAACAGAAAAAATCTGTATGGTCAAACATGCAATTAACAGCTAAGCACCACTCACCTACCCAGCCAAGCAAGAAAGCCAAGTTCCCAAGCAAGCAATGCCATCACCACTCACATGCACCAACACACAAGACTTTTACACTACTCTCGACGCACGTTTCGCCCCGATACCGGAGCATCCTCAGGAGATGTCGACTTTACAATGCTGTATTGTCTAGTCTAACTAGTCTATACAGATTTTTTCTGTTGGCGGATGATAGCAAAATAGTTCTAACCTTTTCTTACAAATAGAGCTTTCTACAATTTGCTTAATAGAGCAGTGATAGTCCAGTAATAAGCAATTAAATATCACGTTTCAACGCTGAGGGAAACATTGTGAGGGAACCTGCACTCCTGAGAGTTCTCCAGAATGCTCTCAAAGGTGTATGAAAGTCTGCCACTTTACACTGGACCAGCGTGATGGATTATGGCCTATAACTAGTAGTGACCCGATGATGATGGTTGCTGATGATTTTAATAATATGTTTAAATATTTACTGAATCTTGCTTTGCATCTATATACCCGTTTTTGTGGCAATATTGATGTCCAGATTCTCCGAGAAGACATATCAAAAACATTCCTTCAATTTTGATTAATAATAAAATATATCTTTTATCCAGATTATCTAAAGTAACTAAGATTTATGGTGCACAATTATATGAGACCCTGTAGTTAATAGGCCATACTATCTTTATTTATTTTAATTTTTTAATTTAATATTTTCAGGTGGGAAAGAAGCATGTCCCTACCACTTGATTCTGATACTTCAGAGGATAGTCTTGGTGATTCAAAAATCGGCCGACGTATGGACCTTGCTCTCTGTAAGTTTAAATCCTTAACTCATTTACCTTTCTAGAAAGTTCAGTTTTCATTTGCAAACAATTATTTATTTTCATCGGCACGGCGCCTAAATTTTGAAAGATCGAAATATTTTAATTCCGATTTTTAGTTACTTATTGCGTCCATATTAAATCTTTATCCTGAAGTTTTTTGACATTGTCAGCGGTTTTCAGAACGTCAATAAGATTATTGTACCTAACGTAAAATACTATGCACAATTTTTTAATAGAAATTAACTATTTAATTTACTTATGTATAGTTTAGACAAATATTAGGCATTTCTATTTGAAACAGCTGTACCGCTTAATCTGATTTTAGTACAGAGCGTTTGATTTACGCTTATTGAAAACGACAAGTAAGTTTTCGAATATACTTTAGTTATAAATAATATTGAAAGTGCATTTGTTTTGAATAATCGCCATTAAGCAGTTAACGTAAAAGGCGACGATTATTTTGTTGCGAAAAAAAATCGCAATTTGCATAAAATTATCATATTAAAATTTTATCAATGATGATGCTACAAAAATAGTAACTAGGTATCATAAAGTTAAATGATGAGAATTGATTTTCATTACTAGCAAAGATAGTAAAGCAACATCTGATTCAAAAGCACTTTGTAAAATTTTATTTGAATAAAAACCTTTCTATTCAATTCTGATTTTTAAAAAATTTCAGTAGGTATATGAATTAGCTGCAATATCATTTGTAAAATTAAATGCTATTATATATAAATATGTTGCAATTTTATTTATTTCATAAAAGCTGTAGAAAATACTGAGAATGAATAGAAGATGTTGCTACAGCAGATCGTAATTTGTTATATGGGGGGTGTAATAAGAGTGAATAGACAAAACCGCTGGCGAGGTTGTCGATCCCAATCGGGCACAGCGCGCGACTGACTGTTGTCCGTCCAGGCGAGACGGCGGCGAGGCGCGCGGCCAGCCCGCTGATAGATGTGGAGGCCATCTCTGAGCCGCCGTCGCCCGCGCCCGAACCGCCCGCTGCAGGTCAGTTCGCTGCACACGCGAAACGGTATAGACGGCTAACGACTCGCTCTTTACGCAAGAACAAGTTCCCCTTCGAACTATCAGGGAACTCAAAGACATCCTAAATGTGGTTGACAAAATTCTAAATGCTATAAAAAATTAAAACAACGTCCTCTTTATTTAAGTAGATTATGTTTCATTTCAAACAATCATGGAACTTCAAGGAAATAAAGACATTCCAACTGTGGGTGACGAAATTCAAATTGCAATAAAACAAAATGAAATTTGGGTGAATTAAATTCGTGCCCTTCAACTTTTAGGTTCTATTGGTTTTAGAAATTGGAAAGAATAAAATCAAATTTTTGTTAAGATATTTCAGATATTTGTTACCAATTAAAACTAAAGTCTGAAATTTCAATTTCCGCGTTATATATACAGAATTGCGGAACTAAATCTAGCATAATAATGAACAAATTGGCACGAAGTTAGCTCTACAATAATTGGCAATAACTTCAAAGGTGTTAGTTCCACCAAAGTTTCTCATATCTTCATCAATATTGGCTGCCAGTAATATAAGAACATCTTTAACGGAGATTGTCCTATAGTTGTGTAGTTCTATACCATTTCAAGTCGCAGCCATCCCTCCGCTCGACTTGTTATCGATGTTGTAAATGTCGTAGTTGCATGGCCTCTCTGGCCTTCTCCTTCGTCGTCTGTCTTTTCTCTGTCGCGCGCGTAGCTCTATGTCATCGCTATCGGTAGATCACTTGTAGATTCTTCTATATCTGTGTCCTATCGAGCGGAGATGCCCCGGTGTTGTCTGTAGTTACCTATTTAAACCGAGTCGATTTACAAAAATATTTTGTAACAGTTGCTGGAATAAAATAAGCTTTAATGTTCGCGAAATAATTTTTAATAAACTTACTTGCTTTGGTGAGTATATAGATATTTTTGTCAATCGGTTCTATTATTCGATGTTGTCCATCGGTGTCGCTTTAAATGGTTCGAATTGGTCTATCCACTACCACTGTACTTCCAGACACATCAGTCCTAACTGGTTTTCCTATATTTAGTAAATTCTTGACTTAACACTCAACAAAACCTGTTATATTATCAAGTGAAATTTTCACATCACGAATAACAATTAAAACACTGCATGACAGCTCAACTGCTTGCATGAGTCGATAATTATGTAACGGCTTTTTATGTGTAGTTAAAATAAACATTTTGCATTGAAATTTTGAAATGGTGAGTATGCTTGGTCACCGTTTTCGTAATATTGCACTGATTATTTTGTTACTTATATTACTCTAAGTGGTGATTGGTGGTTTGTTAACTAAGTATATCGATGTGAGATGTTATATTAGATGGTTATTCTCCTGTAACGTTTAGTATTGAAAATAAGTCCAAATCAAAAAAATGGCTCGGATTATTACAAGGCCAATAGTATGCTTTATAAAGCACGTATCAAGAAAGTTTAAAGAGTTCAAGCCATGCCATAAAGTAAATTGCCCCTCTATTAAAATTGTGTTTTCAATCTTGAAAATAGAGGCTTACTTCATAATCGCCGAAGTGTTTAACCCATGTCTAACTGGCAAATAAAGTTGACTTTTGGGCAGTTTTCGTATTGGCAATCTGTCAAAACATCCAATTTATTTATCGATGAAATTGTACATTGCCTTAATATTTTTTTATGAAAAATTGATGCCACAATGCCACTAAATCATGGCACATAGCGCTAACATAGAAATCGTGACTGTAACATAACGATTCAAAAAATAATTCAAAATTATTTATTTCACGTGGGCCAATCGGTGGCTCTTATGACACGTCATGACTCTACCACCGGTATAATAAACTAAGTATGTGCTGCAAAAATACCATATAATCAGCCAATCAAAGCAATCATTGATCTTATATAATTTTTGCAGCACATACCTATCGTGTCAGATGTCTAATCGGATGTAATTGCGATCATCACATTGTATTCGTCATACTTTGATGCTAGGCCTCCTAATTAACTTTCTTGATGCGTGCTGTACCAGATAACGAAGCGCAGCCGATATTCCACTATACAAAAACATTTCAGGGGAGCAGGATGACCGGGTGTTCACGCTGGCAGAGCAAATAATAGCCGCAATGCCAGACAGAATAAAGGTAACCTATACTTTTATAAAAAAAATATCCTCTTTAAGGGTGAGATCTATAGTTGGCACTCTCACTCAGCTCAGACTCAAGACTGGGTTAAAACGAGACAGATTTATGTCAGGACATATATCTAACTCTTGAGTCTAGAGCAGAGCCAAAGTACGATATTTAGATCTCAGCCTTAGTATGGCATTAACAATAATATTATATATGACATAATTTATTGCGCCATATTTTTCCCTGACAATATGATAGTATGTGGCGATACAGTCTAAGATGGTAGCGGGCTAACTTGGGAGGGCTATGGTAGTGTAAATTAAACCCATTAGGGTTTAGTGTACCTACTCCACATAACTAGTCACGGCCGAACACCAGAGAAAATTTTTAAATTAAAAATTGAATCCAAGACCCTCCACTAAATATTAAATACCACAGCGCTTACCACTGCAACAGGGTGGCCGTAAACATTTTTGATCTCTTCTGTTACTTTCAAATAATTCATTAGTCGTATAAATTTTGAGGATAAAGCTTTTGAAGCAGCTATTGAAGTGATAATAAACCAATAATAAAACGTATTATATTATTATGAAGCCATGTTTTAATTTGCATGTATTTTGTAGAACGAAAGCTCGTCCCTTCTAAATGGCTGCGACCTGGACAGCGGCGGCGGCGGTAGCGAAGACACCCTGATGGTGCCACTTCTGGATGAGAACACCACTTTCAGCAGCGAGTTCAGCTTCGAATTCTGCGACAATACTTATAGGTACAACAACACATCATTCTTCTTTTTTTTTCGAGCCACTTCATGTTATCCGTCGTTGGATATAAGCCTCCTCATGTGTACGTCATTCTATTCGATGTTAAGTCAGTCTCAACCACAAGCTTGACGATGTCGTCGGACCAACCCACATTGCCTCCCCACATTTCTCTTGCCGGTACATGGTCTCCACTCAAGCACCAAGCGAGTCCATTGGTCGTCTGTTGTCCTCGCAACATATCCGCCCATCTCCACTTTGACCTGGTCACTTTTAAAACAATATCCGTCAGTCCAGTTGTTTCACGAATTGTGGTATTAGGTACCATGGTTAAATAGTACAAAAGGTCAACCTAGCCTAGTAGGAGCTGACCGACCGACAACCGAGCATGGCTCGCTCCATTGCCCGTTATGTCACTTGTAGTTTGGTATAATTGCTTTGTGTGTCCAGATTTTCAGACCGTAGGTCATGACGGGCAGCACACACTTCTTGAACATTCAACGTTTGAGAAAAATGGGGATCTTCTTTTTTTTTCGACGTCGGATAGTTTACTGAAGGCAGCCCATCCGAGAAGGATTCGACGTTCTACTTCTCTCATTTGGCTTTGCTTATCCAAGGTCAACACAACATTAACATCATCTTTAGCCAACGCCGGTCCACAATAGCAAAACAGAGGATTTAGGCAATAGTCGCACAAGTACGGATTGGTAAACTTCTCAGTACACTATGAAACTCTCAACACAGGTTTCCTCAGGAAGTTTTGAGAGGAGTATATTAATCATGTTTAAATACTTAATGGCCGAAAAAACAATCATTTTAATGGCCGAGAAAACAATCATGTTTAAAATGGCTGAAAAACATATTACAAAAATAGTAGCGAATTATTCGAAAATTTCTTAGATGCTTACCAATACCCCTACGGATTTTATAAATGCGAAAGTATGTTTGGTTGATTTTTACATGGGTATAGTTGAGGATTTGGAGAGTGACATTTGCTAACCTTTCACCCCGAAAAAACAAAGGGTTCCAGCGGTATTTATAAAGCCTAACTAAACAGGGACGAAGTGTTAGCAAAAGCTAGTCTAAACATAATATAAAAGGAAAATGTGACTGATTGATTGACTGACTGACTGATCTATCAGCGCACAGCTCAAACCACTGGAAGGATCGGGTTGTTTGGTATACAGATAGCTATTACGACATAGGCATCCGCTAAGAAAGGATTTTTTAAAATTCTACCCATAACACGGTAAAATAGGGGTTTTCTTTTGACCAGATACTGCGGCGGTTCCACTCCATGCTCTTCAGGGTCGGTGTCGCCCGGATCGGCACTGTCTCCGCCGCCGGCGTCGCCTCGCAACGCTCTGCCCACCACGTCGGCCACTTTACAGGAGTTCCTGAACACCACCACGCATTTCTCCAGTCTTACTCTTAATGGTAAATTCACCATCATCATCATCATAATCATCATCAAACATTTAACGGCTCACTACTGAGCTCAGGTCTCCTCTCAGAGAATAGTTATAGGCCACAGTCCACCGCGCTGGCCCAATGCGAATTGGTGGACTTCACACTCCTTCGAAAACATTATGGAGAACTCTCAGGTGTGCAGGTTTCCTCACGATGTTTTCCTTCACCGTTAAAGCATGTGATATTTAATTTCTTAAACGCACATAACTTCTAAAAGTCAGAGGTTTGATTGATGAACCCGGGATTGAACCTGCGACCCCCCCAAAATAGGAGACCACAGTCTTACTGTTTTACTCACACATACACAGTCTTACTCACTAGGCTATCACTGCTTAGACTTAAAATATTCTGTATCGCATATAATGGTAAATTATACTTTATATTTTTAGTTTTTCTTTTGTTATTTTTAGAGATTCCCTTCACGTTCATCGAACTACTTGATCTGCTGTTTTATTTGCGATCACTAGTTTTTCTTCTGCTTTATCAGTCGGTAGTTGTCCACTGCTGAAAAAAGGTCTTACGCGGCCTGAAGCCAGCGGCTCCCTGCGATTCGTTTGATGTCGCCGGATCACCTAGTGGGAAAACGCTGTGTTGCCAGATGACTAGTTAGACAAAAGCAATTGAACACGTGAAAGCAATGGCTTAGATCAATTGGAGCAATGGATTCTGCTGAAAGATGCAATGGAATCTTTTCAGCAGAATCTGCTTTTTGATGCTAGTTTTGACGTTTCATAAGAGCCACAGGTTGGCCTACATGAAATAAATAATTTTGATTTTTTTAATGCATCTAACAATAGGGATGTTGCCAACTAAAACTAGCAACTCTCTATCAGACGTAAAAACGCGCGCAGTTTGGGAGCTTTTATAAAATAGTTAACTGTGACGCCATAACCATTTATCAACCTTTTTTTAGTTTAATCTATAGTAATTTAAAACTAACAGCGAACGTATATTTCACTTATTTTGAAAGACCCTCTTTTTAATAAATATAATCGGTAAGAAATAATTTATTTTTAGCACGTCCCAATTCTAGGTACCTTAAAAACTTGTATAACGCCAGTTCTTAGATCAGGGCGAACCCTTAGTAAGGATTTAAATCAATGTTACGTTCATTCTCAGATCGCGAACAACGCGAGCTCTATTCGGCGGCCATCACGATCCAGAAGGCGTACCGGCAGTACCGCGGCCGGCAGCTGCAGAGACGCGCCGCCGCCGCTGCCATCACTATTCAGAACTGCTACCGGCGATACAAACAGGTTGGTAAGAGGCTGATCTGCAACCCAAAAGGTTTTCGGTTCAAACCCCAACCATTGCACTCCACTTCCACTAAGTGGACCGACGACAACAAACGAGCCGCAGGGAGCTGCTGCATTCAAGATCTATGGTAGTCCAGGCAAGAGAACTTTGTCCATGCAAAAGATGTCTATCGGTTGATGAAGAAGATATTGAATAATATAAGAATGCAATACCTATTGTCGTACCTACTCTTAACACAAGAAAAGAGGAATAATAATATTATAGTGAGTCTGAGGTTCAAAGAAACTGGAATTCCTGAGAATCTTCAAAATGTTTGCATATGCCACAAATATCCTTACGTTTAAAATTGCGAATTGAAAACTGAATTTGATCCCCATTGCTTGCACTATTGTCGTACCCATTCTAGCATAAGCTTTCCGCCTATTTGGAGGGGAGAGGAGAATATTAGTGAAGTTAGGCTTGGCTAATATGGATTCATAGAGCGAACATCGTGAGACGTTAAAATTTGTTACAGTTCGCATACTTGAAGCAGATGCACGCGGCTGCAACAGTGATTCAACGAGGCTACCGCATGCTGCGGGAGCGACGTCTGGCCGCCACGCCCATCAAGTGAGTCTAATAAAGCCTCTCCCATACAAGCGTGAATACAAAATTATACCAAGACCAGCTAAGCCTGCGATTTTATCCGCGTGGGTTTAGTTTTTGAAATCCCGCGGGAACAATTTGGTTTCCCGGGTTAAAAAGTAGCCTCTGTTACTTTCCAAGTCCTCAATTATACTTGATGCAAAAATAAACGTCAATCCGTTACTCTGTTGCGTAGTGATTGAAGGGCAAACCAACAAACACTTTCGTATTTATAATATTAGTAAGGCTAGAATAGAAAAGTGGACGGAGCGTGCATGCCGATAATTTGCAATACAATTCAACAGTTTTTAAATAAAATAAAAATGGAAAGCCGTGAGAATAATAATATGTTGCTCTATATTTAAAAAAAACCGGCCAAGTGCGAGTCGGACTCGCGCACCGAGGGTTCCATACTCCAAAAGTAAAAGTAAAACGATAATATTATATTAATTTGCTTATTTATCGTTAACTTTGTTTGTAGAGGTTTATTGTTAATATAAAAAAAACTATGCTAGTTAGAGCGTTGGTTTTATTTTTCCTGTAAAATATACATAAACCTCTATTGAACATAATTATTTCAGATTTTTCGATTGGTAAACTTCGGAGATAAGGGGGGGGGGGGGGGGGGAACGGTATTTTTTTCGACATTTTGGCCGATTACTCAAAAACTATTATATATAGAAATAAATAAAAAACTGTTTTAGAATGCACAAGTAAAGGCCTTTCATAATATGATACCCCACTCGGTATAATTATCTTACTTTGAAATTTCAAACCCCTGATTTTCCCCCTTTTTTAATTAAACTAAAATAATTTTCGCGTTGATTTTATTTTTCCTGTAAAATATACATAAACCTCTATTGACCATAATTATTTCAGATTTTTTGTTTGGTAAACTTCGGAGATAAGGGGGGGGGGGGGGGGAACGGTATTTTTTTCGACATTTTGGCCGATTACTCAAAAACTACTATGTCTAGAAATAAATAAAAAACTGTTTTAGAATGCACAAGTAAAGGCCTTTCATATGATATCCCACTCGGTATAGTTATCTTACTTTGAAATTTCAAACCCCCGATTTTCCCCCTTTTTTAATCAAACTAAAATAATTTTCGCGTTGCTTTTATTTTTCCTGTAAAATATACATAAACCTCTATTGACCATAATTATTTCAGATTTTTCGATTGGTAAACTTCGGAGATAAGGGGGGGGGAACGGTATTTTTTTCGACATTTTGGCCGATTAATCAAAAACTATTATATATAGAAATAAATAAAAAACTGTTTTAGAATGCACAAGTAAAGGCCTTTTATATGATACCCCACTTGATATAGTTATTTTACTTTAAAATTTCAAACCCCCGATTTTCCCCCTTTTTTAATAAAACTAAAAATAATTTTCGATTTTTCTTTATTCCAATGATGTTGGGCCACTATTATACACAACTATGCCAAATTTCATGTCGATAGCTTTAATAGTTACTGAAATAATCGACTGTGACAGACGGACGGACAGACGGACGGACAGACGGACGGAGAAAGTCTCACCATAAGGGTTCCATTTTTACCATTTTGGTATGGAACCCTAATAACGTAATAAAAGAAAGTTTCACTTAAACAAGACGCTATTCCTTTCACTGGGGAATACTTATTTTTTTATTATATTATATTATTTTTAACAAAAACTGTGTTCAAACAACACAGATTGCTTGATTTTTCCCACAAATAATCACGAATTCTTATATTTAACTAAAACTATACTAACTATTTTATTCATCTATCGGTTCCATTTTGATCTAATATCTTGTTATTATACTTGCATCCCTATATATCATGCAGTACTCTAATTAATCTCTAATATGTTTTCGGACGAAACCGTGTCGCCATGCGATTTTACATTCATTAGATTTGCTTTGCCCTCGATCAATGAACGATCTACTATGAATTGAAATTAGAATAAATCTGATTTTAATACAGACGGACATATTCCCAAAGACGTCAAAATCAGGCGGCGAGGAAAATTCAGCAGTTCATGAGGCAGTCCAAGGTCAAGTAAGTACCTAACTATTTTATTTATCGAGCGATGATTAATTTTACTCACGAAGGTATAATCTATTGTGTATTTATGTAAAAGTGTTGGCGAAGTCCTCCTCTTCTTCGACATTTTTTATTTTGAGCTGAGTGGAGCCAGTTAGTGTTTCCTCTTAGGCTGCAATTAAACGTATGCGAAAGTTTTCGTGTGGCCCTTGACCCTCCCTGTTCTCTTCCCGTAGTTGCCAAATAAAAAGAGCATAGTTTGCTGTATCAAAATTGTCTCTAGCAAGTACAAACGCTTGCCACGCGGTCGCCGCGTGGCTACCGCGTTCCGTTTCATAGAGACTTCCTTATGTTTCCATTTGATCTCTCCACCAGATTACAGGCCATTCTTGTTTCATTTTTAATTGTCTTGGTAGCTAATTAGCATTAAAGTCATAGATTTAGGATTGGTAGCTTAGTCGCTACTAGATACCGCCCTCCCTACAAACAATAGCTCCATAAATGCGACAACGTAATATCATAGTTTCTTTGAAAACGTCAAACATTGGTTGCTATGAAACTATGTAAGTACCGAAGTTCAGGCGTAGGGGCAAGTGCTGTACCTATGGACGCTTGTACCTGTGAACAAAATCGATTCCGTCGAAACTAGCAACCCTAAAATTCTAATTTGAACGCGAACTGTCAACCATAGCCAAAGCTTTACGATCGCATTCAAATTAGAATTTTGGGGTTGCTAGTTTCGACGGAACAGCATTTGCCCATACTATGAATTGCCGCAATTTACTAGTACGCTGACGGTGTCTAGTAGATGCGAAGCGACTACTAACACTAAATCTACGATTAGAGTATGACTCTTGCTCATTTCCTTGCTACATACCCATCCAGTTCCATTTTCCTGTGTTAACCATCCTTTGACAATTTCTATTACAGTGTTAAAAATACAAAAATAATACAAAGTTAACGCCTTCGATATCGAAGTTTGTTGCTAGGAATATATGAATGTTATCAATATTAACCATCAATTGTATTGTCCAACCGTTGTGGCCCTTATAATCTCTGTTTAATGGAAATAATTTCATTTTCCTTTGAAAATCCTTACATTCATCTCAAATCCTTTGACCAGTTATAAATTTTCTGCCAATAATTATATTCTACAACGTTATATTATAGTGTTATTGTAGAGGTCGTTGTAAGCTGACCATATTCCGGCTTCATCTTTTGAGGGTATTGTGGCTAATTTTGTTTACACAATCTCTAAACTAAATGGTCAGGTCTAAATCTAGTGCTATCTCTTTCATAATGCCTCAAACGAAAAGGACAGCACCATTTTCAACCTACAATTTGGTTGAGATTGTGTCAAAATAGAATTAGCCAAATTGTCTGGCTTTTGCAAATCATGTATCGAAAAATTAAATTTATCAGATAATTTATGTTGCTGTCAATTTATTGTACTCTTCTTCTTCGTTTGTTTAGTGGCTCCGCGCGTCGAGCGTTTGAGCCATAGTCCATAGTTTTTCTGATCCTTTCCAAAATTCCGTTTCTTCAAATCCCAATTCCACCATTACAAAATAAGTTTCTCCATTTCAAACAAAAATCCATTTCATTAGTTCAATAGTTTCTACAAAATGTGGTTTATTTTATCCATTTTAGGCATGTCGATCTTCTAAAATTATTCATATTGAAATCATGTATAAAATCCATAGCAAAAATATTTTGTTTACATAAAATTCATAATATGTGTTATCAATTATTTATTTTACGAATTCTTATTGTACTCTTTAAACAGATATTAATTGAGATACGCATTTTTTACTTTGGACAACAGATGTTTCACTGTAACATTTCAAGTTAACGTAGAAGGTTGACAGGCAGCTTTGTATAGTCTTTCTGTTCTTCGCGAGGCGAAAGACCTGTATTCGCGATTCCTGTTCTAACAGGACTTTTTTCTGCGACCAACGCTTGTTCTTCCATTAACTCTAAGGCTGAGATCTATAGATCGTACTCTGGCTTTGCTCAAGACTCAATACAGAGTTAAAGTGAGACACAAGTATGTTCTGACATAAATCTGTCTCTTTTTAACTTAGTCTTGAGTCTGAGCTGAGTGAGAGATCTCATCCTGAGTAATGAGTGATTATTAAGTATAGAAATCATGACTTCTATTCTGTACTAAATACAGATTTGCACACAGTTAACATTAACTTGAAAAGTTATACTCAGGGCTCAGATAGCTGTATATTCTAGAATATTTTTTATGATTATAAGATATGATTAAAGTACTGTACCTAACACTGTACCTACTGTTAAACGAAAACAAAATATCCTCTATATTGTCCTGAATTTTAAAATTGGACTTGGCCACCCTAGTCAATGGTCTAAAGTCCGAAAGACGAGGGATAAAAGAGTTTACGAAACATGCGAATATTGCTTTTGTCGTTATATTATTGACCTTTATAAATCCTTAAGGGATTGAGAAGTGTATAAAGTCAAACGACATTAAAAATTAATTGACTATCTATTAAAGTAGTAAATCTAATAGAGACCTATAAAATAAGTATCTATGTAAAAGGACGTTTTAGCTATACAGCAATATACTAGCAATGCTAAGAAAATAGCACAGGTCTATGGAACAAATTTACCTCATTTTGGAGCTTTAAAATAATCTGGTGTGTCGAAAAAATGGTAAAAATAAACCTTTTGAAAAGTTTAAATGGATATTTTTCAAAATTGATAATGCTGCCTTTTTATTTATTTTTGATTGTATTTTAATCTTTTCATGCAACTAGTACTTGGGAGGAATTTACAACGAACGTAAGTTAATAGAGATCAAATTGGCTAAACGAATATGATTTGCTTTTTATTGTTTGTTAATTATTTTAGACTACATCTTAAATATGATAACTAATAATTATTAAGTAGGCTTTTACTCTCTCGCTAATGTCTAATTTATTTATTTTTGAAATCAATAATATTTAAAACTTCTTGTATATCGTACAGTGCATCATCGGTATGTTGACCACGAAAACCAGAAAGTTTCAAATATGTGAATCTGCAATTAATTTTTAAAAGTATTTTTTTAAAGAATATCAGTCAAGCTGATGTTGACTAATATCCTTCTATCCCCTCCAAATAAGCGGAAAGCTTGTGTTAGGAGTGGGTACTACAATAGTGCAACGGGTGGAGTCGAACCTGCGACCTTTCAGTTTTCAGTTCACACCTTTAACCGTAGGGCTATTGAGGCTTTCAAAACATAATATTCATTATAATTACGTCGTATTTCAACTCTGTCTCATGTACGAGCCAAGTCAAAGGGCGCTCTATATTTACGTGACTGTGTAATTTTTAAGTTAACTATGTGTGTAAATCTGTCCTATAGTATGGATATGCCAAATCCTACGATTTCTTTTTTATTTCCGTAATAAATTACAGATTTACAGACGACGTTAACTTGACAAGTTACAACATAGCTTCTGGAGTCTCTCTGGATATTAAAAATCCCAACCTTCTAGGCTTTTAATAACTTATACAAGGGTTTATAAAATATTAACATCTCTTTTACATGCAATGTTTATGATCTCATGTCCTCCATTATTTGCGTTACGGACTGAAACCGTAACCTACGCAGTGCGAATTGACATAATATGGAATTCTTGAATAAGAGCTCTACCACACTAGATAGGTACTTGCAGCGATTAGTGAATTTGCGAATGTACCGAAATTAAAATTGCATCGTGGTGTCCTGTTATTTTGTTATACCTCAGAATTCGATTTTTTGTTTTTGTGGCTGCTTAAATTAAAATAATCCCTTAAGCTCCACAATAAGAAGAATAATATTATCTTGACCGATTTCGGATACGGCAGCCAATTTCGACGTAGACTAGCCAACTATGCATAATATTATGATGCACAAGTATATATTAGAGTGCACTCTCTATACTCTCACAACTAGCGTTTGCTCGAGACTTCATCCGCGTGCAGTCCGGTTTCAGAAATCTCGCGAGAACGCTTTGTTTTTGCGGGATTTAAAATTCACGAAAAATCAAAATTATTCATTATTAATTCATCTAGGCCAACTTGTGGCTTTTATGAAAACTGTACCACCGGTTTGAAAATCAGATTTTGCTGAGAAGATAAGACGAGCTGGCAAGAAACTCAGCAGTTACTCTTTTTGAAACAAAATGTTCCAATATTATTGTTGTATCTCGCACTCTCTAATACTAAACCCATAACTAATGAACTAAACCAGAGCAAAAAAATCACGTTGATCTGTAGCTCTGTTGTGACGTGATTGAAGGACACAAACACAGTTTTGCCTTCATAATAAGACCCGCTTGCAGAGACGCCGGGTTAGTTAACCCAGGAATAAATTTGTAACTTTGACAGAAGCTTTATACGAAATCTGTTAAAACTGTCTTTTTAACCCAGAGTTAGCTGCTAACTATAGGTTAAAAGGATAACTCGACGTTTCTGCAAGCGCGCCTTAGTGTTATAGAACAATGGTAATCCAACACTATCGGAAAGAGACGTTCAGGACAAACTCTCCAAGGAGGGGTGAACACTACTAACTTAATAACTCACGAGCGATTAAATCGCAGATGCAAAAAGTACAGGATGTGTTAGGCCCCTTACAAAATGATCTCAGTGAAAATATCACGTTTCCCCGCTTTGATGTGGTAGGGCACGTAGGTTTAAATTCGAGCGAAATATGTGGCGGAAAAATAACGTATTCTGTATGCTATAGGGCATTTCGCACGATTTTCGTGAATATTTTTCTCCACACGAAGTATAAATTCCGTGGATATGGGATATTTAAGACCGACGGGCACATTCATGAGAGAATTATTAATGCTGCTAATGTAATATTTAAAACGGGACGAATGGAAAAATCATACGTATATTATTTCGACTGCCTATTTTTTTCAAAAAAATTAAACTTGGATACATACGTACATAAGATTCTCTGAACTGAACTAAATTGACAGGTCTTGAAGAAATGGTAATGATTTGGGAGCCGGTTATACGAATATTGCCATAGAATACAATGCAAACAATCAATGTCCGCATAATACATTTTTGCATTAAATTTTTTTTTTACTTTTTTTCATAAAAGCATACAAGCTTAATTTAATCGTATAATTGTTACTACTAATTTCCATAAAAAGTTTTCGATATCGCATGACGGGGTTTTTAATGTTACCGGTTCCTTGTATATTATAACAGTCTTATTCATAAAAATTTATAGAAGCTTTATTAGCTTGTTATAAGCAAAGTTCTCAAAAACATTATTCATAAACGTTCAATAGTGCTATAATGCTCTATAGTATTCAATAACGGCTCCATAACTTATAACAGGCTGAACCCTACTATAAACCCTTATTAAACAACAAGATGGCTGCCGTATTGTCTTCAGATGACAGCTGATAATTTGATTGAAGTGAGTTTATTAATTATTTTGGTTGATTCTAGTGTCATTGCATTGTAACTTGTAATTATTACATTGTACGTAATTTATTATTATCATATCAAAGTATCATAATAATGCAAGCTCTGCAAGCTATAGCCGTCATTGAGTATGTCGTAAACCCTACTCGTCGTCAGAAGCTGTACCAGAAGACATAAATGACCCGTTTTCTTTGCCGGATATCGAGTTACAACCGATACCGCTTCAATAAAGGTTCATTATTAAGGATACCGCAAGGTTCATTATTAATCTCGTCAGGCAAGATTTGCAACTCTATTCGATAGGCTTTGGCACTTCACCAGAGTTGCAAGTTTTAACTGCCATAAGACGCTGGGGACGTCGTGAAGTAAGTCCCTACTTAATTTCGAAGTTTCTATTTATGTAATTATTCCTTTACATATGTGATCCTTCCAACATGTACTTTTTGTCTAGGTTCAAGAAGATGGGAGAGATTTACATGGGTTGTCTCAACCAACTGTAAGCCGCATTTGTGCCAGAGTAGCTCGCGCGATAGCTCGACACTCAGCGACATATTAAAATGCCTCAGACTCTGATAGAAGAGCAAAAAGTTATCAATAACTTTTCAAATTCCTTCCTGTTTCCATTTTTAATTAAATAAACCCAAACAAAACTCCGAACGATAATATCTATCCTCCAGACAATCGACACTTTTGACGGAAAACAATAGTCACACATGCGTCTCTTTTTGTGTAGAGCCCATTAATTTTGCCATCTGTCTAAGAATTCATCAGAACGACAACATAACAAAGCGAAACTAGCCTATAGAGAGAATTTAGTTGTGAGAGGTTTATTGAACCTTTATGAATAAAGAAAGTTATGAAACGTTTAATAGGCCTAATGAGCATTTTAGCTAGTGAACGTTTTAAACCTATAATAAGGGATTTTTATGAATAAGACTGTAAATCTTTTGGGCAGGGAGCTTAGATATTGTATACGATAGAACGAAGGTAGAGAAATTATTAGTAGTAGTACTAGTACAATATGAGTAGATAATCTAAAATGAATTGGGTATTTGACTGATATTTTTTATATATTTAAAATAAAGTTTTAAATATTATAGAAACAATGCCATTTTTCTTTTTTTAATATCTTATCTAATCTCGGAAATATAAAGCTTTAAAATTTCCTGTTAGACAAAAAGAGCGTTACTGGCGTGTGACGTCACAAGTCAGTAGTTCCGTACACTCTCCATAGAAAATTTCGTTTCAGAAAGAGCCAGATACAGTCGCAATAAAACATATAAATTATTTGTTTTTGACCGATTTATATTCTGTTTTTACAAATAATATTATTCTTACATATTGTGACATGTAACATTTTCGATTATAATTAATTATTTATTATTATTATTTGCATTCATGTATATCCACTTAATTACATATATTGTTAGATTACATGAGGCCCCGTTAGGGCGTTGCAAAGTTACATAAGTAGGTTAGTATAAATTAGTTAAAAGTCGAATTAATATTATTCATGAACAGATTGGAAGTCATTCATATGTCAAAATAGTCCGTCATAACATTATGATAATATCTAATTCATTTTGGAACATAGCCTGATGCGCAATTGAGGTCTTAAACTTTACTGCTATTTTTGGAATAGTTCGTCTATCTCGTAGAAGCTATTTTTTATTAGCCATTCTTTTAGTTAATTAAATACCGAATTGTACCGTCTGTTTGTGGCCAGGTTACAGAGCGAACGAGCCGGAAGCGGGAAGGTGGCCCGGCTCTCCCCGGGTGCCCGCCGAAGCTCGTCGCAGGCCACCACCAGTACACCACCCACGCCTAATAGGTACCTTTTATTGTTAACAGGGGAAACCTCCCTGAAGATTTCCAACTTTCTGGGCTAAAATACCGACTAATCTGGAATAATAAATTAATATATAATATATATTATGGGATTCAACTCTAAAATCTTCTCGTTGGCTATATTAGGATGTTCGCTAGTTTTTATTTTTGACTAGACGATGCCCGCGACTTCGTCCGCGTAGATTAAGGTTTTTTGATTACCGCGGGAAATCTTTACTTTTCCGGGATAAATTGTAGCCTATATGTTAATCCTGGGTATGAGCTATCTCCATTCCAAATTTCAGCCAAATCCGTTCAGTAGATTTTGCGTGAAAGAGTAACAAACATACACACAGATACACAAACTTTCGCCTTTAAAATATTAGTGTTGAAGTGTTGATTGCCCTAATTTACCATACTAAGGAGAATACTTGAACGGTGTTTAGTATTTTACGCCAGATGTTTTGTTTTGGATTACACAAGAACATATTTTATTTAACTTTAAAGATGCCAACCTTCTATGCGCTCATGAGCGCTGTTCTTTTAAGTAAGTGGGTGCCTTTGAGTAATAAACCAACACAGGAGAAGAATTGACGCGCGTACCCCTCTGTAAGTTGGGTATGAGCAGTGGTCCTACTCGTTATATAAAACTGTTTGACTCGAGTCACGCGCCTGTCAACTACGTATGGTTAGCGGGGAATGAGCTCCGCTATAAATGCCGAATATGAGAGTATTTTCTTCTAAAAAAATATTTAAAACATCCAGTTTACTAAAGGATAACATTTATTTACTTCTGATGTATTATTTTATCCAAATAATGCAATACTTATGCAGAAAACTTAAGAAAACTGTCGATCTGAAAATGTTGCTACTTAATCGTACATGAAATAATTTGGGGAAAATATTGAAAATTAATCTTCCTACTTACTATTCGTTTAGAGACCTTTATCTTGAACTGCATTATAAATTGATCCCATAGAATTAAAATCACGATAGAATAGGAAGGGGTGAACGACTAATTTATAAGCTTTAAGTAAAATATGACTAGATATATAAATACGAACTTTGATCGTCTGTGGGATTATCAAATAATGATAAAAAATTCTTTCTATAAAACCGACTTTAAACGCCACTACAAAGTATAAAACAATTTTAATTTGTACATGTATGTTGAAGTCGGGCGGGCCTAAATATAAATGATGAAACTAATGCGCGACGCTAGCCCAACTTTGCCCGATCGGCGTATGAAGTCGGTTTTTTAAAGATATTTTTTTTACATTATTATTTTAAGCTTTTTTGTGTATATCTCTGATCGCGAGCAATTTGCTCTTAATCATTGAGTTCCTTCCTCCATCACCGAAGATATGAATCATCTTCTCTTCACCTTTTAAATAGGCCCAACCTTATTATGCTTTCTTTCAAAAAAAATTGAAATCGGTTCAGATTTGACGTAGTTATGGAGTAACATCTAACATTATATCAACAAAAATTTATATGGGAACCACCTCTGAAGTATGCCCTACTAAACAAAAAAAATTTATCAAATTCCATTCATTATTAGGCGGAATAATTGGGTAACAAATATACAAAAAATTCAAATTGAGAACCTCCTCCTTTTTTGAAGTCGGTTAAAATGATTGCATTATTATAACGATCGCAATGGTGTCTGATTGGCTGGTACTCTCCCACTATTGTTTAAAATGCATTGATGCAGCTAGAGCTCCATAAACTCAGCGAATTCATAAAATTAGTTTTTTTACTCAATTATTTCAAAATTTATAGGTATATATTTCCATATAGCCAGTGTGATATGATTTTCTAAATATACAAAATGAAAAGGTGACTGACTCACTGATTTATCAACGCATATCTACTATGACGTAGGCATCCGCTAAGAAAGGATTTTTACAAATATAATACAAAAAATAATGAAAACGAGACTAAAAAATTGTTTAATAATAATGATAAGTTCTACGTAAGTCTTTCTTACTCGAAAATTAGGACTTTAATTTTATGAAGTCGGCCACACCGCAATAAAATTAGGGCTGGACAGCAAGATTTCATATGTCGATATTGGTGGGGGGATTGTATAAATTATTTATACCGAGATATTTTTATCGTCTTACTAATGGTTCATTGACGAAAAAAAATATTTAAATTCTATACATATTTGGTTCATTAAAACTTGGCAATTGAATTAAAGTACCCATACTTCTTATTCATCCCGCTAGGTTTACCGGAAAGCTAAATAGCTTGGCGGTGTTTTATTACAGATGGGGTGGCCACTATAGCCATGGCGGCAGCCTAGCATTACAAACAAATATACACTTCGTTCAGATGAAGTAGATGAAAAAAATAAGCCTTCCAAGTAAAGTATGTAGGTACAAGTTTTAACTTACCAATCATAACTTTAAATAAATTTTTTTTTAGGGTTCAGTTTTTCCTTTTTATGTTTCCTCCATACTGGACTGAGAGAATATTATTCAACGCTGGAAAACGATCTTGTAAATCGAAAAAGTGAACTTTAAACCAGAGCCAATAACGTTTTAAAAAATCATAACAGCTCATAATAAGCTATCAGGAGCAGATTTTTTTCAAAAAGCATATTTTTTAATGTAACACATCAGATGATACTAATTATATAATTCTAAAGTAGAATTACTTTAGTTTTATACATTAGTTTTATATCAATTTCGACTAATAGTTTTTCAATTTCAAGAAGCAATGTTGCTGTAACTTGGTATTTGATACATATGAAACCACGAAATAACTCTAAACTCTGAAATGCTAATTATGCTGTATTTATTTTTAAGGAAACATGATGTAGTTCTAACAGTTTGTACTTAATATACTTTTTAGAAATAGATACATCGTAAATTTCGCTTTAAACATAAATAAAACAAATGATGTTTCATTAAAAATGCTGTATGTTTATTTAAACAAGATTACTTAAAAAATCAATGTGTTCAATATTAATACCCACTACGTATTCAAATAAAAATTAAATGTCTCTCAACTTAATAAACAATATTATTAAAAATCTATGACAAAGTACAGCACTCCCTGGTGGCTTATAACCTTAAATCATAACTAAACAGCTGCTCTAAGGTGATATACTGTGGTACCCACAGCATGCTTTCAGCATGAGATTGAGAGTATAGTGACGGAGTAAATACCTTGGTATCTACAAAATCTGTTAATAATCAGATAATCCTAAGTCCTTACAGTAGGTACACCTAAGTGCACTGCACTGCTAAAAAGTATTGATAACTTTTTTGAAGTATCTGTATAATATTGAAAAATAGATGGTGTCTTAGTATTTACAGCATTTTTGAGTACGTTGAAAAATATGAATAACAAAAAATATAATATAAACATGTAGAGAAGGTCAACATAGTATCTTAGAAAAATAATGTCATAGGAAAACGAAAATCCGACAATCCGACGCAGTATCTTTTTCTTCCAAATATATAAAAAAGTCATTTTGTTATTTTTCGAAATAAGCTAGATCGCTTTCCAGCGTCAATATAGTCCAAAGTTTCTAGCTGTATCTTTACGCAAGTACTAAAAGCCTACAAAGAGTCAATCTAATAGCAAAGGCATATTATGACTAAAATAACGGCAAGAACCTCGTTTCCTAGCGCTTCTATATACCTACCATGTTAAAGATCTCGAACAAAAAAATTTACTCTCGAATAAAGTAACTCTGTTGTAAATAATTATTAGAAAAACTTATCGAAAGTCGATAATCGATAGTGTCAAATCCCTAAAATGCTTACACAAATGATGCGATTGTTTCATGTAATGATAGAGCGTCCCTGTGTGTGAATGTGATAGTGTGCATATACTTTAAGGTAGTGTTTGCTAATTATATTGTGTGCGTGCATAGCGACGTGATGGAAAAATGCAACTGTAGTAAGCAAGTTTTCATGTGTGCTACCTCGCCCCCCACCGTAATTGACAGACTTTTTTGCGAATAAATTAGGGGTCAAGTCCTCTCCATTGCTGGTTTATTACTCAAAGGTGGGTGCACTTAGTTTTGATTGCCAGTGGGGACAGTTTGGGAATTTAATTAAAATAAATTTATTTAATGTAATTAAATAAATTAATTAAATTAAATAAATTCATTTGCACTGTATTTGCTCTCCAAAGTTGTTAATATGTCAGCAGTGGTAATAGCATTTAATGCATATGTTACATCGAATTTATGATATGGGATAATATTCTGGGGAAACTCAACTGACAGAGATAGGGTATTCAAAAGCCAAAAGAAGTGTTTGAGAGCAATATGCCATTTGAACTCGACAGACTCATGTAAACCCTTTTTTAATAAATTAAAAATATTAACTACTCCATCTCTATATATATATGAAGTCTTAGTATTCGTTAAGACTAACCATAAACTTTTTAAATTCTGTGAAAGTAAACGTCGTAATGATAAAATATGTTTCTTGCACCACACAACCGCTTACTTTGGAAAGAGTATTTTTAATATGGCCCCACAAATATACAATAAATTACCAGCGTCATTGGCTGACAAGAATCTAAATATTAGACTATTTAAGCAAAAAATTAAAGATATTTTACTGAAAAAGTGCTACTATTCAATTAAAGAATTTTTAGATGATAGTTGGGTGGTAAATTGACATTGGTGCATTGACATTTGTAATTTTAATCGTGGTGTATTGTTTCTTTTGACATTTAATAACATTATTAATATGTAAAAAAATAATAATTTTTGCATGCCCTTTGTTCGGCGGATTGCGGAATGTTTTGTACCTACCTTACTGTAACACCTTTTATGTACCTGTGATCATGCAAATAAATGATTTGAATTTGAATTTGAATTTATTATTTCTAAATTATCTATGTTCTGATCTGGTGGAATGTTTCGGTCGTGGATAGTTACCACCCTTCTGTCAAAGACGTACCGACAAGCTATGTAGTGTACCGGTATGTTGCCGTGTCGGAAACGATTAGGGGGTTTAATATACTTTGCCCTACCCCTTTCAAGTTTGCCCGCTACCATTTTAAATTGCATCGTCACCACAAAACATAGTCAAGGACTACCTATCTAAAATGCATAGATATTGTTTGTTACAGAATCATTGACTACTTAGCACCTGAATCACCGATGGACGCTGATGACGACCTTCTTCTCGAGCTTCTGTTCAAAATGTGACCTGACCCTGAACATCGATTCACACACACATTCCTAACAATGCTTCCCAGTAACTTCGTGTTTCTCACATTGTTACAATCTGGCAAATAGTTTTGGAAAACTGAGCTATCTCATGCATCAGAGTTCTCAAAATTATTATTTTCACCTCACTCATTAACGATAACTGCCGGAGTCAGGAACTTATATTTTAGTTTTTGGACTTTACTAACAGCGTTACCTTATTGTGTTGTAATAGAAACATAGAACCATAGGCTTATTGATTAAACCCATGACTGCTTTCATTTAGTCATTCTCAAACTACTATACCCAAACACGATTTTCAAACAGGTTAAACGGAGTTGTGACATAACTCAGGCCTTGAATTTTTGAAATTATCTCTATTATTTTTATACAGTATCCTCGTAATTTAACATAGGGTTTTCAAACCATTTCGATTTCGTGTGCAATATTTTTCATATATTCTGTCCTTGCATGTTTGATGGTAACATCTCGTTTTTATTCATTCGATCTTCTTGGAAACGTCTTCATGTTTTGGCCTTGATTTCGTATTTGAGTTTAACTCTTCAGGTCATAGACAGGGTTATATTTAGTATAAATTTTATCGTATTTGTATTATATTTTCATAACGTATTTTTGAGAAATTTGTTTAGGGCGTTTATTGGAATTATATTTTTGAAAAACTCTAAATTGAATGTAAAGTAATTTTCTTAGATCATCTGTAATATTGGCAACATTAAAATTTTGATCTTCATTGATGGCACTACAAGACGTAATAAATAACTGTGCATTTACTAAAAAAAATATTGGATGATGTTAATTGTTTAAGTTAACCCGCTTTCAATGCAAGGTTTTGAAGTCGAGCAAATCTTAAATTTCTTAGCTCTACTAATAATAATTTTCACGGTGGAATTAAAAGTAAGTAGGTTAAGTACAAATTCAAATTATTAAAAAGCCACTGTTCTTATAAAGTAGATGCACCTAGCGTATAATTCTATAAACCCGACGAGCTGTGAGTATTTTGAGATTTTATCGTATTTAAGAAAAACATACTTAGTTTAACTATTGGTCTAAAGTTTACCGTATAGGTTTCATTCCAGCCTAAATAGGTTAACTCTTTTAGACTACAATGAATCTTTCAGACGGTCAACAAGCATGTATTGATTGAACATTCCTCTAGTCCATAGTTCCATTGGAATATCTTTATTTTCCTTTTACCGTGTTTCCTTTTCACCCTTGTTAACTTAGTTTCGAAGAATACGATATACTTATTTATTTATTTAAATACTCTATTTCCCTACCCCTAGTTCCTACTTCAATAACTATTGTACTACTTAATGAATTATCGATACAACTTTAACTTAGTTCGTTAGATAGATAACTTTTTGTTTTTAGATCCTCGATAAAGCTAAATGCCATACTAATCTAGCGTTCATGAAAAAAATAAGGTTGTGCACCATTTAATATAGAAATAACTACCTAAATATTCCCTTTTTCTGAATTCTCTGATATTTTAACGTAGAAGATATAGATAATAGATTAAGAACATTAGAAGTAATCATAGCTTAACCATAAGACGACATGCTGCCGTCGAGATATTTTCGATTCGTATTTTTATAAAGCAAAAGTTACGAACGACTATGATTGCTTTGCTTGTGCAGGGCCATGGAAAAGATTCCTCACTTGATTTATATACCACAAATTGTTTCCTCATCTTTATCGAAAACAAATTCAAAATCTATAAGGCTTTATTTACTTTCATTTTCTATCAGAAGAATTAAAAACTTTTCTATATTATTTTCTTCATCTTTAATTCTCGCATCCCTTACCGGTTTTTTTAATTTCTTGAAGACTTGAAAGGCCCGGAGTTGTCATATGAAAAGGGATGCTTCTGTATTATTATCATGTCCAAAACGAATTGATCAAACGGGTGTGTCGAACTTTGGGGTTTGAAACTTTGGCGGTATCGAGGAGTGCATATTTGGAATTTTTGGACATGTTAACAATGCGCCAGCAATGTTAGATGTAAACGATGAATGTAACGCGACGCAGTTCGAGAATAACCGTCCAGTTGAGGCGGCTTTTGCACCCTCTGGTGGCATAAGTCAAAAGTCGCGTACAAGCGAAAACAACCTTTACGACTTTGTGTATAGAGAAGCGGTTCGCTTGAGACACGGGGCACCCGAGGGCGCACGAATGCAACATGTACATTTTATATTTTTGGATTGCTAACTTTAAGATGTTATATTTATATATGTATATGTAGTGATGGCGGATACGAAACCAGTATTTCGAGATGTATTGCGCCAAAAGTTTTGATGTATTCATTTTCCAATAAAAATTCTCTCGTTTTTCGTTTTCGGATAAATAGTTCGTTTAGCTAGTGGTCATGTATATATATTTTTGGATAACGTGCACGATTGCTTTCGGAACGCCGACGTTATACAAAATAATTATAAGAGGAGCTGAAGTAAATGACGGCAAAGAATATTTTTAATGGTAAAGCAGAACCTCTGATAGCAATAATATTTTTGTGGTAAAAATTACTCCGATTTATAGAAAAAGAGTATTTTACTATCCACGCAATCGTCACAAACAGTTGATTATAGAATGCTTTTAGTGCTATCGTAAAATGTGCTCCGATTTCAACAAAAACAAGACAATGGATGAGCATTACGTAATTAATTAAAGACAACTTAAGCTATTAGTTAAATGGGCTCGAAGAGTATTTTAGTGCGTGAATTGATTTAGGCGAATCGAAGCGATTAGAAAGTAACTATTTCATTTAGCAGATTAATTAAAGATAGCTATTTTTTCTTAGTGCCGTAAAACTAATTTTAGAAAGGTTTACAGATGCGCAGATAAAGAATAACTAGGCTGATGTTGATAGTGATTTTAGCATTTTATAATAAAATGAAATGATAATTTAAAAAATCGTTCGGAGCACATCTTTATGGCACGCGATAGTGATTGACCACAGCTAAAAATATAGTGCACTAGAAGTAGTACTAGTTAGAAGAATTACTACTTATATAAATGAAATAAAAAAGGAAATCTTGAAATCTATACATAGAATTTAAATTTAAAACTTTAACTAATACTTTTTATTATTATTATATAAGAAGCTTGTTCACACATTATAAATCATATTTAGGAAATACAGCTAGTATAAAGAATTGAGACGAGTAAATGGGTACGGAATGATAAGAATAGTGAGACTAACATTTGAGGTTGGAGGTTTATACTTCATAATAATTTTATAATAAGCTATTTTCGTAATTTTATTTTCATAATTTTATTGTGTTTACATAAAATATTGTCGTTAAGGGCATTATTTCAATGGTATTGAACAACTTATAAATTCAAATTGTTTAATGCTTTTTAATTTAAGATTTTGCCGTATTAATTTACAGAATATATTATAATTTGATTGTTTTGTGAAGATAATATTAATCCCTCAAATTCAGACTTAAGTTCATAAAATTAACTAAAATCTTAATTTATCTTCTATATGTATATTCTGTTAAATTAGAATTTGTTAAAAAATATTAATAATTCAGATTGTACAATAAAATACTAATTTTCTTGTTATTGTCAGATTTCCTATTCCTGAACGCAATTTTTATTTTTTACACAATATTATATTTTATGTAAACACAAAGTTTTAATTGTAAAACTATGAATATTTTGATTGTTTAATATGAACACTGCGCCCAAGGCGTGATTTTAATATTGTGATAAAAGTTGCATGATGATTTGAAGCAAGTAGATTTTATTATTTGAAATTAGTGTAGGCATTGGATTATGTTTGTAGCAGCTTTTAAATTCATCAGGTTGGTATTCGCGTCTACATTCTTTTAGTAAGGTTCCACCTCACATCTTACCATTTTTGGCTGTGGTAATTTTATTAAATTATCAATAAAATTAAATCTTTTCCCGGATCTTTTTTTTCAATCTTTTATAGCTTTTAATGTCACTGGAGTGACTAGGTAGCTTACGTAAGATATAAATCAAATATTTCTTTAAAGTTTTAATTTTGGTATCTCTCTTGGTTCTTTTATCTTGTTTGGCTTTGGCCGTGGCTAGTTACCACCCTATCTTCCGTCAAAGATGCAACGTCAAGCGATAGTGTTCTGGTACGATTGCATGTAGAAATCGAATAGGGGTATGGGTTCACTGTGCATTATTATACCCCTTCCAAGTTAGCACGCTACCGTCTTACACTGCATCGTCACTTACCATCCGGTGAGAAACCAGTCAAGGTCTACCTTTTTTATCTTATCTAATAAAGCAAAGTTTCGTTGCGTCAGATATCGGCTACATTAAGATTGTCTTTACGTAATATCCTAATGTCCTGTTTAGGAACTTCACTTCGGAATCCTAATGTCTCTCTATTTGGTAATATAATACTGAATATTATGGTTAATATTTTCCTTTACACCTGGACAGTTGGGAGAAAAGAAACTAATTATTTTCAAGATATAAACTTTAATGAAATGTATCTTAAGTGAGTACTACTAAAAGTACGAGTTTATTATTCAATAAATTCATATAAATTATAAAAAACAATTATTTAGCAAATGTTAGCCACAGAACGGAGCCGGAGAACGACAAAAATTGTTTTTGGAAAAATATTATTTTCAAGATAGTAAATATTATAAAACATATTGTATTGTTCTAGCAATGCTTTATTTTAATTCAGTTGTGTAGGTTCTCTTTTATAATAATTAATACGATATCAACCTGATTCATTATTATTTTACTCAAGGCCTGCCTACTTATAATATTGCATATCACTTAGATATTATGTATTTAATCAAAGTTTGTATGGCAATCTTGTTCTTGATTATTTTAAATAATAAAATGCTAGATTACTTGTTTGTTGTTAAAGTTACTTCTACTTTTATTATTATAAATAGCCGAATTATGTAAAAATAACGTTCCATTGGTTTAATTTAATAAATGTAATTTTTATTTTAAGTATTGCATTGCTGTGTTCATTTAAAACTTTTTTTTTTTAATTATACCAATGAGATTTTTTAGATTTTTAATTTTGTTAAGCTACATGGTCCGTTGTTTTAGTTTTATCGTTATTTTTTTTTTGTTAGATCACGTTATGGACCTATTTTTATAGTTAAAGTAGGATATTATTGCTTGAGATAATTTTTATATTGTAGCGTATACGTATTTGATAGCAAATTTTTATGAAGTTATTTTTTTATATTTAAAAAAGATGTATGTATGCATTGTAATCGTTTTTTATTAATAAGTTTCTCTTTATTATAGAGAGTGAAAAAAAAAATTGTTATGTACTGCCAGTTCTGAGGTTACTAACACCAAGTATTGCGAGAAAAATCGTTTGTAAGGTTTGTATATTGTCTAAGGACGCCATTTTTTTCTTATCTGTATATATTGTTCGCTATTTCGATTTTTTCCTAAAATATAATTTGCTAAAGTTCTAATATTGTATATTTCTTAGTTTTTGAAAATATCGAATATAGCGACGGCATATTTTATTGAAAGTTTCAATTTTAATATAGTTGTATACGGATTCGCGACGAGTAATCAGAACAGTGTAATTGAGGTTAAAATATAAAGCCACACTTTACCCTGTTTTCTGATGATACTTATGGATGTTATTTTCCCTTTTTCTTTGAAAAATAGTTCAAAGAAGTTTACAATATCGAATGTTTCTGTAAATTTACCTATAACTATTATGTTCCATTTTAATTAAATAATAAACTTTCTTTTGCATGATAGACCCATGAAATAATATTTGAAGCATTAGGTACATAAAAATTAAAGACGTTTGAGCTACTTTAAAAAGAAAATTCTTGATTCACCAATGTGCATATGCCTTTATATATAATTAAGTTAATTTATTTTTAATATTGTTAATTTGTAAGCATAATAAAATTGAAGAATAGTTTATCTTTTATGACCTTGTATTATAAGAATACTTTATAAATTATTATTATTGTTTACATTATAGTCGAGTTATGTTTGAGGTTAAGTATAAAAAACGCTTCTTATAACAATTATGTACTTAAAAAACAATTAGTTATCATATAATATTAATAAAACCTGTGACTTCGTCTGAGTGAACTTAGATTATTTTCAAAATCTAATAGGAACTGTTTGATTTTCTGTGATAAAAATTGTATTGGTCCGTCTGCCTCTAAAATGCAAGCTAGGTCTATATCTCTTAGCTGTATAACTGACGTCACATTCAGTTCAATAGGCCGTAAAAAAGTGTTCCTAAATGTTTCCAGGCTAAAGATTTGTTAAGATCATTCTTGGTATAATCTTCCACCAGGTATAATCTCTCTGACTTTTCGGAGTTATGTGCGCTTAGGCAATTAAACATCACATGCTTCAATGGTGAAGGAGAATATCGTGAGGAAACATGCACGCCTGAGCGTTCTCCATTCTTTCTCAAAATTCTCAAAAGTGTGGGAAGTCAGCTAATTTTTTATTGGGCCAGCGTGATGGACTATGGTTTATAATTCCGCGAGACCTACGCTCAGTAGTGAGATGGTGATGATGATTTCGCAAAACACAGACGCATCATTTTATTTATTTGTATTTAAATCTATACATTAATTATGAAAAGGAGTAATCAGGAATGAGGACAGTCATCAGCCAGGAGTGTTTCATAAATTCTAAACATTCCACTTTTGAATAATTCAAACCCGAAGGCGAAGGCCATGAAATAGACCCATGGATCTATTTCATGATGAACTTATTGAATCGCGGCTTACAGCGGCGGGTGGCTTTGATGACATCTATTTTTTTAATACAAGCTGACCTAGATTTTTTGAGTTTTCAGTACCATTAACCTATGAGTTATTGAGCCTTTTTTTGAACTGCTGTAATGAAATCAAACCCAAACCATTAGCAAGCTGAAATGGCAGTGGGCAGGCCATGCTTGTCGTAGAAGCGATGGCCGATGGGGCCGAAAAGTTCTAGAGTGGAGACCGCGAACTAGTAAGCGTAGTGTGGGGCGCCCTCCAGCACGTTGGACCGACGATATAAAGCGGGTGGCGGGAAGTGGCTGGATGAGGAAGGCTGAGGACCGGGTGTGGTGGCGTTCTCTGGGAAAGGCCTATGTTCAGCAGTGGACGTCCGCAGGCTGAGATGATGATGATGATGAATGAAATCACAGTATCTTCGTCTTTAATCTCGTTATAAATCTACATACTTGACTTAAAACGTGACTGGTGCTCAATGCACACGTCGTTTTATAAAGTTAGGAAAACATTATTTCAATTTATACATTACCCCTATTAGGGCTGATGTTTAAATCCCCAAATAATTTTCAAGTAACAACAAATTTAATTGGAAATCTTTCAAAATGTTAAGATTCTTCTGTTAAAGTTTACTTGGAAGTTTGGAAATCTAGTCCTTTTAATTTATTTTTCATAATATTCTTTAGTTTTGATTTACATAAATTAGATGCTTACCAAATCTAAAATTAATGATTTTCAGGCAGGAAAAGAGTTTTATGTTATTAAGAACATTTAATTAAGCTTATATTACTTATAAAAATAAAACCTGATATTATTTCTGATTACTCCATAATTGAATTAATGAAAGCTAAAACAATATTAAAAACACACAATTTTATAATTCAATATTGATAATTGATAATATTATATATATAATATATAATTATCTTTGTTTATTAAAATATATATTATACATAATTAAAATATATAAAGATAATTGTGATTTAAACGAATGTCGGGCGTCAAGTATGTACGAGACAGACGCATGAATATGTACTTTGAGCAAAGAAAATAATCTTCCTTTGTAATAATTATTATTATTATAATCTATAAACACTACAAAATTGTGATTCGAAGCAATTTAAAATATTACTGCTGATTATTCTTTGTGTTTTATTCACTCCTCAACCTGTATAAAGTATACCTAATGTATGTAGATTCTCTAAAAATGATCGCACCAGTGTTACGATTCCAATGATCTTTGACTGACTGAAATAATGACGTTCTTGCTGCATGAATGCATTTTAACCAATAGAGGAAGAGTGCAAACTAAATTTGAGGCTTTCCAGGCACACTGGAAAGCCTGGAGCACCGCAGAGGCGAAAGCTATCTGCGTATTCAACCGGCTATATAACGGGGAGTGTTCTGAAAAGCTATTTGACCGTATCCCTCCCTTTCTCTTCTAAAACCGCAACGCACGCCACCTTATGCAATTTCACCCTCACCACCTGGATGCCTGGAGCACTTCGACCGTCCGCTATGCCCGATCTTTTTTTCCACGCACTACCAAACTGTGGAACCAACTCCCATCGACGGTGTTCCCGCTTAATTACAACTTGGGGTTATTCAAGGGGCAGACCAACAAATTCCTGAAAAGTCGGCAAAGCATTGGAGGTGCCTCTGGTGCTACAAATGTTCATGGATGTCGGTAATCACTTAACATCAGGTGACCCGCCTAATCGTTTATCTCGCTATTCATATATAAAAAAGGCCGTTGCGATCGTTACATTGGTGCAATCAATTTTAGAGACTACCACCACTGATAAATCTTTATAAGTAAGTAAGTATACAAGTAACTATGATTTAAAAAGTTACCCCGTCAGAACTGAAGTTGAAGACTAACAAAATAGCCATTTGCGCAAGTCAGGATTATTAGCTTTTAACTGAAATTTTAACCTAATAATTACAGTTTGAAAAAAACAGTGATAGCCTATTGGTTACGAATATGGTCTCCTATTTGGGGGGTCTCAGGTTGATCGCGCGCACGCAACTCTTCGGAGTAAGGTGCGATTTGGCGATTAAATATCACATGTTTCAACGGTGAAGGAAAACATAGTGAGGAAACATGCACACCTGAGAGTTCTCCATAATGTTCTCAAAGGTGTGTGCAGTCTGCCAATTCGCAATAGGCCAGCAGCGTGGACTATGACCCTTCTCTGAAAGGAGACCTGTTCTCAGTAGTGAGCCTTTGATGGGTTGCTGATGATGATGAGGAATTACATTTTCAGTTCATAACACAATAATTAAGTATTAATATAATAAAAAATAGTCCGCCAATTCACACTGGGCCAGCGTGGTGGACTATGGCCTAAAACCCTTGGAGACCTGCGCTCAGTAGTGAGCCGTTGATGGGTTGCTAATGATGACGATGATAATAAAAAAAAGTTTTGTCTTCCAAAAACTAGCTGAGTTTTTAGAACCTAACCATCAGGGCCTGCGCAGACGACGTGAACAAGTACTCCGTCGTCCCAATATTAATATAATATAGTCACCGTACTATAAGTCTCTCGTATGCGTTATTCGTTGCGGTTGTAAGCTAATAATGTAATATTTGGACGAACAAAAAAAGTAAAATCTTGTAAAAAGCCTGTCTCGTCTGCGCAGGCGCTTATGAGTATGAAAGAAAAGTACGTTAGATTGTTAAAATTTAATAATTATTCTAAAACTGGGAGCCACAAGTATTTCCACGAATTATTTATGAACAGGCTTCACAGGTGATATTCTGTGTGGCGCGTGCAAAACGTAAGGGATTTGAACTAGTTTGCTGGTGACGACATGTCTACTGTAATTCACTTGGCTAGTCACTTGGCTATCTCCGAATGGGCGGGTGACGTATGGGTTGGGAGGCTGGTGTTGTCTGGAAGTGTTTGGGAAGTATTTCTCGTGGACGTCCAACCATCTTTGTACCTGCAAATAAATGACACGTTACTGTCACATTCAACATTATTAATCTGTGGTCTCAAGGTAAAAGGGGATGAGACTAAAAAATAAAAAAAAATTATAACTAAAGAATTTGTATGTAAAAGTATGTAATAAGAAGAAGAGAAGTTTTGCTATTAATTATGACTGACTAGACTCTATTTGTTATTTGAGATTCACGAAATAAAAATACATTCTTCTTCCTCTTTATCAACCTAAAGACGTCCACTGCTGGACAAAGGTCTCCTGCATGGACTTCCACAGGCTTCGATCTTGCGCCGCTTGTATCCAGCGGCTCCCTGCGACTCGTTTGATGTCGTCGGTCCACCTGGTGGGGGTCTGCCAACACTGCGCTTCCCGGTGCGGGGACGCCACTCCAGCACTTTGGGACCCCAACGACCATCAGCTCTTCGAACTATGTGCCCCGCCCATTTCCACTTCAGTTTCGCGACTCGCTGAGCTATGTCGGTGACTTTGGTTCTCCTACGGATCACCTCATTTCTGATTTGATCTCGCAGGGATATACCGAGCATAGCTCTCTCCATCGCTCGCTGAGTGACCCTGAGCCTTCTTATGAGGCCCATAGTTAGCGACTATGTCTCGGATCCGTAAAAATACATTATATTGACTCATTTACTTTTTACAGTAATACTTAGTTATTTATTTTATCCAACTTTTATAAAATTTCTGACTCATCCCCTTTTACCTTGACACCACAATTTTTAAACTTGCTGATACCCATAACTTCGTTCGTTTGGATAGATACAGGAATTTTTAAACTTGTATTAGATTTAGGAGTGGGCACGATAAGCCAGCCCACTAATCTGAGACTATTGGGGCTCTTACTCGCAAAACTTGATTACGTCTTGCATAACCTACCATACAGCTTAAGGACAACAAGGCGCCAGGTGATGACGGAATCACTGCGGAACTCCTGAAAGCGGGTGGAAAACCGGTACTTAAGATCCTTCAGCGATTGTTCAATTCCGTCATCCACGAGGGCACAACGCCGGAAGCATGGCACAGGAGCGTGGTGGTTCTGTTCTTCAAAAAGGGTGATAATACCTTGTTGAAGAATTATAGACCCGTCTCGTTGTTGAGTCATGTTTATAAGTTGTTCTCGAGAGTCATTACGAATCGTCTCGCTCGTAGGTTTGACGACTTCCAGCCTCCCGAACAAGCCGGATTCCGAAAAGGCTTTGGTACCATAGATCACATTCATACGCTGCGGCAGGTTATACAAAAGACAGAAGAGTATAACCGGCCACTTTGCTTAGCGTTTGTGGACTATGAGAAAGCCTTCGATTCGGTGGAAACTTGGGCTGTGTTGAGGTCGCTGCAGAGATGCCGGATTGACTACCGGTATATCCAAGTGTTGAAGTGCTTGTATGAAAACGCCACAATGTCAGTACGTGTACAGGACCAGACTACGAGGCCAATCCACTTGCAGCGTGGAGTGCGACAGGGAGACGTTATCTCCCCGAAGCTCTTTACCGCTGCGTTGGAGGACGTCTTTAAGCTTCTGGATTGGAACGGGCTTGGCATCAACATAAACGGCGAGTACATCACTCACCTGCGATTTGCCGATGACATAGTAGTCATGGCAGAGACTCTGAGAGACCTCAATACAATGCTCAATGATCTCAGCAGGGTTTCTCAACAGGTGGGCCTGAAAATGAACATGAGCAAGACGAAAATCATGTCCAATGCTCATGCACCGCTCCACCCAGTAATTGTTGAGAACTCTGCACTCGAAATTGTCGACGAGTATATTTACCTGGGACACACAGTCCAGCTAGGTAGGTCCAATTTCGAGAAAGAGATCAACCGCCGAATCCAACTCGGCTGGGCAGCGTTCGGGAAGCTCCGAGATGTCTTCTCGTCCAAAATTCCTCAGTGCCTGAAGACTAAAGTCTTCGAACAGTGCGTGTTGCCAGTGATGACTTACGGATCCGAGACATGGTCGCTAACTAAGGGCCTCATAAGTAGGCTCAGGACCGCTCAGCGGGCGATGGAGAGAGCTATGCTCGGAGTGTCCCTGCGGGATCGAATCAGAAATGAGGAGATCCGTAGGAGAACCAGAGTCACCGACATAGCTAAGCGAGTCGCGATACTGAAGTGGAAATGGGCGGGGCACATAGTTCGAAGAGCTGATGGTCGTTGGGGTCCCAAGGTGCTGGAGTGGCGACCCCGCACCGGGAAGCGCAGTGTTGGCATACCCCCCACCAGGTGGACCGACGACATCAAACGAGTCGCAGGGAGCCGCTGGATTCAGGCGGCGCAAGACCGAGGCCTGTGGAAGTCCATGCAAGAGACCTTTGTCCAGCAGTGGACGTCTATCGGTTGATAAAGAAGAAGAAGAAGAAGAACCTACCATAAAGCCTGGCTGGTTTTTTTTATTTATTATTTACTAGCTGATGCCAGCGACTTCGTCCGCGTGGGTTTAGTTTTCAGATCCCACGGGAACTCTTTGATTTTTCGAGATACAAAGTAGCCTATGTCACTCTCCAGGTCCTCAACTATATACATGCAAAAAATCACCACCATGGTTATTGAAGGACAAACCAGCACAAAAGGACAAAAAAGAAGACCTGCGCCGCCTGTATCCAGCGGCTCCCTGCGACTCGTTTGATGTCGTCGGTCCACCTAGTAGGGGTCTGCCAACACTGCACTCCCCGGTGCGGGATCGCCACTCCAGCGCTTTGGGAACCCAACGACCATCAGCTCTTCGAACTATGTGCCCGCCCATTTCCACTTCAGTTTCGCGACTCGCTTAGCTATGTCGGTGACTCTGGTTCTCCTACGGATCTCCTCATTTCTGATTCGATCCCGCAGGGACACTCCGAGCATAGCTCTCTCCATCGCCCGCTGAGCGGTCCTGAGCCTAGCGATTTTATAATACCAATCAATAATTAGCTCATTAACAATTATAATATATACTCACATATTGACAACGGCAAGGCTGGATACACTTTTGAGACATCGTTACTCAAATTAATTTAGCACTTCACAAAGTGAAAGACGAAACTGCACAGAAAGGAACGAAAATAAAATACTTTTTTCGTCCTTACGCTGTCAATTGCAAATTTTTAATGATAGTTATTTTTGAAAACTTACATTTAAATATAGCATCATGAGCTGCAGATCATTAGTGCCACTTTATTTTTTAGGCTCATTAGAAAATAGTATGTGAAAATATCGGCAAAGAGCAATTTATTAATGACATCAATTAGAGAATCAATGACTTAAAATGCATTGATTAGGGATATCGAGGGTTATTATCAGTCTTTTTATATGCAAATGTAAAAGTGAAGGCAATTATAGTTGAAAGGATAACCAGTAATGGTGTGATTAGCTAAGTAACCTAATATGTGAATTACTTAGATTCGAAAATACTAATGAATTATCACTAAGATGCCCGCGACTTCGTCCGCGTGGTTTAAGGTTTTTTATTCCCGTGGAAACTCTTAATTTTCCGGGACAAAATGTAGCCTATGTGTTAATCCTACATATGGATCTTAAACATATAGGACCTTTAATACAGTCAGAGTACCACTCTGGAGTGCAATAAAGACATTCTTTCTCGTTATACAATAATGAGTCATGCTGTCTGACATTAGCTTTTACAAAGCCAAGAAATGTCTCATAGCAAGATCTAGTTTTAATGAGTTCTAAAATTTAGCAAGTCTTTGTTTGTAGGAATGCAATTGCATTCCTCTATAGTTACTCGTGTCTCCTAGAGTAAGGTAAGTCCCTACTAGACAATTAACTTCTTTGTAGTGAGAGTGCGCGCCGATGTAAAAAGGCCCGGCTAATAATATATCGTGAACTAGATTCGCGTCAAGAGATTTAACATAAGGTACCCTTTGTCCCCATATGCTATCAGCGTGTTTGGTTCAACTCAAAGGAGAAAGCGAGAATCAAATTATGTCCTATTTAAATACCTAAATTGTTTTGCTCGCGAAATCGTCCTCGTAGAGTTTTTTTTTGTGGCTTGGCGTGGCTTTTTAAAATCCTGTTGCAACCATTCCTTTTTTCGGGGCAAAAATAGCCTATGTCACTATCCAGATCCTCAGACCTCAACTATACCATGCAAAACATGTGCGTTGTTCCCTTGCTGCGCGATTGAAGGACAAACTAACAAACTAATTAACAACATAATATTCCATAATAATATTAATATGATACTAACGAGTAATATTACAAGGTGAAAGTGAGTTGTTCTTCATTAATAAAGTAACGGACTACTGAGCTACCAACCAAATTGTTTTTGTATAGATAGTAAAGTATAATTTTAGTTCGTGAAAACAAAAAGGAATCTTGCGGGATTAAAAAAACACCACACTGACGAAGAACTTGTATTATATAAGTACGTATTATAGAATAGAATAGAATAGAAATATTTTTTATTCAAATAAACTTTTACAAGTGCTTTTGAATAGTCAATGAATCTACCACTGGTTCGGAATGCCTTTCCTGCCGAGAAGAACCAGCAAGAAACTCGGCGGTTGCTCTTTTCAAAACAGATTTACAATACAGTAAATACTATGCTATATATGCAGTGTTTCCACAATGAGGAAAGTTCCAAAAATGCATACAGACTAACTTCTATCTTAAGATGGGCAGACATAAAGTAGCCCCATTCCCGCCGGTGGCACCCGTTCACGAGCATGACGCATGACCCAGCCATTGCTTCGCTCAACCATATTTGAGGGAACGTAACAACCCGCATCACATATAGTACGTACTTGTACGTTATTTATTTTCCGTATCAGTCTAATGTCCTCCCGACCAACTCCGGTCACAGCGCCCAACCTCCTCAGACATCGGCCATCTACGCGGGAAATATTACAGTGCACAATTGTGTGCACACAGGTGGACTCTCTATAGTCCCATAGTACTATGAGAGTGAGGGACTCTCATACTCCGATGGGACAGAAATACGACACAACCGGAGAGAAATCAGGACCGTTTCAGTCTATAAATTGTACCAACCACCAAAAAGCTATCAACTGAAAAAATTGCGCGGACCTTTTTAGCGCAATGGACTATTAAAACTCGGACATTGCATATGGGACTCCATTCCGGAATAGGCGGCTCAAATGATTATTGAAATCGGCATTGAGTCTGGAAAATCACCCCTTTCCGATGATTAAGCGGGTAATAGAGTTGCGCTTGCAGAAACATCGAGTTAGCCTTTTAACCCAGAGTTAGCAGCTTACTGTGGGTTAAAAGGATACATTTGACAGATTTGGTATAAAGTTTCCATCAATTCTATACACAACAATGTGCAAACATCGGTTCACTTGTCGTATCTAGGAAAAATCCTACCATTTAGAACAGTAAGTTTCTAACAAAGTTCCGCTCCAAATATAGGCTTAAGACAAGCAATGAATGTGTGATTGCCATGTAATTAGGTATTTTCTGGTTCTAGTACGTTTTTGATGGTTATTGTGATGAATTATGACACTATTTCAGAGCACAGTTCGTCGTTTTTAGGGTTCCATACCTCAAAAGGTAAAAAAGGAACCCTTATAAGATCACTCTCTTGTCCGTCTGTCCGTCTGTCTGTCCGTGTGTCACCGCCGATTTTCTCAGGAACGGGTGGACCTAGCAAGTTGAAATTTATAACAAATATTGCAGTCTATAGTCCCTATTAGGTGTATAAAAATCTAAGTCCTGAGTAAACGATAAAAATGGTCAAAATTTTCGCGAAAACTTGTAAGTACCAAAATTTACATTATTTTCAACTTTTTTTACTTTTCGGAATTTTCCCTTTACTTGTGCTATAAGACCTTGCTTTTAACCAAAATTGACAATTCTATGTCAACCGGAAGTACCCTATAGGCTTTGGGTCGAAAATCTATATGGTAGTTTCCGTTGACCTGGAATCACGAAATTTGGCAAAAAGCAAGGTAAAAGCAAGCACAAATAAAATAAAACAAAAATTCCAAAAAATAAAGAAGTTGAAAATTATATATAATAAATAATAATATAATGGCGTTATAATGGGTAAGTACGGAACCCTCGGCGCACGAGTTCGACTCGCACTTGACCGGTTTTTTTTAATGATCTTCTGCGAGCTCGTCGTACTAAAGCGACGATACTGCGTAATCGGCCTCAAGCTCATTTATACTAAAAATGGCTTATCACCGCATCGACTAATTGTGCTTCGTAACGATATAGCTTAACCTTTAAATTAAACTGTTTTTAAGTAATTGCATAGCTTTTATCGCGGGCTTTGAGCGCGGCGACCGAATCAAGAAATTCCGTAACGAAAATAAACCTAACACCGTCGTTCAGTAAGCGTTCAATATTTTAGAGGTTCACAAGTAGCTCTGTTTGGCGTGGCCGAGCGGCCGCTTTCTTTACCGTATGGTGTATGATGTCGCAGGTTCGAATCTCACTCGCGAAGTAGTGACAGTGCGCTTTTCTTGTTTGTTTGTTTATAGTGGTTAACCACCACTATAAATGCTTAATTCATGTTGAAGTCCCTGAGCTCTTCATCAATGAAAGATTGATTATCTTTTCACTGTATATTTGTTACTTATAATATTACAGAACACTGAGAAATCACTATCGCGAAACTGAGTTGCGGATTGAACTTTGTGTGATAGACTGAATTAATTACTTTTGAATGTCAAAGGTCAGGAGATGCTTTCGCTTCAAGGTTCGGAAATTGACTGATATAAATATATACACTAATAGGTCTAAGCTCGCACGACCTTCTTGATAGAAATCTAGAATGTGAATGACCAGCGCGCACATTAAACTAGCGGCACGCTATGATGGCCGGTTTGACACATTACAATAGTGATGTGGAATGTCAATTTATTCTCGAACAAAAAACAATTAAGTTTTGTTTTTGTACCTGATTAAATAGGTTTAATAAAACAAAAATGTATATGTTTATTTAATTTATTTGAACGAACTGAATATTTGAATGAAAATGAATATACATACTTTATATGCACACAAGAAACATATGAATACAAAAGATACCAAAAAAGGTGCCACAAAAGGCCATAATTAATCAGATTCGTCCATACTACTATTTTCACTGTCGTCACTGCTATCATCACCTACATTAATAATTATATGTTCGTTTTCTATAATATTATCTATTTTCACATCTCTTTCATAATCTTCCCTTATTAATTTAACAGTTCTATTCACAACCTTTTCCCAGTCTCCTTTAGTCACATGTTCACAAGCTTCTTCTAATAATTTTAGCATTTTTTTTGTGGTAAATGGGGGTTCTGTATTGTGTCTTGCAGCATATCCCTTAATTTGAGCCCACACCAACTCAATCGCATTTTATACTCACAATGGTAAGGCGGTAACCGTATAACTCTGTGCCCATGTTCTAATGCTATTTCGTCAATGACGTATCGGATCTTGGTTGGTTTGTTTTCTTTTAAAAGACGTACTAATTCCGCTTTTAACATATTCATGTTTGCATCTACGCCATTTTTACGAAGCCATGCGACGATATCAGCTTTCTTTTGGGATTGGGCAGGTGGCTTGTCAATTTGCATCGAGTGGTATGGGGCGTTGTCCATAATTATAATAGATGGTTCAGGGAGGCTACACAACATTGAGGTAAACCATTCAGTAAACTTTTCTCCATTCATGTCTTCATGATAGTCTCCAGTGGTTTTTGACGCAAAAGCCATGAGAGAACCTTCGACAAACCCGTTGATGGTTCCGGCGTGACAAATTATAAGTCGCGATCCTTTTCCTACAGGAACTTTGGAAGTAGATGCTGCTGTGTCATCGTTCCAAGAACGGCCTACAGTATGGTTAGCATTAAGCCATGTTTCATCCAAGAACACAACATTTTGCCAATTTTTGATTTCTTTCACTTGCCGTAAAAAAGTATACCTTGCCATCGCTATATCAAATCTTTCCATCAATATTTTGCGTTTGTTACATTTTTTGTATCGAAATCCAATGGTCTTCAAAATCTTCGTTAAAGAACTTTCCCCACCGAAGAATAATCCAGCTTCCTTCAGTGAATGCACCAACTTTTTTCTTGTTGGATACTCCTTCTGTAAATAGTAGCCGTAAACATGTCTTCGGATAGCATCGGCATCAAAGCTATCGATGCCTACGACTGGTTTTGCTCGTTTTCTCTTTTTTGGTGTGTGAAGTTTATTTTCTTCTGTGCCAGTCTCGCCATATTTTTTTTTAGTTATCCGTCTAACAGTTCGTTGTCCAATATTAAGCGCATCAGCTACGCGTTCAACCACTGACGTTATAGGTAAAATTGGCCCTCCATTTTGAGCTTCACGATCGAAATAGTTACGAAGGCGTATTACGAACTCACGTGTCTGACTATTTAGAACAGTTCTCTGCGTACGTTCGGTCATATCGACGAAATCCACAACAAAGGGCTTGAACAGAGTCCAAATTATCGAGCAAGGGTCAACAGTAATGCAGTATCAATATTTGAAATCCAAAGCCAGGTCAAAACTATATCACAATCGCATTGCACTGACAGTTTATACTTTTCGAAGCAACGTCAATTCGAAACTGCTTTGTTTTGCATTGAGCATTGACGCGAGTTTGCCGGAGGTAGTAGTTGTGCTAGCCAGCGATCCTATGTGACGATCGTATTAGATTCCATTTTTAAAAATTTTCAATTTAGAAAACCAAATGCCGAGTTGTGGTATATATCATATAAAAATAAAAATTTTACCTTTTGTATGAAACAGCTGATATTTTTTTGCGATTTCAGAGGTTTGTCCACATAGTGAAAATTGTTCATATTCACAAGTACATTCACCCCTTAAATGGTGCAAACTGATTTTTCTACACTTGTATACATTTTAGAAATCAATTTAATAAATCAATTTTGAGTCCTAAACCTAAAACTACATTCGATAAAATTTATGAATCTCTGCACATCACTATCGTCAATAAAGTAATACAATTATTTCCTTCAAAGTCGTTATCAATTAATACGGAACTTCATGAGCGGACAAACGTCAAACCGGCCATCATAGCGTGCCGCTAGTTTAATCACGCATCAGTCTACCACACGATTTCGAATTACGAGCACGTTCTTAATATAAAAATAACATTCATCGAAGTAGAAATTGTTCGGACAGACGAGCGGCCAGCATCAGGAACGCGGCCAGCTACGAAGTAGGTTTTTCCACCACATCGCTCCCCCACGGAGATTGGAAATGCAAGGAAAGAAAAAGAAAAATGTTAGTAAATTCTATACAGCGAAATGTACCCTTCGACCCGACCGGGTCCTAACGACCGGTCTGTCCAAGTGGTCTAATTCAGTAGTGCCTAATATAAAAGCTGGTTTCAGCCTATCCACTGAAACTTTTCCTGTTCTACCGCTAAAATCTAAACTAAAATACTTATCACCTCTCTCCAATACTTTAAATGGGCCAACATAAGGGGGCTCTAATGCCTTACAGAATGGACCTCTGCGAACGAAAACAAATTCCGAGGATAGAAGATCCTTCGGAAAATGAAAAATTTTCTTACTATTGTGATCAGAAGCGGGTACTGGAGATAGGTCTCTAAAATACGATCTAAGTCTATCTATAAAAGAAGAATAATCAACTACACGATCTACTATAGGGTTAAAAAACTCACCCGGTAATCGCAAGGGCTCACCATACACGAGCTCTGCGCATGATGCTCCGAGGTCCTCCTTCCACGCACTCCTGATGCCCAGGAGTACCCATGGAAGCACCTCGGTCCACCTCGGGCTAGCGTGGCACATGATAGCTGCCTTCAGCTGCCGGTGGAGTCTCTCTACCATCCCATTCGCCTGGGGATGATATGCGGTGGTCGACTGATGCTTGGTGCCAGTCAACTCAAACACCTTCTGAAACAGATGCGAACCAAATTGAGATCCTCGATCAGTTTGAATAGACCTAGCTTGGCCAAAGCGACTCTGCCAACCAGAAATGTAGGTTGATACACAAGTCTCAGCAGTAATGTCTGGCATAGGAAGAACTTCAGGCCAACGAGTGAACCTGTCGATGATAGTTAGACAATACTTCATGCCAGCTGAAATGGGTAACGGTCCTATAATATCCATATGAATATCTGCAAATCTTTCAGAGGGACAGGGAAATTTAGAAAAAGGGGCACTAGTATGACGTACCACCTTAGATGACTGACACGCTTGGCACGCGCGTGTCCAAACACGGCAGTCCTTTCTCATAGACGGCCATACAAAACGTTCCGAAATCAATTTATAACTAGCGCGAGAACCAGGATGACTCAAATTATGAAAACTTTCAAAGACACTTTTTCTGAAAGGCGGAGTTACGTAAGGACGTGGTTTACCTGTCGAAACGTCGCATGTAATTCTTACTCTGGTACCAGGAATAGTGATACGGGTTAATTCTAACGATGTCGAATCGCCCAGCGTTTTCAATTCTTCATCGGATGCTTGCGACTTCGCCAGCGCCAAGAGTATGTCTTCGGCAGTGACGGCCTCAACACGAGAGAACGTGTCGGCAACAATGTTCTCCGCACCCTTGACATGTTGGATGTCCGTAGTGAACTGCGAAATGAAAACTATTTGGTTAAGCTGTACGGGCGGAAGCTTGTCACGTTTTTGTGTAAAAACGTAAAGAAGAGGTTTATGATCTGTATAGATCGTTGCGTGCTGAGCTTCTAGAATATGTCTAAAATGTTGGACACTTTCATAAATCGCTAGGAGCTCACGGTAATAAGCCGGCCAAGTCGATTGCTTGGTAGTCAGCTTTTTACTGAAAAATGCGATAGGTTGCCAGCCCTGCTTAATCTCTTGCTGCAGGCATGCACCGACATGAGAGCTCGACGCATCTGTGAACAAACCTAATCTAGCTGTTGAGACTGGGTGAGCTAAAAGAGCTGCATTAGCTAAGCTATTTTTGCAATTCGAAAAACACTGCTCTAGGTCAGGGGTCCAAGTAAAAGGTTTAGCGCCTTTACCTTGGATCTCCGATAAAGCATCTATTAAAGGAGCTTGGAATCGCGCTATACTGGGGAGAAATTTACGATAAAAATTTATCATACCCAAGAAACGCCTTACACCTTGAACGGTTTTGGGTAGCGGAAAATCCTGCAGACTTTTAATGCGGTCAGCAGGAGGGCAAATCCCCGCAGCGCTTATCTTGTATCCCAGGAAACGAACTTCTGGAACATTAAAATGACATTTTCTCTCGTTAATAACAATGCCGTATTCTTCCAAGCGTTTGAAAAGAATACGTAAATGCTTTGCATGTTGTTCGCTGTCTTTTGAAAAAATTAAAATATCATCAACATATGCGAAACAGAAATCTAAGCCGCGGACAACCTCGTCGATGAACCTCTGGAACGTCTGACCTGCGTTTCTCAAACCGAAAGCCATAAAAGGGAACTCATATAAACCGAAAGGTGTCGCCACCGTGGTTTTACATATGTCCTCTTTCGCCACTGGGATCTGGTGATATGCTTTTACAAGATCTATGGTGCTGAATACCGATGAACCAACCAAATTTTGGTTAAAATCACCAATATGCCTTACTGGGTAGCGGTCTGGGATTGTTCTCGCGTTTAATGCGCGATAATCACCGCACGGGCGCCAATCCGATTCACCTTTTGGAGCTAAATGCAAAGGGGAGGACCACGGACTATCAGACGGCCTAGCATAACCGCAAGCTATCATGTTGTTGAATTCCTTCTTAGCGATGGCCAACTTGAGAGGACCAAGGCGACGTGGTCGACAGCACACCGGAGGACCATTAGTAGTCCGAATATAATGCACGGTGTTATGTTTAATTTCCCTATCCGGACCAGGTGGACGAGTAAGCGCAGGAAATTCCGATAAAATTTCGTTCCTTGAAGCTATAGTTTTAACGCTCACTTGCTCGTGCGAATGAATCAACGCAACACATGTGAGACCAGTGGAATTATCTATAACTCGACCTGATCTGCAATCCGGCAATAAATTAAAATAGGCGAGAAAATCTGCACCAATAATCGCAGTTGTAACATCGCATATAATGAAATTCCACCTGAAATCGCGCCTCAGCCCAAAATCAAGCGATAATAAAACAGTCCCGAACGTTTTGATGTCGCTGCCGTTAGCGGCGCGCATGCAATAATCCGCTACCTTAGGACGGTGACTTAACCACGAAACGGGGAAACACGAAACATCAGACCCTGTATCTATTAAAAAACGTTTACCAGATTTCCAATCACCAACGAATAAGCGACGGCTGCGCGCAGGATGCGCGCTGGGTACCGCCTTTACTTTGTTGCTGTTGTTGAACCGTCGCGAATTGTGACGCTGAAAACGATCCGGTTGGTTGAAATATCTACATGGCATCACGCATTTAACAGCGCGCGATGCAAACCTATGATGATACCAACACAAATTAAAATTGCGACCATCCCTCGGCCTATGTGAATTTCGCGAAAAATTACGCGATCTTTGAAATTCTTCGCTCCTTTTGAAGGCCGAGACCTCCTGGCTCAGCTCTTCAATGCGGGCGAGTATTGCTTCCGTCATGCTAAATAAAAATTGCTAAAAATGTAAAAATTTAAAAAATGTAAAAGGTTTTATATATAGGTGTTATCTGATGCGGGGAGCGGTGTGGATGTGGATGCGCTAGCCAGCTGAGATCGTAATAATTTATTTTCTTTAAATAAGGGAGTAGCTTTGTCCGCAAGCTCTTCGAGGCTTGCCTTTAGTTTGCTGTTCTCTTCCTCAAGTTGTCTAAATCTCTCCTCCATATTGAGGAATTACGAAACTGCTATTGTAAGGAAAAATAAATTTAAAATTACATTATTTCTTTTTTTTTTTAAACAAAAATATTTACCTAAAATTCCTGAAAATTAAAATAAATATTATGGTTAATAGTATTTAACAATTTCCTAATAATATCACATTATAGTCTTTAAAATTTCATGTTTGCTTCACAAATTTTCATGATTCACGGCGAAAATTTTCAATATAAAATGGCGGAATGAAAATTCTTCTGAAAATTATTTATTGACAGTTGTCCTCTTCAAAATATTTATTTCCTTTTGATATTATTTTCCAAAGTCAATATTTATTCCAAAATGTCCGAATTGAAATTGAATTGTCACATTGAATTATTTCCCCAAAGATTATTTTCAATTTGTTTCTTCCAATATTTAAATTCACATATAACAAGGACCCCCTCCACGCGCGGGGTCACTGTTGGGAATGGGACCTCCAACTCCTCAACATACTTAGTAAAAATTTGTAAAAATTTTCTTCAAACACTTCAATCACTTTAATGAAAATTCATCATATAATGCGGACCCCCTACGCGCGGGGCCACTGTACTGACCTTAAATTGTCCTTGTGCGGGGTCACCAAATTATAGTGGTTAACCACCACTATAAATGCTTAATTCATGTTGAAGTCCCTGAGCTCTTCATCAATGAAAGATTGATTATATTTTCACTGTATATTTGTTACTTATAATATTACAGAACACTGAGAAATCACTATCGCGAAACTGAGTTGCGGATTGAACTTTGTGTGATAGACTGAATTAATTACTTTTGAATGTCAAAGGTCAGGAGATGCTTTCGCTTCAAGGTTCGGAAATTGACTGATATAAATATATACACTAATAGGTCTAAGCTCGCACGACCTTCTTGATAGAAATCTAGAATGTGAATGACCAGCGCGCACATTAATCACGCATCAGTCTACCACACGATTTCGAATTACGAGCACGTTCTTAATATAAAAATAACATTCATCGAAGTAGAAATTGTTCGGACAGACGAGCGGCCAGCATCAGGAACGCGGCCAGCTACGAAGTAGGTTTTTCCACCACATGTTTTTTAATTATTTTTTTGCGTAATTTTTATTATGCAAAAAAATATTGCATAAATATTATAATTGCATAAGTTGATAATAAATGCTATGCAATAGCTTTACCGCGGCAGTCCCCGAGTGCCACACGTATTTTTTTGTGTCATAGAATATTTATTATTCATTTTTCAAAATTTGGCAGTAATTTCTCGCAAATCCTTATATTGTCTGACGCTGAGTGGATAAAAAGTACGATAATAGTTTAGTTGGGTTTGAACCGTAGACCTTTCGGTTTTCAGTCCGCATCTTGAAACTTTGTGCTATTGCGGCTTTAGCTTATCTTTTCTATTGTGTGTGTGACGTGACAACAACTCGATCTTGAAAGAACTAAAGATAACAGAAAGGCTTTCGTCGACTGTGCAGTTGCGAATTCTGAAGTTCTTCGGTCACATCTCTAGAAATGAAGGGTCAATTGAGCGGTTGGTGGTGCAGGGTCAGGTGGAAGGGAAAAGAACGAGAGGACGCTCACCCACGCGCTGGACGGACTTGTTCAAAGCGGTGACCCGGACAACTGTGGTGGAGTGCTGCCGCAACTGACCGTCACAAGTGGAGGAGCATCGCACGGGAGGCGGTGCGATCCAAAATAATCAAGGAGACTGACGAATAACAACAAATGTCACATCATCCCAGCAGCCACGACCACTCTGACAAGAGTGACCGATTGAGAAGAGTGTGACGTATTTGAATAAAACAAAAAACTATAGGATCCATTTGAAATTTCAGTTAGTGAAAAACAACAAAATAAACAACTTTTAAATTCTAAAATCTCATCTAGTTGGTATTCGTTTAAATCTCTCAATATTCGAATTCAAGACTTAACAGTATCCTTTCAGCCGTGTTTCAGACTGTAACAATATCTCGGGTCAGAGGTTTCCATGGTGACAGCACGTCCCCTGCTGTTCCTCTATTTTGTTTGGTATTGTACAAGTATTGAACTGCAAGCGTTAAACAGTGCGTTTAAGAAATTATATATATCACAAGCTTTAACGAAACATCGTGAGGAAAGACGATAAGTTGACTGGCCCTTTATAAAATAACTTGTATGTGAAAAATAGCCAATTCAAATATGGAACTTCAATGTATCCTAAATAATCTGCTTTTGTTAATAATTCTACTGTTTTAATTTAAGAAGTTATATTTTTATATACTTAGCAAACATTGTTGTATCAGAAAAAACAAGAAATTGTGTTTTGAATTTATATTTTTAGAATGTTGTTTGTTCTTACAATTAAATTTCAGGATTATCTACAGTACTTGGCACCCAATTAGATCTCAATTCTTTCGTCGGCGAAGTTGACAACCACCCCTCTTCATATTGAACTTGGCTCTCATTTTCACATATTTTATGTTTTTGATGGGATACTCGTAACTATTATAATAACATATTTTGTCAATTTCCATTAACTTAGACCATACCACAATTTAAGAGTCGGCTTTGGAAATAAAACTAAAACTATAGCTCTGTTAGGAGCTCAACACATCGAAATATCTGGTTTACGATTTCCCATTTTGCTTTCAATACGACTTATGATTTTTTTTCATTTTACTTTTTTAGTATAAAAATTTAGCAGCGAATTATTACAATATTTGAATCAAAGCTGAAAAAAAGATTCATTTTCTACCTTACATTGATAAACCAATTGATGCAGACGTGCGTAATGAAACGCGCCAGTGAATTACTGCAAATAGTCGCCGTAGGCAACCTCCTAGTTCACAGGATATGACTGACTCTTATCAGAGTCAGATCCATCAAAAGCTTTAAGTATATGTACATAATAATGCTCTAGTTTAATAAATAGTGACTCTTGCAACAACACAACAATTGCAATTCAGTTCGCACAGCGCTAACTTCTCTACAGATACATTCACCTATAAGTTCGGACTATGTTAGCCCATTGAGTTTGCCCCGACGGGACAGACTTGTATCTTTATACCTAAAATGCAGATTGCACCTGGCCTGCAGTAAATAGAATATTTTTGCACTCAGATGCTTCCCGGAATGCTCCGACTAAAAGTCAGAATGGCAAACAGAATATTTTTCAAACTTTAAATGAAAAGAGCAGTCTAAGGTAGAGTTTCCACGGTGCGGTTCGCACCCGCGCCCGCAGCGGTTGCGGTACCAACTTGTACCCGTCCGCCGCGGGCGCAAACCGTGCCGTGGAAATTGCTGCTTCATTTTCCATACAATTTCCGCAACCGCTGCGGGCGCGGGCCGCGAACCGCGCCGTGGAAACTCAGTCTAACAGCCCGTACTCACGGCGCAGTTCTCACCCGCGCCCGCAGCGGTTGCGGTACAGCTGTTTTATTTCTGTTGAGGCCAACGGCTTGGCCAACGAGTCAAGTCCTGGAACACGAGGTATAGGGGCCCATCAGCTAAACCTGAGTCCAGAGTCGCTGCCCAAGCGGCCTTTAACCGCGGTCAGATTTGTTCAGACTTAACTTAATAATGGGGTTGCACTGACCTTCCTTGGCAGCGTTCAATCCTTGTACGGTCTGAGATAGTGTGATAGTGGTGTGGTATGTGGTGAGTATTGTGAGGTGTAAAGGGTGAACTTCTCAGACCGCTAGGCACAGCCGGCAGGCGCCAGCTATGGCCTGCTGAAGACGCTAGGCTAGCGTGGCACTGTACATTCGGCTTGTCACTAGTAAGACCAACGAGCTGGTCTAAAATCACTTTTCACAGACACTTCCGCCGAGCGCGTGAGCGAACAAAAACCGGCGGGTTCCAAGAAATGTTCTTTCGTTACGGACAGCACGTTAAACAACGATATATAGTTAGGTCGGCACATAGGCCGCTTGACGCCGCAACAAAACCGCAAAATAAACCAAATCCCGACACTTAAAAGGCAAAAAATGGTGCGCGCGCGACTCGAAATTTTCCGTGATTACGTATAAGCTGTCAAAACGGAACAAAGGAACTTGCAAATCACCCAAAAACGGCGGGAAGTTTACCTTTCAAGTGTCATCTGTCAACTTCAATTCCGAGCCAAAGAGATTGCCAGCGCTATGACCATGGAACTAGGAATTCTGGTGGTACATGGCGCGAACAACCCCCCGCCCGTGGGCGTAAGGATTTACGTCCACTTACTAGTAAATAGGTAAACGTGATAAGGAGCAAACGGCTCGCTGCAAGACAGAGTCTCCGACCATTACCTCGGCAACCCTGGGAACCCCATCAGACCCGTAGATCAGCTTAAGAATGCGCCCACGGCGCCAGTATAAAGGCAACAAATTAGGTTCCTTAATCAGCACTAGGTCACCAACTTTGGGTGGATCAGATTTGTCAGCCCACTTAACCCGCTGCTGCAAAAGATGCAAATACTCTAGTGACCAACGGTGCCAAAAACTCTGAGTCATCTGTTGCAGCAGCTCAAACCGGGACAAACGTGAGACCTTCACGTCCCTGAAGGGGTATTCGGGTAGAGCGTTAAGGGGCTGACCAATCAGAAAATGACCGGGAGTTAAGACCTCCAGGTCATTTGGGTCAGATGAGAGGGGACAGAGTGGCCGAGAATTGAGTACAGCCTCAATTTTGCAAAACACGGTGGCGAGTTCTTCAAAGGTTAAAACAGTTTCGCCTATAACGCGCCGGAGATGAGTCTTGGCCACCTTAACCACGGCTTCGAATATTCCACCCCAATGAGGGCAAGCTGGGGGGTCAAACTTCCAGGTTACCCCCATCTTGGACAATGCTGTACTTAATCTAATCTTATTGCTAGACAGGAATTCGACAATTTCTTTTAAGTATCTATCAGTGCCCTTATAATTGGTGCCGCAATCCGTGCGAATCAGGTCAGGCAATCCTCGACGAGAGACAAATCTACCTAGCGTGGCTACAAAGGCTTCAGTGCTTAAGGCACTCACAAGTTCTAAATGTACCGCCTTGGTAGCGAGACATACAAAAACGCAGAGGTAGGCCTTGAGCGATCTGGCGTTGCGGAGGTTAGAGCTCTTGATGGCAAACGGGCCAGCAAAATCAGTGCCAACCCCAGCAAAGGGTCGAGTGGCTAGAACGCGGTCGGAGGGCAGATCACCCATCATCGGCTGTGAAGTATTAGCCTTCAAGCGGTAACACGGAATACATTTGAAAGTGACGTTCCGGATGGTGCGTCTCCCTGCCAGAATCCAAAACTCGCGCTGTAAAATAGCCGAGAGTGCATTACAACCAGCGTGGGCATTTTTAAGATGGTAGTGTGTCACTAGCAATTTGACAAAGGTGCCGTCCTTAGGTAGCAAAAGGGGGTGGCGAGCACCATAGGGCAGATTGGAATTCTTGAGGCGTCCTCCAACGCGTAGCATTCCGTTATTGTCCAAAAAAGGGCTTAGGCGAGCAAGGGGGCCCTTCAAAACTAAACCTCTCTTTAGAGTGTCAATCACGGATGAAAAATGCTCCACCTGAACCACACGCACCCAGTAGTTCCGGGCGTCTTGGCGTTCAAGAGGGGAAAGCACAGGACTCAAATTTTTATTTTCTGAATTCCGCCCATTATGGATAAAACGTCGGATCCAACCGGTAACACCAATTAGTTTATCAAGGGAACTGTAACGGTTCAAAAGAAAGTTCAAGTCAGGGATCTGTTTGTCCTCAACCACTCCGACTCTTAAGCCCGGCAATACTTCGGGGGCGGAAAACCTATTTTGAGGCCAAGTCGTCTCGGATTGGGATAGCCAACTTGGATCCCACCAAAGGTGATGGTGGACCAGTGAAGAGGCCTCACAGCCGCGGGAGGCGCAATCGGCCGGGTTCAGTTCTCCGGGTACGTGTCTCCAAATCACCGGTACTGCAGAGCTCTGAATTTGGGAGACCCGATTCGCAACAAAGACCTCTAAGTTGTGAGGTGCGGCTCGTAGCCAGCAAAGGACAATCTCACTGTCCGTCCAAGCATAAACGTCGGTCAGATCGACCGCAGATGCCAAAGAGGAGCGGACGTGGTTCAAGAGGCGTACCAGAAGGGCGGCGCCAAACAATTCTAATTTCGGGATAGTTAACCGTGACCGAATAGGGGCCACCTTGCTTTTTGCCAAGACGAGATGCGTCGCGACCTCACCGGCGACATCGACAGTCCTCAAATATACCACGGCGGCGTATCCTCGTTCGGAGGCGTCGCAAAACCCGTGGAGACTGGCATGACACCTTCCTGTTGGTAGGAAGCGTCGAGGCATGTAAATTCGGTTAACTTCAGGAAGTGAAGACACAAGGGAGTTCCACTCCTTCAATAACTTCCCAGAGAGTGGTTCGTCCCAACCGAGTTCAGCAATCCAAAGCTTCTGGAGGAAACATTTAGCCAAAAATATTACGGGAGTGATCCATCCATTGGGATCGAAGGTGCGAGCAACCGTAGACAATACGGAACGCTTAGTCCAGACCTTAGGAGGTGGGTCTAACTTGACCCGGTAGGTGAAAACGTCTTGGACGGGCTGGTACTGTATTCCAAGGACCGTCAGCAAATTGGGATTTTCGGGACTTTCAAAAATATGAGGATCCTGCAGATCCTTTCCCGGAAGATCCTTCAAGACGTGAGGGGAGTTGGACAGCCACTTGCCCAACTCATAACCTCCGGACTTCAGTATTGCAATCAATTCATCGCGAAGAGTCAGAGCTTCCTCAACGCTCGAGGCTCCCGTGCAAATATCGTCCATATAGACTGACGATTCCAAGGTGGCTGATGCGCGAGGGTAATTCAGTCGCTCCCGGTTAGCTAGTTCTAACAAGGTCCTGATAGCCATATAGGGGCTTGACTTGAGTCCATAGGTCGTGGTGTTCAATTCAAAGACACGCATTGGCTCATTAGGATTTTCGCGCCACAGAATCATTTGGTATCTCCGATCATCGCGATGTACCATCGACTGTCTAAACATCATCTTGATGTCAGCTACGAAAACAATTTGATGCCGGCGGAAATGCGTGAGGATATCGGAGATATCCTTGATCAGCTTAGGACCGGAGTGCAAGCATTGGTTCAATGTCACCCCGTTGGATGTGGCCGCGGAGCCGTCAAAAACCACTCGAATCTTCCCCCCAGGGGTCTTCAAGACGGCATGGTGGGGTAAGAAGTAGTGCTCGTGTGCGCGCCAATCAAAATTGGATGGTGACATATGCCCCAGGCCCTCGTACTCGCGCATAAATTCAACGTACTTGGAGCGGAAGGTGGGGTCGCGCCGCATGCGCCGTTCCATAGACAAGAGCCTCTTTTCCGCCAAGGCCCGCGATTGACCAAGCGGGGGGCGAGAAGCGAGAAAGGGCAAGCGAGTTACAAATCGCCCATCAACACGGCGGCCTGTGTTGTTTTGATAAAACAACTCACATTCAAGGTCAAGAGGGTCAACTCGTGCGGCATGCGGCGGCTCCTCAACTTCCCAAAAGCGCTGGACCACGTCCGACAGCGTCAAGCCGGCTGCTTGGAATTGGTCCAGCACCGGTAGGTCCGAAGACCATAGCACGGGTCCAAAAAAGCTAGAACCGAATATAGTGGACATGGCACATAGGCCGTCCTTCTGCAAAACCCTAATTTCCCCTGACAAGACCAGGCCCAACACGTCGGAACCCAACAAAAGGTCCGTAGGACCGGGTTCAGTCCAGTGGGGGTCAGCTGGGTTTAGGCCTGATGCACAGGACACCTCAGCGTCAGTTATTCGGACCCTCGGTAGGGGACCTAAGATATTGTCAAGGACTGACACCTTGACCAAGACCCTAAAATTGCCCGTAACGGGGCCAAACATTAATTCCGCTTCCCCGGTAGGAGTCGAGGGCTCTATACCCCCGATACCTATCACCCGTCCTGTTCGAGGACTCCAAGGGAGCCCTAGCTCACCCACCAAACGAGAAGAAGCAATACAGCGCTGTGAACCCGAATCCAAAAGGGCGCGAACGATTAAACATTCACCCTTCGGGTTGAATACTTTCACTGAGACAGTCGGCAAAAGAATGGTCTGACAGACCGTTGCTGTGGTGGGGGCTAGGGCGGCAACTACCTATTGGTGGTCGTCCTCATCAAACCAGTCCTCTGACCGGGGAATCTCATCTTGAGACTCAGGGGGGACCTCCAAAGGTGAGGGGGACGGACCTCCATTTGGGTAAACCCATGCGTCATCTCGTGGCGGCAGCACGGGCCTAGTCATACGGGCTGAGGTCGGTAGGTCGTAGTACTGCTGTCGACCCGCTCGAGGTGGGCGGCGTTCGAGGCGTGGCCACTCATGAAGCGGAGGTGAATAGCGGGTAGGTCGAACCGTAGACGGGGCCGCCACAAATCTCCCATCAGAACGTCGAGGGGGGTTGGCGCCCCCCTCACGGGGGGGTGAAGCCCCCATAGGCGGGGTCGAAATCCGGACGCGTCGGGATTCATGGCCCTGATCAGGGGACCGACGCAAATAATCCGGGGAGCGATTGGTAAGAGCGCCCCCGCCCGTGCGGGGCGCGCCCTCACTCTCCACCTGGCGGCCAACACCATTCTTGTTGGCGCACAAAATCTCCAGGTGGTTACCCCTACAAATTGGGCATGGCCGTTGCTGTTGGCAGTCCCGTTGCATGTGAGCTCCCAGACAACTATAGCACCAGTGGCGGTCTCTTGCAATGCCCCTCCGATCCTTGATCCGCTTAGAGAGAAACTGGGGGCAAGAAAGCACCCGGTGGCCTGGACGCCTGCAATAGTTACAGGGGGCGGGTTCAGTGGCAGCAAGTCCAGTGTAAACGGGCATTGGTCTCCGGTCGGAGGCCCTTTTACCAGGGACGCCAGTGTGACCCTTTTCCTTCCTCAGCTGGGCAGGCCGCTCTGGGGTCCTTGAAGGACCAGCAATACCGGAGTTATCAGCCTGCCGGCACTCTTCCTCAAGGAACTTTAAAAGTTCCGAAAAGGGGGGCAGGTAGCTGGCCCCGTCCCCACCATACCTTTGCTCAAAACGCAGTTTCAACTCGGGAGGTAGGCGGGACAACACAATGTGTAGTAAAAGGAAGGACCACTGGTCCACGGGAAGCTCTAAACGCTTAAGAGCGTTGCAGGCTTTAATCAGTGGATTTAAGAGCGATTCTCTTAAATGAGACACCCCATAGACACGTGGCAGCGCTAGAATTTGTGCCACGTGTGTGTCTGCTAACCGGCGCACGTTGGCATACCGCCGAGTCAGTAGTTCCCGCGCGGTGGTATAACTCTCCTCGGAGAGGTCTAGGTGGCTAACTAAACCCAGAGCCTCTCCCTGCAGGGAAGAGAGTAAATAGGCCAGTTTCTGGCAGGGAGACAGGTCCCTTCTCGCGTCCACCAGGCTATCAAAGAGGCTGAGAAAGCCTAGCCACTCGCTCAGGTTGCCAGAAAAGTGGGGCAAGTTTATTGTTGGCAACTTGCCCTGTAACGCAGGCTGCGTGGTGGGTCTAGTGGGAGACTCAAGAATAGAGCTCATTCTCGCCTCCTTCTTGAGCCTCGCGGCCTCCTCCACTAGACCGTCTGTCAGCTCAAAGAACTGTTCGTAGTCTCGCACTGAGGACTCCAGCGATTCCGGAGGTAGCTCCAATGCCATGAGGTCTCGGAAGGCCCCTTCGACGACTGCCTGCCTGGTCCGCACCTGCTCGCACCGCCGGAGCAGTGCGGATGCCCGGTCCTCCCGGCCTACCAAGGCGTTGGCTGTAGCAGCCCAACGCAGCTCTGATTGAATTTGCACACTCAATTTTTTGTGGGCTGCCATCTTAGGTAGGTACAAAACAACTTAACTAAAAGTAGTTACAACAAATAGATAACAAAATCAAAACAAAGTTATTTGTTACAAGTTATGTTTCAACTTCAACCAAACAAATTAATAATCAAACAAGAATTACCCACTTTAAACACAAACAAATTACTACTTAAATGCTATTTATTAATTAGAATTATTTACCTTAAAACAAGAATTATTTATTTTAAATACATCAAACAAACTACTCTGTTACCTAACCACGAGGGGTTTTAGTAAACAATCAAAGTATTTGTTGGTTAAAAGTTCCAAAAGATACAAATTAAGCTATCAATAACTTATGTTAAGTCAATCAATAACATAAATTAAGATAAAAGAAAAATTAAGTTTTTAACTACCCGTACTAAGCCACTAGACTCATGCTAGGCCCTGCAAATTACAAATTGGCTTGGTAAGAACCTACAATTATCAAATTATATTAATATTAAGTTTATTTATTACATCTAATCTACATCTAACTGTTGGCCAGTTACGGGCCACAAACAACAATTAGATACTATTAATTATTAATCAACAAAAATTAACAAAACAAAATCTCAATAATTGCAATCATTATACAGGCCTACATGTGACAAGGTAGGCTATGGTACTAGTAACTCAATAAGCCTGTGTATTAATAAGTTATAAGGTCCATTAATTTACAATAAATGAGTTAACCCTAGAAACGGCCAAGTTAAGTCACAGTAATGCCAAATCTGTCCGCGGAATCAATTTAACCACGCTCTGCTACCAAATGTTGAGGCCAACGGCTTGGCCAACGAGTCAAGTCCTGGAACACGAGGTATAGGGGCCCATCAGCTAAACCTGAGTCCAGAGTCGCTGCCCAAGCGGCCTTTAACCGCGGTCAGATTTGTTCAGACTTAACTTAATAATGGGGTTGCACTGACCTTCCTTGGCAGCGTTCAATCCTTGTACGGTCTGAGATAGTGTGATAGTGGTGTGGTATGTGGTGAGTATTGTGAGGTGTAAAGGGTGAACTTCTCAGACCGCTAGGCACAGCCGGCAGGCGCCAGCTATGGCCTGCTGAAGACGCTAGGCTAGCGTGGCAATGTACATTCGGCTTGTCACTAGTAAGACCAACGAGCTGGTCTAAAATCACTTTTCACAGACACTTCCGCCGAGCGCGTGAGCGAACAAAAACCGGCGGGTTCCAAGAAATGTTCTTTCGTTACGGACAGCACGTTAAACAACGATATATAGTTAGGTCGGCACATAGGCCGCTTGACGCCGCAACAAAACCGCAAAATAAACCAAATCCCGACACTTAAAAGGCAAAAAATGGTGCGCGCGCGACTCGAAATTTTCCGTGATTACGTATAAGCTGTCAAAACGGAACAAAGGAACTTGCAAATCACCCAAAAACGGCGGGAAGTTTACCTTTCAAGTGTCATCTGTCAACTTCAATTCCGAGCCAAAGAGATTGCCAGCGCTATGACCATGGAACTAGGAATTCTGGTGGTACATGGCGCGAACAATTTCAATACTCACGACACCACAGGTTTATGCGATCCCGCAGTCGCCGCGTTTGCGGGAAAGGTTCCCGAAAATGACGTCGGAAGCCTAGGTCACGTCGTCCCGAGTCTGCGCAACCAATCGCAGGGTCCGCGGGCGACGTCTGCCAAACTCGCGGACGACCGCGACCCGCGTGGTTAAACTGCGGCCCGCGAGCAACCGCCGCGGGTGCAAGCCTCGCGGTAAAAATGGCTACTTCCTTTTCCATACAAATCTGCATTCTACGGAGGCCGCGGGCCCGCAACGGCTGCGGGCGCGGGTGAAAACCGCTCCGTGAATACGGGGGCTAAGCCGTACATAAAAGCGGAAATCCGTCCTCTTTCCGCCAAAACCATTCCAAAATTGAAACTAGCGCACCTCCTAAACGGATTTTTATCACACAACTTTGTGAATGCAGCCAACAACAACTTTATATTTACAGGTTTAAAGTTGAATTTAGCGTGAGCAAATCTAATTTTATGAATTTGTTTTCTCCTTACAAAATCGACATAACACAGACTTTTAAATAAGCTCCCGGTACCTTATTTCAGTTTTGTACTATTTGTATTTGTCTGCTGCATACTGTTTGTATGGTGTGTAAAAACAAACTTAAATGACATTTTTTTTTTTAATTTCCCCCAACCATCCTGAATTTATTAATATTATAAATGCGAAAGTGTGTTTATTTGTTGGTTTGTCCTTCAATCATGCCGCAATAGAACTACGGATCGACGTTATTTATTGCATGAGTAGGTATAGCTGAGTATCTGAGGAGTGATATAAACAAAACCACCTGGAAAAAACCTGGAAAAACAAAGAGTTCCCGTGGGAATTTTAAAACATAACAATAACTAACTAATAACTAACTACCAGTAATAAGCTAAATAATATAATTATATCATAATATTAATATAAAATAAAATAATATTATAAAACTGAAAAATATTGTCAAAATTGCGAAAAGATCAATGAAAAATTACAACGCTGAGCGACTAAGAATCATGTACTACATCCATGGTTTCAGTTTTTGTTATCATGTCCTTTGAATTGTATATGTATATTATGTAGATATTATCTACAAGATACAATTTAGGTAGGTGCTTTACTAGTAGAATGATAAATATCAAAACAATAATGTGTGTTCCGAACCTCCTACTCTCATTTTAAGAAGCTCTCGAGAGACCGAGGTAAACTCTCGAACAAGCTTAGTTGATTACATTTGAATTGCACCGTTGCTAGTAGGTATCTATGAAATTATTTTGCCGTTGCTAATAAAGGACAATTTAAACACAATAATAATATATTTAAGCAAAGCGAGTTGAATACGCAGTTAATGAATTGTTAATAATGATGATACTTTTAATGAACAATTCTTAAATAAGATAACATTTTTAATGAATAATTGTTAATGGTGATAAAAATTTTCACAGATCAGTTCCAAAGCGTGTCTGCAAGTTTTCATTGACTTGGGTTGCTTTTTATTCTACGGCAAGATAGCCCTCTCAAAGCAGCTCTAGCCATGTTACATAGCAAATCGAATTGAATATGCAGTTAATGAATTGTCAATGATGATGATACTTTTAATGAACAATTCTTAAATAAGATAACATTTTTAATGAATAATTGTTAATGATGATAAATTTTCAATGAATAATTGTTAATGGTGATAAAAATTTTCACAGATCAGTTCCAAAGCGTGTCTGCAAGTTTTCATTGACTTGAGTCTTGATGGTTATTACTGTATCAACTGATAGACGTCAACAGCTGGACAAAGATCTCTTGCATAGACTGCCACAGGCTCCACTCTTGTGCTGCTTGTAACCAGCAGCTCCCTGTCGTTAGTCTACACCTGTGGGTCTGCCAGTACTGCGCTTTCCGGTGCAAGGTCACCACTCTACCACCTTGAGGCCCCAACAACCACCAGTTTGATTAGTTGTGCGTTGATCTATTCTATTCAAATAACCAAATCAGCGAAATCAATACAATTAATGGTAAAAGCCGCTACAACATTGATACAAAGTATTGTCGTATTGATTTACTACCAATACACTTTATCCCGCGTGATCGAACATCAAATGTATTGAATGTGCCATACAATAAACTGCATGAGACGCGAATAAAACCGTGCGTTCAGTATGTTCTTCCGTTCACATAGTATAGTGTAGGAGGCCTCAGAAATAATTAAACACATACAAAAAGAAAATCATACGCACTCATTAAGTAGGAAAAGAAAAAAGAAAAGGTGATAGTTGAAGTAATTCTGTGTTCTATGAACGCATAAAGTTTAGCAAATATTTTATAACCGTCATTGCCAGCTTTTAATTTGCTCTTGGTACATATCACATGTGCGTAACACTATTAAACTTAGCGTTTCACAATATATATAGTCTTGTACTTATTGTATGAATAAGGCGTTGAAAAAGAGTTTCGCTGGGTTTGGCGCTGGCGTTTCTGTGGCGTAGACAAAAAGGATTTTGATTTTTTGCTGCCATGGACTATGCACTGAAACTTAATTCATACCATCCCACGAAGGTCTGGGTGAAGAAGAATGTCCGGGCTTCGTTCGCCTGGTTCAACTAGAAGAAGAAGATACCGTCCCATAATATCAATGTTGAAATACGTTCAACACTGTCTATGCAGGCCTACAATTATGCGTTGAACTCCTAGTCTATATTAGCTGGAACAATATAACTCGCATATTGAGCGTAAAAGACGTACGCTCAGAGAAATAGAAAGACAGAGGGATTAGATTATATTGAAAATTAGCGAAAATCCAGCGACAAACTCGTGAATAGGGATGGGAGGCAGATCAGTATATCGAAGAATAACTTATTTGATAATTTTGTAATCATAATCGAATATATCAATCTATAATAATCTTGCCTACTAATATTAGGTATAATTGTGAAAGTTTGGATGTTTCTATGTTACTGCTTCAAGCCATCTACCATGAGTGAATTCATTTGGCTGTGGAATGGAGATAGCTTATACCCAGAATTAACACATGGGACACATTTTATTCCGAAAAACTAAATAAATCCCGTGGGAATCAATAAACCTTAATCCACGAGGATAAGTCGCGGCATCTACTTTTTATATAAAACTAGCTGATGTCCGCATGGATTTAGTTTTTAAAAATCCCGCGGGAACTCTTTCATTATCAGAGATAAAAATTATCCCTCCCGGTCTGAGGAACCACTACTATACCCATGCAAAAAATCGCATCAATCCGCTGTTCTGTTGCGACGTGATTGAAGGACAAACCAACAAACAAACACACTTTCGCATTTATAATATCAGTAATGCTTTTTTATAACACTTTTTATAATTGTCAAATTTTTTACCATACTTAACCAAAGACAAAATTACGTTTAGCTGTCATTTACGTTTTGTTATTCCACTGTCATTTGCGTTTTGTTATTCCATGTCAGGTGCGTTTTTCTTATACCTACCACCTTTTATAGTGACATGACGGAAACGCGGTCGAACGGGATAAAAAGTATCCTATGTCCGTCTCCTGGTTCTAAACTACCTCTCCACCAATTTTCAGCCAAATCGGTTCATCCGTTCTTGAGTTATAAATAGTGTAACTAACACCACTTTCTTTTATATATATAGAAGATTAAAATATTATAGAAAAAAATTGGTTGTCTGTAAAGTCGGTTTACGGACGATAGTTTTACGCCATAACGTCATAAATAAACAATGATGACTGGCGCTGGCGGGCGGCGGCGGGCGCTCTCTATAAACGCTTGGGCCGATCGTGCCTCTCTATCGCTTGTTCCGTGCTCTCGCTTGCACGCCCAGGCTCAGGCGGAACGTGACACATTTTCGTGCGTGCAGTCGGTGTTCATCGATTTATAAGACTTGTCACGTCAAAAATAAATACTTTTCTTCTTTTTTATCAACCGATAGACGTCAACTGCTGGACTCTTGCATAAACTTTCACATACTAGCTAATGTCTTGTGCCGCTCGTAAAATTGTTCCGATATGTATTCTTCAATCCAATACCATCATAAAACTGTCATCGAAATATTATAATATTTATCTCTCGATACAAAATAATATCGATAGTGTCAACCACTGATAGGAATGTATATGAATTTTTATAATACGGCGTTTGTTACGTTCGCGAAGTTTGTTGATCTTTTATTTTATTTTGTTGATCCGAATACATTATGATGAACACGCAATTAAATAGTGTTTTTTTTTTTGTGTACCATGTAACATAATTTATAATGTTTTATTATGAGTTTTTATCATAATAACTCTGTATTCCAGTAAGTTTTTGTTACTTCTTTGTGTGATGTGCAATGTACTACTTATATAAGAAATAAGTATTCGTAAAAATACGATTGGAAGTGGCCGTCATACAAAACTAATAAACAAAACTAATAAACGCACGTACATTTTGTATGTAGACCACTCCGAATCGTATTTTTACGAATACGATTATGAATCGAATACGAATGAGTGCACAAAAGGATCCATATTAGTTTTTAATGACGGTCACTTCGAATCGTATTTTTACGAATACGATTATGAATCGAATACGTATAAGTGCACAAACGCCTCGCTATAGAACTAAAAGGCTATAACTAATGTTATAAAGATTCGTGGTACATTTAAAGCGCAATAACGCTTAATCATCTGTTAAGCCTCGATTAAGCGTAATAGCTGGATATTTTAATAACCGTACCTTTTGAATAGCCACCTCAGTATAATTATACCTAACCGCTGAACCAGAAATATTATTAATAAGCTTGTATTAATTTTACGGTAAGTAGAATACTATTCAGATTTTTGTAAGCCTTTAAAATTTTCTGTTGGCAAATATAGTCCATCCTACGAAAGAGCTCCCAAAGGAAATTGCCATTCTGCGCTCATTGGTTAATTCGCGTGACCTTTATTAGCCAAATCATACCTTAGGATCCTAAGGTATGGCAAGTGTTTCTAATTACTTAAAATGCACACAATCCGACAAGTCTGAGATTCCTAGAATAGAACCTTGGACTTCCCGAAATAGAGGTCAAAGTCTGATGTCCATTTTCACCAACATTCCCTAACTGCTACCTAAGCCAAGTTCGGTGACGCTTTCTGATAATTTAGATTTCACGAACCTTAAGGTAACATCTAAAGATGGAAATGATATGGGATAGCGGATTGTATTTAGGGGCTACCTAGGTAGGACTCCTATCTACCTACCTACTTAAGAGATGATAGTTTAGGTATGGTTGGTGAGAGGTATGCTTTGTTCCTGGTGTGCCTCAGATAGGGTGAAGGGTGAAGAATTCTGTTTGTAGTAGAACTATAATGCATACACTGCATACATAGCATAGTACCTATTATAAACGATATTGAAAAAGAGTAACTGCCGAGTTTCTTGCTGGTTCTTCTCGGTAGGAAGGGCATTCCGTACCAGTGGTAGACTTATTTGACTATTCGAAAGCACTTGAAAAAGTTTATTTGAATAAAAAAACATTTCTATTCTATTCTGTAGAAGAGGGTCCGAGGTGCATTTTCTGAAGTTATTCCATTGATCGTAATCGTATTCGATGACATTAGCATCAAAGTGAAATAAACCATAACAGCATTGAATTAGAGCTCAACTTCGTATTAATTCTTCGTTTAGGTATGTATGATACGCTCCATAACGCTACATGTTAAAATCGGTTGTACTGAATTCAATTTAAATCAACACAATCAAGTATTATTTTACTATGACGCTAAATATCATCGAATACAAATACGATTAATGGAATAACTTTTAGACAATTGGTACCCTGTTTCGGCAGGCACCGCTGGCAGGGTTGCACGAACGTGATAATAATATTAAGTATGGTCTCGTTGCCCAGCCACCAGGCCATGAGAAGGAACTCCGTGGGGTTTTAGTCAGTTAGAGTCCGAGATAACCGTCGTCACGTCGCGTCGCCCCGGTCGCGGTGGTATCCATGATGGATTTCTCCACGAAAAAAAGGTATGCTTAGGGCATTAATCACTAAGTTAACACCGTATACTAACCTACATTGCTAGGATATAAATAATTCTTCAATTCTATGCCACGTTAAGCGGATTAGCCGCGGCCGCCCGCCCGTTGGATTTTGATTATTACTTACGACTCGGACCAATTTAAAAAGGATTTACCTCGGCTTAGGCGCGGGATTCGAATCAGATGAGGCAGTAAAATTCAATGCTAAAATCACAGAATAGTTATGCTATTTTCAATTCTATGGATTAGTTATTCAATATTTTTGCCCACGACTTCGTTTGCTTGGAGTTAGCCCCCATACCCACGGAGCGGTTTTCACCCGCGCCCGCAGCGGTTGCGAGCCCGCGGCCTCCGTAGAATGCAGATTTGTATGGAAAATTAAGTAGTAATTTTCACGGCGCGGTTTGCGCTCGCGGCGGTCGCGGGTGCTCGACTGCTCGCGACGCCCAATCTGCTGGATGGGGTCGTTCGCCGGGAGGAGGGTCCAGTCTTCTACCAGGACCTCGTGTCCTCGGACGAAAGCTTCGGCAAGCTACGGGAGTTCGCGCACCAGTGGCACAAGAGGCGGAACAGCTTGGCTGCGTGATCGTGGATCGGAAAGTGGTGTTCGGACTCGGACCGCTAGGAACGCGTGGGTCCATGAATGTTTTTGTAATCGTCTGCCCCAGAAAGGGGAGAAAGACGCATAGGGACAAGGATCAGAGAGAGAGAGAGAAAGAACTTGTAGTGAGTGAAGAAGGCGCATTGGGAGGGCGCCCTGTACTTGCTCTTTGCGTGTTCCCGGTGCACCGGGAACACGCAAAGAGCAAGTACAGGGCGCCCTCCCAGTGTTTCGGTCCATATAACCGCGAGGTTGGAGGGGCCATGGGAAGTGGCGGGTTGCTCGCGGCGTCCGCAGTAGAACCGCGTGGGTCGATGTTGCCCGCGAGCTTGGCGGCCGTCGCGTCGCCCGCGGACTCGGCGATCGGTCGCGCGGACCCGACGTAGGAGGTGTTCTCTCCTTCCGATACCATTGCGGTCCTTTCCCGCAACCGCGGCGGCTGCAGGACCGCATAAACCTGCGGTGTCGTGAGTTCTGAAATAAAACAGCGGTACCGCAACCGCTGCGGGAGCGGGTGAGAACCGCGCCGTGAAAACTCAGTTTAGACTTTTAACTCGGTTGTGCAGGTTTCCTCATGTTTTCCTTCACCGTTAAAGCATGTGATATTTAATTGCTTAAATCTATATATCACGTTATAGATATTAGATGGCCTATATTTATAGTCGTCAACTAAACCCACGCAAAAATTCACGTTGAACCGTTGCTGCATTATTGAAGAACAAACCAACAAGTAAACATGCTTTCGCATTAACAGTAATGATGAACTAAGAACAAATGGCTAACATTCAAATCTACTACTTACAAATATTTATTTATTTAAAGCAACTTGCCTAAAACATAATGAGGAAACTTGCATTTAGGCAAATCGCCTAAAAGCCTAAAACCAATGATATTACTTATAATATTATATTGTATATAAAATAGAACGACGAAATCAGAGCCAATGGGTACCAGCAGCACAAGACCGAGGCATGTGCAATTTGCTGCATTTCTGCGTGATTCAGAGACATACCAACTCTACACACTTTCGTATTTATAAGTAATTTATATATTATAATATATATAGCTCGATTACCACTCACTGACTGACTGACTGACTGACTGACTCATTGACACGATTGTTCTCCTAGAAAGAGACGGAAAACGATACAATGATGTAGGGGAGATATGTCCGGGTGGGGGATTCGAGTGGGGAAAAATTATGAAATTTCGGAAAAACAAGATGGCGGCCGACGTGATTTTAGCAACTCTTTTGTTTTCCAACCGATTTCTTTGAAATTTTGGATTATTGTAGAAATTAGTAAACGATTAACAGAAAAAGTGAAAAAAATTAAAAAAACAAGATGGCGGCCGAGCTGTGACGTCTCAAATTTCCGACCCCTCTCCTGTAAAATTTTGTATGAAAAAAATTTTTTTCACCCATGGTGTCGTATAGAGCTCAAAGAATGTGACTCGGAGAAAGGTGGAGAGAGCTGATGAGTGAGGAGTTCGGAGACGGGCGAGGGGCACGGCCAGGGTATAGAAGATAGGTGGAGGGTGCTCGACCAAATGTGATTCAAAACCTCGAGCAGTTGGCAGTGAGTTGAAAAAAAATTCCAAAATGGCGGAAAAAAAATGGCGGCAAATTTTGTCCGTCTCTCTCTCGGAGACTATAAAAGATGGAGGAGCGGTTTCTCGACAAAAGATGATCAAAACCCGGAGGTCTACCTGGTGAGTAGGAAAAAAATTCAAGATGGCGGATTTTTTTTCTCCATACAAAATGTATGGGGAATATTGAAGGGACTAGAAGTTGGGAACTATGCAAGACATTGATTTTGATAGGTTCATAGGTGTCTTAGATCTCGGAGAATATAAAAATTAGTAATAAATCGGGTAGGGGTAGGGGTCGGGGTAGGGGTCGGGGTAGGGGTTGGGGTAGGGGCAGGGGTAGGGGTAGGGGAAGGGGTAGGGGTAGGGGTAGCGGTAGGGGTAGGGCTAAGGGTCGGGGTAGGGGTAGGGGTAGGGGTAGGAATAGGGGTAGGGGTAGGGGTAGCGGTAGCGGTAGGGGTAGGGGTAGCGGTAGCGGTAGCGGTAGCGGTAGGTAGGGGTCGGGGTAGGGGTAGGGGCGGGGTCGGGGAAGGGGTAGGGGTAGCGGTAGGGGTAGGGGTAGGGGTAGGGGTAGAGGTAGCGGTAGGGGTAGGGGTAGAGGTAGTATTATTTTATGGTGTATGGTATTATATTATATTATATTGTGTTAAATCGTGTTATACTATATTAAATTATGTTATATTTGTAATATAATTTGTATTATATTGTGTTATACTGAGTTATATTATATTATATTATGTTACATTTGTAATATATTGTATTATTTTATGTTATACGGTATTATATTGTGTTATATCGTGTTGTATTATGTTATATTTGTAATAGATTGTATCTTATTATATTATATTGTGTTAAATCGTGTTACATGATGTTATATTGCGTTAGATTTGCAATATATTGTATTGTATTGTATTATATTGTGTTATAGCGTGTTATATTATATTATATTATGTTTTGTTCATAATATATTGTAGTATATCGTGTTGTATTGTAATATATTGTATTATTTTATGTTAAATGGTATTATATTATGTTATATTTGTAATATATTGTATCTTATTATATTATATTTTGTTAAATCGTGTTATATGATGTTATATTGTGTTATAGCGTGTTATATTATATTATATTATGTTATGTTCATAATATATTGTAGTATATCGTGTTGTATTGTAATATATTGTATTATTTTATGTAAAATGGTATTATATTATGTTATATTTGTAATATATTGTATTATATTATGTTATATCATGTTATATTATGTTGTATTTGTTATATATTGTATTATATTATGTTATATTATGTTGTATTTGTTATATATTGTATAATATTATGTTATATCATGTTATATTATGTTGTATTTGTAATATATTGTATTATATTATATTATATTGTGTTATATCTTGTTATACTATATGATATTATGTTATATTTGTAATAAATTGTGTTATATTGTAATATATTGCATTATTTTATGTTCTATGGTGCTATATTATGTTATATTCGTAATATACTGTGCTATATTATATTATATTGTGTTATATCGTGTTGTATTATGTTATATTATGTTATATTTGTAATATATTGTTTCTTATTGTATTATATTGTATTATATTGTTATATCATTTTATATTATGTTGTATTTGTAATATATTGTATTTTATTATGTTATATCATGTTATATTATGTTGTATTTGTTATATATTGTATTATATTATGTTATATCATGTTATATTATGTTGTATTTGTTATATATTGTATTATATTATATTATATTGTGTTATATCGTGTTATACTATATTATATTATGTTATATTGGTAATATATTGTATCTTATTATATTATATTGTGTTAAATCGTGTTACATGATGTTATATTGTGTTAGATTTACAATATATTGTATTGTATTGTATTATATTGTGTTATAGCGTGTTATATTATATTATATTATGTTATGTTCATAATATATTGTAGTATATCGTGTTGTATTGTAATATATTGTATTATTTTATGTTAAATGGTATTATATTATGTTATATTTGTAATATATTGTATTATATTATGTTATATCATGTTATATTATGTTGTATTTGTTATATATTATGTTATATTATGTTGTATTTGTTATATAATGTATAATATTATGTTATATCATGTTATATTATGTTGTATTTGTAATATATTGTATTATATTTTATTATATTGTGTTATATCGTGTTATACTATATTATATTATGTTATATTTGTAATATATTGTGTTATATTGTAATATATTGCATTATTTTATGTTGTATGGTGCTATATTATGTTATATTCGTAATATACTGTGCTATATTATATTATATTGTGTTATATCGTGTTGTATTATGTTATATTATGTTATATTTGTAATATATTGTTTCTTATTGTATTATATTGTATTATATTGTTATATCATTTTATATTATGTTGTATTTGTAATATATTGTATTATATTATATTATATTGTGTTATATCGTGTTATACTATATTATATTATGTTATATTGGTAATATATTGTATCTTATTATATTATATTGTGTTAAATCGTGTTACATGATGTTATAATGTGTTAGATTTACAATATATTGTATTATATTATGTTATATCATGTTATATTATTGTATTATATTTTGTTATATTATGTTGTATTTGTTATATAATGTATAATATTATGTTATATCATGTTATATTATGTTGTATTTGTAATATATTGTATTATATTATATTATATTGTGTTATATCGTGTTATACTATATTATATTATGTCATATTTGTAATATATTGTGTTATATTGTAATATATTGCATTATTTTATGTTGTATGGTGCTATATTATGTTATATTCGTAATATACTGTGCTATATTATATTATATTGTGTTATATCGTGTTGTATTATGTTATATTATGTTATATTTGTAATATATTGTTTCTTATTATATTATATTGTTTTATATCGTGTTATACTATATTATATTATGTTATATTTGTAATATATTGTGTTATATTGTAATATATTGCATTATTTTATGTTGTATGGTGCTATATTATGTTATATTCGTAATATACTGTGCTGTATTATATTATATTGTGTTATATCGTGTTGTAATCGTGTTGTATTATGTTATATTATGTTATATTTGTAATATATTGTTTCTTATTGTATTATATTGTATTATATTGTTATATCATTTTATATTATGTTGTATTTGTAATATATTGTATTATATTATATTATATTGTGTTATATCGTGTTATACTATATTATATTATGTTATATTTGTAATATATTGTGTTATATTGTAATATATTGCATTATTTTATGTTGTATGGTGCTATATTATGTTATATTCGTAATATACTGTGCTATATTATATTATATTGTGTTATATCGTGTTGTATTATGTTATATTATGTTATATTTGTAATATATTGTTTCTTATTATATTATATTGTGTTATATCGTGTTATATTATGTTATATTGCGTTATATTTGCAATATATTGTATTATATTTTTCTATTACCGCTATAACAACAAATAATAAATATTAAATTAAATTCAAATTCAAATTCAATAAAAATATTTCCATGGGTACATGAAAATATTTTAATTTTTTTTTTTTAACGGAACCCTAAAAAAGCGAGGCCCGACTCGCACTTGGCCGATTTTTTCTTTTTCTTTTCCTTTTTTTTCATTTTTCATTTTCTTTTTTTTTTCTTTTTTCTTTACTTTTTTCCTTTTTTTTATTTATTTTTATTTTTTTTCATTTTTCATTTTCTTTTTTTTTCTTTTTTCTTTTTTTCTTTTTTCTTTTTTTCTTTTTTTTTTCTTTTTTTTCATTTTTCATTTATTTGCTTTTTTTTCATTTTTCATTTTCTTTTTTTCTTTTCTTTTTTTTTTCTTTTTCTTTTGTGAATGAGGAGCACGGCCAAGTTATTGCAGATAGGTGGGGTGTGTTCGAACAAATTTTTTGGCAAAAGATGACCAGAATCCGAAGGTCTACTTGATGAGTAAAAAAATCGCGGTCCGCTTTAGCGGGCCGCGCACCCACGCGCCTTACTTTTAGTAAAAACAATTCCCGCGAGCTGCTTTAGCAGCTCGCGCACCGAGCAAACGCTAGTTAATATATATATAGCTGTTCGTGCTGATTCACTGATTCACTGACTGATTGATCACCTCTCCTGTAAAATTTTGTATGAAAAATTTTTTTTTCACTTATGGTTTCGTATAGAAGACAAAAATTCATTCGGAGGAAAATTATGGAGAGAGCTGATGATTGAGGATTTCGGAGACGGGTGAAGAGCACGGTCAGGGTATCGAAGATAGGTGGAGGGTGCTCGAACAAATGTCACTCGAAACCTCATCCAATTCGCAATGAGCTGAAAAAAAATTCAAAATGGCGGAAAAAAGATGGCCGCCATACAAATTTCGTCAGTATCTATCTCGGCGAGTATAAAAGATGGAAGAGTGGTTTCTTGGCAAAAGATGATCAGGACCCAAAGATCTATTTGATGAATAGAAAAAAATCCAACATGGCGGAATTTTTTTTTCTCCATACAAAATATATGGCGAATATTGAATAGACTTGAAGCTGAGAACTATGCAAGACTTTGATACGGTTTCTTTTCAAAATTTGTTTTTATAAAAGAATTCTCATTCTGACAAATGATGAGATATGATGATCGAGGGTTTGGAAGGTGGGTGAGGAGCACGGCCATGGTAATGACGATAGGTGGGGGTGCTCGAACAAAAGTCACTCGAAACCTCATCCAATTGGCAGTGAGCTGAAAAAAATCCTAAATGGCGGATTCAAGATGGCGGCCATACAAACTTCAACGGTGTCTATCTCGGAGAGTATAAAAGATAGAAGAGTGGTTTTTTGATAGAAAATGATCAAGACCTGAAAGTCCACTTGACGATAGAAAAACCGCGGTCCGCTTGCGGGCCGCGCACCCACGCGCCCTACTAGTAATATATATAGCTGCTGGGGCTGATTGACTGATTCACTGACTGACTCATTGATCACCTCTCCTGTAAAATTTTGTATGAAAAATTTTTTTTTCACCGATGGTTTCGTATAAAGGAAAAAAATTCATTTGGAGGAAAAATATGGAGAGAGCTGATGATTGAGGATTTCGGAGACGGGTGAAGAGCACGGCCAGGGTATCGAAGATAGGTGGGGGGTGCTCGAACAAATGTCACTCGAAACCTCATCCAATTCGCAGTGAGCTGAAAATAAATTCAAAATGGCGGAAAAAAGATGGCCGCCATACAAATTTCGTCGGTGTCTATCTCGGGGAGTATAAAAGATGGAAGAGTGGTTTCTTGGCAAAAGATGATCAGGACCCAAAGGTCTATTTGATGAATAGAAAAAAAATCCAAGATGGTGGATTTTTTTTTCTTCATACAAAATATATGGCGAATATTGAAGAGACTAGAAGCCGGGAATCATGCAAGACTTTGATACGGTTCCTTTTCAAGATTTGTTTTTATTGAAGAATTTTCATTATGACAAATGATGACATATGATGATCGAGGGTTTGGAAGGTGGGTGAGGAGCACGGCCATGGTAATGAAGATAGGTGGGGGTGCTCGAACAAAAGTCACTCGAAACCTCATCCAATTGGCAGTTAGCTGAAAAAAAATCCAAAATGGCGGATTCAAGATGGCGGCCATACAAACTTTAACGGTGTCTATCTCTGAGAGTATACAAGATGGAAGAGTGGTTTCTTGGAAAAAGATGATCAGAACCCGAAGGTCTACGTTTTGCTGAATAGAAAAAAAATTCAAGATGGCGGAATTTATTTTTCCATACAAACTATGCAAGATGAAGTTTCCTTTTTAAAATTTTGTTTTTATTTAAGAATTCTCATCCTGACAAATGATTCGGAGAAAAGATATGGACAGTAATGCTGATCGAGGATTTGGAAGATCGGTGAGGAGCATGGCCAGGGTTTTTAAGATAGGTGGGGGCTGCTCAAACAAAAAATACTCGAAACCTCATACAATTGGCAGTGAGCTGAAAAAAAATTCAAAATGGCGTATTCAAGATGGCAGCTATAAGAATTTCATAGATGTCTATCTCAGGGAGTTTAAAAGATGACAGAGTGGATTTTTGATAGAAAATGATCAGGACCTAAAAGTCTACTTGACGAGTAGAAAATACGCGGTCCGCTTGCGGGCCGCGCACCCACGCGCCCTACTAGTTAATATATATATAGCTGCTCGTGCTGATTCACTGATTCACTGACTGATTGATCACCTCTCCTGTAAAATTTTGTATGAAAAATTTTTTTTTCACTAATGGTTTCGTATAGAAGACAAAAATTCATTCGGAGGAAAATTATGGAGAGAGCTGATGATTGAGGATTTTGGAGACGGGTGAAGAGCACGGCCAGGGTATTGAAGATAGGTGGGGTGTGCTCGAACAAATGTCACTCGAAACCTCATCCAATTCGCAGTGAGCTGAAAATAAATTCAAAATGGCGGAAAAAAGATGGCCGCCATACAAATTTCGTCGGTGTCTATCTCGGGGAGTATAAAAGATGGAAGAGTGGTTTCTTGACAAATGATGATCAGGACCCAAAGGTCTATTTGATGAATAGAAAAAAAATCCAATATGGCGGATTTTTTTTTCTTCATACAAAATATATGGCGAATATTGAAGAGACTAGAAGTTGGGAACTATACAAGACTTTGATACGGTTCCTTTTGAAAATTTGTTTTTATAAAAGAAATCTCATTCTGAGAAATGGTGAGATATGATGATCGAGGGCTTGGAAGGTGGGTGAGGGGCACGGCCAGGGTATTGAAGATAGGTGGGAGGTGCTCAAACAAAAAATACTCGAAACCTCATCCAATTGGCAGTGAGCTGAAAAAAATTTCAAAATGGCGGATTCAAGATGGCGGATACCAATTTCATAGGCATCTATCTCGGAGAGTATAAAAGATGGAAGAGTGGTTATTTGATAGAAAATGATCAGGACCTGAAAGTCCACTTGACGATAGAAAAACCGCGGTCCGCTTGCGGGCCGCGCACCCACGCGCCCTACTAGTTATAATATATATAGCTCGATTACCACTCACTCACTCACTCACTGATTGACATAATTGTTCTCCTAGAAAGAGACAAAAAACGATACAATGATGTAGGGGAGATATGTCCGGGTGGGGGATTCGAGTGGGGAAAAATTATGACATTTCAGAAAAACAAGATGGCGGCCGAAGTGAATCTTGCAACTCTTTTGTTTTCCAACCGATTTCTTTGAAATTTGGGATTATTGTAGAAATTAGTAAACGATTAACAGAAAAAGTGAAAAAAATTAAAAAAACAAGATGGCGGCCGAGCTGTGACGTCTCATATTTCCACCCCTCTCCTGTAAAATTTTGTATGAAAAAAAATTTTTTCACCCATGGTGTCGTATAGAGCTCAAAGAATGTGACTCGGAGAAAGGTGGAGAGAGCTGATGAGTGAGGAGTTCGGAGACGGGCAAGGGGCACGGCCAGGGTATAGAAGATAGGTGGAGGGTGCTCGACCAAATGTCATTCGAAACCTCGAGCAGTTGCCAGTGAGTTGAAAAAAAATTCCAAAATGGCGGAAAAAAAATGGCGGCAAATTTTGTCCGTCTCTCTCTCGGAGACTATAAAAGATGGAGGAGCGGTTTCTCGACAAAAGATGATCACAACCCGGAGGTCTACCTGGTGAGTAGGAAAAAAATTCAAGATGGCGGATTTTTTTTCCCCCCCATACAAAATGTATGGGGAATATTGAAGGGACTAGAAGTTGGGAACTATGCAAGACATTGATTTTGATAGGTTCATAGGGCTTTTTTTCTTTTTCTTTTTTTTCATTTTACATTTGCTTTTTTTCTTTTTTTTCTTTTTTTTTTTCTTTTTTTTTCTTTTTCTTTTGTGAATGAGGAGCACGGCCAGGTTATTGCAGATAGGTGGGGTGTGCTCGAACAAATTTTTTGGCAAAAGATGACCAGAATCCGAAGGTCTACTTGATGAGAAAAAAAATCGCGGTCCGCTTTAGCGGGCCGCGCACCCACGCGCCCTACTTGTTAATATATATATAGCTGCTGGGGCTGATTCACTGACTGATTGATCACCTCTCCTGTAAAATTTTGTATGAAAAATTTTTTTTTCACCAATGGTTTCGTATAGATGACAAAAATTCATTCGGAGGAAAATTATGGAGAGAGCTGATGATTGAGGATTTCGGAGACGGGTGAGGAGCACGGCCAGGTTATTAAAGATAGGTAGGGGGTGCTGGACCAAATGTCATTCGAAACCTCATCCGATTGGCAGTGAGCTGAAAATAAATTCAAAATGGCGGAAAAAAGATGGCCGCCATACAAATTTCGTCGGTGTCTATCTCGGGGAGTATAAAAGATGGAAGAGTGGTTTCTTGGCAAAAGATGATCAGGACCCAAAGGTCTATTTGATGAATAGAAAAAAAATCCAAGATGGCGGAATTTTTTTTTCTTCATACAAAATATATGGCGAATATTGAAGAGACTAAAAGCTAGGAACTATGCAAGACTTTGATATGGTTCCTTTTCAAAATTTGTTTTTATAAAAGAATTCTTATTCTGACAAATGATGAGATATGATGATCGAGGGTTTGGAAGGTGGGTGAGGAGCACGGCCAGGGTATTGAAGATAGGTGGGAGGTGCTCAAACAAAAAATACTCGAAACCTCATCCAATGGGCAGTGAGCTGAAAAAAATTCAAAATGGCGGACGAGCAGAAAAACCGCGGTCCGCTTGCGGACGCGCACCCACGCGCCCTACTAGTTACTTATAATATTATATTGTATAAAAAATAGAACGACGAAATCAGAGCCAATGGGTACCAGCAGCACAAGACCGAGGAATGTGCAATTTGCTGCATTTCTGCGTGATTCAGAGACATACCAACTCTACACACTTTCGTATTTATAAGTAACGATGTATGAAACGGTTCAGAACAAAATTTTTCAAGACAATGAAGCTAAAAATGTATATTATATCCAAGTAGGTATAATCAATGCCTCTGCTCCCGGAAAGTAATTCCCTCACAGGCCGACGACGTGACCTGAATACTTGTCACTTTGTATGCCGCATTATTACACGCTCTGTAACTGCGGGAACCTTCGAAAAGTTCCCACCATTGTTTTAAAGATTTTTTGGAGCTTACTCCTTAAGAATCGATTTTAGGCGCCCGGTATGAGAAAAATCCGACCAGTAAAATCAACTTATCAATGACCTCGTTACGTTTTTCACAACGATGCAAATTTCTACCCTAACTTTGAGTAAATAAGGTTGGTTTTCGCTTGAGTTGTCGAATGCCCGCGTTACGTTTTTCACAACGATGCAAATTTCTACCCTAACGTTGAGTAAATAAGGTTGGTTTTCGTGCGAAAGAGCTTTCGCTTCGGGAAGCTGAGCGTGTACTGATCGGGTCACGCTGACACACTCACGTCTTTTTTATGTGTATAGCGAGCAAACGAGCAGGCGGGTCACCTGATGTTAAGTGATTACCGCCGCCCATGAACATTTGTAGCACTAGAAGCACCACCAATGCGTTAACGGCTTTTCAGAAAGTTGGTTCGCCCCTTGAATAACCCGATGTTGCGTAAGTGGGAACACCGACGAAGGAAGTTGGTTCCACACTTTGGTACTGCGTGGAAGAAAAGATCTGGTACAGCGGATGGTCGAAGTGCTCCTAAGATCAAATAGCTATTCCTATTTATACATAATATATCATTATATTATAATAAGCTCGCTTCTATCATACACTACCTACCTATTACGACATTCATCACTTACCATATTTAGGTGAGATCACTCTCACCTTTAAATTTTGATTCACTGTAAAAAAAGTTTAAAAAAAGATACTGAAAGTAGCTAGGTAACTACAACGTACACACGTACAACAGTCTCAATCATAAGAGAGAATTTTTCTGAGAGTTGTGAGGTTTTTGAAGTAGGAAAGTATGAAAAATTTTAAAACACCGCAAAAGGGGTGTTTTCGCACAAAAGTGTTTCTCTAGCGCTCAGCTCAGCACAGTAGGAAAAGTGGAGTGAAAGCTCTTCCTACCGCTTAAAAGCCTGTCGTTCTACATTAGCGTCTGAAATCGCCTCAGGCCGTGCGTACTGGAAACTTACTATATTTGCTAAACTGTGTGATACATCGACAAATATACAAAAGTACTTCTTCTACGTACTACAAGTGTAAATTGAAATTACGGGTCCCATACGCCACATCGAAATACACAACATCTAAGTTCTTAAGATCGAGCATGTTACATCGATAGCTAATGGCATCGACCTTTCATCAAAAAATCAAAATCAAAATCAATTTATTTGTTGAAATAGGTAAATAGGCAAACAGGTGTTAGTTTTGTTTTTAGTACACTATTTCATGCCGTAAGGCGTACATTTTTAACTTAAAAACTAAATCATTGAAATTACTGTGAAAGTATTTTATAATAATCTATACATATAATAAAACTGTAACTGGAAGATTTCTGTACATTTAATATATTTTGAAAATTTTAATTGGGGGATGCTTTACTATCGATACTGAGCCCAAAACAGATTTTTATTTAATTTTTGTCTGTTTGTTTGTCCTTCCTTCACGTAAAAACTACCGCACAGATTTCTACAAAATTTTATACCGTAGTAGCTTATTACTCGGGTCAACATCTAGGCTACTTTTTATCCCGGAAAATCAAGGAGTTCCCGAGGGACTTTAAAAACTAAATCCACGCGGACAAAGTCGCGGGCATCAGCTAGTTTAAAATAATAATGTAATATAAACTTACAAAACATTGTAACGAAAGTTTATGAGATAGATCATTCATGACATCGAAAGCTTAAGAAATCGAAAGTGTAATAAATCGAATTTAGAAACCTTAGTCAATACACCCCCGAGATGTGAATCTATGGCCGGACTATGTACGATATACCTGACATCCTGTTACCCAGTTTTTTGCTCCATCATATCCTCTTACTCGATCCTCGATTGTCATCTATCTAACACCTACTCATTGACACTATTCTAATGAGCCCAAGCACATTATATTATCTGCTGTAAGTTCCTGAGGTGTTGAGTATCTCGCAGACTACTTGATGCTGCAGCATCAGCTCAAGGTTACGATGCCTTGCAAATAATCCTTAGTAACAGTACACCACAAATCAATCGCATCAGTGAAAGTTTTAAAAGCCTTTAATCGAGTAGGAAATGTGCTGATTTTCTGTTCTAGCTAAGATCCACTTCAATTACGTTAGCTTTCAAAAAGGTTTCTAGGTCTTTAACTAGGTCTGACTCTACATTAGACTTTAAACACCTTTGAGAAAATTACGGACAACACTCAGATAAAATGAGTATAGATGCATTGCTCTATACTATAACTATAGCTATTATACTACTATCAACTTATGCCTCTGCAGAGACGCCGGGTTTAGTTAACCCAGGAATTTTGACAGAAGCTTTATACGAAATCTGTCAAATCTGTCCTTTTAACCCAGTTAGCTGCTAACTCTGTGTTAAAAGGATAACTCGGCGTTTCTGCAAGCGCGCCTTAGGACGTTATTTCGAATATCGCGAAATTTTCGAATATCGCGAAATAACAGACAGACGGACAGAAAATGCAACTCGGAGGAACTAAATGACCCTAAAATATTTATACAGAGCAAAAGTTCTCCTCATTTCGGAATAAGTGAGTGTACAGGTTGCAGGTATTCCCAGAAGGCAGAATTTCACATTATAAAATGAAACTAATTTCTAACATCGGAATAAACTGTATACTTCGAACACAAAAACCGCAGAGTGACTTTACCAAGGGTGTTCTCTACATAATATTGCAGCGTCAAATCGTAAATACATAGAGTGCCCACACACGTTATGATTTTATTGGGTTGTTCGACTCACGGTTGGTGACAAATTGTGGTCACAATTTTTTTGTAGATTTAAATCACAAAGGTGTAAGAGAAAAATACAGTGTGAACGAACTGAGGCCTAAGTACGCCAATTGACCGATGACGGATCCAATAAAATTTTCGTCATTCTTAACGGATTTAATTTTTTTTACACCGATGTACATTCAGCTTTATCTTATTTGTATAAAAACTAAGTATTATAATAAGCAGTGATAGCCTAATGGTTAGGACTGAAGTCTCCTATTCGAGGGGTCACTGGTTCAATCGGGGACGCACCTCTGACTTTTCGGAGTTATAAATGTGCGTTTAAGTAATTAAAATATATCACATGCTTTAACGGTGTAGGAAAATATCGTGAGGAAACCTGCACGCCTGAGAGTTCTCCATAATTTTCTTAAAGGTGTGTGAAGTCTAATAATAATAATTCGCATTGGGCAACCGTGGTTGACTATGACCTCTAACCCTTCTCTGAGAGGAGACCTACGTTCAGTAGTGAGACGATAATGGGTTGCTCATGATGATAATGATTATGTTGATGATTACAATAAGAACACCATAAAACTCTTATCCATTAATATCGATGGTGCGAGACGACCTCAAAATCTGGCAGATTATAAGTAAACTACATTTCAAAAATTAAAAGCTCTGGTTTTTGCAAGATTTTGGGATCTGACCTTTAAATTCCCACAAAAATCTTGGCATTGTATGAAATACGTCAAGATTTTAATAGAGAAAATTTCATCCCGCGAGCAAAATATTGTTGGGCAGAATCAAAAGCGTGGCTGCCTAATAATAGCTTTACGGCGGTGTAAAAAATTCAATTTACAATAAAACAGCCTCGCTAATTAACCCCGAGTCACCTTTTCAGCCGTTTCTTTTTTAATAAGCCGTCAACGAACCGTGATGGTTTATGGACACGTGCAGAGATAATAGAATTCCGCCCTTATTATATACATTTTGAAGGACAGCGGAAAATTCTCTGGTTTCTTTTTTAACGTCGACTTTTGCCGACCTTGACTTTATAGAAAAAAATATCAAAAGGGAAGTACCCTCAAGTAACTGCATAGATAAACAATAGTCTGAGAGTAGAGACCGCGGAAGAATCTGCACCGCTACGTGATCGAAATTCCACGGTCTTTTGGAAAATTTGGAATGCCCCTCCGGCTTCCGCTTTTCCAAATGACTATAACTTGGGCACCTTTAAATCAAGAGTGAATCTTCTAGGCAAGCGAGCTCCATCTTAGGCTGCATCTTCATTTAACATCAGGTTAGATTGCAGTTGAGCGCTAGTCAATATTATATTAATTAAAAAACCGCGGACAGACGGACTGATAGACTGATAGACGGACTTGGCGAAATTATAGTTATTTTACTACGGAACCCTAAAAACTAAGCAATGCACGTGCGGGCAGCGTTGCTACGATTAATTACTCGGATTTATCGGATGATAGAATAGGTGTTCCCCATCCAGTCAACCAAGTCACCACGTGGGAGCGTGCAGTAAAAGAGTGTACAGAGTAACCAGCAAAAGCAGGTTACTCTATAAATCAGTAAAATTAAAGTAAAATTAATATAACATACACGTCGTCGACCCAATTCAGTCTCGATTCTCGGCTCTCGGGAGCTGTAAGTAATAAAATGCTGACGTTTCAAGCACCATTCCGCTTGAACTCTGTATTTAACTTCCGTGATATAACAATGCAAAGTTTAAACGACTTTTAACTCGAAAATGCACTTGTTAAATTTTGATTAAATTTTAGTTTGAGCAAGATATTTTATGAGTTCTAAAACTGTTTTATTTGTTCTGTTTTTGTTTTAAGGGTTATAATTTTAGGCAGTCTATTTATGTACGTAGATATATTATATGTATTTAATTATTTACGAATGTTCCACGGTGGCACTTAAACTACTGAGCCGTTTTTGATAAATGAGGTGTCAATCGATTCGTAATGATAGGCCGGGTGACATAGGCTACATATTATACAATCAAAATTAAAATTATGATGGATTTTATATTAAATACATTAATCCGTGGTCGGGTTTTAGTTATAAGCTTTTATCTTTGTATTTGTCTAGATTTATTAATTCTATTGATGTTTTAGGCGTACTTAGTTATCACAGAATGCATAATTTCATCTTCGTTTCGAAGTTGAAACGGCATTCTGAACCTGTATTAGTTTTACTTAAGTTTTCAAAAGCACTTTGTTAAAGTTCATTTGAATTAAAAAGCTTTCTATTCTGTTCTTCACTTGATGAAATATTAAACTTTCAGTTATAATGCAAGTTCAAACAATCAAACTTTTTAAAAATATAATGCAAGAGATGAGAAGCAGTGATAGCCTAGTGGTTAGGACTATGTAGTCTCCTATTCTGGGAGTCGCAGGTTCGACCTCTGACTTTTCAAAGCTATGTGCGTATAAGAAATTAAATAGGTATCACATGCTTTAACGGTGAAGGAAAACAATCGTGAGGAAACCTGCACACCTGAGAGTTCTCCATAATGTTCTCGAAGGTATTTGAAGTCCGCCGATTCGCATTGGGCCAGCGTGGTGGACGTGACAATGACGATGATGATAATGAAAAGACAACAGATTGGTTTCCCAATTTTTCTTAGAAACTTTTTTAGCCTTTACACTTGGTTCAGAGACCTTAAAATAATTTTTCACAGAAAACTTCATTGATGATTTTATATTATTTTACCATTGGATTCTGGTTTATTGATATTATAAACAGTGTTGTATTATGCACTAGTGGATAAAAAGAATTCCGCTTACACTTAGCGTAAATATAATATTACGTATATTTACGAGGATGGGAAGTGAAAAAAAAATTATTTGTTCTTGCGAGTTCAAGTAAAAATAGTTTCCAACAAGCGTAAATTAAAAATTTAAAACACCCCCGACATGTGAATCTATGGCCGGACTATGTATGATTCTGGTTGCAGCATCAGGCCGAAGTTATCAATTAATTGTCATTTAACGATTATACTGGCACATGTGAAGCACTCAATCGAGTAATCATACACCAAAAATGCCTTACATCATTTTGGAAAAGAGCTGATACTCTTACAATGCCGGACCGATATTAACCAAACATAGCTAAGAACCACCGCAAGGAAACTGGTTTTCAAATGAAAAAAACCGCATCGAAATGGGTCCATCCGTTTGAGAGCTACGATGCCACAGACAGACACATACACACACACAGAGACAGACAGACAGACAGATATCGACGTCAAACTTATAACACCCCTCCTTTTTGCGTCGGGGGTTAAATACAGCGGTGGAACGCTGCAGCAATTAAGTTTTTGGAAACTTTTTTGTTTTCTCACGTGTATTTATTTCATGCTTGAGCTAGCGTAAGCGAAAGTTCGTCAGTAAGGAAGTTAGGTTTGTGGTACACTGAGTTGTGAGAAGCAGTGAGAAATTCTCTTTTCAATTGACTCTTTTCACCTTATGGTTTTCCTATATTCAATCTATCCTTAATATCTAAGTAATACCACGTAAACCTAATATGGTAATCTCTCATTTAGATACCTAGCAACACTGTTTATCATCATCATCAGCATCCCATCAACTTTCAGAGAAAGGTTATAGGCCATAGTCCACCATACTTACCCAATACAAATTGGGAGACTTCACATCATCATATCACATGTGAGAATATTATGGATAACTCTCAGAAGTGCAGGTTTTCTTACGATGTCTTACTTCACCGTTGAAGCAGTTGATATATTACTCCGAAAAGTCAGTGGCCAGCCCGGGATTGATTCTGCGACCCCCCCGAATAGGAGACCGCGGTCTTAACCACTAGGCTATCACTGCTTCTGACAAATACTGTCAAATGCCGACCTGCTCGTAATTCTGTAATTGCGCTCTTGCTTGTTTATTCTCTTTATTGCACTGTTTTCGCCAGCTTACGTTGTGTAATGGTGCCAATAAGTGCCTTTTGCCTAGTGCCTCTAGTTTCCCCTGGGTGCAAAGGCTGTCAATCCTATGACTATGGATAGCCTTTGGACCAGGTAAACTTAGTACAAACCAGGTAAACAGACTTAAAACGCAAGCAGGTTCCTAGACCCTATCATGAACCATGATCACTTGGCGATTCAAAATTACTAAGAGGAGCAACTGCTGAGTTTCTTGCCGGCTATTCTCAGCAGAATCTGTATCCCGAACCGGTTGTAGAGTCGACGTGTCACAAGAGCCACAGGTTAGTCTATTTGAAATAAATAATTTTAATCTTCTTCTTCTTTGTCAACCGATAGATGTCCACAACTGGGTACCACAGTCCTCGGTTTTGCGCCACCTGAATTCAGCGGCTCGCTGTGACTCGTTTGATGTCGTCGGTCCACCTAGTGAGGGGTCTGCCAACACTGCGCTTCCCGATGCGGGGTCGGACCCCAGCGACCACCAGTTCTTTGGACTATGTGCCCCGCCCATTTCCATTTCAGTTTCGCGATTCGCTGAGCTATGTCGGTGACTTTGGTTCTCCTACGGATCTCCCATCTCTGATTTAATCTCGCAGGGGTATTCCGAGCATAGCTCTCTCCGACGCCCGTTGAGTGACACCGAGCCTTCTTACGAGGCCCTTAATTAGTGACCATGTTATTTTGAATATTGGATTTTTAAAAAGTATAATCTTGTCTTTCTATCCTATTCTATTCGTCAACTCGGTGCAACCCCGTCCTAGGCTCTTTCAGGAGCTCGGCGTAGATATCTTCGTAATTGGCTGAGCAGGACGCAGGCAATTTTCTACTTGCACGAACGCAATCCGGGTTCGCGACGCATGACGGTTAATTTACGTTATTATGAAACTAGTCCTAGCACAAGGTATTGTCTGCAATGCTGTCCCCTCATTGTGGAAACTCTGCATACATAGAATAATATCTATTAAGTATATTATAAAAGTATTTTGAAAAGAGCAACTGCCGAGTTTCTTGCTGGTTCTTCTCGGCAGGAACGGCATTCCGAACCAGTGATAGACTCATTGACGATTCAAAAGTACTTTGTAAAAGTTTATTTGAATAAAAAACATTTCTATTCTATTCTATAAAAGATTATCAGTTGTCTTGAAAATAAACTTTGTTTTAACACTTTTTGCACTTTTTACTGTTTTAGTTCTAATACAATTCATCATATAAAATGATTTTTGGAACTAAGTTCTTATCGGACGGTACGGACCTAGGCGAAAAAAGTGTAAGATTTTTTCCGTCACGACCTTCGTGTGTTGCCTTTATTTATTACACACGTTCCGTCATGACTGGTGGCGTACCGGCTAAACGAAGGAGTGAAACTATCGGTCCGAAGGGGAAGGGGTTCGAATCCCATGTTTACATTATTATTTTTAATAGTAGATTGTTACACAAGGGACGTAAGTAAGCTATTACAGAACAAGATCCAATTTGGCTCCAGTGCGAGCGCAGCTCGCATAGGGCGCTAATGGATCGCGTGCACCCGAGATATTTAGTCACACAAGCGAGCGCAGCGAGCGAGGGTGAATATAGTTAGAGGGTGTAATAGCTACTTGCAACCGAGGTAAGCATTCTACTTTATATCATTCTTGCGAGGTAAATAAAACATTGGTAATGCAAAATGAAATTTTAATTAGAATAAATAACAAATTTAGAGAAAAAATAGAAAATCCCTTTACGAACAAACTTCACAAACTTTCAGATCAAATGAAATGCCGCCATTTCCATTTTTTTTTCGTAAATAGTTTTCTATTTTTTTTTTACGGCTCTGTGTTCCAAGGAGTTTTGCATAGTTTGAAATGTATGGAAATTAAATGCCGCCATGTTCAGTGTTTTTTTTTTCAGTAAAAAGTTTTCTTACCATTTTATAAGAAAAGAGATTGTTTACCAAGGAGTTTTGCATAGCTTGAACTGTAATGTGAACATTACAATTCAAGCATAGTGCGACGTAATGTTGCCTTGAATTGCAAACACCAACTTACAAGGAGACTTTCCACCATAGTAATCCCTAGTTACTGAGCAAGTATGATATAATATTAATTTATTATTAAAAGTAACTTCGTTCCGACCGAGTGTTCCACGAAACCCATGCATTTTTTTCATATAAAATGTATTGTCACCCGAACCATAATAAAACAAATCAATTGACATCTTATTCATCAAATGGCTCAGTAGTTTAGACGCTATGGTGGAGTATGCGTAAATACCTACATACATAGAACTGCTAATATATAATAATCTTTTGGCTTTGCCATAGTCGGGTAAAAACCTGCTTAAGATTATGATGAAATTAAGTCCATCCACATTTTCATTAAAAAAAGTTTGATCAAAACAATGAACCAATGTAATTAATGATTGGATAGGATCAGTTACTTAAAGTTCTAAAAACTGAAATCATAAAACTTTGACAAAATATTTTCTACAACGATATTTTCGGGGGCAACGCTTATTATCTACCTTTTAAGAATTCTCGAGTAAAAAAAATACGAAGAAGAAATTAGTGGGAATAAGCTTTGTATGTGAAAACTACGAAATAAAATTAATTGTAGCGCGAAATATAATCTGTTTATTATAAAATCCCGAATGGAGCCGACGCGTCCAAGCTTTTTGCTTTTTCACGACCAAGCGCATCCGTATTTTACGGTTTCATGCTTTTTTCGTTGTCTTAAAATATTCGCAAATAAAACAATAATAACCAGAGATGTGTAACAATCTAGAGGCATTAATGATCCCCAAAAACAAAAAAAATTAAGTGGCACTCGGGGACTGCCGCGGTAAAGCTATTGCATAGCAATTTTTATCAACTTATGCAATTGTAATATTTATGCAATATTTTTTTTCGCATAATGAAAATACAAAATAAAAAACACACAAACAAGAAAAGCGCACTGTCACTACTTTGCGAGTGAGATTCGAACCTGCGACATCTAAAGAAAGCGGCTGCTCGCCCACTGCGCCAACGTTGAACGCTTACTGAACGACGGTGTTAGGTTTTTTTTCGTTACGGAATTTCTTGATTCGGTCGCCGCGCTCAAACTGTTTGTCCTAGTTCAAAGCCCGCGATAAAAGCTATGCAATAGCTTAAAAACCTGAATGATGCCAAGGAGAATCCGTTGCGAACGACAAAGATTCACTAAATTGGTGTTATATATGTATTTTGCCTCCTTAATGACAGATGGCTGATGGACTCATTTGGTTCATATAATTATTATGGGAGACCACGTACTGAAAAGAGAAATGTGGGAGGACAACCATCGTGCTGGTCCGACGATACTAACGAGCTTGTGGGGGAAACTTTTATTTTATTTATTTATAAGTATAATCAACAGAGTTTATACAACTTAATCATCACCATCATCATCGTTATAAACCCATTCATCGGCTCACTACTGAGCGAGGTCTCCTCTTAGAGAAGGGTTATAGGCCATAGTCCACCACGCTGGCCCAATGCGAATTGGCGGACGTCGCACACCATCGAGAACATTACAGAGAACTCTCAGGCGTGAGACAGGCGTACAACTTAACTTAACTTAACTATTACATGGTTATTTTTAGTTATTAAATAAGGCCAAAAGTGGCATGACAAAGAAAAACCGGCCAAGTGCGTGTCGGGCCACGCGCAGTGTGGGGTTCCGTAGTTGCAAGTCACAAATATTATTGCTGACCTAGGATAGTGCTTTTATTTAATTTATGAATATTGAATATATTTTGAGTTCCATGGTTTAAATACTACAAAATATACAACTTACACTACGTGTGATACCTAACCTACAAAAACAGATATAACTCTTTATCTCATGAACCCTACTTAGCCGTGATAGTTTTCCTTTAAAATTCATTGTATATACTACTGCTGTGAATTTTTTCATGTATCCTATAGATAACCATTTAGCTGGAAAATTTAGCACTTTAAAATATCATACTTCACAAACGGATCCCTGAATCGAAAAATGGTGTTCCCACACCCACAATATTTTTGAAAGACCTATTCCACGACACCCCATACTTTGGGATAGACGAGAAAAAAAATGTATCCCTACTTTACATGTAGGGGAGGTACCCTAAAAAAATTTTTCACAATTTTATTTCACCACTTTGTTGGGTGTGATTAATATTTATACCCTTGTCAAATTACAGTATTCTAGTACCAATAGTCTCTGAGCTAAACCGCGGACGGACGGACAGACAGACAGACAGACAGACGGACGGACATGGCGAAACTAATAAGGATTCCTTGTTTACTACGGAACCCTAAAAACGTAATCTTCACGTAATTTAAATTTAAAAATATAAATAGAAGTGCATTTAAAGGTACAAACAATAGATACTTACTTATAGTTAATTCGTACGTGATATATCTGATAGCCCCAAAATTATTATCTCAAGAAAGCCACTACCATGTGATTAATAGAAATGTGGACACTAATACCCTCGATAAGCCTTTAGCTTCTTAGCGATAAGGTCGCCATTTTGTTGATTTATGTTGTTGTTTTGTTTTTATGATGTACAATAAAGAATATTTCCTCCATTCATCCATACTCTCAGCAATAAGGAAAATGATGCAGAGAGAGAAAATTATTATGTTAACTAGAATACAAGCTTTTGCCCACTATGTTGCTCATGCTTTCCCATACCCTCTGTCACTTCTTCAACTATGCCCATGCAAAAAGTCATGTCGGTCCGTTACTCCGTAACTACGTGATTGAAGGTCAACCTACCAACAAACAAACAACCACACTTTCACATTTATAATAATAGTAAGTATAGTACGAGATCCGGTATAAGAAAATTATACCCTCATCTGTTATTTATTAGTGATAAGAAATAAATGATAGATCACATACTCATCTACATATCGCGAATAGCTTGTCTAGTTAAATTGCGTGCGGATAATATTAAATTAAATTAAATTTATTAAATCTACTTCTCTCGTTAGTTATTTAAAAAAATCGTACACGAGATAAGAGAACATACCCAATATAATTGAAAAGTAAAGGTTGCCTTCTTCCCCCTATGCGTAACTGTGGAGTTGCCAGGTACCTATAAGCAGGTGAGTAAAATTGATATTCTTTCATCAGTTATTTGATCGTATTTTATATCAAGTTAAAGCTTATTTTATTCTGAATCTAACTGTATTATTGCCTTATTAAAAAGTTGATCCAATCCATGGTTGCCTACATTTTAGATGTAAATATTATCCGCACGCAATTTAACTAGGCAACCTATTCGCGACATGTCGATGAGTATAATATTATCTATCATTTAATTTCTTATCACTAATAAATAACAGATGAGGGTATAAATTTCTTATACCGGATCTTAGGCCAGTAGGGATGTCTGATAAGATAATTTATCACGTCATAAATGACGTGATAAAGGAGTGATAAAGTGATGAGTAAGTGATGCGTGTTCTATTCGCATATTTATAATAATATTACTAGTACATGACGCTTCTGTGTGGTCTGGTTTGCTGCTCTGAGCTGTCTACAACTCGATGGTAACGTCACGTGGATAGTGTACCTACCCGTTATGGCGATGTAAAAATGGATGCAACAATAATAGCCTCAGGAGAGCCGACTTCTGAATGAAGTTGTATAACGTATCTAACTAAAGTCGGAATTATAATTCGATTCCACGTTTGAAATTAGCTACTGTCATGTTATTATGCAATAGATGTATTAAAATATAAATTTTCTAGCAGTAGGAATAAGTTTGATATTATGTCTCACTGATTATGCTCGGGCGTTTGGCAGCGGCCATCTTTAAATTATTTATATCAACCTACCCACAATGCAACGGTTAAATTACAATCAGCGAGTATAAACAAAATTGATAATAGATTGTTCGATGGGATGGATGCATAGACAAGTTTTATTTAATATAGTTTAATATAGGTAGGAATATTCAATAGTGATTCTAAGCCAATTTCAACGTTGTTGTCAATGTTATTAATGTATTATAGATTTCTACTTTCTACTACCACAGGCTAATAATTGTAATGCAGTAGTTCAATTGTTTACAAAATATATCAAAAAATAGTTTTATGTTTTTAAGCCCTATTTTATGGAATTTTAAATAAAATTGATATTGTATTGAAGGCAGAATTTTAATACGACTTATTGTGTTGTCATCCTGTGTTTGTTATTATTTTCTGCATCTGATTGCCTATAGTATATAATTTTTAGCCCATAATAATATAGGCGGATGTCAATGACCTCGAATCGAATACCTAACAAACCACCTATTCTACTCTACATTATAAATGCGATATTGAATATTCATTATCACCATCATCAGCAACCCATCAACGGCTTACTACTGAGCTCAGGTCTTCTTTCAGAGAATGGTAATAGGCCATAGACCTCCACGCTGGCCCAATACGAATTGGCGGACTTGACACACCTTCGACAACATTATGGGGAACTCTCAGGTGTGCAGGTTTCCTCACAATGTTTTCCTTCACCGTTGAAGCATGTGATATTTTAATGATTAAACGCACTTGACTCCGAAAAGTAAGAGATGCGTGCCCGGGATCGAACCTGCGACCCTCGTACAGGACACCATAGTCCTAACCACTAGGCTATTACTGCTTGTTGAATATTATAATACTATAAATATCAACCAACAAACAATTACTATTTATTTATTTGTTGGTTTGTCCTTCAATCACGCAGCAATGGACCTACTAATCAACGCGATATTTTGGATGGTATAGTTGAGGATCTTGAGAGTCACTCAGGCTAAAAGATTTTTATTTCTTAGTCTACCCGGTCGCACAAGTTAAAAGCAAAATTTTGTAAGTACATAACCACATCCGAGTACTTTCTTTTTTTGAAAATGATCCCGTAAGTGTACTCATGTATGTATACTGTGGCGTATTGAACTTTTAACGCCAGAAGCCCAATGCATAATTCAACGCGGTCCGTTTATTCTTACTTTGTTAAATGAATTAAATTGATACCTATCGTTTTTCCGTCCGTCCTCCATTTTTTATGTCGTCCGTCCGTTTATTGGACAAAATTTTAATTTATTGTGGTTAATCAATTTGAACACTATCAAATTGAAAACTTGTTTAATGTAAATTGTAGTGACATGAAAAACAAATGACAAAGAAAAACAATCCATACCAATAGGTACTATAAATGCAATAGTAACTCTGACTGATTTGATAAAATTTGGCACAGAGATAGCTTGTATCCTGGAGAGAGGGACATAATCATTTTTATCCCCGATAATATGCAGACATTATCCATGCGGATGAAGTGGTGGACATCGTTAGTGCATTTTATATTCATCATCATCATTAGCAACACCCATCAACGGCTCACTTCTGAGCGCAGGTTTCCTCTCAGAAAAGGGTTTTAGGCCATAGTCCACCACGCTGGCCCAATGCATATTGGCAGACTTCACGCACCTTCGAGAACTTTTTGGGGTACTCTCAGGTGTGCAGGTTTCCTCACAATGTTTTGCTTCACCGTTGAAGCATGTGATGTTTAATTGCTTAAACGCACATAACTCTGAAAAGTCAGAGTTGCGTGCCCGGGATCGAACCTGCGACCACCCGCATAGGAGACTATCAAACCTACACTAGCGGCACGCTATGATGGCCGGTTTGACGTTTGTCCGCTCATGAAGTTCCGTATTAATTGATAACGACTTTGAAGGAAATAATTGTATTACTTTATTGACGATAGTGATGTGCAGAGATTCATAAATTTTATCGAATGTAGTTTTAGGTTTAGGACTCAAAATTTATTTATTAAATTGATTTCTAAAATGTATACAAGTGTAGAAAAATCAGTTTGCACCATTTAAGGGGTGAATGTACTTGTGAATATGAACAATTTTCACTATGTGGACAAACCTCTGAAATCGCAAAAAAATATCAGCTGTTTCATACAAAAGGTAAAATTTTTATTTTTATATGATATATACCACAACTCGGCATTTGGTTTTCTAAATTGAAAATTTTTAAAAATGGAATCTAATACGATCGTCACATAGGATCGCTGGCTAGCACAACTACTACCTCCGGCAAACTCGCGTCAATGCTCAATGCAAAACAAAGCAGTTTCGAATTGACGTTGCTTCGAAAAGTATAAACTGTCAGTGCAATGCGATTGTGATATAGTTTTGACCTGGCTTTGGATTTCAAATATTGATACTGCATTACTGTTGACCCTTGCTCGTTAATTTGGACTCTGTTCAAGCCCTTTGTTGTGGATTTCGTCGATATGACCGAACGTACGCAGAGAACTGTTCTAAATAGTCAGACACGTGAGTTCGTAATACGCCTTCGTAACTATTTCGATCGTGAAGCTCAAAATGGAGGGCCAATTTTACCTATAACGTCAGTGGTTGAACGCGTAGCTGATGCGCTTAATATTGGACAACGAACTGTTAGACGGATAACTAAAAAAAAATATGGCGAGACTGGCACAGAAGAAAATAAACTTCACACACCAAAAAAGAGAAAACGAGCAAAACCAGTCGTAGGCATCGATAGCTTTGATGCCGATACATCCAATACAGAACCCCCATTTACCACAAAAAAAATGCTAAAATTATTAGAAGAAGCTTGTGAACATGTGACTAAAGGAGACTGGGAAAAGGTTGTGAATAGAACTGTTAAATTAATAAGGGAAGATTATGAAAGAGATGTGAAAATAGATAATATTATAGAAAACGAACATATAATTATTAATGTAGGTGATGATAGCAGTGACGACAGTGAAAATAGTAGTATGGACGAATCTGATTAATTATGGCCTTTTGTGGCACCTTTTTTGGTATCTTTTGTATTCATATGTTTCTTGTGTGCATATAAAGTATGTATATTCATTTTCATTCAAATATTCAGTTCGTTCAAATAAATTAAATAAACATATACATTTTTGTTTTATTAAACCTATTTAATCAGGTACAAAAACAAAACTTAATTGTTTTTTGTTCGAGAATAAATTGACATTCCACATCACTATTGTAATGTGTCAAACCGGCCATCATAGCGTGCCGCTAGTGTAACCACTAGGCTATCACTGCTGCATTTTATATTACCCTTTTCAAAGTATTAATGTAGGTACTTACACGTAGTTAGTGTGTATTTTTGTGAAAGAAATACATTATTATTTAAATAACTCCTTTATTATTTCAATGAAAATGTGTTTGAAATTACACTTTTTCTCTTATTCATTCATAATATCCAGTAGGTACTTAATAAATTGTGCTTTATACGCCAGTACAAGATAGTCTTATGTTTTAATAAAATAATTTCTCTTTGAAACGAAATACAATTACTTTCATCTATAAATGTATTTCTTTATTGCTGAAATTGATATAAAATGATATTATGTCTCTCCTACTTAATTAAACAATTATTACCTTCGACGATAATTCATAATTATTATTGTATCTTTGTTCTATATTCATTAGGTACTTACCATACCTTCAAGGATTTCAATATTGCAGGTTAAAATAAATTAACTGTTAAAGTTAAAGACTATCAAAAAAGCTACTTTGGGTTCGAGAATTTAGTTAAAAGCGTGAATGGAAAGGTTAAAGTTATAAGTTAGAAGATTCTTCAACTTTTGAACAATGTTAGACCTTAACTATAAATGCACCAATACCTACTAACTTGTATATCTTTGTTTATTTTTGTTTGGCGGTAAAAGTGTTACAGAATCTTCACTTTAACCGCCCGTTAAACAACTGACCTTAATCTTCTGTCCCAGGCAAACACTAATCAACAAACATTCATTATAAGTTTCTAAATTAATTCACCACAGAGAGCTTTTGTCAAAGCTCTGGATCCTGGGGTCCCCATTATCCCGGATCACGCATTCGCCATAGTCCCGGGGGATTTACACTAATCCGGGGTAGCCATATCGTCGACTCTTTAATGTAGAAATTGGCTTTTTTGGATGTAACATGTTCCGCGTTTTGGAACGTAAGTTCCTTATCGCGCGGTGCGGAAGGGGGCTAGACGGAAAAAAATACGGAACCGACACTCGACACTTTTTTGAAACCGACACTTTTTTGTTGAATGTGAGTTTTGCATTGTGTTCGGTATTTTCGCGGTACAATATTGGGTCTCCGTAGCCTAGTGGCTTCGGCAGTCGCTTAACAGTTAAAAGTCGATGGTTCGAATTCCAGCTCGACAGACTGAATTTTCTATTTTCTTACTTAACTTATTTTTAAGTTATAAAAAATTAGGGAAAAATTCCACATGTAGAAATTATTTAAAATAAAATTGAAAATAGCTACCGAGATCTTATATTGTACTGTGAAAATAATGAACACAATGCCAAAACTTCCTTCCATCCGGGGAAAGGAACTTTGTTCCATCCGGGTGTCCCTTGACACCTTGTAACAACCCTAGTCCTTCGTACTAAGGAATTTTTCATGTTTGATAGTACTAAAAATTGTTGATTAAATTTTATCAAAATCGGTACAGTAGTTAAGTTACGAGATGTACTTTCACATGAGATCATAAAAATAATAATTTTAGGAACTTCAATTTTCATGTCACATAACTTCAATTTGACGTTGACGCTATTCTGTAGAACGGTATACTGTAAGGGAAGGCAGCGACGACCGCAGCGTCGTGACGCGCGGATCGTCTATAAGAAAGAACATTGTCCGTGTTTGCGGCATATGTTCAGTGACTTAAACATTCACATACTGTATTATGAGAAATGTGAAGTGGTATGTAGTGACATACTTTATATCAATTATTATTGATCAAATACAAGGGGCGATACACGAAATCAATTATGAGTGATACCTAATCTGACGTTGGATGCTGCTTAATAGATGGGGAGCTCTAGCACCTTGGTGCTTTATGAACCTGTCTTTGGGCTTGCGACCGACGATCTCAGATGAAGATTGATCTATATCGCGATGCTCTATGCTGAGTGTTGTGTCAACCTGTAGGTTGGATGCCGAGATAGGATAAGCTTAGGATGGGCTAATAAACTTGCCAGTCCGGGCTGTCTGGTCCAGGTGTCTGATTCTACTTTCGAACTTGCTCTGACGTTAAGTTGGAGCCTATCACCACTTCGTGGTGACAACCAACTGTTGGGTGCTGAGATAGGATGAAGCTAATGATGGCAATTGCTATTATGGTTTTGTCTGGTCCAGGCGTCTGACACCAACCTCGAACTAGACTCTAACGTTGTTAGAGTCCTTCACCACTCTGTGGTGACTTCACGCAGTATAACTATTAACATCACGCAGTATAACTATTAACCTACAACCAACTATACATGAGAGGAGCTCACCTCTATAAAAAGTCTCAGTGGATCACACCACTATAAAAAAGTCTTGTGGAAACACACCACGGTTAAAAAGTGTCTTCAGTGGATCACACCACTTTAAAAAAGTCTTGTGGAGCACACCACGGTTAAAAAAGCCTCGCACATTCGTGTGTGAGTGAATGATGACAGTGTGGGGGGGGGGGGGCTCAAGGTTTGATGGTATTTCAGGGACTTGTAAACATTCCTGATTATTGACAAATAATTACCCAAGGTAATATATTATGTATGTTTAAGAAATTTAAGCTGCGATCTCATTGCGCCAATTATTATAATAATACATTATTGTTTTAATGGACGCAACTGAGTGGTCCTTGATGTACCACAAAAGGTAGGAGCTCACCATCGTTTGGCGTGTAGGGAGCCAACGATCATCATTTTATTTTTCACAATAAAATGATGCCATCTTAAGTTTGAACGTTGCCTATGGACTCAAAGGAACTTGAAGCAACGATGTGTAGTGTAGACGTTCAATGTGATGTTGAATGTCGAGTGCATAAGTTGTGATGTAGGTTCTTTTGATGTTTACCCACAGAAATAATTGTGTCTCTCAACATCAGTGTTGGGTCTCGTGATAATGGAGCAAACTGGTATCATTCATACTGGATTTTAAACATTCTTTAGTATAAACCAATACGGGAACCCACTAAAATCTAATACACGAACTTTCGCATATATCGCCTAGGTCTTTTGAACTCATTACTTCTGACGCTCTAAAAGTTCTTGGGTTAATACGATCACAACATTATAAAGGGTTCTACCACTAGCGATTCACGTGCCATTCTGAAGAAATAATTTAAAAATAGAAAGATCATTAGGAATTATAGGGTATAGATTTTCGTAGGATACTTAGTTCAGTTACAATATGGTGCCGTGACCAGGATGGTCAAATGGCTGATTACGGAAGTACAAAGTAGGCGAAAGCCTACAATATGTTGCTCGTGAAATGGAAAGAGTCTGAGGAAGTTTTGAGTTCGTTATGGTCATGGCGTTTTGTGCGAGAGTTCGATTATAACTAAGTTATTGATAGGAGGATTATTTGGACGAGTGATGTAAATAAGGTTACATTATTATTTAACCGGGTGAAAGCATAGTCGCAAATCCTAGTTCTATGGGTGAAAGGAACTTAATTGTCTGGTTGACAGGGGGTTGTGGAAATTGATGCCAAGTGTAAAAGAATCTAAGTGGAGCACGATTATCCATGAAAATTAATATTAATATGACATCAAATTGACTTCAGGTCTGGGGGTTGTGTAGAGTATTGGAGGTACTAAACATAAGATTAACTAAAAGAAAAATGTGGATGTACCTATTGTGGAGATTGACTTAGTAAAAAGTCAAATTGACTTCAGGTCTGGGGGTTGCGTAGAGTATTGGAGATACAAAAAGGAATTAAATTAAGGGAAAGGAAAATGTGAAGATGACTGATGTATTGTGGAGTAATCCTTGTATACAGGTTCAGATATCTGTGTATAATTTAATTTAAGAAACAAATGATAGAAGTCTGGAGGTTGTGATGATATTAAGTTGGACAATAAGGGAAATCGCGAATAAAATATTTCTTAGTGTAAATTCTATTCAGCATACTTCATAGAAATCGTTCTATTTTGCATGCCTCATAGAATTTAGGGGGTTGAATGTAACAACCCTAGTCCTTCGTACTAAGGAATTTTTCATGTTTGATAGTACTAAAAATTGTTGATTAAATTTTATCAAAATCGGTACAGTAGTTAAGTTACGAGATGTACTTTCACATGAGATCATAAAAATAATAATTTTAGGAACTTCAATTTTCATGTCACATAACTTCAATTTGACGTTGACGCTTTTCTGTAGAACGGTATACTGTAAGGGAAGGCAGCGACGACCGCAGCGTCGTGACGCGCGGATCGTCTATAAGAAAGAAGTCCGTGTTTGCGGCATATGTTCAGTGACTTAAACATTCACATACTGTATTATGAGAAATGTGAAGTGGTATGTAGTGACATACTTTATATCAATTATTATTGATCAAATACAAGGGGCGATACACGAAATCAATTATGAGTGATACCTAATCTGACGTTGGATGCTGCTTAATAGATGGGGAGCTCTAGCACCTTGGTGCTTTATGAACCTGTCTTTGGGCTTGCGACCGACGATCTCAGATGAAGATTGATCTATATCGCGATGCTCTATGCTGAGTGTTGTGTCAACCTGTAGGTTGGATGCCGAGATAGGATAAGCTTAGGATGGGCTAATAAACTTGCCAGTCCGGGCTGTCTGGTCCAGGTGTCTGATTCTACTTTCGAACTTGCTCTGACGTTAAGTTGGAGCCTATCACCACTTCGTGGTGACAACCAACTGTTGGGTGCTGAGATAGGATGAAGCTAATGATGGCAATTGCTATTATGGTTTTGTCTGGTCCAGGCGTCTGACACCAACCTCGAACTAGACTCTAACGTTGTTAGAGTCCTTCACCACTCTGTGGTGACTTCACGCAGTATAACTATTAACATCACGCAGTATAACTATTAACCTACAACCAACTATACATGAGAGGAGCTCACCTCTATAAAAAGTCTCAGTGGATCACACCACTATAAAAAAGTCTTGTGGAAACACACCACGGTTAAAAAGTGTCTTCAGTGGATCACACCACTTTAAAAAAGTCTTGTGGAGCACACCACGGTTAAAAAAGCCTCGCACATTCGTGTGTGAGTGAATGATGACAGTGTGGGGGGGGGGGGCTCAAGGTTTGATGGTATTTCAGGGACTTGTAAACATTCCTGATTATTGACAAATAATTACCCAAGGTAATATATTATGTATGTTTAAGAAATTTAAGCTGCGATCTCATTGCGCCAATTATTATAATAATACATTATTGTTTTAATGGACGCAACTGAGTGGTCCTTGATGTACCACAAAAGGTAGGAGCTCACCATCGTTTGGCGTGTAGGGAGCCAACGATCATCATTTTATTTTTCACAATAAAATGATGCCATCTTAAGTTTGAACGTTGCCTATGGACTCAAAGGAACTTGAAGCAACGATGTGTAGTGTAGACGTTCAATGTGATGTTGAATGTCGAGTGCATAAGTTGTGATGTAGGTTCTTTTGATGTTTACCCACAGAAATAATTGTGTCTCTCAACATCAGTGTTGGGTCTCGTGATAATGGAGCAAACTGGTATCATTCATACTGGATTTTAAACATTCTTTAGTATAAACCAATACGGGAACCCACTAAAATCTAATACACGAACTTTCGCATATATCGCCTAGGCCTTTTGAACTCATTACTTCTGACGCTCTAAAAGTTCTTGGGTTAATACGATCACAACATTATAAAGGGTTCTACCACTAGCAATTCACGTGCCATTCTGAAGAAATAATTTAAAAATAGAAAGATCATTAGGAATTATAGGGTATAGATTTTCGTAGGATACTTAGTTCAGTTACAACCTCTCAAGTTTTTTTCTATCTTCTTCGCTATTTGTTTCGCCGACTTGTTCAAACCTGTGTGGTGATTGGCTGGATTTATCGCGTTCTATTTTCAACATGCATTTTAGCCAAAAGCGAGCGAGTATCGGCCAATCAGAAGCGATTGCAATCGTTACACTGTATAGCAATCATTTTTAGAGAATCTCACCACTTGCACTACCTACTCTAAATAGACCAAGTTTGAACTTGAACATCCAAATGGATAAAGTTCCATTGCTTCTGTTTGTTTATTTGTCAGAGAGCACTAGATAACTTTGAGAAACTTTTATTAGCACTATTGTAAGACAAATTAGGTAAGTATATTAGAAATATCCTTGCGAGATCAAATCAGAAATGAGGAGATCCGTAGGAGAATCAAAGTTGCCGACATAGCTCAGCGAGTCGCGAAGCTGAAGGAGAAATAGGCAGGTGCCCGGGATCGAACCTGCGCCCCCCGCCCCCCTGCTGCACTGAGGGTACGAACTCGTAGATCGAAGGAATAATGGTCGTTGGGGTCTCAACGTGCTGGAGTGGCGATCCCACACCGGAAAGTGCGATAATGTTGGCAGACCCCCCACTACTTGGACCGACGACATCTGGCCAGTCAGCCAAACCACTGAGTTACTGGATATAAGCGGCGCAAGACCGAGAAAGACACCGAAATATGTTCCTATATTTAGAGCACTGAAGTGCTCTATGTAGGAATCTATTACGTATCGAACTAATACGAACTTACGTATCGTAACTACCTATCGCAGGAATCTACGATTATGACGATTTACAATCATCCCATGTAAGGAATATTAAGCCATTGCATTAATCTTAGCGATATAAAATATCATTCCAATATTTCATTAAGTCGCCATCCGTCGACCCGTGATGCATGGCTGTAAGTAAATGAAATATTACTTATGAATTACTCGTACATTGGTCTTACCCATACCTAGTGATATTATTATGAATTTCAATTGACGGTCGACTTGTGGAGCTATAAGTTACTTATAGGTTGTCTTATAGTTTTGTGGAGTAAGTACCCTTAGGGCCTATTTCACCAACTTTCCCTATACTTTGATCGACAACGTCGAAAAAGTTACCAACTTCATTTGCGGCCCAAAACAAAGCTCTCCATAGATTGCAAAAGCAACGCAACAGCAAAAATAACTACTTAAAAGAAAGTTGTTTCTTCCGCCACACCACGTTCACGATAATTTTTTTTTGTAAAGCTGGTAATTTTTACCACGTTCATTTTGAATGAGTAAGTTCTGTACAGTAGGAGTAAGTTTAGAGTCTTTTACTGGGTTTTAAAAAAGATTCCGTGACGGTTTAAGTCAAGCGCCCGCATTGCGAGTCAGAGAGTGTAATTAGCCAGACTCTACAAAAAAAGTAACTACTTAACTCTCCACGAAACTTGAACGCCTTGAAATGTAGCCAAGGTCTAATTAAATTATCATTTAAAACGGCCTCATTAGCTAACTTGAAAGTGGAGAATTGAAAATGACAGTGAGAATTTTTCAAACTGGATTATTCTTTAATTTTTGAGCGACACTGATTAAAGATGCAGGAGTCATGACTACCTACATAGAAAGCAATTACAATGTAGAGAGCAATCCTAACATAAATTTAGTTACTTAATGCTCAAATATTTCATTGCGAGAATCTGTTGGGTTTTTTCCACTTTGAGTATTTATAATTATGATAACTTGCAAAAAATCAAAGTCAATGTGTACATAGAAAGCAAATGAATGCACTTCATTAAGTGCATTCATTTCATTTCATTTATTTAATATCATTTCAATATCCACGAGTGTAAATACGCTAGTTTTGATTGCTTATTGTCGGCTCAAAAGTGTACATTTAAATGATAGTTATTTTTTATAAAAAATATTTTATATTAGTATTTTCGACACACTCATTAAGATAAATTGTATTTATTAGAAAATTTAATTAGCAAAAATGTTATTGATGTATTATGTAGTTACATTATAATTATTTTCTATAGCTAATGCACAATGTATTTATATTTATAATACATATAATATATATTTCTTAAGGCAAGTGTTGTACCTTTAAATGGCGTGTCACACTACAAGAATTTGTATAATAGGTATAATAAGTTAGTATAGTTTTGTGAACTCGCTGTTGGCGTTCATAAGTAAATAAAATAAAATAAACATTAATAATTGACGTCATACTTATAAAAATTATTATGTTTCGTTTTAACTCTGAAGTAAAGTCAATCAAAGTCAAAGTACTCTCTATAGATCTCAGAATGAGACTAGAGAGCGGGGAAAGCATTTAAACTGTAGTTAGAGGCAAAGTTAGCATCTGTAATCTGGTCGGGGGATTGACTCAGCTCTTTAGATGTCAATGGGGGACGAAATAGCTTTTATTGATGACGTAGCAAGCTTGAGCTGGGCAAACTCTGAAGACTGCGGATTGACTGAAACTTTTAGAGTACTAAGTTACTTTGCTTTATTTTCATTCACTAGTTGTCATTACTCTACCAAATCACGATACGAAGCTTTGATAATAATCAATAAGAATAATAATTATAATTAACTATGCTAGTATGGTGCGGAAAGTTGACGAATACTGGCGGGATAAGTTTGAAATAGCTCTTATTTGTGAAAAGAATTAGGTTTTTTTATGCAGAAAACTGTGTCAAAGAATTGGGTTTTTTATATGCAGCCAAGTGTGTCGTAACATTGTATGTCTGTTTGTGTGACATTTCGCGCAAGTGTGCGATTATACAGTAAATTAAAGTTGACTTTATAGTTTTGACAGCGACCATTTGACGAACAAACATAACAAAACCAGTATAGTGTAAAACTTAGTGTAGTTTTGGAAAAACTTCATGATTTGCAATTAGTTTCGTTTAGCTGTTTATTCATATACTTTTAAGGAATTCTAGAAACGCGTTGTCTGGCTCACGACTTACTATACTTACACGACTGGCTATAAATTATCATTTTAAAAAGTAGTAAAAGTATTTTCTGAACTGTAATAATTGTAATTTTTTTATATTAATAAGTTAAATGCGTGTAATAATAGTGTAAACCTTAGTATAGTTTTTTAAAAACTTCATGCTTTGTTACCTTCGTTTAGAGCTGTTTATTCATACATAAGGAATTATAGAAACGCGTTGTCTGGCTCACGACTTACTTACTATACTTATAGGACTAGCTTATTAAACTTTTCATAATAACAATTTAAATGTAGTTTTGAAAAACATAATGACGATTTCTCCATAATTTAATTATTAAGCCCATATATAAAGGAAAGACTTGGTCACAGACGTCAAGTTGTAAAGTTTCACTGGCTTCAGGTACCTGAAACCTTTACTTAAACGTACAGTCAATACCTATTATATAATTACTTTGAACTTTGGCACCCTATACCGAACCATGAGTGCTCTTTTTACTTCGAGTCTAGCGTTAAATTACATCAGTTTAAAACTATCAATACAATACTAAGCGAGAGTAAACTTAGTTGCATGAGAAATAAGGTTTGAATTTTATCGTGAACATACTGTGGTGGTACGGCTGTGATCGTCTAAGCTTGATAATTTGTGATTAAGTATACTTGAAGAAAAGTTCATAAAAAACAATATTTCAGGAATAAGAGACACGTTGGTAGTTGGCATGTTATCTGTAACTTCGCGGATTTCCCAAAGTGAACGGAGACGCATCGCTCACCTGGGCAATACATTTGCGGGTGGACAATTCAGGCTATCATTCCATTCTATCTGGATGCGCGAGGCCCATTTGTATTGTATGGGCCTACCTTAGTAGAGCAGTGGGATAGCGTCACTTCGACACTCGGAAGTCCAGAAGGACTTAATTAAAATTATAAGCTAACGATCAGTATAGAATGCATGATAAGCTGGTGAATGTATGAGTGCCTTCTTTGGGCCATCGCAATCCGACCGATTCTCTCGAACACTGGGGAACCCTACACCCAGCACAGGGGTCTTTGAACATTGTTATTGGGGCACGGACCAGATCACCCTTTTGCGCTGCGAAGCGTATATTGCCTTTGTCTTCGAGAGACAGGTTCTTTTGAGAGCCTTAGCTCGCCCCATTACCATGGTTTTATTGATATATTCATTTGTTATATTTGATATGTGGTTTGGCCAAACCAGAGCGGGGCTGGTCCGTATTTCAGAGGGCGTGTAATTGTTGTGTTGGAGAATCGCCGCCGGTGCGCCACACTGGTAGCCATGTACTGATATTGTATCAATCTTTGACTATCAAAGTCAACAAGTTAATATTTAAAAGCCCACATCAACCTTAATGTCTCTCATTCCACAATATCGTGGTCACCCTAGCCATCTCCAATAAAGTCTCTCCTTTACACAATACCCTATGGTCACCCTAGTGCCTGGCAGCTGCTTAACAATAGGACACAAAAAAAGGTTCCAATCCCCTACCTGCTTTTGAGTCGCTGCCCGTAGGATGTGTACAGCTACTCGTCGAAACTGCGGGTTCTCTCGGGTATTCGCTAGCGTTGAAATGCCTAATTAAATGCCCTAATCGGTCCATCGTATTAAGCTAGATGAAGTCTAGCTTTCATAGACTGCACAGTAATTCAGAGACTATAGGCTTAATCTTTGATTCTGAAATAGTCACTTAGCTCTTCGAACTAGACCTGTTTAGTTCACTATGAAAGGTATTTATCTGTTTAAATCAAAGTAGCTTACGGTAATTGTTCAAGTTGGAAATAATTAATTACTCACGACACAGAATTTCACTCGTCTGGGAATCGAACCCGTCGAGAAACGTAGAAATATCATAGCTATATTTGACCTGACTTAATTTATAATATCGGAGTACCTATTTAATCAGCCTGAAATAAAGTTATTGACCTTAGTCTGAACCTCCGTAATCTGTGGGAATCGAACCCATCTCGGAAGCTTAAATATTCGTATATCTACACCTAATAGTTATCTAAGCTTAGCTTTCTGAAATGAAATTCATGATCGTACATAGGTAACATGAGGGAATCTATAGACTATATTAATAAAAGAAGTGTTTATGGATAAAAGAATGAGATTTATTATCAGTTTCTTAAAGATTATTTAGAAAAGAAACTGTTTGATCATTTAATTCATGTTTAAGGCGCTAAATTACCTTAAGCCATTAATAGAATAGAATAGAATTATTTGTTATTCAATTAAATTTTTACAAGTACTTTTGAATAATTAATGAATCTACCACTGGTTCGGAATGCCCTCCAACCGAGAAGAACCAGTAAGAAACTCGGCGGTTGCTCTTTTCAAAACAGTTACAATACAGTAATTACTATGTTAAATATGTAATATCTCCACTATGAGGAAAATTCAAGAATATATACAGACTTACTTCTATCTAAAGATAGTCAGACATACTGAGTTGGTTATAATGCAAAATGCTAGCTAAACTGTCTCGAAGAGAAAAGACACACACACACACCTTAATTTTAAAGTAGGAACAATACATAATATTGTGCTAAGATTCACAGATAGTTAATTCAATTTAATTCAATCTTTCCTTTTAGGATAAATAATTTTACATAATTGAACAGGTGGTCTACTGGTGTACTAGGTTATCGGCGGGTTTATGTCAGACTTTCTCCCTCTATTATCCACGCCACACTAGTCTGTAAAGTAGTATTAATAGGTACAAGATATAGACCACCCCTGTGAGAAGAATTACCCAATCTACTGGGTTCCATGCCATATTCCCATCTCTCTGTATTGTTCGGCTCATAAGCTCCAGCGAACTGTCTGCGTCCATTACCATTAGCCTTTGAGACCTAGGCCTCTCAATTCAAGTCTTACAATTAACTCGAGTCTCTGTGGATCTTAGCAGTCTATTAATTAATTACGAAATTGAATAGAGTACATTACCAATTTACTGCATCGCCTCACTTAATCACTGTAGCTCTTAATTTATTAAATTATATTCTCTACCCTGAGTAATTTTATTACAATTTCTTTCTTAAAAGGTTTACAAAAGATACTCTAATTTATACTAAATTAGGGCTGCTGGCTTAGATTATACGCGCACTGCCAATCAGCTTGTAAAGGACCCTCGAGTGTGAGCCACTGGACCGCCACCCGGAGGCCTCAGAGATCAACTGTCCCCCGTCTCTCGCCAGCTATGCGCTCGCGCCTTCGCATCCCCACTCTCGACTTCAGCCTCTGTGGATTTAAAACACGCCCAAAGTCAACTGTACAAGATATAATTGGTCTAATTGTATCCGTCACCCGTTGTTCTCGACCAATCCTGTCGCGTTACTAAATGTCACCTCCCAAGTCAACCCTCGTCATTGAGTGATTGGTTAAGTTTCTATTCCCTGTTTGTTCCCATACATCTGGTATTTTTAATGTCCAAGTTCGCACGGCTTGTAAGGCCACAAAAAAAATATAGTTTACGATGCATTTCCTAGTTAGAATTTCTTATCGTGCCTTTACTCAGATTTCTCCTAATTTCTATAGTTTATTGCTTTCAAAGTGGTTTCGAAGTTTTGTGCCTTTTGTCTTATTTTGGCTTAATTGCCTTCCACATGCGAGCACACAATTTAACTTGTCTAAATTGTTAAATTTATAGGTCTAAATGTTTATTTTACCAGTCGCCTTTAATGTTAGAGCCTTGTTATGTTCGAAAAATTTATTTATGAGTCTATTCGGCGAAGAAAGAAAAAAATATACGTTGTTGGTACAAGCGGACCACCTCACACTCCCCCAAATAGATTTTTAATACACCTAGTCTTCCCTAATGCCTCAGCATTTTGGACTAGTCGTTTGGAAATCTATTTCTCCTCTGTAATCACTCACTAAGTTCCTAATAGAACCCTAATGTTTACACGTTCTTATAGTAACGGAATAGGTGAATAGCGTTATTTCCTTTTGTCTTATTAGTACGAGCGTCGATCAAGGTGTATACGTTATTATATGGGACTGCTCCTATTATGTAGGGCCCTTCATATAGCCGCATGAATTTCTTTGTCAACTTTTTGTCGGTATCCGACTTCGCAAAGACCTTAAGTTTTACTAAGTCTCCTATTTCGAAATGCACTAGCTTATGCGTTTTATTATAGTAAGACTCTCTACTCTCCGCCGCTTTAACTATGTTCCGTCGCGCCTGTTGCCTAATTTGTTCTAGCATTTCCCGCTGTAGCTCGTTTTCCTTCACCATGCCTCTGTCAAAGTCAGTTGATAATAAAGTCCGTTTTCCCCACACTACCTCATTTGGTGTATAGCCTGTCGTGGTGTGTACCACTTGATTATAACAATCCTCTATACTAGGTAATGCATCTACCCAAGATTGATGAGCCTTGTCGCAATATGTTCTAAACAGTCTCCCTAACTCTTTATTAACTCTCTCTGTAGAGTTCGGCCGCGGATTTCTGACAGATGTGTGCGTTAGTTCGATACCTAACTGACGAACGCCTGCCTCGAAAACTCTCGAAGTGAAATTCGCGCCTCTATCCGAACATAATGTCCTAATCTCGATTTGATTATGGAACTTTCTTACACATGTTAACGTAGCCTTTCCACTTGCCGCACGTAGTGGGTATAGCCTGATTAATTTGCTATACGCGTCCTGCATTACGAATATGTACTTGTATCCGAACCGACCCGCTGGCAAAGGGCCATAAATGTCACAAAAGACCCGTTCTCCTATTTCCTTCGCTACCACAGTCTTAATCGGCCCCGTATGTGTTTCTAACGCGTGTTTTGACCTCTGACATATCTCACAAGCTCTCACAATTCGACCTATTATACGAGACATATTTGAAAAATAATAACGGTGCTTCATCAAAGCATAAACCTTATATCGTCCGAAATGACCTATCTCTTCATGTATACTAACAATCAAGTCTCTCTGTATGTCCTCGGGAATGTATAGCCGTAAAGTATTCGTCTTTCCATCGGTCCTATAAAGAACACCCTCCTTAAGCGTATAATATCTCGATTCAGACGTGCCCGTTACTTCCATACGCCTAATTATTTCGTTGACGACCTTGTCACGCTCTTGATAACTACCTATTTCCTTCCATTTCGCCTGTACTACTCGTCCTAACGACGTTTTAAATAGATACATTTCTGGTCCCGTAACCTTATTAGTTAACACGTCCGTTATCCCCTTTATATGGCGGGATAATACATCCGCCACCGTGTTTAGGTTACCTTTCACATGCTCAACTGTATAATCGAACCGTCCTATGTAATGTACCCATCGTATCATCCGTGCGCTTAATAGCTTACACGTTTGTAGGAATATCAAACTCTTGTGATCAGTCCTAATCACTAAACGTGCTCCTCTTAAGTACGTTTCAAACTTTGATAGACTAAAGATAATTGCCCACAGTTCCTGTTCTGTGACTGTCCATTTCCTTTCCGTTTCCGTTAATGCCTTACTACAAAATCCTATTATTCGCTCTTCGCCTACATCGTCTAACTGATAAACATATCCGGAAACCCCCAAATTACTGCTATCGGTTTGCAGGTAATAAGTTTCCTTCGGATTAGGGTGTACAAGAAGCATTGTGTCTAAGAATAGTTTCTTGACCCTTTCGAAACAATCGTTCGCTGCCTGTGTCCAACGCCATTTGGTATTTTGTTTCAATAAATCGCAGAGTGGCCTAACCTCCTCACTATACTTCGCGATAAACCTCCTGAAATAGTTTATTAATCCTAAAAATCCTCGTAATTGTTTTATTGTTCGAGGTATGGGGAACTCCTGTATGGCTTCTACTCGCTCAGGATCCATACGCAATCCGCTAGTATTCACTATGTGACCTAGTAACTTCACCTCTACACATAAGAATCGACACTTCTCTAGCCTGCCGGTCAACCCTGCAGTCTCTAACTTATCTAGTACTCGATCTAAGTGCTCTAAATGTAACTTTATATCCCCTGTAGTAAATATGACAATGTCATCTAAATAATTCACGCAAAACTCGCGTACGGGGAGTACGATAGAATCCATCAATATAGAATCCATTGTTCTAGAAAACCCTGCCACAGATGTCTTTAATCCTTGAGGCAAGACACAATAGGTATAAGTTCTCCCCATAAAAGAGAAACCTGTATACTTCCTAGAATCCCGGTGTAGAGGTATTTGAAAATATGCATTATTCAAATCAATCAAACTGATATAATCCACTCCATGAAAGGATTGTAAAATCTCAGATGTGAGTGGAGGTGATCCCGCATCACCTATCATTTTCTTATTAAGCTCGCGTGCATCTAATAAGAGTCTTATTGACCCATCTCGTTTCTTTGTGAATGTGAGAGGACTACAGTACGGTGTCGCCTCCTGTCTGATTACGCCTAATCTCTCCAACTTCTCTAATTCCTCCTTAACCTGTTCCCTATACGCTAAAGGTACCGGATAGCTGTGCTTCACAAAAGGGATTTCATCGGTTAACTCGATAACGTGCTCGTACCTGCTAGCCAACCCTAACTTGTCCGTAAATACCTTACAATGCTTGTCTAGTATAGGCAATAACATCTCCCTTTGTTCTGTGCTTATACCTGACTCGTCCAGATGGTATTCCTTGTTGAGTTTACCGCCCGATTCTTCAATCGATAAGCAATGTCCCACCGATCTAGGATTATGACTCAATATAGAATTAATCGTGATTGCATTCGTCTCTCCCCCTAACCTTTCGATCTTACAATCGGAGTTTAGCTTAACGCAAGACCTAACTCCCAAGTGTTCAATTGTCAACGTTCGCTCACTGCCGCAGTTCACTACTCCTTTCACCCTTTCCAACCAATCATACCCTAATATTAACGATCTAGGTAGGCGTCGCATGATTAACACAGGTGCTTCAACTAATGTGCTACCTAACTGGAACTCTATTAACACCAATCGATTCACGCTCTCGCTTCGCGATCCAAATGCTCCCTGTATCCGAATTGCCGGAATAGCGATCTCAGGTAGAGACCCGCTTTCACTGAGAATAGAGTCGTACAATTCTCTAGTCATTCCGCTAATTTGACTTCCCGTATCGATAAGTACATTCATGCTTCTCCCGTACAATGACACGCATACTTCAGGTAACTTAGGTAAAGAATAACCAACCTCTTCGTCAATCGATTCATCGAGTTCGTGGAACATTACGACACAACCGTTCGCTACACTCTATTACGTTGCTAAACTGGTTTTCCAATAAGATTCCTATACCTCTAATTTCCGACTGACAACTGTAATTGACGTCATTTACGCCGCCTTTTAGTGCTCGTTTCAGGCCCTTTCCACCGACTCCTAAACTCTGTCCTGGTTTCCATCCGCTCCTAGTTAAAATATTATAAGCTACACCTGCCCGTTCGCTCTCCGAGATCTCTATATTCCCTGACTTACACAAATTTAATTTAACCGACCTCGCTTGTGTAGGGGAACCTAGTTTTTTTGACGTTCCCTCCCCCGCATTTCCCGATGAAGTAAGGCCTTTGCCCTCTTTCACAAAAGTGATAGCCTGTCTGGTTCGCTCGGTTTCAGGCAAGGCTGGCCTGTTAGAATTTCCCCTATAGCTTGACCGACCCCATCGATAACCCCGACCTCTGTTCGAGTCTCTAGTACTCCACTTCCTAGCATTCATAGTAGCAACAATGGGACGCGCCAGCGGTGGCCCGTTATACCTTTTTCCTCTAAAACTACTACCTGCTACCTCTCTCGCAATTCCTCTAGGCTTCTCAACAATATTTTGCTCTATACTTCTTAGAAACTTTGCCCCACTCATAATGCTAACTTCCTCAGTCCTAGTAAACCATAACCGTTGTATATCTATAGCATAGTGACGCATAATAGCGTTTACTAAATCACGTTCGCTAAACGCAATAGTTAACGATTGCATCGACTCAACCTGCTCGGAAAAATGTTCAGACATCGTCATTCCTGAGCTACTCGTATATACGGCATTAATCAATCGATACCTCACAGACTCCTGGATCTGTTCGGTCCAATACGTGCGTCTAAAATCAACTTCAAAATCAGCGAAAGTAGTCCAATCTTTTGAATATAATTCCATAACCTGTCGCGCGTGACCTGTAATGCACCCAAGCGCTATGTCGATCTCGCGATCAAATCCATTTACCGCCCTAATATACTTCTTTAACCGTTTTAAAAATGAAATAGGGTTCGTGAATGGTTTTCCATCGAAATTCGGTTTGCTAACCGACGGCTGTACCACATATAAGTTTCGAGTTTCAGAAGACGCTATGCTGTGACTCGCGGACTCATAACTAGACCCCTGTCTAACATCTCGATCACCCTCACTATTCGTCAAACCAACCGATGCGTTTGACGTAACACTCACGTTTTCGTTTGGTACCGGATTCACTTTCGAACTAATTTGTTGTAACTTTCCTTCGAACTCGCTGATTTTCTCCAAAATCAACCCTAAAGTTGAGCTACCTACGGTTCCCGTTTGCTCACTATCCCTTTCTGCACTGCCGCTTGATAAGTCTATCGCTACCTGCTTCGCCTTACGTCCCTTTCTACCTGTCGACATATTTTATTTCGTCTTAAACCCCCTTTTACTTTACCGCCCAACTTCGCCAAATGCTAAAATAAGCTGTTTATTACCGTGCCGCTTTCACGAAACTTGAACAAAACCTTTTAGATAATAGAACAATTCCGATACCAGATGTTTGGAAACGCTCGGGATGTGTCTTGTTTTATATGAAGTCTCTGGGTTCAAAATAAATTCTAGGAAATAAAACAAAGGCAGAGAAATAAATCTAAGAAATAAGCACAAGTAATATCTCCGGTACTGCAATCTCCTCCTTGGAAACCTGTGAATTGTACATTTATAAGACATACTGCTTATTTCTGCTCCCTCTATACACGGAATAAATGTACAACATAATAATAACATGCACAGTGCTATTTCTGCTCCACCTATATATGAAATAATTTTATAACATAATAATAACATGCACAGTGTGTGTCTTAACTCCGTTTTTTCTCTTTAATGACTACTCTCCTCATATACCTAGTCACGATTCCTACGTTGTGTTCTATTTTTATACTATTATAGATCTAGTCATACCGTTATTTCGAATACGTACATAGACCTCTGGTCAATCGGCAACAAATTCTGTGACCTAACAGGGTCACAGATGTGACGCAGGATGATACACGCATCCTGGTCACGGCACCAAATTCTGTGGTGGTACGGCTGTGATCGTCTAAGCTTGATGATTTGTGATTAAGTATACTTGAAGAAAAGTTCATAAAAAACAATATTTCAGGAATAAGAGACACGTTGGTAGTTGGCATGTTATCTGTAACTTCGCGGATTTCCCAAAGTGAACGGAGACGCATCGCTCACCTGGGCAATACATTTGCGGGTGGACAATTCAGGCTATCATTCCATTCTATCTGGATGCGCGAGGCCCATTTGTATTGTATGGGCCTACCTTAGTAGAGCAGTGGGATAGCGTCACTTCGACACTCGGAAGTCCAGAAGGACTTAATTAAAATTATAAGCTAACGATCAGTATAGAATGCATGATAAGCTGGTGAATGTATGAGTGCCTTCTTTGGGCCATCGCAATCCGACCGATTCTCTCGAACACTGGGGAACCCTACACCCAGCACAGGGGTCTTTGAACATTGTTATTGGGGCACGGACCAGATCACCCTTTTGCGCTGCGAAGCGTATATTGCCTTTGTCTTCGAGAGACAGGTTCTTTTGAGAGCCTTAGCTCGCCCCATTACCATGGTTTTATTGATATATTCATTTGTTATATTTGATATGTGGTTTGGCCAAACCAGAGCGGGGCTGGTCCGTATTTCAGAGGGCGTGTAATTGTTGTGTTGGAGAATCGCCGCCGGTGCGCCACACTGGTAGCCATGTACTGATATTGTATCAATCTTTGACTATCAAAGTCAACAAGTTAATATTTAAAAGCCCACATCAACCTTAATGTCTCTCATTCCACAATATCGTGGTCACCCTAGCCATCTCCAATAAAGTCTCTCCTTTACACAATACCCTATGGTCACCCTAGTGCCTGGCAGCTGCTTAACAATAGGACACAAAAAAAGGTTCCAATCCCCTACCTGCTTTTGAGTCGCTGCCCGTAGGATGTGTACAGCTACTCGTCGAAACTGCGGGTTCTCTCGGGTATTCGCTAGCGTTGAAATGCCTAATTAAATGCCCTAATCGGTCCATCGTATTAAGCTAGATGAAGTCTAGCTTTCATAGACTGCACAGTAATTCAGAGACTATAGGCTTAATCTTTGATTCTGAAATAGTCACTTAGCTCTTCGAACTAGACCTGTTTAGTTCACTATGAAAGGTATTTATCTGTTTAAATCAAAGTAGCTTACGGTAATTGTTCAAGTTGGAAATAATTAATTACTCACGACACAGAATTTCACTCGTCTGGGAATCGAACCCGTCGAGAAACGTAGAAATATCATAGCTAGATTTGACCTAATTTATAATATCGGAGTACCTATGTAATCAGCCTGAAATAAAGTTATTGACCTTAGTCTGAACCTCCGTAATCTGTGGGAATCGAACCCATCTCGGAAGCTTAAATATTCGTATATCTACACCTAATAGTTATCTAAGCTTAGCTTTCTGAAATGAAATTCATGATCGTACATAGGTAACATGAGGGAATCTATAGACTATATTAATAAAAGAAGTGTTTATGGATAAAAGAATGAGATTTATTATCAGTTTCTTAAAGATTATTTAGAAAAGAAACTGTTTGATCATTTAATTCATGTTTAAGGCGCTAAATTACCTTAAGCCATTAATAGAATAGAATAGAATTATTTGTTATTCAATTAAATTTTTACAAGTACTTTTGAATAATTAATGAATCTACCACTGGTTCGGAATGCCCTCCAACCGAGAAGAACCAGTAAGAAACTCGGCGGTTGCTCTTTTCAAAACAGTTACAATACAGTAATTACTATGTTAAATATGTAATATCTCCACTATGAGGAAAATTCAAGAATATATACAGACTTACTTCTATCTAAAGATAGTCAGACATACTGAGTTGGTTATAATGCAAAATGCTAGCTAAACTGTCTCGAAGAGAAAAGACACACACACACCTTAATTTTACAGTAGGAACAATACATAATATTGTGCTAAGATTCACAGATAGTTAATTCAATTTAATTCAATCTTTCCTTTTAGGATAAATAATTTTACATAATTGAACAGGTGGTCTACTGGTGTACTAGGTTATCGGCGGGTTTATGTCAGACTTTCTCCCTCTATTATCCACGCCACACTAGTCTGTAAAGTAGTATTAATAGGTACAAGATATAGACCACCCCTGTGAGAAGAATTACCCAATCTACTGGGTTCCATGCCATATTCCCATCTCTCTGTATTGTTCGGCTCATAAGCTCCAGCGAACTGTCTGCGTCCATTACCATTAGCCTTTGAGACCTAGGCCTCTCAATTCAAGTCTTACAATTAACTCGAGTCTCTGTGGATCTTAGCAGTCTATTAATTAATTACGAAATTGAATAGAGTACATTACCAATTTACTGCATCGCCTCACTTAATCACTGTAGCTCTTAATTTATTAAATTATATTCTCTACCCTGAGTAATTTTATTACAATTTCTTTCTTAAAAGGTTTACAAAAGATACTCTAATTTATACTAAATTAGGGCTGCTGGCTTAGATTATACGCGTACTGCCAATCAGCTTGTAAAAGACCCTCGAGTGTGAGCCACTGGACCGCCACCCGGAGGCCTCAGAGATCAACTGTCCCCCGTCTCTCGCCAGCTATGCGCTCGCGCCTTCGCATTCCCACTCTCGACTTCAGCCTCTGTGGATTTAAAACACGCCCAAAGTCAACTGTACAAGATATAATTGGTCTAATTGTATCCGTCACCCGTTGTTCTCGACCAATCCTGTCGCGTTACTAAATGTCACCTCCCAAGTCAACCCTCGTCATTGAGTGATTGGTTAAGTTTCTATTCCCTGTTTGTTCCCATACATCTGGTATTTTTAATGTCCAAGTTCGCACGGCTTGTAAGGCCACAAAAAAAATATAGTTTACGATGCATTTCCTAGTTAAAATTTCTTATCGTGCCTTTACTCAGATTTCTCCTAATTTCTATAGTTTATTGCTTTCAAAGTGGTTTCGAAGTTTTGTGCCTTTTGTCTTATTTTGGCTTAATTGCCTTCCACATGCGAGCACACAATTTAACTTGTCTAAATTGTTAAATTTATAGGTCTAAATGTTTATTTTACCAGTCGCCTTTAATGTTAGAGCCTTGTTATGTTCGAAAAATTTATTTATGAGTCTATTCGGCGAAGAAAGAAAAAAATATACGTTGTAGGTACGAGCGGACCACCTCAATACTTACATAGAAGAGGGTATTAATTTTCGACAGGCAATTAGTTACCCTTTAAAATTGGCTAGAAATAAGTATATTTCTATGCCTATGGATGTTAATAAGAAAATGTATGAAGTAAAATGACTTAGGTAGTTAGAACCTCACGTCAGGTTCTTCATTCTGAGGGTAGTAGGTAATCCTTATCACAATGTGGGTTCAATTTATAATTTTTATCAAAACCAAAACCCATATTGCAATAAATTAATTTTATATAGCATACGAGCTATTTGGTCTTTAAAAAAGTTTTATCTTTTACATCTGATTTATACCTACGAGCTTTTGCCCGCGGCTTCTCTCACGTTAAGTACGATTTTTTTCAAACCCCTATTTTGCCCCTTTAGGGGTTGAATTCTCAAAAATCCTTTCTTAGTGGATGCCCGCACGTCATAATAGCTATCTGTATACCTTTAAGCCCGGTCCGTCCAGTGGTTTGAGCTGTGCGTTGGTAGGCGTTGATAGATCAGTCAGTCAGGTCACCTTTTTCTTTTATATATTTAGACTAGATGATGCTGGCGACTTCGTCCGCGTGGATTTAACTTTTTAATTCCCACGGGAACTCCTTGATTTTCCGGGATAAAATGTAGCCTATGTGTTTATCCTGGGTATGAGCTATTACTGTTCCAAATTTTAGGCAAATCGGTTCATTCGTTGTGGCGTGAAATAGTAACAAACATCCATCCATACATCCATCCTCACAAACTTTAGCCACAGAATATATAATAGTACTACGTACAGAAGTTTCACTCCTTTGATGTTGACTACTTGCCGGCGCTTTAATAGCCTACATATTTTTTATAAAATAGATAAATCACGCACGCAAGCTAAATTAGACTTTATAGCTCGGCGCGAGGATCCATATCGCTTTGGATCTGTTCGCCTTCCTACGTCACGGACGCCGTGGCGTGGTTGCCTAGGGCTGTCAACAAGGAGTAAAAAACTTTTATTTATTTATTTATTTTCCCATAATATAAACAAAGAGGTGATACACATGATCTATTAACTAGACACCGTCATAAACTACTAGGTAGGTAGTGTAAACAACAAAATTAGTTAAAATCTTGTAAACCATAAATTAGTTTACAAGATTTTGACTTATGAAGTCCTATTCTAGGTAGGCCTATACCTATTTCAGTATTTTGTGTTAAAACATAAATTACTTACTTAGTTGTTATAAACAGGCAATATAGGTATATAGTAGGACCCGCGCTCGCCCAGCTAGACGAGTGCGGGTTGCGGGTGGCGTAGGCGGGAGGGGCAGCCATCGGCAAATCTGCGCGCGACTCATAAGTAGGTACAACTTCGATAGTGAAGTATAAAACAGTTAAATTCTGTGATAGGATATAGGTACCTACATAGTGTAAGTACTACTGTGGTTAATTTATTGTATAGTTAATAAGTTTTCGCTACGTAAATAAATAACTAGATACTGTAGGTATAAATTGGTACACACTCCGTACAATACCTTAATAATTTTAAGTAGGTACCTTCTAACATAATTTTAATTATGAAATAAACTCACCTTTCAGTATCCTTGGGTAACATAAAATATGATAAATAATCATCTTTTGAGCTCATAAGGCTCATATCCACACAACAATAATTACTACGACGACTTTTTGCCATTGTTTCATTATTTTATGTCCATCCATATAAAATATAAATGTCTACAACTATTTTATCCTACAACTAAATATACTAAACATAAATTAAAACTATTTAAACCAATATTTACAAAAAAGAATTTACGCGTAAGCAATGTTGAAATCAGTAATACGTCACTCGCCTAGAACGCGCTAGCCCCGACTGTCGTTGCACTCAGTGAGTGTGCGCGACTGTAGGTATCTAAATCGCATAAGTACCAAGAGTGAGACAGGCCTGCTTTAGCGTTTATAATATTAGAGGGATTAGTAGGATAGTAGTAAGTAGGATTTCTGCAGAGAAAGATGAAATATGTCTAAGTCTTGGTCGGACAATACATGTTTATATTGCGTGCAACATCTAATAAATGGGTATTTCATGAGCTAATTTTAAAGTATACCCGGCTGGCAAAGTAGCGGGTGTTTTCAACTGACTTCGCCTGGAGTTGCTGTCAATTTATTGTTCAGCAACAGTAAATATAAAGGGTATCGGAAAACTCTCTCGGATTTCAATTATAGCTTTAATCCTTACGTAAACGTAAATTGAAAATCCTACTAATATTATAAATGCGAAAGTTTGGAATTATGAATGGATAGATGGATAGATGGATGGATGGATGGATGTTTGTTACTCTTTAACGCCACAACGAATGAACCGATTTGGCTGAAATTTGGAATGGAGATAGCTCCTATCCAGGATTAACACAAAAGCTTTATCTCGGAATATTACAGAGTTCCCGCGGGTATAAAAACTTTAATCCACGCGGACGAAGTCGCGGGCATCATCTAGTAAATTATAATTTAAAATAATATATAAAGGCGAAAGTTTGCATGTGTGCATGTTTATTACTCTTTCACGCAAACACTACTGGACAGATTTGGCTGAAATTTGGAATGGAGATAGATTATGATCTGGATTGACACATAGACTCAGTTTATCCAGAAAAATAAAGGCAAGAATCAAAAAGCCTTAATTCACGCGGACGAAGTCGCGGGCGTTGTCTAGTATCATAATGAAACTTTTACAATCATGGAAAATATATTACATCCTTACTAATATTATAAATGCGAAAGTGCGTTTGTTTGTTGGTTTGTCCTTCAATCACGCCGCAACAGGGCTATGGATCGACGTGATTATTTGCATGGGTATAGTTGAGGACCTGGAGAGTGACATAGGCTACTTTTTATCCCGGAGTTCCCGTAAGAGTTCCCGAGGGATTTTATCTACTACTACTACTATTTTGACTAAATCCACGCAGACAAACTCGCGGGCATCAGCTAGTTATAAATATATTAGAGTACAATGCGAGAGAAAGGGATGCGAAACGTAGTAGTCATCTTAAGTAATTTAGAAATCGTGTACAAACACAAACAGACTGAATAAAATTATGAATACCATGAATTCTTATGTATCGTTTCATTTCCCAAAATACCGAGTGAAAATCAAGTTGGGGCGAAATAATCGTTTTCACAAAACAAAATCCTTGACTCGCGTACTAAATGAGCCCGACTCATTCGCATTCAAATATACAGTTTGGAAACTCGAATGCTTCCCCCGGCGTTAATAAATACGGATTGAAACACTCGCGTTTCGTCCGTTTCGCTCTACGCCGGTTACACACTTGTTTGGAACTATCTCGTCTGTAGCTTCGTGAACGACGCTGTTTTTAAGCTATTGCATAGCTTTTATCGCGGGTTTTGAACCAGGACAAACAGTTTGAGTGCGGCGACCGAATCAAGAAATTCCGTAACGAAAATAAACCTAACACCGTCGTTCAGTAAGCGTTCAACATTTTAGAGGTTCACAAGTAGCTCTGTTTGGCGCAGTGGGCGAGCGACCGCTTTCCTTACCGTATGGTGTAGGATGTCGCAGGTTCGAATCTCACTCGCGAAGTAGTGACAGTTCGCTTTTCTTGTTTGTTTGTTTTTATTTATTTTTTGCATAATTTTTATTATGCAAAAAAAAATATTGCAAAAATATTATATTTGCATAAGTTGGTGATGCTATATGTTTATATGCAATAGCTTTACCGTGGCAGTCCCCGAGTGGCACTTAAGTTTTTTTTTTTTTTTGAAAAGTTTGAGCTTGACATTTATTTGCTACTAGTTGATGATGCTGATGTTTCTGTATCGATTAAAAAGAGATTCACGCAAATCTGTTTAGAAATCACGGAAGTATCGATATTCATAAATAGAATAAATTAATATAAAAAATCACGGATGTATCGATATGAATAAGTAGAATAATTTAATATAATTTTTTTTTAAACAACCGACTTCAAACTCTCGCTTTACTACATCACACACACTCTATACAAAGTATTTAATTTATTGTCGATATTTTAAAAACCGCTCGACCGATTTCGATAAAATTTATATGAGGCCACCCGAGAAGTACGCCCTTCGAAACAAAAAAGAATTTTTCAAATCGGTCCACACGTCTTCGAGTAATCGGTGAACATACATAAAAAAAGAATCCGACGAATTGAGAACCTCCTCCTTTTTTAAAGTCGGTTAAAAACAAAACTCCTTCACAAAAGTCGGTAAAAAGCAACCTATGTTACTCCTTATAACATCAGCCATCTGCCAGTGAAAGTCCCGTCAAAATCGATCCAGCCGTTCCCGTGATTAGCCTAAACAAACAGACAGACAGACAAACATTTTAAAAATTGATTTTTAGTTATACCTAAGTACCGAATATAATTTCATAATATTATGCATTTAGTGAAAACCAGTAATATTGACATTACAAACAGACACTCAAATTTTATTTACTTGTATAGACAAATAGTAGATGTTAATAATTAAACCACAGTCTGAAACCACAACAAAAGTTGATGGGCTAATGTTTCTCGAAGCTGATGACGCCTTGGACCAAAAACACGAAAACGAGTACTTTTGAATGCGTAGTGTGAGTGCAACGAATGATATAATTATAATTTTAAAAATATCATAAAAAAGGGGAAAACCTGTATAATTTCTTAAATTGGACACAATTTTTAAAAATAGCCTGACTTATTTCAAAAAAAAAGTACAAACTTTACACCAAAAAAGTTCAAATGCTTGGAATTATCAGCGACAACATCCTATTATTTTTTACGAATAAAATAGCCAGACCGCTATTCTATTTCATAGATTGAGAAGTTATTTTATTTTATGCTTATGTTATGAGGAATTTAAAAATCCAGTCAATGTCACCCGCTGGCACGGTCCGGTCGAGTGCGACGCGTACAACAAGTCAGGGTGAGCGGGGAGTGCGAGAGAGAGAGCGGTGCTCGATTTTTTGAAACAATAGTTTATCAATACGAAGACACTTCATAAACTTTAGGCTATTCCTTAAGTTCCACTGGCAATTTGCAGCAGTGGGTCGAAATTAATAGGCATTCGAACGCCACACCGCAAATCTAATTTCCTGTCACTGACACGGAGCAAAAAAGTTTCACATTTTCCTGATATCTTTGTGGATATAATATTAAAACCTTTGGCGCTTCTAATCGATCAAGTTTATCATGTTTACTTTTTAGTTTTTGACGTGATAACGTCTTATAAATCGATGAACACCGGCTGCACACACGATATAAATCGATGAACACCGGCTGCACACACGAAAAAGTGTCACGTTCCGCCTGAGCCTGTGCGTGCAAGCGAGAGCGTGGAACAAGCGATAGAGAGGCACGATCCGCCCAAGCGTTGGCTTCTGACTATAGCACGCAAGTCATAATTGTAATTTTAAATTAACTCCTTCTTTGTATTATACAAAATAATGATAATTCAGTGATAATAATTCAATTCAATTCATCATAATCATCATCATCATCATTAGCAACCCATCAACGCCTCACTACTGAGCGCAGGTCTCGTCTCAGAGAAGGGTTATAGGCCATAGTCCACCACGTTGGCGCAATGCGAATTGGTGGACTTCACACACCTTCGAGAACATTATGAACAACTCTCAGATGTGCAGGTTTCCTCATAATGTTTTCCTTCACCGTTGAAGCAAGTGATAGTTAATTGCTTAAACGCACTTGACTACGAAAAGTCAGAGGTCGGGATCGAACCTGCGACCCCCCGAATAGGAGACCACAGTCCTAACCACTAGGCTACCACTGCTTCTACTAGGCTACCACTGCTTCTTCATTTTTTTCATTCAATTCAATTCATAAAAGTATGAAATTTTTCATCAGTGTTTCTATATGACGTCATCACGTAAAACTATCGTCCGTAAACCAACTTTACAGAGAACCAATTTTTTTATGACCAAGGCGCTGCGCAAACGTGGACACTTTTGAGTCATGTGTCGGATACAAATCACAATTCAATATTTTATTTTCATACAATAATTAATATGAAATCAAGCAGCAACTTCGCAAACGTACCTAGACACTTTTTGTGTCCAGTTGCTTTCACTCCATGTTTATTGCATGAAAATGAATGGCTTGTATCCGACACAGGACACAGAAGTGTCCACGTTTGCGCAGCGCCTTAACCAATTATGGATCTTTTCTTTTCATGATATTTATTTATATTTCTAGGTGGACCGACGTCATCAAACGAGTCGCAGGGAGCCGCTGGATTCAGGCGGCGCAAGACCGAAGCCTGTGGAAGACAATGGAGGAGACCTGCGTCCAGCAGTGGACGCCTATAGGTTGATTAAGAAGAAGACGACATTTCTTTTGGAATATTAATTATCTCTAGGTACTCATACATATTTGCGGCGTTTCAAAATAAATTTATATCATTATCCATGCTGAACATGATTTATATTCCCCTCTGCCCTCCAATTAAACGTAAAGCTTGTTCTAGGAGTGGGTACGACAAAAGTACATCAGGTGGAGATTGAAACTTGGATTCAATCCCCACCCATTGCACTATTGTCGTACCCATTCCTAACACAAGATGCACGCTTATCTATACATATTATAATAAAACTGTAACTGGAAGATTTCAGTACATTTAATATATTTTGAAAATTTTAATTGGGGGATGCTTTGCTATCGATACTGAGCCCAAAACAGATTTTTATTTAATTTTTGTCTGTTTGTCTGTTTGTTTGTCCTTCTTTCACGTAAAAACTACCGCACAGATTTCTACAAAATTTTATACCGTGGTAGCTTATTACTCGGGTCAACATCTAGGCTACTTTTTATCCCGGAAAATCAAGGAGTTCCCGAGGGACTTTAAAAACTAAATCCACGCGGACAAAGTCGCCAGCATCAGCTAGTTTAGAATATTAATCTAAATTCCCGCGCACGCGCTCCACGCGTATCCGATGTCGTAGCCCTGTCGCCGGCGGTACAATCGGAATCGTAAGTGTCGTACGGGTGTAATAACTGTCCGACGACTTCCGCCGAGTCGTACCGTGCGAATAATATAATAGTGTAATCTTAAGGGCTAGCTTGTAAGCGTTTGAATGTTTTCGTAAAATAAAGGCCAACTTCATCAACCAAATTAGAGCAAAAAGGATATATGACAAAAAAGCCATATTTAGGCACCGACCTAGAACAGTCTCCGATCACCATGTCGGAGGAAAATAGGGAGAAACACATTAAAAAAAAAAAGTGTGTGTCAGCTCCGGCCTCCGACGCACGACTGGAGTTTACGCGCGACGCTATATCCTACTCTATGCGCGCGACTCGGGTCCGAGCGCGCCCCGACCGACTTTCGCTTCAGGGACTCTTTCGCACGAAAACCAACCTTATTTACTCAACGTTAGGGTAAAAATTTCAACGTTGTGAAAAACGTAACAGAAAAACGTAACGAGGTCATTGATAAATTGATTTTACTGCCCGGATTTTTCTCATATCGGGCTGCTAAAATCGATTCTTAAGGAGTAAACTCCAATAAACTCCAAAAACTTCGTGTGTGATTCGTGTTTAATTGTTGAGGAATCCCTATCCCTTATGTGCGAAGTCACCAGTCAGTAAGTCCTGGGCTCGTGGTTTCGTTAAAAGTTTCTTGACAGAAAAACCCGAACCGGAATTGAATCCAGGACCTCATCATTTGCAGTCAACGAGGTAGTTATCCAATAAATGCACAGATAAACAACATCATTCCATCTTAAGTAATAAAAACGAGAGCGTTGGCTCGATCTTCAACAATGGAATAGATCGTATCTACTACTGCGCAGAATTCAACGACATTGCATGTTTTATTCAGCACCACGTATTCTAGTCCGGTGCTATTTGACTTTATTGATTGATTGATCATAAAGGGAAAGGCTTTTGGTTCTAGCTAAAACTGAAACGGATCCGAAACTCTTGACGCACTGAATCAATTTCAATGTTTCTTTTGGTCGATTTTCCAGTTGCTTTATGGAATGAAATTGATTGGTTTTTTCATGAAAAAATAATCCTGTCATTTTTATGTACTATCGCTAGGAAAGCTGATTTAATATTTGGTGGGTGTAGGGCCCTCCTTTGGTGAGAATGGTGACTGTCTTGCCCGCATGCGGTTGGCCAGATAACTACTTATCGCCGCTCAAAGACGAGTCATGATTACAAAAAATGAACAATAACTAGGAAGGCTAATACTAGCATGGCATTATGACATCAAAGGTACCTGTGTGATCTATATAAAAACTGACGCTATTTAACGGTTAATGTATAAGATATAGTATCATAAAACCGCGAACAAAGATTCGCCTACGTTTTTTATCGAGTAATGACGCAGTTGTTTTGCATTGCTTCACCAAAGGAGGGCCATAGACCCACCAAATACTGAATCAGCTTTCCTAGCGATAGTTACCAAAAAATACAGCTACCTATCTCTTAATCTATTTAGGCTAAGCACTAATATAGCTATCTAATCTATCTTCTTATTAGAATTATTTTGCATTCATTTCAACTCATTGCCGGCCTGAACACATTCTGAGCACAGATCTCTTCTCAAAAGAGAAGGGGTTAAGCCATAATTATAGCTATTGACCACTCTGTGCATGAACATTTTAAACAGTCTTTACTTGATTTAACTGCTGCACCTCAAATATGGCTGAGCGAAGCATAGGCTGGATCATGCGTCATGCTCGTGAACGGGTTCCACCGGCGGGAATGGGGCTACTTTCTGTTTGCTCGTCTTAACACGTTTTGAATTGTAAATTTGCATTTTTTGGAACTTCCCCTCATTATGGAAACACTGCATACATAGCATAGTAGGTAAATATTGTAAACTTGTTTTGAAAAGAGCAACCGCCGAGTTTCTTGCTGGTTCTTCTCAGCAGGAAAGGCATTCCGAACCAGTGGTAGACTCACCGACGATTCAAAAGCACTTTTCAAAGTTTATTTGAATAAAAAAATAATTCTAATTTATTCTATTCTATTCTGTGAAAGAAGTTATAGTGAGGAAACCTGCATACCTGAGAGTTCTACATAATGTTCTCAAAAGTGTGTAAAGTCTGCCAATCCGCCAATCTGCCAATTGGCCTGCGCGGTGGCGATGAGTTTTTGATGATGATTATGATGATGGTGATGATGATCAAAGAATCAAAATTAACGATTTCAAAATAGAGAAATATGTATTGGGGTATTTGACTGTTGTCAAAATGTTGATATTCTTTATTTATATTATAATCGAAAATTCTTTTCAAAAAACCGACTTCTAACGCCACTACAAATTATAAAAATAATTTTAGTTTGTCCACGTTTGTTGAAGTCGGGCGGGCCTATATACAAACTATGAAACCGATGCGCGACGCTACAGAATATGATAGACTCGTTTGTAGAAGTCAAGCGAGCATCGCGAGTCGGTTTCATAGTTTGTATTTTAGGCCCGCCCGACTTCAACAAACGTGGACAAACTAAAATTATTTTTATACTTTGTAGTGGCGTTAGAAGTCGGTTTTTTGAAAAGGATTTTTATTTTAAGCTTTTAAGTGTAGTATACTATGATTGAGGAGCTAGGACCTGGAGCTCCATGATGTAGTCCATACTTGTTACCTACAATATCAATTCGTAATCGAAATTTCCTAAATCGCCATAGTTTTAGCCTGCAGCATCAGGCTTGAGGAGTTGAAGGTTAAAATTTTTATGGGACCATTTCGCAAACATCCTCTGTCGATTAAAAAAAAAATCACGCGAATCGGTCTAGTAATCCCGGAGAAATCGGTGGACATACATAGAAAAAAAAAAAAAAAAAAAAAGATACCGGCCGAATTGAGAACCTCCTCCTTTTTGGAAGTCGGTTAAAAATGTAACATGTAATAATAACATTTGTAAAAACAGAAAATAAAACGATCATAAAGCAAATAAGTTATAAGCTGTTTTACTATGACTGTATCTGTCTCTTTTTAAAACGAAATTTTCCATGGAGCGTTTATGGAGCTGCTGGCTTGTGACATCACACTTCAGTAGCGCTCTCTCTGTCCAATAGGAACTGACTTAGGTCCTTAGGAAACTTAGAAGCTATTTAAAAGAAAAGCTTGTTAAGATATTTAAAAAGGAAGAATGGAATTGTGTAGTAATATATAAAAACGTTATCGACCGAGCGAAGCGAAGGTCTCTGAGTTTACTAGAGCGATTTGCACTTGTCCGTCCGTCCGTCTGTCACAGCCTTATAACTTCTGAATTACTGACCGTAATTACTTCAATTTTAGATATGATATGTAAATCGATGGCCTCCAGCCGAAAATGGCTTAAAAAGTTATAAAAATCTTTATTTCAGGGGGGCTCCCATACGAAATGGGGGGCTTTCAAAGTGGAGATTGTATTCGAGGCTAGATTTCTAAAACCACTTTGTTTTAAAACTTGAAACTTACACATAATTTGAGTTATATTCTGTACTTGAACAACAAATACTAAGATTAGATAAATATTATAAAGAAACGAAATTATTTGAGTTTTAATGGGCATCAATGTTTTTAACAAAACTTCACTATACTGTTACTAGATGGCGCTGTCTTTAATATTGTAAATATGCATCCCATCCACGAAAGCAGATGACGATTGACGTCATCAGATTCGGCGCGTTTTAATTACAATATAATATAGTTAAAACTACCTTATGGGAATTATGGGATACCGCGAGGTCTCAGTTCGGGGCGAACCACTAGTTTAAATAAATTAATAAAATTTTGTCAAATACCCAATTATGTTATGGTAAATTATTTAACACTATAAAATGTGTTTTGCGACACAATTGTTTAAATACGTCTGTCTCGTTTTACTCCACAACATGGATGTTTTCAATACCAGAGCAGCGAACGTACGAATGCACAGAATTCCAATTCTGTAATTAAATAAAGCATGAATAATGTAAAACATCGGTGACGCTTTTGTTCCATTTTGTCCAATTTTCCATTTAAATGGAAAAAGTCAGCTTGTTAAAATATTTTCACAATAAATTAAATAACAGGTACATTACCGTCACGTTATTCTTAATATGAATTGAATTGTAGTACTTTTTTTTAGGGTTCCGTAGTAAACAAGGAACCCTTATAGTTTCGCCATGTCCGTCCGTCTGTCTGTCTGTCTGTCTGTCTGTCCGCAGTTTAGCTCAGAGACTATTGGTACTAGAAATCTGTAATTTGACAAGGGTATAAATATCAATCACGCCGACAAAGTCGTGAAATAAAATTGTGAAAAATATTTTTTTTTAGGGTTCCTCCCCTAAATGTAAAGTGGGGATGAGTTTTTTTTTCTCATCTGTCCCATAGTGTGGGGTATCGTTGAATAGGTCTTTCAAAAACGTTGTGGGTGTGGGAACACCATTTTTCAATTCAGGGATCCGTTTGTGAAATATGATATTTTAAAGTGCTAAATTTTATTAGTCAAGTGTCCCCCCCTCTGCCAGTTAAATGGTTGTATATAGGATACAAGAAAAAATTCACAGCAGTAGTACATATAATGAATTTTAAAGGAAAACTATCACGGCTAAGTAGGGTTCATTAGTGAAGGAGTTATATCGGTTTTTCTAAGTTAGATATTACACGTAGTGTAAGTTGCATATTATTTTGTAGTGTTTTGTAGTATATTATAGTATTTAAACCATGGAACTCAAAATGTATGTTGAGACTTTCAACTACGGAACCCTACACTTCGCGTGGCCCGACACGCACTTGGCCGGTTTTATTTTAACTTCCTCTCATTGTGGAAATATTATTCTAACAAAGTTGCATAGGTTAAATCGACATGGCATCCAGGTGCCCACAAGATAGTATAAAAAACATTACAATGTAATCATAATAAATATAATAATAGCTTCATAATAATTTTGTAAAATGATTATTTTGAAAAGAGCAACTGCTGAGTTTCTTGCCGGCTCTTCTCAGCAGAATCCGCTTTCCGAACCGGTGGTAGAGTCATGTCTTAGAGCCACAGGTTAGCCTACGTGAAATAAATAATTTTGAATTTTGAATTTTATTGTATAAAAAGTTTCCATTTAAAATAATAATATACATTACAGCTGTCACTGGATCTAACCATTGCGATTGGCTGAAAACTGTAGTTTAGTGTTTTTTGAAGTCATTTTTCTTTCTAACCAATGCTATGTGTAGGTTAGTATTAAAATAAAAAATAGATGTTTTAGAACTCTTTGATTTTCTAAGATAAAATGTACCTAGTCTATGTTACAGGTAGATAGGAACTATACCTACCCATAAATCATCTACTATTTACCTTGCACCCATCGGTGGGAGGCTCCAGTGGGTGCACGGGTGTACCACTCCATATCCATGCAAAAAAATCACGTCGATCCATAGCTCTGTTGCGGCCTGATCGAAGGACAAACACACAAACCAATAAACAAACACATTTTTCATGTAAATATATAACAAGCTATAATTAAGGAAAAATTGTACCGATTTCAATTTTTTTTTTCATTCTATGACAAGACAGTCCTTGACTGCAATCTCCCCTGATGGTAAGTGACGATGCAGTCTAAGATGTCAGCGGACTAACTTGGAAGAGATATGGCAGTGAACATTCAACCCATACCCCTAATCTGTTTCTACACGCCATTGTGCCGGAGCGCTAAATCGCTTGGCGGCACGTCTTTAACAGTACGATGGTAACTAACCACGGCCAAAGCCTCCTAATAGACCAAAATAAATCAAATTGTATACTGAAAATTCAACCCCTAACGAGATAAAAATAGGGGTTTGAAAATCGAACTTTACGCGAGCGAAGCCGCTGGCAAAGGCTAGTTTTCATATAATATTACAGTTTTTGCAATTCACGAAGGCGAGTGAGCTTTACTTGTGGTTACTTCGTGTACAAGCACATTGCATAAGTGTGCGTGCCTGTCAAAGCCTAGGTGGGAGCGGGCAGGTCACACTTATACAGATACGACACACACACAACCATAAGTCAGTCGCCCTCGTGAATTGCAAGAACTATAGTAGGGATTAGTTAAAGAAACAAATCTCGTTACAACTAGGGAATAAGGTAACCAACACAGAGCGGGCTCAAAGTAAAACTGTAGTTAAGGCAAAGTTAGCATCGGTAATCCGGGCGGGAACGGTCTTAGCTTTTCAGATGTCAATTGGGAATGAAATTGCTTTTATTGTTGGCTTGAAGTTTCTTGTAAGGGACAAAAGGGTATAATATTTTACCTATTACAAATTCTTCATCATAATTTATACTAAATAAAAAATTAAGTGGCACTCGGGGACTGCCGCGGAAAAGCTATGTCATAGCATTTTTTATCAACTTATGCAATTATAATATTTATGCAATATTTTTTTTGCATAATAAAAATTATGCAAAAAAATAATTAAAAAACAAACAAACAAGAAAAGCGCACTGTCACTACTTAGCGAGTGAGATTCGAACCTGCGACATCTAAAGAAAGCGGCCGCTCGCCCACTGCGCCAAACAGAGCTAAATGTGAACCTCTAAAATGTTGAACGCTTACTGAACGACGGTGTTAGGTTTTTTTTCGTTACGGAATTTCTTAACTATTTCATCTAACTAACATTGTACTTATAAATTTTTGCATGCCCTTTGTTCGGCGGATTGCGGAATGTTTTTGTACCTGTACTGTTAACACCTTTTATGTACCTGCGATCATGCAAATAAATGATTTGATTTGATTCGGTCGCAGCGCTCAAACTGTTTGTCCTAGTTCAAAGCCCGCGATAAAAGCTATGCAATAGCTTAAAAGATTTGTCCTGACTGACTGACTGACTGATAAGAACGCACAGCCTAAACCATAGGAGTTAGAAACTTATGATAGTATTTATGACGTAAGTACCCAAAATTGAAAAAATAAAAATTGGTAATTTTCAATAGGAATCTTCATCACTTCGGATTACTTTTAAAGGTAAGTTAATTAAGAACTTTAATCTCACGGGTAGTATTATACTATTTATCTTAAACCTTTATCTTAAAAGATAAAGTAAGGAATTTATTGGCTCCGACAAAATGGCGGCTGTGGCAAACTTGAAGCGTTTTCAGTTTTATTACAGGGTAAAGGCTGGGACAGATGCAACGCGTGAGGGATACGCGCCTAACGTCTCTTTGTGGGGTTGACTTTATAAATATATGCTCTTATAATTTAATCCCAGAAGAATTTCTAAATCAGACACGAAAGCTATTTTTAAACAAATTTATTGAATCGATGATGGTTTGATGATCGATAATGACAAAGTTACATGAAGCAATTGGCTTAACAATCAGCTATCCAAAAGACAGTGTGAAACCAAAGTGTGAAACATGTTACATTGATGTAGATACTGTAATATTTTAGAAAGAGTAACTACTGAGTTTATTGTCGTCAGATTTTCGAACCGTGGTGGTAGACTCTTGATTTGTCTTAGGAGCCAGAAGTTTAACCTAAGAATAAAAAATTGTACAAAACTAGTAAATACCAGAATGCAGTATAAATTTCTGCCGAGTGCGTCGGTTATCCTCGCGTGTCACTGTCGCCGCTACGTTTTTTATATGTCCAGGTCTTTACGAGATCTCCGGCGTGGCGACTCCGTAAGTAACGGTTGTTACTGCCCTTAAATTGAGTACTCGAAAATTACTTCTTAAATTTCTAGAATTGGGTTTATCTTAATGGCTTACCGATAAAATAATACCCCAGTTGGTCAGTAATATTTTTAAGTAATGCCTCAAAATCTTTTGAAATTGGATTACTCAGGTAACCCTTTTGACAGGTATAATCGATAATCATACTAATATTATAAATGCGAAAGTGTGTTTTTTGTTGGTTTGTTGATTTGTCCTTTAATCACGCTGCAACAGAGCTACGGATCGACGTGATTTTTTGCATGGGTATAGTTGAGGACCTGGAGAGTGACATAGGCTTTTTATCCCGGAAAATCAAAGAGTTCCCGAGGGATTTTAAAAACTAAATCCACGCGGACGAAGTCGCGGGCATAAGCTAGTCGGTATGTTGATAATGAATAATTTAATATAAAAAAATTGGTTGTCTGTAAAGTCGGTTTACGGACGATAGTTGTACGTGATAACGACATAAAGAAACATTGATGACCGCTCTGCCAACGCTTGGACCGATCGTGCCTCTCTGTCGCTTGTTCCACGCTCTCGCTTGCACGCTCAGGCTAGGCGGAACGTGACACTTTTTCGTGCGTGCAGCCGATGTTATCGATTTATAAGACGTTATCACGTCAAAAAATCTTGTATGTTGTGATAGACGTCCATTGCTGGACAGAGGTCTCTTGCATGGACTTTCACATGCCTCGGTCTTGCGCCGCCTGAATCAAGCGGCTTCCTGCGATTCGTTTGATGTCGTCGGTCCACGTAGTGGGGGGTCTGCCAACACTGCGCTTACCGGTGCGGGGTCGCCACTCCAACACATTATGACCCCAACGACCTATGTGCCGCGCCCATGAGTCGCTGAGCTATGTCGGTGACTTTGGTTCTCCTACGGATCTCCTCATTTCTGATATAACTACTTATGTAGGTACATGCTATGTTACTCACACTTAACAGCACGACGCGTAAGGAACTTCCAATAGCGGACTTCCAATCAAGACAAATAGCACCTACCAACTAATATTGCTGTAACTTATAAAAGTTACACCAAATCTTTTCTACAAAATAAGGGCACTTTAACCGTCGTACCAAATTTCACGGAAGCCTAAAGCGGCCCATTCGCTTGATGACCAGCCATTTGCCTTGATGTCTGAAAAATTTCAGTTGGTCGCAGTTGCGTAGTGTTAAGGAAAGTCACATGTCTTTTTGACTTCGTAATATTTCAGCCTCAGGTGTGGCTCAAGGCGCACATTAGACGATAAGTGTTGCTATTAGTACTACCACAACCACTGAACGTGACTGATAACCTAATTCTATAATTATATACCTAAAGAAAATTGCTGTTCCTAAAACTCGAAACCGGCTTGAATTATTATTTCCTAATACAGGGGTGGTTTAAAAAAGTCGTGTGGTATCGTGGGACACCAGATAGGAACGAAGTTATTGGAACGTAGTTCCTTATCGCGCGGTACGGAAGGGGGCTCCGGGCTAGACGGAAAAAATTAAGGAAACCGACACGACACATTTTTGAGACGTCATTTTTTGTTGAATGTGAATTTTGCATTGTATTCGGTATTTTCGCCTTAGAACTCGGCGTCTGCATGGCCTAGTAGTTAGGAGAGTCGCCTATAAATTCAACGTCGATGTTTCGAATCCCAGCTCGACAGACTGAATTTTCTATTTTCAATTTTATTTTAAATAATTTCTAAATGTGGAATTTTTCCCTAATTTTTTATTGTATAAATTGGATAACGCCATCTGTGAAAAAACAGTAACTCCACCAGAGTAACTCTTTGGTGTTGTATCAGTGCAATAGAAATAAACTAAAAAATATAATTCATCGTAGTTAATCAATTTAATACTAGATGACACCACTAGTTTATTACAATTCCTTCACTATGTACTACTACTAAGGTACTACGTTCCATCCGGGTGTCCCTTGACACGTCTCTTTTTTTTTATTATAAATATATTAATTTCAAATTCTATTCGAGGTATAAAGAAAATAATTATTCGGGTATACATTTTTTACCATGATTTATTTATCGATAAAAATAAAAATGACCCCAGGGAAGCCTAAATATCGATTTTATAAAATATTAATATTAAAATAATTTTATAAAATAAAAAATTGATGTGGGCTCGAACCACCAATCTTTCGGTTAACAGCCGCACGCGAGCCAATTGCGCCACGGGAGCGATGCACAACTCGTTGAAATTATCATATAAGATATTTTTTTAGGCCATCAAAAAATGTATAAAAGTGTCGTTACAACTTTTTTTCCGTCTAGCCCCCTTTCGCAACGCGCGATAAGGAACTTCGTTGCAAAATAAAAAAAAAAATAGGGAAAATCCTAAAGAAAAGGTAGAAAACGCGAAGTGAGTTTTATTTTAGTGAATAGCCCTGCAGTTCTTGTCTATACTACTATAAGAATGGTAATTTTTAAGGAAGGAAGGGCCAATTTTTTTTTAAGTTCCCAAATCTGACTATAATTGTTTGGACAGGCTTAATATAGTAGGTATATATTATGAAATTAATATTTGTTTTACAATCCAGTCTTCTAGTTCTAGACGTGGACGTGGCCTGCGTAAGTATAGGATACTAAAATCACCGATCACGGCGGCCGCGGCACAAGTCTGTGTGCAAACACAGGTGCACACTCTCTATTCCCTCACTCTCATAGTCCGATGGACAAACCCGCTACCTCCCATGGTCCCTCCAACCTCGCGGTTATATGGGCCGAAACACTGGGAGGGCGCCCGCTACTTGCTCTTTGCGTGTTTGGCGTCTCATAGTCCGATGGGACGGAAATCCGACACGACCGGAAAGAGATCAGGCGCAGGACCGACGGCTTTGCGTGCTCTCCGAGGCACGGGGGTGACTCACCGCCAACTTCTTAACTCCGGGCTAGTACTGAGAATTTTTTTTTCAGAAAAACCCAATACATTTTTTTTAACGGCCCGACCCGGGAATCGAACCCCGGACCTCGTCATCTGTAGTCGAACAAGCTAACCACTAGACCAACGAGGTAGTTATACCTACTACAATAACTACAGCGCAACATTAGTCAAAACTAACAAAACAGCTAAACAAAAAAGTAAACAGATTACCTAACTGGGCGGTTTCTCTAGTGCTACATAAACGTAGGAAATCAAATCAAATTAATAATATTCGAATTAATTAATTATTTCGAGACCTACAAAGCGTTATTGGAAAAGTTTCTTATTCCTAATATAATTTTTAGCGGCCAAGATTTTAATATCGTAAAATTGTGAAACTTTTTTGCCTCGTGTCAGTGACAGGAAATTAAATTTGCGGTGCGACGCTTGAAAACTTTTTATTTTCACCCTAATCTTTAACTAGCTGATGCCCGCGACTTCGTCCGCGTGAATTTAGTTTTTAATATCTCTTTGATTTTCCGGGATAAAAAGTAGCCTATGTCACTCTCCAGGTCGTCAACTATACCCACGCAAAAAATCACGTCGATCCGTAGCCCTATTGCGGCGTGATTGAAGGACAAATCATCAAACCAACAAACAAACACACTTTCGCATTTATAATATTAGTAAGGATATTCCCTAGCTACCACTCATGCCTGCGCTGTGCAAGTAAATGCATAATTTGTAGATTTTTGCAAGTGTCGATATAATGATTCAACTTTACATGGGTTGCCCAACAGGGGTTTTCTGCTGAACGACTCAATTTCTCAGCACGTTTTTCTTCTACACTCTGTTCTTGGTAGTTTCTTAAGCCAGCGGCTGTCTTAGTAATATTATTTTTGGAAGTATTTAGGTTAAATAGGGGGTGAAATTTCGTACGAAAGCCCATCATTAGGGTTCCGTACCCAAAGGGTACCAACGGACCCTATTACTAAGCCTACGCTGTCCGTCCGTCCGTCCGTCCGTCCGTCCGTCCGTCCGTCCGTCCGTCCGTCTGTCAGCGGGCTGTATCTCGTAAACCGTAATAGATAGACAGATGAAATTTTCACATATTATGTATTTCTATTGCCGCTATAACAACAAATAATAAAAATTAAATTAAATTAAAAAAAATAAATTAAAATGTTTCCATGGGTACATGGAAATATTTTAATTTAATTTTTTTTTAACGGAACCCTAAAAGAGCGAGGCCCGACTCGCACTTGGCCGATTTTTTTTTCAATTTATATCCATGAGACTTATGCCCGTTTTCACCAACCATATCTAAATCATCCCCTAAGTAGTCCTTTTACGCCCTTTAATACAATCCCCTACCCAATGCCATTTCCATCTTTAGGTGTTCCCCAAAGGTTCGCGAAAACGAAACTGACAGAAAGCGTCACCTACCTTAGCTTAGGTAGCCAGTAAAAGTTAGGGAACTTTGGTGCACACGCACTTGGCCGGTTTTAAATATTCCACCCCAATACCTAATTCCACGCGGACGAAGTTGCGGGGCAAAAGTACTTATAGTAATTAGTGATATATAGTACTTATTACGCGTAGAATAAATTCCTTAATCCATTGTGTAGATACGTCAGCGGAGTTTACAGGAAGAGGTCCGTCGAGGGCACCGGATATTAAAGATCGCGCTCCAGTGAGCACGCCGCGCCGATGTGTGTTCACACGTGAAGGACCCCAACTTATTGGGAGGCGTTGCTTTGTGGAGTATCGTATTAAAGATAAAGATATTATATTATGCATGAATTTCTAAATTAAAATTTTTGACGTGATAACGTCTTATAAATCGATGAAAACCGGCTGCACGCACGAAAAACTGTCGCGTTCCGCTTGAGCCTGAGCGTGTAAGCGAGAGCGCGGAGCAAGCGATAGAGAGGCACGATCGGCCCAAGCGTTGGCATTTACATTTACGTTGGCATGACACATTTATTCATCAATGTTTCTTTATGACGTTATCACGTAAAACTATCGTCCGTAAACCGCTATTATAGACAACCAATATTTTTGAGTCGATTTCTTTAGCTCCAAAACAAAGTAGCACACACATTCGTCTGTATTGGTACTTTTATGAGAAGATGGATTGCTTTTTTATAAAATTTGGTACCACAATATTCTACGTGGCAATTATTGCTGTTAAAGATGTGAACTGTAGATAATTTACATCCCTATAAAAATTAAATAGGATAGGAGCATAGTACAAACAGAATAGTAGGCTAACTGAGGCCGATCAGCGAGTTAATTACCTACTCTTGCGTTGACGCCTAGGGTTGTCACTTTTATTTTTGACTAGCTGATGCCCGCGATTATTAATAGGTAGGTTACTACTTTTATTGAAAAATTAAACAAACAAAAAAGAGCGAGCGTGCGACGTAATACGCAATTGCGCGCGATTAGCACAGCGGCGCGATATATACAAAAGTACTCTGTGGCGCACCGCGCGGCCCGTACTGCCGGCCGATTGAGCCGGTTGAGATTTTGCGAATGTGTGCGTGAAACTTCCGTGCGTACACGGCGCCCGCTGCTCACGCATACATTCAAACCGGCAGCGGCCACTTTGTATGAAGTTAGCCTACTATTCTGTTTGTACTATGATAGGAGTAACAACCTTTTGTATACACAAAAGGTAATAGCGCTTGTTACTCTTGTATACACAATAGCGCTTGTGTTTTGGACACACGTGTATTTTTGTTAATGTAAATTAGTAGTAGTTGTTTAATTTATTTTTCTATAATTATTATTTGGAGTATACATAATTACCTATTTTAATTTATAACAAAAATATTTCTAATGCTTCTAATAAAAAATATGTGCTTTGAAAATAAATGAAATTTATTTGAATTAATGTATACATACGTAGGTATAGTATTAGCACATAATCCTCGATTTCACTGCTAATTTATTCCTTTAAAAGCTATAATGCTAATAGCTCAGTAAATAATTAAATTAGTAATTTCCTTCAGCCAGTATAAAGGCAGGATAGATATATTTTAAATGGAAGCTGAATGAATAAGGCATTAATCGGCTTAACGGAATTAAAGCTATTTGTATGCAATATCAAGGCGTCCGCCACTGGTTGTACAAAGGGAAATCTGCTTTATCAACTAATTTGTATTCAGAGTTCCTTTGTAAAAAAAGAAAATCCTAGATTTTGCGACTTCGTCCGACTGTCTGCTGCTTTTTCAAGATTTTGATGTGTTTTGAATAACGACTGAAATATATTCACCCCCTCCCTCCCTCTTCATCTAAAGGTCGCGAAAAATCTGAAATCTGAATCTTAAAAAAAGGAAATAATGTTGTAAGTAGTTATGACACTTATTTACCTACATGTTGACTAGTCGATGGTCTAGATGAGGGATTTCTAGACTTTTTATTTTAAAAGCCACGCAGACTCCTCTACTAAGTTCTAAGGACCAGATGCTTCTCGTATCTTAAAATTATTCGTAGTAAAAAATATTCAAAAGGAATTTTAAAATATTTTCCGTTTGCAAGGTTTTATTTTTTCAAGTTTTTTATAATTTTAAATTAGTCTTCGCTTCACATTATAAATGCAAATTGGCGCATAGTATGCAAACGTTAGAAACTGTGCACTAATTCGCGTTTTCCAAGGTGCTCGAGTCCAACTCACACTTGGCTGAATTTATTTATTACGTCGATTAAAACTGTATTTTATTCATTATTGTGATTACCGCCGTATATTCATCACGTATTTCTGCAGGCTTTAATCCATCCATTTTATTTATTTTAACGAACTATTTGTACCAATTCATCGACGATATCTACATAGCATCCATACTAATGGTATAAATGTGAAAGTGTGTTTTTTTATTCGATGACAAGCTAGTCCTTGACTGCGATCTCACCTGATGGTAAGTGACGATGCAGTCTAAGATGGTAGCGGGCTAACTTGGAACATTCAACCCATACCCCTAATTGGTTTCTACACGCCATCGTGCCGGAACGCTAAATGGCTTGGCGGCACGTCTTTGACGGTATGGTGGTAACTAGCCACGGCCAAAACCTCCCACCAGACCAGACCAGAGACTACAGTTTGTTTGTTAGTTTGCTAATTTTAAGCAAACGAAGCATAACGGATGAACGTGATTTTGTACATGAGTGTACTTGAGGACCTGGAGAGTGATATAGTATTTTTATCGTGGGAAAATAAGGCGTTCTCGCTGGAGTTTTTAAAAAACCTAACTCACCGCAGACAAAAGCTACATAAGTTCATTATTTTTCTTGTAAATTCACGTCACACAACACGATCTTTCCTAAACAATTAAAACTTTCTATTGCATTAACTGAAAGAACTTTACATTGAGTATTGAGACCATAGAGTAGCAAACTTCATTGATAGGGTATCAAAACAGCAACTCTCTATTGAAAACATGACCTAAGCTTGGTAATTTTCATTTTATAGTTTAGCTCCATTTATCTCTAAATATATAAAAGGAAAAGATGACTGACTGACTGATTTATCAACGCACAGCTCAAACCATTGGACGAATCGGGCTTAAATTTGACATACAGATAGCTATTATGACGTAGGCGTCCACTAAGAAACGATTTTTGAAAATTCAACTCCTAAGGGGGTAAAATAGGGGTTTGAAAAGTCGAACTTAACGTGAGCGAAGCCGCGGGCAAAAGCTCGTTATGCTAATGCCCACATTGTATATCTATTTTATTCTTTAACATCACTTTGCACGAACACACACACATACACACATCACACACACGTACGCATGCACGCACACACATTATCAGATATTATTAGTAATAATTATTTACAGACGTCGCGAGATCGTCGAGGAAAAATAGACCAAAATCAGATCTAAATACAGACGTTTTGTTCACCGACATGCTGTTCTAGTAATACAATAACTCTGTTGGACTTAACAACAGTCGAGAAGTTTTGTAGCTGGAACTTGTAAAATTGCACTAACTTCTCTACGTGATACGTCCGTCTGATTTGTCGGTCAGAACTGGCAGGCTTAACGACGCTAACTAGTTTTAATTATTTTATTAGTTGGCATTATACGTCTTGGCTTAAAAAGCGGTGATAACCTAGGTAAGGTGGTAAGGACTTTGGCCTCCTTTTTGGTGGGGTCGGGGGATCGATCTAGGCGTGCATTTCTGACTTGAAATCATGTACGTTTTAAGCTTTGAGTATTAAACCAGTTTTAAGTAATTATCGTTTGCTTTAATTTTGAAGGAAAACATCGTAAGGATATCGTAAGGATATGTTAGCTTGAGAGTATTCTCCATTAAAATGTTCACAAATAAGTGTGAAGCCTGCCAATCCGCTCTTGGCCAGTGCGGCGGAATATGGCCTTCAAATTAGGGTGAAAACAGAACACTGCGATGCGACGTCGCATCGTAAAAATCTACGGCCTCGCACAACGTATCGTAGTCGGAATACGGCAGAGAATCGCTTGCGATGCGGCGCCGCTTTTGCGATGCGTCGTCGAACCGCAGTGTTGTGGTTTCGCCCTTAGAGGCGTAGTAGAAGAAAAGGAAGAAATTCTCTAAAGGTCAGATCACACCGAGATGCGACGCGACGAGAGGAGGCGCGTACTTTTCTCGAAAGCGATTAAATATAGACTTTGTTTATTACACAATAAGATGTAAATTTTAGTGAGAGCGCGAAAGCGACCTATACTCACACATCTTCAAGCATTTTCGGGCATCGTCGCGTCGCGTTGCGTTTCACTCTGAACCGACACTAACGCACGTGCAATGTGCGTCTTGAGCCTTGAAGCATCGCGTGTTCTCTCAAATATCTGTGCAACGAGACGTTCCGCGGCGTTTTCAACACTATGACTGAGTTTCCACAGCGCGGTTTTGCGCCCGCGCCCGCAGCGGTTGCGGGCCCGCGGCCTCCGTAGAATGCAGATTTGTGTGGAAAATTAAGTTTCAATTGCCACGGCGCGGTTTGCGCCCGCGGCGGGCGCAGTACTAGCGGTACCGCAACCGCTGCGGGCGCGGGTGCGAATCGCGCCTTGGAAACCCAGTCTATATAGTAAACAAGATCTATATTTAATCGCTATCGAGAAAAGTGCGAGCCTTGTCTCGTAGCATCGCATCTTGGTGTGAGCTGACCCTAATCAAAGTACTCAGCGTACAAAATACAAAAAGAGAGACTAGTTTCATATATTTCATAAGAATTATACAATCAGACCAAGGGCTTACTTGCAGTCGGAGCACATAGTCGTTGCTCTGAAAAATAGAATTTCACATTATTGAATTACCTGACTCGAGTTATATGAAAAGTTTCAGCTCAAACTGGTCATTCCCATTACATTCTTTCCTTTCCATTTATGGGCTGAGCATGCATCGGGCGCTGCGAGGCGTTGAATAAAACATGTGACGCCGACGAATGCGATGGACAAATGGCTGGCCGGGTAATAGAATCACATCGCACTTTTATTTCACTCATGTAGCCTTGGTAGGTCTCTTGAAAAACATTGCACTGTTTTAGGCACGTAGGATTATACAGTACCAGTTATTTTATTTCCACTTTTGGAATATTTTATTTCATCCACGAAAAATAAACAAGGAAGGAATGCTAAGGTTTTCTTGTAGAATATCATCGCACTTTTATTTCACTCATGTAGCCTTGGTAGGTCCCTTGTAAAACCTTGCACTGTTTTAGGCATGCAGCATTATACACTAGTGCCATTTATTTTGTTTCCACTTTTGGAATATTTTATTTCACCCACGAAAAATAAATAAGGAAGGAATGCTTAGGCTTTCTTGTAGAATCTCATCGCACTTCTATTTCACTGTTGTAGCCTTGGTAGGTCTCTTGAAAAACATTGCACTGTTTTAGGCACGTAGGATTATACAGTACCAGTTATTTTATTTCCACTTTTGGAATATTTTATTTCATCCACGAAAAATAAACAAGGAAGGAATGCTAAGGTTTTCTTATAGAATATCATCGCACATTTATTTCACTCATGTAGCCTTGGTAGGTCCCTTGTAAAACCTTGCACTGTTTTAGGCATGCAGCATTATACACTAGTGCCATTTATTTTGTTTCCACTTTTGGGATATTTTATTTCACCCACGAAAAATAAACAAGGAAGTAATGCATAGGCTTTCTTGTAGAATCTGTCATTTAAATATTATTGTTTTTATCTGGATTTTTTTTCACGAAAAAGAAACAGGTGAAGAAAGCTAAGGTTTCTTTATATGGCATTTCAATGTCTCAACCTTTGGTGAGAGGATATATAATTAATTTTAATTAAGTATATTTAATAGCAACTTATAGCAGAGTTTCACATAAGAGTGTTAAACAATCTGATAAAATTACAATATCATTGCTGCGCCGCAACGCACCGTGTGGCATCGCTCTCACATGAATTAAATATGTGCCGCATTGGAGTGCGTTACATAACAGACAGTTGGTTCGATTGGTAATTGAATTTAATGTCCTTTTCACTTTATTTTTGCGATATTTTTTACTCGTATAGATTTGCAGCATTCGCGCCAATTGATTTTTTTTATATTAATGCTTTTAGGTTATATTTATGTGTGACTAGTGGATGCCCGCGTGGATTTAGTTTTTAAAATCCCGCGGGAACTTTTTCTTGAACAACTCACAATCAAATTTTTTCCTAGAACAATCTCCACGTCATGAACGTGATTTTTTGCATGGGCATAGTTAAAACTTGGAGTGTGACATAGACTACCTTTAATCCCGGAAAAACAGCTCTCGCTGAATTTTTAAAAGCCTAACTCCACACAGACGAAGTCGTGGACAAAAGCTAGTAATAATAATATGTAATCCCAAGTAATCCCAAGGTGCTGGAGTGGCGACCCCGCACCGGGAAACGCAGTGTTGGCAGACCCTCCACTAGGTGGACCGACGACAACAAACGAGTCCCAGGGAGCCGCTGGATTCAAGCGGCGCAAGGCCGAAGCCTGTAGAAGTCCATGCAGGAGACCTTTGTCCAGCAGTGGACGTCTATAGGTTGATAAAGAAGAAGAATAATAATAATATTTTTTCGTAAAAATATCAATAAAGTAGGTAATTAAAAGTGAGAAGCTCGTTTTTAGGGTTCCGTACCCAAAGGGTGCCAATGGGACCCTATTACTAAGCCTCCGCTGTCCGTCCGTCCGTCCGTCCGTCTGTCAGCGGGCTGTATCTCGTAAACCGTAATAGATAGACAGTTTAAATTTTCACAGATTGTGTATTTCTATTGCCGCTATAACAACAAATAATAAAAATAAAATTAAATTGAAAAATAAAGGGGGCTCCCATAGGTGCATGCAAATGGAGTCGAAATAAAATTTTATTTTTTTACCCTGGCATGTGGGGTGTCATTGTCTAGAACTCTTTAAGTGGAGTTCAAATATATATTTTTTTTATTTTTTAGCTACAAAAATGAAGAAATGGGGGGCCGTCAGAGTTATCGGTTTTAGACCAAATTTGTTAGGGGGTCTATATCAAAAACTAAACTAGTTAGGAATTTGAAATTTTGGTATATTATGTACTATATTGTGTATTTAAACAAGAAATACTAAAAACACCGATTTATAATGCAATTGCAAGTTGTGATCAAAACAAACGAGTATTTTTTCCCCATATGCTAATTTAGTACTTTATAAGAATTAAGATATCTAAATATGTATAAAGTATTAAAAACATGATTTGGTTATATGTACGGAACCCTAAAAGAGCGAGGCCCGACTCTCACTTGGCCGATTTTTTTCTAAATCAACGTTAACAAAACAATGCTTGTGTATTCCCAATATTGCTGAAACGGATAAAATGCAAATGGCGTCTCGTCGATACATCACGCTGTTTGGAAATGAAACAAAGGAGACACCTCGGTGGAAATATATTAGGTATTGAGAATTTAACTCAAAAACTGGCTTTAGATTAGTACCTATTTAAAAACGTAAAGTATAAAACGGCACAAGGATTTAAAAAAATAAACGGAACCTCTTCCTTCAATGATATAAACCGGGTGAAAAATATAATGGGTGGGCGACTACTATACTATGTATCGACTATTTAATTGTATTTTAGCAAATTATTCTTTTGAAAACAGCAGATATGATATTAATTAGGCTCGTACAAATACGAGGGGGTGGGGCGGCGTGGGTTGGGGGGGGGAGTCTAATTTTTTTACCTAAGCAACGGGAAAATAAATAAAAATAAAGCTTCTAATAATAACTAACTCGGTTTTTCTGTAGCCACTGCACGAACGGTATACCTATTACTTAATTACTAAAATCTCGGCCGGCCACTTAGGATATTTTCTATTCGGTTCTGAATATACCTAATTTAAGTTAAAAAATAACAACTTCAATAATAATAGAGAATCATGAGGGAATCACTATTCCCTAATACCTATGACGAGAATCTCGTGAGAGCTCAGACTTCGATTAAGAATTAAATTATTATTATAATATGTTGATCGACGACGGGTACTGATCGTTTTGAATTAGCTACTTAGTCAAAGTATTTTCAAGTTTAATATTTTGAACGATCCTTTTCTATTTCAGAAGCAAAATCTGCCACAGTGCCTAATTCCCGGCAGCCTCGATATTGCAAATTTGCATTAAGTTAGTCCTTACTTATCGACCGAGCGAAGCGAAGGTCTTTGAGTCTACTTGAGTGAATTTGCACTTGTCCGTCCGTCCGTCCGTCCGTCCGTCCGTCCGTCTGTCAGAGCCTTATAACTTCTGAATTACTGAACGAAATTACTTCAATTTTAGATATAATATGTAAACCGATGGCCTCCAGCCGAAAATGGCTTAAAAAGTTATAAAAATCTTTATTTCAGGGGGGCTCTCATAGAAGCGAATGCGAAGAAAAAAAAAAAATTTTGCGTTTCATAGGTTTACAGTACCTCATTTTAAAGATAATTTGGAACAGAGTACAAAAGTATTTTTTTTTAAATTTTTTTCCTAAAATTGACGAAATGGGGGGCTTTCAAAGTGGAGATTATATTTGACCTCAGAACGGAATAACCATTGAAAGCTGGGGCTTGAAAGTTTTACAATTTTAGCGTAATATCATGTACTTGAACAACAAATACTAAAATTAGATAAATGTAATAAGGAAACTAAATTATTTAACTTTTAATGAGCAGCAACAACAGAACTTCACAATGATGTCAATAGATGGCGCTCTCATCTCATATAGCAAATGCAGCTTTATGTAACATACCTATTATTCAATTAAGATTATTATTTAGTCATTTAGCAAACATCAATAAAACTTCACGTTGCAGTTTGTTTTTACATATTTCTGATCGTGTCAATAGTTGACGCTGTGTACAAGTAATTTAATTTGAATGTTCCAAAAAACTATACCTAAGTTTGATTGAGGCCTTGAGGATTTCACTATAACAGTTCCCTAACCTTTACGGGCTACCTATGTTAAGTTAGTTGACACTTTCTGTCAACTTTGTTATTACGAACCTCTACGGGACAACTAAAGGTGAAAATGACATTGGGATGTTAGAATTGTATTTAGGGGCTACCTATGTAAAGAGACTTCTACAAATGGGATGATTTAGGTATGGTTGGTGAAAACGGGCATAATAATAATGTCAATTTTGATCGTCAATTATGGGAAACCGTTACCGCGAGGTCTCAGTTCGGGGCGAACCACTAGTATTAAATGTGTTTGTTTGTTGGTTTATCCTTCAATAACACCGCAACAGAGCTACGAATCAACGTGATTTTTTTGCTGACTGCATGGGTATGGTTGAGGACCTGGAAACTTTTTATCCAGAAAAATCAAAGAGTTCCCAAGAGATTTTTATAAACTCAATCCACGCGAACAAAGTCGCAGGCATCAGATAGTTTTAAATTAAAATTAAGTAATTTAAGGTCAGGGGGAGTAAGTGAAACATACTTTACTGTTTTTTCTAGAAAATGACCTGTAAGCCAGTAAAAAGATTGTCAATTTGAATAACAATAAATGCTATATACTCTTCATTAAATCGGCTTTCTTATGACATGATCTTCAAGCCCTCTAGTCGTGCAAAAAACGACGAAATTATTCATTAAAAGTAGACTATGGTTTTGTTTCACTTACCCCCAAAATGGGGTAAGTGAAACTATGATCAGATCTCTATAAATATGAGGCCTATATAACTATTTCAACAACTAAAATGGCATCTTTAATTGCCACAATCGATAACGAGTCTCAGTGCATGGCTATATGGTCTAATTTCTTAAATAAATGGAAAAAACTGAAAATGGGGTAAGTGAAACATAGTCGCCAAGTCAGGGGTAGTAAACCAAAACAAATTTTGAGTAAGTTCTAAATTTATTAATTTTTTAGTTCAATAACATAGCTAAAACCGTGTTTACAATATTTTTATGTCTTTCTCTATTCTTGCTTTCACCAATAAAATTAATAAATTTGGTGTGGCAGACCCAAGATGGCCTATAATCAAATATTAGTTTTTTTTATAACATATAATTTAAAGAAGGTTGGTAATTTCTGAAAATGGGGGAAGTGAAACATATAGCAAGAAAAGGTTAGAATTATTTTGCTATAATCCGCCAACAGAAAAAATCTGTATGGTCAAACATGCAATTAAAAGCTAAGCACCACTCACCTACCCAGCCAAGCAAAAAAGCCAAGTTCCCAAGCAAGCAATGCCACCACCACTCACATGCACCACCACACAAGACTTTTACACTACTCTCGACGCACGTTTCGTCCCGACACCGGAGCATCCTCAGGAGATGTCGACTTTACAATGCTGTATTGTCTAGTGAAGCTTGTGTCAAATGCGCGGTATTATATACCTTTTTCCTACCCCCACTACTGTTGCCCCGCCCACTACCCCCCGGACCCCCACTACTACCCCCCGGACCCCCCCACTACCCCCCGGATTCCCCCCTCTCTTTTTTCAAACAAATGAAGCAGTGGTGAACTTGAGACGTTCACTTGTTCATTAAGTAATTTAAACTGCTTATTATTATTGTGTTTTATTATTTCTAATTGTTCCAACATGCTCAGTCGAAGTCCTTTATCGCAGGTATGTAAGATTTTATATGAATGATCGGATGATAATTTGTGTCCACTATCAAGGAGATGTTTAGCAAAATGAGACTTTTGGGGTTGGTTGTTCCTAACCGCGGCCATATGTTCTTTGTAGCGTGTTTCAAATTTACGACCCGTTTGACCAATATAAGTGGCTTTACAGTCTGAACATTCGAGTTTATAAATGCCCGATTTTTGTTTGTTGTTTAATTTATCTTTGCTGTTGCAAATATTTTAAAGTGTATTATTTGTCCTAAATGCAACATGTATATCATGTGATTTAAGTGTCTTCGCAATACGCTCCGACACTGTTCCAAAATAAGTTAAACTGGATTTGTATTTATTTATTTTATCAGGTGATGATGAATATAAATCCTTTTTGATCCGCATCAATTGTTGCTTTTTTATTATATTATTAACAATATTATTGTTGTATCCATTTGCCTGTGCCATATGGTAAATTACTTTTAATTCTTTTAAATAGTTTTCTTTCGTGAGTGGAATAGTGAGCAACCTATGTACATAACTGTGGAACGCTGCGAGTTTATGCTGCCAAGGATGACAGGATGAAGCGGGTATGGTTGTGTCTGTGTATGTGGGTTTCCGGAAAATTCCAAACTGATGTTTATTATTAGTACGAGTTATAGTTAGATCGAGGAAGTTTATAGAGTTATCTTGTTCTAATTCTGATTTGAATTTAATTTTCGGGTGTATATTGTTTAGATTTTTTACAAATATGTCAAGTTGTCGGTCTGTCCCAGTCCAACATATAATTATATCATCTACATATCTATAGTAATATAGAATATTTTTATGTTTGACAATATGTTTATTTTCAAAATCATCCATGAAGATATCAGCCATCAGGGGACTTAGTGGTGAGCCCATAGCTAATCCCTCTTTTTGTTGATAAAATTGGTCATTGAATTTGAAGTAGTTCTGTTTCATGCATATTTTGGTTAATTCTATTAATTCTGTTATTTCGTTGACATTTTTATGATTATTTTCCAACAATTTAGTTAAGATGTTTAGGGTTTCGTTAACTGGTACATTAGTGAACAGGCTGTCCACATCTAATGATATTAATTTACAATGGTCCGGTAATGTCAAATCTTTAATTTTATTGACTAGTTGGATACTATTTTTTAATGAATAAGAAGGATTGAAGGATGTTTTTGATTTAATAACTTTGTTTAGCTCTTTTGCTAATTCATATGCTGGTGCGCCAATATATGAGACCACGGGACGGATTGGAATATTATCTTTGTGGATTTTTGGTAAGCCATATAATGTAGGAGCATTAGTGTTCATTTGAATGACGTTGTGTTTTGATGTATTTTTTGGAAAAATGTGTTTTGATTTATTAACGGCTAGCCTAACTTCTGCTGCGTATTTATTAGTTGGGTCAGAGGATAACTTAGAGAATTCTTCTCCAGAGATAACCTCGTTGACCTTATTTTGGCAGTCGGTCCTCTTTAGGATAACAATCGCATTACCTTTATCGGCTTTTGAAATAATAAGATCATTATCTTTTAACGTTTTTTGTAAAGATTTATATATATGTTATGTTGTTGTTATTGTTTATGTGGTTTTTATAGTTGTTGTTATTGTTTGTGTTGTTGTTATTATTTGTGTTTTTATTATTATTATTACTTTTTGAATTGGAATTTAGAAGTGTAGCATTAGTTTTGATTTCATGAGCGATAATATTTTTAATAATAATAATAATAATAATAATAAAACATTTATTCAGCAAGCATACAACACAAATTTAAAAACTTATAGTTAAACAAACAAGAAAGGCCCCTTAAGCTTTCGAAAGAACCGAAAAAGAGAAACCCAATAATCGGCTCTCTGGAAAACTAGGCGCCAAACAATATCCTTATATATTATCCTTATATATTTAAGTACCTATAAAATGTGCTTATTGCTGCTGAACAGGGCGCTACCTCAGCATGTGCTACAGTCGAGAAAGACCATAGCGCTGGTTTTCAGGCATGACCCTCACAGTGACGTCACGGACTGATCTAACAGTTTCTATGCATTCCAATTATAGATATATATGTATAAATATTATTCCAATTACATATATTAATATATATTATATACAACCTAATAATTAACAGATATATTGAGTACATTGAGTATAACCTTACCTAATATACTTTCGAGCCTGTGCCATATGAAGTCTGAAAAGCTACCTTAATAATATTACTACAAGTTTGATTTCAATATTATTGTTTCCCAAAAAAGTATTTCCTAATCGCATTCTTAAATGAATATAATGACTTTATCAAACGAATCGGAGGAGGCAAATCATTCCATATTTTACAGGCTGCATATTTAAACGTCCCCCTGAAAGCGGCTGATCTATGGCTAGGCATTGAGATCCGGGGAGCTGACTTCGGTCTAAGATTGATATTATCATGAATCCACTTTATTTTAGAGTATAAATAGGCAGGCTTTCCCGTGGAAATAACTCCAAATAATAAAGTAGCTAGATGTACTTTCCGGCGAGATTCCATGTTTAGCATGTTCGCATTATTTATATACGGACTAACGTGTGTGCGAGGAGCAATAGGGAAGCAAAAACGAGCGCAAGCGTTTTGCACCCTTTGAAGAAGTTTCGCTGACCTACCCAACAAACAAGGCCCATACGCGGCATCAGCATAATTTAATTTGGACAATATTAGAGACTCGCATAGGCGAATCCTGATGTCAATGTTCAGGTATGACCTCATTTTGTAAAGAACCTTTAACCGATAAAAACATCCCTTCACTAAACTCTTTACATAAGCTTCAAAACGTAATTTTGCATCAAAAATGACACCCAGATTTCGTGCCTCAAACACCCTTTCAACTACGTCATTCCTGACATGGATGGTTGGCTTACGATTTTCTACTTTACTAACAGTATTTTTGGTTCCTAATATCATCAGCTTAGTTTTTTTGGGATTTAAATTGAGAGAGTTAAGCTCTGACCAAGCTGCTATATTCTCTAGATCATGACAAATTTTTATTTCAGCTTCCGCTGTATCATTTGGGTGGAAAGAGTAATATAGCTGGACGTCATCTGCATAGCAATGGTATTTACAGTGCGCGATGCGGCGGGTCATGTCTGCCGTGTACAGTGCAAACAGTATAGGACTAAGGATTGAACCTTGTGGCACTCCCCTCAGAACTGGTGACATCGCAGAGACCAGCCGACTACCGCTGATTTGATTTACTTCGACGTATTGATTTATTCCTATTCCTATTACTATTTTGATAATATTATCTTTTTTGTTAAGGACCACAGCTAATTCAGATTCCACTGCCAGTGTTTCTAATGATTTTTGTGATTTATTATTAGGGATATTATAAATTAAATTAGGGATATTATAAATCAAAACACATTTTTCCAAAAAATACATCAAAACACAACGTCATTCAAATGAACACTAATGCTCCTACATTATATGGCTTACCAAAAATCCACAAAGATAATATTCCAATCCGTCCCGTGGTCTCATATATTGGCGCACCAGCATATGAATTAGCAAAAGAGCTAAACAAAGTTATTAAATCAAAAACATTCCTTCAATCCTTCTTATTCATTAAAAAATAGTATCCAACTAGTCAATAAAATTAAAGATTTGACATTACCGGACCATTGTAAATTAATATCATTAGATGTGGACAGCCTGTTCACTAATGTACCAGTTAACGAAACCCTAAACATCTTAACTAAATTGTTGGAAAATAATCATAAAAAAAAAATTGGTTGCCAGTAAAGTCGGTATACGGGCGAAAGTTTTACGTGACAACCGAAATAGAAGCGCAAGACATGAACCGGTGTGTATGCCTATCTCTCTCACTCTCTCTCTCTCGCTCTGTCTCTCTCGCTCTTAGGCGGGCTAACCATGCCTCTCACTCGCTCTCATTGTGAGCGCATAACGTGAGCGGAGCGTAACGCAGTTTCTTGAAGTGTCACCCGGCAAACCAATTTATAAGACGTTGTCACGTCAAAATGTCAACGAAATAACAGAATTAATAGAATTAACCAAAATATGCATGAAACAGAACTACTTCAAATTCAATGACCAATTTTGTCAACAAAAAGAGGGATTAGCTATGGGCTCACCACTAAGTCCCCTAATGGCTGATATCTTCATGGATGATTTTGAAAATAAACATATTGTCAAACATAAAAATATTCTATATTACTATAGATATGTAGATGATATAATTATATGTTGGACTGGGACAGACCGACAACTTGACATATTTGTAAAAAATCTAAACAATATACACCCGAAAATTAAATTCAAATCAGAATTAGAACAAGATAACTCTATAAACTTCCTCGATCTAACTATAACTCGTACTAATAATAAACATCAGTTTGGAATTTTCCGGAAACCCACATACACAGACACAACCATACCCGCTTCATCCTGTCATCCTTGGCAGCATAAACTCGCAGCGTTCCACAGTTATGTACATAGGTTGCTCACTATTCCACTCACGAAAGAAAACTATTTAAAAGAATTAAAAGTAATTTACCATATGGCACAGGCAAATGGATACAACAATAATATTGTTAATAATATAATAAAAAAGCAACAATTGATGCGGATCAAAAAGGATTTATATTCATCATCACCTGATAAAATAAATAAATACAAATCCAGTTTAACTTATTTTGGAACAGTGTCGGAGCGTATTGCGAAGACACTTAAATCACATGATATACATGTTGCATTTAGGACAAATAATACACTTAAAAATATTTGCAACGGCAAAGATAAATTAAACAACAAACAAAAATCGGGCATTTATAAACTCGAATGTTCAGACTGTAAAGCCACTTATATTGGTCAAACGGGTCGTAAATTTGAAACACGCTACAAAGAACATATGGCCGCGGTTAGGAACAACCAACCCCAAAAGTTTCATTTTGCTAAACATCTCCTTGATAGTGGACACAAATTATCATCCGATCATTCATATAAAATCTTACATACCTGCGATAAAGGACTTCGACTGAGCATGTTGGAACAATTAGAAATAATAAAACACAATAATAATAAGCAGTTTAAATTACTTAATGAACAAGTGAACGTCTCAAGTTCACCACTGCTTCATTTGTTTGAAAAAAGAGAGGGGGGAATCCGGGGGGTAGTGGGGGGATCCGGGGGGTAGTAGTGGGGGTCCGGGGGGTAGTGGGCGGGGCAACAGTAGTGGGGGTAGGAAAAAGGTATATAATACCGCGCATTTGACACAAGCTTCACTAGACAATACAGCATTGTAAAGTCGACATCTCCTGAGGATGCTCCGGTGTCGGGACGAAACGTGCGTCGAGAGTAGTGTAAAAGTCTTGTGTGGTGGTGCATGTGAGTGGTGGTGGCATTGCTTGCTTGGGAACTTGGCTTTTTTGCTTGGCTGGGTAGGTGAGTGGTGCTTAGCTTTTAATTGCATGTTTGACCATACAGATTTTTTCTGTTGGCGGATTATAGCAAAATAATTCTAACCTTTTCTTGCTAATCATGAACTTCCGCAAAGTAACGCCTGCTTCTATCCAATAGTGAAACATATGTTTCTCTTCCCCGCTCATCTCTGTTTCACTTTCCCAATCGGAACTTTTAGTGACTAGAATCTTTAACATGTCTTAAATTAATTAACTGAACGTTTAAGACAGAAAAAACAATTGGAGCATTAAATCTATACATTACTCTAAGTACTTACCACAAAAAACTGTTGAAAACTCTATAAAATCACCAAAACAAGCAATAAATAAAACCGTGTCTAACTCGTGTTTTCAGTTTTGAAAAATGGCAAATTTCTTTCTTTAATATAACTTTGAAGAATTATCGCAGCGACATCTCTTTAAAAAAATTTAAACCACTTCGACAATACTGTTTTATCGACTGATAGCAAATTTCGATAAACTGCATAGTTTGCTAGATAAAGCTTTGTGTTTCTCTTACCCCACCGTTTCTCTTACTCCCCTTGACCTTAACAAACTTAGGCCCGCTTGCAGAGGCGTCGTGTTAGTTTACCCAGGAATTTTGTAATTTTGACAGAAGCTTTATACGAAATCTGTCAAATCTGTCTTTTTAACCCAGAGTTAGCTACTAACTCTGGGTTACGACGTTTCTGCAAGCATGCCTTATAAAATTATACATACTTAGTAAGAATAAATACAAATTTCAAAATAATTCAGCTCTTTACAACTCAAACAATATGCACAAAAGCTTACATGGGTTGCTAATTCCATTTGGATTTAAGTGAACTTATGCATTCAGCTTTCGGGAAGGGCGGAACAAATAGTGTGCAGGCGAGACGTGCTACTCAGGAACGTGTTTAAAGAACGTGAAAGGAATAATAGGTATTATTACCGCACTTTTAACGTAGTTTTTGTATTACCATTTTCACTCTATTGTTAGGAGTTTCGTTCGTGTTGAACGTTTTCATGTTATCGGATCCGATATCGTATCATATCATATGATTATCATAGTACAAACAGAATAGTAGGCTAACTTCATACAAAGTGGCCGCTGCCGGTTTGAATGTATGCGTGAGCAGCGGGCGCCGTGTAAACACGGAAGTTTCACGCACACATTCGCAAAGTCTCAACCGGCTCAATCGGCCGGCAGTACGGGCCGCGCGGCGCGCCACAGAGTACTTTTGTATATATCGCGCCGCTGTGCTAATCGCGCGCAATTGCGTATTACGTCGCACGCTCGCTCTTTTTTGTTTGTTTAATTTTTCAATAAAAGTAGTAACCTACCTATTAATAATCGCGGGCATCAGCTAGTCAAAAATAAAAGTGACAACCCTAGGCGTCAACGCAAGAGTAGGTAATTAACTCGCCGATCGGCCTTGGTTAGCCTACTATTCTGTTTGTACTATGTTATTATGTTGATGGTGTTGTGCATTGCTGCAGGATTTCATTGGAAAATCTGACAAGTCTAGTGTGACAATCCCAATCACCTTTAATTGGCCGACACTCTCTTGCTATTAGCTAAAATGCATTATTACGGCACAACAGCCATAAAATCCAATCACCACAATTGAAATAAATATCCTTACTTAATATTATAAATGCGAAAGTGTGTTTGTTTGTTGGTTTTTCCTTCAATCACGCCGCAAAAGGGCTACGGATCGACGTGATTTTTTGTATGGGTATAGTTGAGGGCCTGGAGAGTGACATAGGCTACTTTTTATCCGGGAAAATCAAAGAGTTCCCGAGGGATTTTAAAAACTTAATCCACGCGGATGAAGTCGCAGGCATTAGCTAGTAATATTATATAATTTTGTTATTGCAGCAAGCATTAGTTGATAATAATTAAGCAATGTTGCAACGTTTTTGATAGCTATGTCTATTGTATATAATATTAAGTCCCTATGTTTATACTTGGCTATTTCTAATGTCTCTTTGTCCCTATGTTTATACTTACTTGTTTTTTTTAAATTAATTTTCACCAAAAAAGGTAAACTTGTCTATTCGTTGCTAAAGGTATCATAATAAAATATAGTTTTACTATGTTTGTATGTATGTACACTTTCAGAGGCTTACAACAAATTTTCCAGGGGCCGTAAACTCTAATCCTTATCCCAATTAACCCACAAAACGGCGGCGTTCTTAGATCACTTCGTAGAAAATTAACCCAGCACCCATTATTTACCTACCTTAATAACTGAGTCTTAAAGGTTAGGTATATTCCCGTGACAACAGCACCTTATGGTGTATAAATGACGTCATTAACTTCAATTTATGTACGGGTAGTGACACTGTAATGCAAACATACTTCAATCAAACGATCTGTTTGAGCCAAAGGTTTGAGCGATAAACGGTGATTTATATCTGCCCCTTTGTTTAATGACTTTTAATTAGTCAAAAACGCATAATAAGTATGTTGGAAAACCTTTAAATGACAGTTTTCACTAACGTTTTCTAACTTTTACGGGCAAAGCGAAGTGCAAATCTTAACCCTAAATTTGTATATATTAGAAATAGGAATAGAAATGTTTTTATTCAAATAAACTTTTTTACAAGTGCTTTTGAATCGTCGATGAGTTTACCACTGGCTTGGAATGCCCTTCCTGCCGAGAAGAACCAGCAAGAAACTCAGTTGCTCTTTTCAAAATTAGTTTACAAAATAATAGATATTATGCTATGTATGCAGTGTTTCCACAATGAGAGGAAGTTCCACAAAAGCATACCTAATTATAATTCTTCACATGTTAAGACGGGCAGACAGAAAGTAGCACCATTCCCGCCGGTGGCATCCGTTCACGAGCATGATGAATGACCCATTTATCTAATAATAATATATAAAAGGAAAAGGTGACTGACTGACTGATCTATCAACACACAGCTCAAACCACTGGATGGATCGGGTTGTTTTGCATACAGATAGCTATTTTTGAAAAGTATTTTTGAAAATTCATCCCCTAAGAGGGGTATCAAAATCGAACTTAACGTGAGCAAAGCCGCGGGCAAAAGCTAGTGATAATACAATATTGGGTAAGGGATTGTATTTAGGGGCTGCTTTCTTAAAGAGACTAGTACTTAGAGTTTACCTGTTCTGTAAAAACTGCCATAGGTACTGTAGTGGTAACTGCCACACCTACTCATCGAATAAAAAGAACGTTATACTGATCACTCCAATTTATAGAACAAGTCTAATAACATCCTACTATTATAAAAATAGTGCTCCAATAATAGAGTCTCTCGACATCAGGTACAAAGTACAATTTTTATAATAAACTTTCTCGCTAGCTCAGCTCCGCATAGAAATTTCACATTTCCTCCGTTTTGTTCTCAAGATGACGGTGTGTTTATAAAAACTTAACTTTATCTTGAACTGAGCTTAAACTGTAAAGAGCTTTCTTTCATGTCTAATATTATGTGGAATTCTACTGCGTTCGTTCCTGATTTTCATTGTGAATTTACTTCCGTAGCTTTGATGATTTATAAAATAATATTTTTTTCAGTTTTAAAATTAGTATCACGATTTCCTAAAATGGAAAATAAAAAAAGGACAGAACCTTTTAGAGGCTTTTGTACTACCTTAAACTTTAGTTCTAAAGGTCAATTCAATCAATTGTCATTTAATTAAACCAATAAATTCATTGTATATCGTTTGGGTTTCATTTCACCACGCAAAGAGTCAAAGTCAAGAGTAAAATCGTCAAAGCATTAAAAAAATCTTGCCCACTCGACTTTCGAGTTTCAATCCGCATTTGACAAAATTTGTGGTAAAAGAGGATTCGGTGGCATTTCCATTGTTTAAGGCTACAAAAACGGCCAAATTTCCCTAATGACCCATTGTGTTTAGCAATTGTCGGCCACTGAGGCCTGTCGACTAATTAGGTGCGTCAATCCCGCTGGCAAATCGGAAATTCCGTTTGGCGAAAACTGGCGAAAATAACGTAACCACGAAAGTTCTCGGATTTTTGCTTCTGTTTTATTTATTTTTCGGCTACTAGCCTTCCTCCAACTTCGTGGTCGTGTTTGGTTTACCAGATTATTTATGTAGTATTTTTTGTGGATACTGTCCAAACGCAACGTCTCTACGTTTTATTTAAACTTTGCTTTAAAAAAAGGTTTTCCATAGCGCGCTTCATTAAAATGAAATTGGATTCTTATGTGAATAATAACTTTTCCCAGTCATTTTTCGCGTTGAGTTGGGTTTTAAAAATCCTGTCCGAACCCTTTGATTTTCCTATAAAAAGGCTATGTCAATCTTCAAGTCTACAACTGCTACCAAGCAAAAAATCAAGTTGATTCGAAGCTAACAGAGCTTTGAATTGACTTAATTTTTATGGTTCCGTACCTAAAAATGTAAAAAAAGAAACCCTTGTAAGATCACTCTCTTGTCCGCCTGGTAGTTCCCGTTGACCTAGAATCACGAAATTTGGCAAAATGCATGGTATTACAGCTTAAATAAAGAAAAAATTCCAAAAAATAAAAAAAGTTGAAAAATAATTAATAATTATAATGGCGGTATAATAGGTAGGTACGGAACTTGATACATTGATTGAACACTTGACCGGTTTTTTTGCTGCGTGATTGAAAAACAAAGAAACAAGGAAGAGAGAAGGTTTAGGCCATAGTTCACGTACCTTTTTCTTCTTCTGTATCAACCGATAGACGTCCAATGCTGGACAAAGGTCTCTTGCATGGACTTCCACAGGCCTCGGTCTTGCGCCGCCTGAATCCAGCGGCTCCCTGCGACTCGCTTGATGTCGTCAATCCACCTGGTGGGGGGTCTGCCAACACTGCGCTTCCCGGTGCGGGGTCGCCACTCCAGCACCTTGGGACCCCAACGACCATCAGCTCTTCGAACTATGTTCCCCGCCCATTTCCACTTCAGTATTGCGACTCGCTGAGCTATGTCGGTGACTCTGGTTCTCCTACGGATCTCCTCATTTGTGATTCGATCCCGCAGGGACACTCCGAGCATAGCTCTCTCCATCGCCCGCTGAGCGGTCCTGAGCCTACTTATGAGGCCCTTAGTTAGCGACCATGTCTCGGATCCGTTCACGTACCTATGTGAACATTATAGAAAATTCTCCGGCATGCTTACGATGTTTACCTTCACCGTTGAAGCCCGTAATATTTTATTGGCTACTAACGCTTTGCACGCTTAGGTACTTCAGTGATCGAGTTTTTAAGCAAGGGTTTCTCTCAAGGCTCTGCACTCTGCAACAATGATCCTTGACTTTCACAGTTTACCGTTTTACCAATGTAAACTATGAACCGTAGACCGTACATTACGGTTAACAGGTTCACTCCTGTTCACTTTGTTCAAAAGCAATTTCGAGTTAAACCCTAAAACTGCCATTACTTGAATAAATATGTCGACGCCACTTGGGATTCTTCCGCGAGTATCGTGCGCTTTGCACTGCAAACATATTACCCCTTTTAGCCTCGTAGGTACTTTTGGTTCAGAAAACAATGGCGCAATATAGGAAGTCAACATATTTCGATAATATTCTTGACTTGAGACGCGTTTTCAGTAAGCTTAGTTGAGTCTGCATAGTACAACGATGCTGATTTCTGAGCGGAAGGTCTTCGTTTAACAGTCATAGATTCAGAAAACCAGAATTGATTCTAGGCAAGCGCGCTCCAACCTAGACCTCATCATTGCTTTTAAATGATTGTAATAAAAAATACCTTTTCCTATTGAAGGCTTGCGCTTGACAATCATGCCTGATGGAACGTATATGGAGGTCTACTTAAGAACGTGCTTACATTGAAGATACCTAATTACTCTTTCTTACCTTGGAAATTCTCTTACCTAAAACTCTAAATTAACCTGGAGGATGTTTTCAACTTTCACTTAAGAGACCACAGTAAAAATAGGATTTTTTGCTAGACTTGCTTCTAAATTCAAATATTCAGTATCCAAGATCCAATATTTTAGAACTACTAGCTGACCCAGCGAACTTCGTACCGCCAACTTATCTATATAAATAAAACAAATAAAATATCCTTATCCAAAAAAATCGGCCAAGTGCGAGTCGGGCCTCGCTCTTTTAGAGTTCCGTTAAAAAATTAAATTCCATCGCGGACAAACAACGTGACACGTAATTTATATATACTAGTGGTTCGCCCCGAACTGAGACCTCGCGGTAACGGTTTCCCATAATTGACGATCAAAATTGACATTATTATTATGCCCGTTTTCACCAACCATACCTAAATCATCCCATTTGTAGAAGTCTCTTTACATAGGTAGCCCCTAAATACAATTCTAACATCCCAATGTCATTTTCACCTTTAGTTGTCCCGTAGAGGTTCGTAATAACAAAGTTGACAGAAAGTGTCAACTAACTTAACATAGGTAGCCCGTAAAGGTTAGGGAACTGTTATAGTGAAATCCTCAAGGCCTCAATCAAACTTAGGTATAGTTTTTTGGAACATTCAAATTAAATTACTTGTACACAGCGTCAACTATTGACACGATCAGAAATATGTAAAAACAAACTGCAACGTGAAGTTTTATTGATGTTTGCTAAATGACTAAATAATAATCTTAATTGAATAATAGGTATGTTACATAAAGCTGCATTTGCTATATGAGATGAGAGCGCCATCTATTGACATCATTGTGAAGGTTTGTTGTTGCTGCTCATTAAAAGTTAAATAATTTAGTTTCCTTATTACATTTATCTAATTTTAGTATTTGTTGTTCAAGTACATGATATTACGCTAAAATTGTAAAACTTTCAAGCCCCAGCTTTCAATGGTTATTCCGTTCTGAGGTCAAATATAATCTCCACTTTGAAAGCCCCCCATTTCGTCAATTTTAGGAAAAAAATTTAAAAAAAAATACTTTTGTACTCTGTTCCAAATTATCTTTAAAATGAGGTACTGTAAACCTATGAAACGCAAAATTTTTTTTTTTCTTCGCATTCGCTTCTATGAGAGCCCCCCTGAAATAAAGATTTTTATAACTTTTTAAGCCATTTTCGGCTGGAGGCCATCGGTTTACATATTATATCTAAAATTGAAGTAATTTCGTTCAGTAATTCAGAAGTTATAAGGCTCTGACAGACGGACGGACGGACGGACGGACGGACGGACGGACAAGTGCAAATTCACTCAAGTAGACTCAAAGACCTTCGCTTCGCTCGGTCGATTAAGATTTTTGTGCAATTGTCTATCTATAATTCATCGTTCATATTTTTAATATTATAAAGAAGTTGTGTTTACGATTCCGGCTGCTTAATGTATGTGGAATAAGGCTGGAATCAGATCTGTACGCATCAATTCGACTTTGCGATGCGTACACGACTCCATACAAAATGACACTTTTAGGGTTCCGTACCCAAAGACTGCCAACGGGACCCTATTACTAAGCCTCCGCTGTCCGTCCGTCTGTCAGTGGGCTGTATCTCGTAAACCGTA